>CAJNSZ010000007.1:1434946-2125471 GCA_905329745.1 Rotaria sp. Silwood2 | reverse complement strand
AGAAAAAAAGGAATAATTCCCCTTTTTTTTTTAAAGTCTTTTTTAATATTTAGTATATGATTGATTGTAATGCAATACCGAAATTACCTCGTATTCATTTTACTCTTAATGCAACAGATTTTTATTTGGATGGTCCTGAGTATGTTTTAGTTGTAAAAGAATTTAATAAAACAATTTGTTTATCTGGTTTTGCTGGTATTGATATTCCACCACCAGCCGGTCCACTCTGGATTCTTGGTGATGTTTTTATTGGACCATGGTATACAGAATTTGATTTTGGTAATAATCGTGTTGGTTTTGCAAAATCAGTTTCACCGAAAAATTCAACTATGAAAAATAAAAAGAAGACTTTGTCACTTCGTGAACTTTTACTTTAAATTATTTCATAATAGCTGTCCGTTTTTTTCTTTTATGATTAAAAATTAAATAAATATCAAATTCTTGACGACTATTCTTTTCCTTCGATTACAAAATGTTTAACATATTGATGAATTCAATTGAACCGAGCAAATTAATTCTTTATAATTCTCGGTTACAAAGT
The DNA here is from genome assembly GCA_905329745.1 of Rotaria sp. Silwood2. Taxonomy (NCBI): domain Eukaryota; kingdom Metazoa; phylum Rotifera; class Eurotatoria; order Philodinida; family Philodinidae; genus Rotaria; species Rotaria sp. Silwood2. The sequence continues at coordinate 2,124,930 of CAJNSZ010000007.1, read as the reverse complement.
TGTTGTTGTTGTTGTTTAGTATTGAAAATATTAGACAACACAAACAGATATTTTTGAGTAACATTTTTTATCTGATTGATATCAGTACAGAAAAAATGAAAAGCCACAAAACATCAAAATGACTAATGTCACTAAGACAATCTTACTTTGTTGTCGAAAAGTTTTGTGTAATTGTTTGTTTTTTCTTTACCGAAAATATAGCAGGTGAATCTAAACTAAGTACAAAATATGAACAAATAGTATTCTTTCATTAGTAATTTTTCAAATAGAAATATTATATCTGAAGCTTAGTACGCATTTCTTCACCATTTTCAGTAAAATTTCAACAACATAAATCAAATGATCTAAATCGAGAGAATTCTTATCTATGTCATTAACTGAAACTCTAGTCTACTGTAAGTTTATCAAAACATTCGACTTTTCTCTTTTTGTACTCGTTAAGAATTCATTTGAAAGCTTAAAAGAACAAATGTAAAAAGATGTTCCGCACTAAGCTCGAAGTTCTAATCTTACGATCTCTCAGAACATGAACTTTATACTAGATCAATGGTTTACTGATTGAGCTGGTGAGACTTAGGATATGATTGACATCAAATTTCTTTGATAAATGTAATAATAATCATTAAATCTCACTAACTGCTTAATCAGTCTTCAGAATGATTGATATTTTTGGTGTATTAAGATTCATACAAAAAAATACAGTCCTGATCTTTTTCTTCTTAGAAAGAACAAAATGTCTAGTACAAAATTATATACAAGAACTAGATCAAAAATGTTTCCTGAAGAACATTAAAATTTTTAGAACCAAAGGCATTGAAAAATTCTTTCACAATTTTTTTTTGATTTACAAAAATACTTCACACGGAACGAAAAGTTTTCTTTTTCTTTTTGTTTTTCCAACAACTTGTTTTACAACGGTCAATATGTACATTACTACAGAACCTTCTGATATCGCCGACTTTTTGCAATTACAGATCTCAGTCAAAAACGATATTCTACTCCAAAAGATAAGTTATTAGAAGATCCATACATTTGATATGAGAAAAAAAGTTTATCGAGTTCTTTACTAAATAATATTATTTGGAATAGAGCGCAGCTTCTCTGTGAAAGATTCAGATAAAACTTTGCTCATGTTTTATAAACACGAATCTGATTGTTTAATTCACTGTTTATCATTCGATCTCTTAAATGTTAGACCAACTGTCTTAATATCACACAAAAGCCATCGTTGTAGTGAACCGTTATATATATTTATGATGGTAAAAAATGTCGAGAGCCGATAAAAAAAAAGTCAAACAAATATATTTGGATACAAAAAATTCTTACAAAAGTTACGGAAGTGTTTCTTCATAACTTTTGTTCTCAGATTTTTATGGCCTTCAAGGAATATTTCCAACTAACTCTTTGTATATATTTTTCTATATTTTTGTACTACACTACATCAGAGGCAACATTAATACGAAACTTTTGTTTCACCCATTATGTTGGTTGATATTAAGATACTTCACTACTGTTCAACTTAAATTTATGGTTGATCTTTTAAGATTTTTATGATACAGACATACATTATGATATCATCGCATTCAATTTCATAAAATCTCAGCTAAGAAATTTGATGTTATAATGGTTATAATATTTTAACAAAATTATGTTAAATTACGAAAACGTTCCGATCAATATTATTAGAGACACTTTATTGAAACACTGTTGCATATTCATACTCGAACAAATCGTACTCCTACAAAAACTGCAGATGCGAATTTCTCCACTGTACATTGTATTTAAATTTAAAGTTTTGCAGCATTGCTTTTGACATTGTTGAAAAACACAACATGAAAATTCTAATTTACATTTTGTCTTTGAATATACACCACATTGATCGATTACGTTCAATGAGAAAAGAAATCTCAAGGAAATGATGAGAAAATTTTAGAATTAAAAGAACAATATTCGAAGTTCATTGTATACATATTTGGCATAGATACCTTAACTCATGTTTTTTTCTTATCAATATAAATAAACTTAGATCAGAATAAGTATTCAATTCAATTTCATCATCAAAGATTACATATTAATAATATATTTCTAAATCATTGTTAAAGATACCTTTTTATTCATGATTCTTTTATTATTAAAGTCATATATAAAGTAGAAAATGAATCTCAAACAAAAGTATGCAAAGAAGAAAATGAACACTACGTATATATTCTTTCGCTTTAAATATCAGATACAACGAGTTTTTTGTTGTAAATTGATGCTATTAGTCAAATGGAATAACATAAGACAATGAAAAGATCTATCTACATAAAGAAATTGGATATATAATTGATCAAACTTTCAAAGCATCAAATATCAGAGAAAAAACGAACGAGAAAAAAAACGAAGAAAATATATAAAAAAATAATAATAATCAATGAAATACTACGTCGCTTTGTGGTCTTTATTGATATAATAGAAATTACTTGTGGATAAGAAGAAAAAAAAGAAAAAGAATTTTATTTTTTTTTTCCTTTATACTATTATCATCTTACATACACGTACATATTGATAAAACAGATGTCATAATAATGTTAGCAAGATTATTTGATGACAGAAAGAATGACTGCTTAATTTCTGTTACTACTGCTTCTGGTGATTGTTATAAGAAGAGAAAAATCGCAACTGAACGTAATGACTATTACATGCATTGAAATGAATAGAAGAAGAACGACAATGAGAGAAGCCAATTTCTTTCTCTATTCCATATACTCTCGTCTGTCCTCGTCTTTCATTTCAAGTGTAAAAGAAAAGTTGTAAATCTTAATGGAATGTGTGTGGCTAAAAGAAGCAAAAAATTTGCTATCAACCTGACATCATACAAGCAGTCAGCTTGTATAAGCACACGAGCGTCCCTTTTTGCTTTCTTTTTTAATGTTATGCGAAGGCACTGCGTGCCTTTAACTCATTTGTTCTTTTCTATGTTCATCAGTCTCTTGCATATATTCTCTTTTTTCTTCTTTAATATAGTAGATATTGAGTCGATTACAACATCAGTAAATTGTGAAGTTTACGTATGTGTAATGTTCGTAATATGTGGCATATTTATTTTCTCTTATTACAAATACACGCATTTTTAAAAAAGAGACCTATGTCTTTTTTCTTTTGTTATGCGACCGCAAGCCACAAATTTTTGTGTCTTTCATGGCCACCATCGTAGTGACTATTAATAATAACGACAAACGCCATCCACATGATGAAAATGTTGTTTTTTTATTTAGTGGTCGCATTTTCTTTCCTTTTCTCCTCTCTATTTTATTCTCATATGTCTCTTTGTCTTCGATCTTTTTCTTAAACATATTAAAATTCACTACTCTTTATTCTCAACCATCCACTCAACTTTTTTTTGTAAACCACAATTTTATGTATGTTCGTGTATGTGTCTGTGTGCATGTATGAAAAGAAAAAAAAACAGAAAACCAATTTTTAATTTCACTTTTTTTTCTTCTTTTACTTCTTTACTTGTTTTGTTTAATTTCCATCTAGACAAAAAATCAAACGTGAACGAGAGAAGAAGACATATCATAGATTCCCTAAGGGAAATTTTGGGATGAGAATTTGACATTCTGTACCGATCAACGTGTGTGGGGTGGTAGGTGAAGAAGAAAAAAAAGAAGAAATATAAACACCGAAGGAGACATGTACACTTCACGACGTAGTGGCCCGGTTACCGATTTACACAATGCTCATACTGTTTCAACATTGATGAGAACAATGACGACACCAACATCATCCTCAAATTATTCTCACCGTCCTTTATTGCGATCAAAATCGAATTTAAATGGATCGCTTCCATTTCGTTCATCAAGTATTCATCAGGTTCGTATTAGAAGTACTTTTTGATCTTTTCTTGGCTTTTTTTTTCTGGATTAAACTTTAAAACATTTTTGTTTATAGGTTGGAACTCGTGATCGAGAAGCTGAACGACTTCATCGTGTATGTGATGGTAGTCGTTCATCTGATTTATTTACACTAGAAGCAAAACTAAAAAGTAATGAGAAGGTCGTTGCTCATCAAAATGCAGAAGTAAATATAAATATAGACTTTTTTTAAATTTACTTTCGTTAAACAATTTTGATTGTTTTTTATTAAAACAAAAAGATTGAAGCTTTACGTGAAGAAAATCGTACATTAGAACGACGTCTTCAAGAATTAATTGATCTTAAACGTGACTTATCAAATAAACAATTTGAAGAACGTCTGAAAAACGACGATCTTCTTCGAGATCTTAAAGATATTGATCGTCTTGCACGAAAAGTTCAAGCCGATAAACAGTATACTGTTGAAGCAGCTGATCGAGAATTAACTGAAGCTAAAGTAATTTAAAAATCAAATATTTTGGATGAATTTTTAAAATCTTATTCGTTTTATTCAAGATGGAAATAGAACAAAATCATCGTGACATGCAAGCACTTGATAATAAAATTCTTCATTTAACAACAGTATGTTCTTATGAAAAAATATTTTAATTGATTTTATAAATGAAATTGAGAAAAACATAAGGAAAATATTAATTGAATCTATTATTCATTTTTATAGTAGTAAACGTGTATCTCTATCGATTAAACTTTTAAATATTTAATCATTTTAAAACATAAAAAAAAAATAATCGGCTTTTTTTTTCTTCAAACACTCATGGATGAAATGAAATGATGAAAGAGGAAAATGTCCGCAGAAAAAAATAAATCTATCTTAATCTTCTCCAGTATTTTTGTTTCTCGTCAAAATAATTCCACTTTCTTTTTTAAATCTCAAGCATTTATAATCATTCATTGACAAAGTAAACAAAATAGTACTCTATGATTTAAACAATGAACGCATTACGTACATCTCTAGTACAATAAATGTTGAAAGTGAAGTATTCATTGTTACTGTCCTTCTGAACAATTCTGTTTACTTTTTCAATTCATGATTAAAGATAAACGAAGTTGTATAACCGATCAGAAGCAATAGTAAATGAAAATACTACAATATGCTTTTTTGAGACATTTATTTTCTTTGAAATGTTTTTACTCAATATCTGTAAATGTTTGTCGGTTATTTATAACTTAAGTATCATCTTGATCAAAGACAAATTTCAATTGTCAATACAGCCTATTTGAAATATCTTACTCGACATATTGAGTATACATAATATTAGTCTAAGTCATCCAAAGACAAAAAACAATGGATTTTATGCATTATATTTTTCTCAAAGTCTCAAACTTGTTTATGATGTTCTTTATTCTCATCTAGTTAATATAAGATAATAGTCGTAATTGTCAACTTGAACGAATCATTAAGTCTCACGATTTTATGAACTTTGAGACATAATCTAGTCTACAATTTTCCTTAGAAGTAACAATAAGATGACATTGATTCACGTCGAATACTGTTGTAAAACTTTTTTATAACTAATTTAAAAGAAATTTCTTTATTGTTGATATTCGTAATTTGATGATCAAATTGTAGATNATAGACAATGCTCAGAAGTTAAAGTTAAAATCCGTTTTGTAAAATTTTAAATTTTCAACAAAATTTCCTAATTCTACATGATGGCTTCGATAAATTTACTTTTTCTTTTTTTCTTTCTTTATAACAAGGACAAGAAGAACTTAATCGAAGAACTTGAAACAACTAAAAATCAATATGATGAATGCCACAATGAGCTTATTCGTTTACAAGAACTTGTTGATTGTATACAAGCAGATAAAACAAAACTTAGTCGACGAATTTCGAAACTTGTTCATAATGGTAACTCAACAATGAGATATTTCATATATAAAACATTTTATTTTCTTTCTATTTAAAGAAAAAGATTTATTACACGAATTACAAAAATGTCGTCGTACAACAAAAGCTCCAACCCCATCAGCATCAACTGGTTCATCAACAAAGAAGCTTTCAGTTCCAGCTCGAATTGATATACATTTAAAAAATGTTGAAGACGAACGTGATATGTATAAAAATGAAGTAGAAATTTTACAACGATTACTCAATGAACGTTCTCGTCGTTTATCATCATTATCGTCTTCACGTTTAAGAGGTCGATCTTTATCACCAACAAATATTACACGTTCAACAGCTAGACGTGATACAGCTACATCACCAGTTATGCAATATGTGAAACGATCAGCAAGTAGTTGTAATGCATCACCTACACGTTGTAGTGTATGTGGACTAAATCGAAATCGATTCTCACCAACAAAAGTAAAATAAATATTTATTATTTATTGATTTGTTTTATTTTTAATTTTATTTTCAAGGATTTTAGTTCATATGAAACTCAATTAAAAAATCTTGAAGAAGAACGAGATCGTTGTCGACGAGAGCTTCGTAAATATAAACGATCAGCAAAAGAAAAAGTAAATTTATCGAAGCCATCATGTAGAATTAGGAAATTTTGTTGAAAATTTAAAATTTTACAAAACGGATTTTAACTTTAACTTCTGAGCATTGTCTATTGAAAAATCATGAAATAAGATATGATTGACATCAAAAGTGAATCTTCTGACATATTTGACACGTTATTTCTTCATCGAGAATGTGAAAATTACAATAAAGAAAGATAGGACGATTTTTCAAGATGTAGATTCTCTCAACTTCGTTTCACATAAATTCACTGAAGATATTTTTTCATTAATTCTAAGTAGAGCTGTAAATTGATTGACTGAACTGTAACCATAACACGTGATACTTGTATAACAGTTATCACGCATTACTCTTAAGTTCTAGTTTTTTAGTTTATTTTGGTCAGTAAGCTCTTAGCCAAAATTCAATAGTTCACATTTGGACGGGCTAACATTATTGACAATGCCCGTTTTTCGGTGATCTTCATTTCGATGATTGAAACTATCAGTGATATTCTGCGATGATATCTTCAGTATACATATATATGAATTATATATGATAAATATTCAGAAAGAGTGAAGTTAAGGAATGATCGTCGAAATGACACTTACCAACATAGATGATTGACAGGCATTTGACAATCTTCATTTCGATGAACTTCGTATCGATTATCTATGTTTCAGTAATAGTCAGTCATTTCGGTGATGATATATACAGTTTTCAATTTTAACTTGACTATAATTTTTGATTCACAATTAAGAGAATCTTTCGATGCCAAAGAAAAAATCATCATTTCTAAGAATAAATTTTGACTTTGATAATAATTACAACATATGAATATCTGATTTTATTTTATAGGATGTTGATGAAACTCAATTAGCGAAATTAATGCGAGAAAATGAAGATTTACAATTAATAATAAAGAAATTTGAACGACATATGGCAGAAGTATAAAAATATCGATCACATTATTTTATTTACTCATTTGTTTTCTTTTCAAGATTCAAGGTAATATAAAAGTGCTTACTAATGAACGAGACAATTTAAGTATTCTGTACGAACAAGTTAGTTTATCCTTTTATTTTTTTTCATTTCATAGAAAATTTCTTTCATTTTAGACTAAAGATGAATTACAAAAAACTCGTCATGAACTTTTACAAAATGGTCAAACACCTAAAGTATCCCTTGCAGCTCAAGCAATTTTACGTAAAGTTGAAAATGAACGTGATTCTGGTTAGTTTTATCAAATTAATTTGTTTTTTGTTTTATTATCATTATTCTTTCTTAGCAATTCTCGAAGCAAGAACAGCAGTTAATGAACGAGATTCGTTACGCGAACGTTTACGCGTAAGCGAAAAAACAAACAAACTTTCTCGTTTTTTCTAAATCTAAAAACTTCTCTTAAGATTGCCACTGATAATGGATTAAATGAACGAGCAAGATATGAACAACGTATTGAAGATCTTGAAGTTGATTTACGAAAAGTAAAAACATAAAAGAAATTTGATCATAGGTTATTTTCAATTAATGATCGTTGCCTTTTCCTTTTTTAAAAGCTTGATAATGATCGTGAAGAAATTATTCAACAAAATCATGCATTACATCAACAAATTAAAGATTTAGAAAATAAACTTGATGAACAATCTTTTACAATTTCACAATTAAATCAAGAATTGAACGATCAAAAAACTGCATCAGCACAATTAAGATATTTATCTGAAGAAGCTGAACGTCTTGTGCAAGAAAATCAACGACAATTAAGTTTAAAAAAAGAAGAAATTCATACTCAGGAAGATAAAGTCATTAGACTTGAAAAGAAAATTTGTATGGTTTAATTCTAAAAAAAAAAAACATTACGAAAAAAAATCTTGTTTTAGATGAATTACAAGAAGCAAATAAAGCTCTTAAAGATGATTTTCATGTTGTACGTACAACTGTTCAAACACTTGATAAAGAAAAAGATCGTTTATGTGGTGAAATTGATTTAAAATCTCAAGAAAATTTACATTTAACACAAGAAATCAATTCTAAAACACGTCGAATTGAAGAACTAAATATGATGGTAGCAGAATTAGAAGCTGCATTAGAGTAAATTAATTTTTTTATTCCTTTTTTTTTGTTTTGTTTTTGTTTTAAATCATTCTTTGATTTGATTTATTTGCAGTCGTTCAAAAGATGATACAAAACAAAAATTAAAAGAAATTACAAATATGAGATTGCAATTTGATCGAAATATTGAAGAATCTAATGAATATCGACGAAAAATTGATCTTAATGCAAGAGATTATAAACGTTTACAAGATGATATTTTAACACTTACACGAGAAAATCAAGTAAAAACACTTTTAAATTATGAATTATTTGCTAATAGGAATAGCATTATTTCTCTCTAAAGTACTTAGCAGATCTATAACAATCTATATATATATTGTAAAATCTCAATAATCTTCGTAGTTCTTAAAATCATTGTATTTGACTCGAAATGATTACATAAAAAGCTTATGATAATACTTGAAGAGAAGAGAAGGAGAGATCTTGACGTTGATATATAATAGCAGATAGAAAGGAGAACATTTAAGAAAGATTTATATGAGAAGAATAAAAAGAGAAAAGATATCCATGAGATGGTTGATAGGGGGACCTATTACCTTAAAGATCATATTAGTTTAATGAAGAACAAACATTTTCTTTACTGGAAAATAGATGGTATAGCTAAAATACCGCCGTCTCCCTAACTATTAATCTGTTTATTTAAAATTTCTATTCGTTTTTTGTAAATTGAAGAGTTTTCTATAAAAACTCATACTTTCGTATGTCTTTTTTTTTAATTATTATTTAATAACCATAATAATTCCTAACTGAAAAACAATATTAAACATTTTTTTTGGACTTCAATTTCTTATCATCTCGTTGCATAATCGTTTATTTATCCATTATTTGTAGACACTTCGTCAAGAACTTGAACGTGAAATTCGTGATAGAGATAGTCTCAAATCACAAGTACAAGAATATATCAAACAAGTATCCAATTGTGAAAAGGAGATTACACAAAAGGTATTTTAAATTTTTTTTTATACATGTTAGAAAACTTACACGAATATTGACATCAGACAAAGAGACTTCCAGTTGAGATATAGAAATGTAGCATATAGCGAATAATAAACTAATTATAATCCATTCATAGTAGTAGAATAAAAAAGTCGAATATTAATCTTATTAAATAGTCAGAAGAGATAAAGAATGAGTAAATAATAGACATATGTGGGATTAGGACCAAAAACTAAAACTTTATCTGGATCAGAACCGGAATTCAAGGCAATTTGATATCTATAACTCGGCGACTTTTCAACTGAAGTTATTCGTACATCATAAATTAATTTTGTTATTTTCGGTTCTATGGAATTTCGACAATATTGTTATCGTCAAAAGTCCTGTGGGCATCGAACAAATTGTCAGAAATCAATGTCGAAATTCCGTAAATAAAAATCTGTAAATATTTAATCCTAATGGATAAATAAATCATACTCATACATCCACCTATATAAAAAAAATAAACAGTTTCATTATAATGAACACAAAAATATTTGCTTCGTCATTCTCTGATTCCATTCGTTCATCTTGCACATTGTCCATTGTTTTGTCATCTTTAGACTATTATCTTTTTTTCGTTTGTGAATATGATTGTGATAAATTCTTTGATACTACACTTCTATTTGGAATAAATTATGGAGAACCGATCTCTTCTAATTTGATTCACAAAATCATTTTAAATAAGCTAAATTTTTGTTAAAAAAAACGATTTTATCTATTTTCTCAGTTACTAATCGTGTTCTTTTCCCAGTAACTGTTGCATCCGAGTAGACATGCGCTGAACCGACACCAAAAAAAAAAATTTAATGGGATCAAGAACATGTCAAATCTATTGTGACTATCCTAGAAAGTGTTTAAAAAGAAACTATAGGGATTAGAACTAAAGATCTCGGTTTCGCACATGTCTAGTAGAGAGATAGGAAGACTTCATTATAATTCTAAACTATCATCGATGGGACTTTGGAAGATTCACATCAAAGTCCATAGAAGTCTACGATAATTTAGATCGCTGAGATTCACTTTCTCCTATTGTTCATAAACTGCTTTCGATTTCGATCAACTTCGATGCATCCTACATATGTTAAAACTCAACATAATCTTCACTGGTCTTCTTCTATACACCTTATCTATACAGCTACTCACTAGTTCGGCCAAGTCTAGAATACTGTTGCTAGTTTCAATCAGTTGTTATGCCAATAAGACAGTTCTTATCCTACATTAAAATTAATGCGAATGATGATATATGACAAAAGAAATTTAAATCGATTGATTTTTCTCGATGTTTTCTTAAGCAGATTCCATCAGACTCGTAAAAAGCTGATAATAATTAATGTATGAATTTTTATTAGCTTGGTTATTGAATCCCTTGATAGTTGTTTTTATTTTTCATAAAAACTAAATAGATAACATAATTTTTTAGGAAAATGATCGAACAACCTTAGTTGAACAATATCGTGAAGCTAGCAATGAATTAAGTCGAGCACAAATGATCTTAGCTGATTTGGAAACACAAGCAAATAATCTTAAACAAGAATTACAAAGAAAAACAGGTGATATAAAACAATTAAAAGAACATATTGATTATCTAGAACGAGATCTACAACAAGTATGAAGAAAAAAACGTTCTGTTTTTTTTTTAAATTCAATTATTTAATGTTTAGCATTTATCTGTTGGTAAAGAGTATGAAGCTCAATTATCAAATATGAATCGTTCATTACAACGTAATGAAGAAATTATAAAAAAATTACAAACGGATAAACAAAACTTATCAAATGATTTTGCAAGTATTCGTGATCTTAATTCAACAATTGAAAATAAAAAAGAACAACTTATTCGTCAATTAACATCAAAAGAAATTGACAACGAACAATTACAGTCAGCTATAAGTGATATGAAAATTGAAATTGATATGTTACGTACACAATTAAATAATGAGAAAGCTGTTGTACAAAGTTTAGAAGAACTTATAACATCATTACGTGAAAAAGAATTTCAAACACAACTAGAAGCAAAAGAAAAAAATACTGATTTACATTTAGCAAAAGATCGAGCAAACATGAACGATCTTAAAATGTATGATTTTGAATTTGAGCTTTTTTTCCTATGCAATTTTTCTTTTTTTTTCTTCAAATTTAGACAAAGTCAAAGTAAAGAAATAGCTGCTTTACGAACACAAATTATCGGATTAGAAACGGATAACAAGCGACTGAGAAGTTTATTAACAAATGAAAGATATGAAAGGTATATTTAAGTTTGTTAACGTATAAAAATTATTTCTTCTTTTATATAAAGAGAAAAGGCTGCTCAAGATTTAAGACAATTAACTGATCTTACATCACATATTGATTTTGAGTCTCGATATCGGAGTGCATCACCTAGAATAACAACATCTTCTTCCAAGTAAAACACTTCTTTTTTTCTTTGTGTAAAAAAAGATATATTTAGACCTACGACAGTTCCATATTAGTTCTGATCTTGAGAACTGTTTCAACAGTCCTTTAGAAAACAACTGATCTGTTTCAAAAGTTCTTTTGAGCAGTTCATTTGAACTTATTAGTTTTAACTGTCGCAGGTCTAAAAAGAGTCTAATTTTTCAACGAAACCTAATCATTGCACTCATTCTCGAAAGAGAACTGGTCATTGCACCCAGTTGTCCTACGAGAATTGTTCACTGCACCCATTCTCGAAAGCGAACTGTACACTACACTTAGTTCACCAAAGAGAACTGTTCACTGCGCACATTCTCCAAAAAGGAACTGATCATTACACTCAGTTCCCCAAAGAGATCTATTCACTGCACCCATTCTCGGAAGAGAACTGGTCACTACACCTATTCTCGAAAGGAAATTGATCACTGCTCTCAGTTCTGTACACCGAACAGGTTCATAAAACTGAGAGCTTTCGTAGGTCTAGATATATTATTAAACTTTTGATTTAACTTTTAGTACGAATCTTCATCGATCACCGGTAAGAAGCTATTCTCCACCACGTTCCGAAACACCACGAACATCTCCTACTAAAGTGAGTATTTTCTAAGAAAAATCTATATCTAACATTTGTTATTGTCAACATCTAACTATGTGTGTATTTTATCTTTATATATAAAGATCTCCATATCGCTGAAAGTCTCTGAACTTGACAAAAGTCATGAAATTATTCCTCAATTCGACGTTAGTACCAACAGGAACAACAACAACAATAATAACGATGATGATAACGTGGGTTTCCATCTTGAACTCTGCTCGTTTTTGTTTTCCTCTTGATCTTGCTTTGTTTGGGGGCTTAACTTAGTTTAAAATAATTAACTATTCATTTCTTTATATCTTATTTTTCTTTTATTTTTATCTTAGGCCGTTGATCGATCGTGCAGTTTACGTATTGATACAACTCCATAGAATTCAATTTTCAATTATATCTCATCCGTCCAAATTTGATCCCTTGTTTTGTTTTGTTTTTCCATATCACAACGTTTTTTTTTTCTTTTATAATTTGACTTGTCATTGTGTGTGTGTTTGTATCTTTTATTAAAGTGATCACATAAAACAAGTTTTATTGTACTTTTTTTGCTAACGTTAGCGTGCGTGCACGCTTTTCTTTTTCTTTCTTTCTTTCTTTTTTGTTTTCTCTTTGTGTGTATTTTTAGACAATACCAAATAATCAAAAAGCTCAATTTAAAAAAGAAAACAACTGAAATTGACATGCTATTTTCTTTTTCCTGTGTAGATTTGTGATATGAGTAAATAAAAGAAAAGAAAAATTTTGTTTTTTTTTCTTTTTAAATAAAAATTTAATAATGATGAGTAGAATTCGTTTCTGGTTTTTATTCTTTCATTTAAATTATTGACACGAAAATATTGATATCTTGTTGCCTCTTGGAAAGAAAAAGTTGATTAAAAATAATTCATAATAGGATTTTTCATGTGATCAATTGTTTTACGACGATTAAGTCTGCCAAGAAATTTATGAAATCGATAAGGTTCAACTTGCATTTCACCACGTTGTAAAATTTGTTTTAACATTTTAGCGACTTGACTCGAATAACGACGATATAATTGATGTTCATGATTATCCTCGATTGATGATGATGATAATAAATCATTGTTTAGTGCTTGTGCAGCCTAAAAGAAAAATATTCTTTATGAAAAAAATAGTTTATTTGTTTTTCCACCTGAATGATGATCATCGAAATGCATAACAATATGAGACAACAGCGAAGACTAATGAATGAACATGATTGATGATGATGATTGACCATGTTTTGATATCGATGTATTTAGTGAAACACTTTGTAAAGCTAAAAGAAAGTTAGTGATAAAAACTAAGTAGTTTTGTTTTTAAATCGAGACTATATAATAAGCATTTTTCATGTGTTCAAAAAAAGACTACGTTTGAATTCTTTAATAACGATCAATGAATTCATCGAGAAAAATGATCAAAGTTTTCTATTCTCTTTAATACGATGTATTCATGCCTTATTGTGTAATTTACATATATTATATAAGAAGTCATAAAGTCAAATAGTAGAATTTCTATGCATATTCGTAAAAGAATATATTAACACAAACAATGTTTTTTATTCCACTTACATAGTAACTTTGAAAAACTAGTGTTTGCGCAATATATGTAAGACTGAAGCTCTTAAGAAAATATGATCTCATATGAACATAGAAGCGAGAAAAACAGATACTAATTGTATTAAGAGCGAAAAAAGAAGTAGACATCTACTTTTTATAACATTTTTCCGAATGATAGAAAAAAGAAATTAATTCTTAGCTATATCCATATAGCAATCAACCGGTTCGATTCTCAATAGAGAATAAGAACATTTTTCTTCATGTTTTCTCCATTGGTTATTCAGCTTAATTATCAATATTTATTCAATATGTAATTCTATCAAAATAAGCTAAAACCAGTAGATGAAACCTTTTCGAACACTTATTATGAATAAAAATAAATAAATAAATTTTCTCTTTCGATATCATAGTTGAGAGTTTCTTTATCTATTGAAATGTATATAGAACATTAAAAATAAAGTATTCAAGATTTATTATATCTGAAATAATGTTCTGCTTGTTAGAAGAAAACATCTTCAAGAAAAATTCTAAGTTAATATATACAATCTGTATTCTGTTATCATAACAGTCAATATTTTTTTTCACAGCAGATATTTGTTGATTTAACAGTTCTTCTTTTTTTATTATTTCTCTTTCGAATGTTTTTTTTTATTCTCCTGTGACTTGTTCAATTATCCCATGTTGAATCCTTTTATCATCATTAGCGACCGAATGATATCAGTTATATAACGTCAATAAATTCATCTATGGAAGGTCTTATATTCACTGGGGAAATATAAGTTCAATTCAACGATTAACTTCATCCAACATACAAAATGAAATAAATAACAATAAACTATTAAAGGAAATATAATCATGTTCAGTCGGTCGAATATCTCAAACAATTGAAGTTCATTTTATGAGAACACAAAAAAAAAAAAATGATTGATCACTATCCAAGAATCAATAAACTTCAATGGTCATATATCTCAATTATTTGTGTTGTTGAAAAGGTCAAGTACGATTCTTGTTGCTATCCTTAACAAAAAAACATTGTTGTCTAACTTTACCGCAGGGAGCAATAGATCTCATCGCATACTTGGATATTCACACATCAATATTCCCCATTCAATTTATCTATACAATTAGCTACTGAACATTACCAATAATGGCATTCATTTAATATGAATGTATGTAGAGTCTTTATAAATTTTCATTAAAAAGAAAGATATATATATATATATATATATCTGTAAAATGTATATACTATTTGTTGAACATAATATCATAATTCTGCCAATCGCACTTATAATTAGTTAGGCTGTTCAAACAATCACTTATAATCTTTTATGCACTCGTATATTAAATGAGCAAAATTCCATTGCAGAAAAGGAAAGAAAAAAGATGATCGGTCAGTCGACTGAATGATTGATACAGATGTGCACTTTCTTAATGTATTCATCCACGACCACTAGTATCAATGTATGGAAAAAGAAAGAATAGAGAAAAGAACAAAAATGAGAGAAGTGTTCATTAGACAGAAAAGAAGAGGGCATATCATAATTATATGATCAGTCAGTCAAGAAAATGGCACGGATCGAACTCATCAGTCTTTCTCGTATATGGTATACGATTATAGTTGTATTAATTCATTTAATTCTTGTATATTTTGGTATAAAACAATGTTATTTTAATGATCATTTACCATGGCCTATATCTTCTTCTTCATCACCAAAATTTGAATTATTATTACAAAAAATTTGTCTTCTTATATCATTTGTACTTCTTTTAATATTTATTTATCCAGCTTTGTTTAAAATTGGAAATTTTTCAAATGATAATCAACAATTAACAATAGATGATTTAAAAAGAACACAACGATCTTTATGTTCTAAATTATGGCAACATTGTTTTTCATTAAGTAGTACCTTACATTTAATTATGAGTTTTCTCATTATTATATCAACTGCACTTATTCATGCTAAACAAATTATGGTTGGATTAAAAAATTCAGGTTAAATTTTTTATTAATGTTCTATTAGAATTAGTCTTATTTGTTAAGTAAAATAACATAAAAGTTGATTATTCATGAATAACAGATCATTTGTTCGATAGCATTCATTTGATATTATTTATCAATGAACAAATATCCTGCTAGATTACATAATTCTACTATTATAAAGATTATAGAAATAGCTGAAAATGATTTATAATCAGGTCAAAACAAATTGTTTGATAATGTTTTTTTAATAGATTTGATTTCTATCGAATTGTATAAATGAGACTGTTCGGATATCACTGGTTTCGATTTATTTTTTAAGTATAATTTGATTACATCAAATAGATAGTTTAAAAGTAAACATTATTACTTATTTACAGCTAGTGAATTGAAATTATTAAGTCGACATAGTTTGCAGAACGAGCTTTAATTTTTTGATCAATTCTGAATTCGAAAGGTGAAGAAAATTTCTCATCAATCAATGATATATGTATAAATTTCTATCATCAAATTTTGTTTAGATTTATAAACATGAGCACACTTACTTTCTCTAGCGAAATATAAATAAACAAAAATACTTCGAATATATTTTTATGCAATTGATTCGTTTTTTTTTATTTGTCAGTTCTGCAATTATGTCCATAAGTGAGATTAAAATGATTAAAAAACTGTTGAAATAGTTTTTTGAATGAGTTCAAACAATATCTCAAAGATAGGATTATATTAAATGTTCGAAAAAAACAATAAATTTGTAATATCACTCAATTATGAGTTTGAAATAATGATGCAAGAACCAATTTTGATCATCGGGACTGGAACTCAAGTTTATAGTAAAATATTTCATGATTTTAAGAAAATAATCTTTTTAAATCAAATGAATCAGAACATAATGTAAGAGAGGTGATATTGAAAAGTACTAGTCATCGACTGACTAAATAAAAACCAACGAGTATTGAAGAATTATTTTAGATAAAAAATACAAACGAATTCTGGTCGTATTCTCGAGACCACGTCCGGGAATATTAGAAAAGAAGTTGCTGGGCCGAACCGAGACCCAAAAAGCTTAGTTCTGCATATCTCAAGTTTAGCATCATCACATACGAATATATTTTTCCAGTACATATAGTCAATAAATTTTAGGGACAAAATTTATTCTTTTATTAAAAGAATGATATCTTGTCAAAAAATTGAATTTTCGAAGAAGAAAAAATAACTAACATAAATTCTCTTTTAGCACTTCTATGGCATAACGATCTTGATTTATTATTTGATTGGTCTTCATCACCTACAATATCTATTACTAAACGTTTTGTATTATCAAATCAAAACTTTTCATCTCTCTCATTTTCAATTGATTCGTATTCACGTTTAAGTCTAGTAAATTTTCTATTTGCATCATTTGTTTGTATTATACGTGAACCATACGTATTTTGGTCAATATCAAAAATTTTTTCTATACTTTATTCATTTGCTATTGCTCTTAATGTTTTACAATGGTGTTTAATGTGCGGTGCATTACAATTATTAATAAAAAATATTTGTTTTAATACTATTGAATTACATCATAACAATGGTTATCTACTATCAAATCAACCCTATACAACATTATTTCTTTATTTACTTCTTGAATTTCTTATTTATATATCTTCAATAACATTTTATTACTATGCATATAATCGTTTTAAATCAAATTATAAACGTTCATGTTATGATCGTTTTTCAAATTATTGTCCAAGTTTAATAGCTATAATTATTTTATTATTATATACAGCATGTAAAATGCCATTAGCACATGATATATTTTTACTTTATATTCAAACACGTTTACCTCTTTTATTTCTAACATTTATTTTTGAAATAATTCATGTTTTATTAATATTAGCTATATGGATCTTTTTAACAACAAAATTAAATTGGAATATCAATTCTCAAGAAAGAAATTCCTTAAAAATTTTTAATGATTTAACAGTTCAAAATACTCCATTAGAAGAACGAAAAAAAAATTCCTTATCAGAATTAAATAATAATTATTTATCAAAAGAAAAACCTTATGAAAAAATTCGTATATTTCAATCAGAAATTTATTATCATAATCGACCAAAAAATTGGAGTTTACCATTAAATCAACAATCAACAATAATGGCTGAATTTGATAATAATGATGATATTATTACTCGTTCACCATCATATCCATTAAGTCCAAATAATAATATTAATAATAATAATAATAATAATGAAATACAATATCGAAATGCAATAAGAAAAACTCTATCAAATATCAGAAATTCTCAAGAACAAACAAAAGCTGTTTTTCTAAGAAGTAATACACCACCTACACCACCTGCTAAAAGATTTACAAAAGAACAAGTAGAAGCAGCTAAATTCCGAGCTCAAAAAATAATTAATAAAAAACAAAGATCATCAGATTATATGCAACAACCACATTCAACCGCTTTACTTATTAGCCAAGTTTGATTTTTGTATTGTTTTTCTTTGTGTTTTTTTTTCTAATTACCAAACAGGTTTAATAAATTGTTTTTGTTTAATTTTTGATTTTGATCGAGGTGATCGCTTGATTTTTTTTAATTTTGCTTTTCGAGTTGTTGTACTTGTTAGAAAAGTTTTTAATTCAAGTAATTCATCATGACGAATTTGTGTACCTATGAAAAAAAAAAATGAAATAGAAATAAAATGAAATTGAAATTTTGTTTTTTACCATTGTGAAAACAATGTTCAGGACTTGGCTTTGGACAACGATTGAGAAGACCACTATAAGGAAAACCTATGAAAAGAATATATTTTTTTTTAAATAAGAAGCTATTTTTTTGTTCTAACCATAAGGAAGTTTTGGTTTAAGAAAACAAAATTTTTCAAATATTTGAAGTTCTAAATCATCTTCTAAATCGAATGCGTCACTTCGATTATCAATTATCCAAGTATTTTTTAAGTGACTTATTTTAGGAAATAATATAAACCAAGTATTTTTTTTCATATCCATTTCAGTTTCTAAATAGATATAAAATTATTTTTTTAATGAAATAATTAATTATCTTTTTTTTTTTTTATTACCATTATGTTTGATTATAACATGAATAAAACGTGGAACATTTTCAGGTGCTTTACTTTTTTTTATTGTACAATAAACACTAAATTCAAATGTATTTTGTTGTGATGAATGAACTTCATTTAAATTATCATTATTATTGATAGGTATTAACCAATTAAAACGACCAAATAAAATTGTTTCAGCATGTTTAACACGTGTTTCAAACGTTGGTTGTTCAATATGCAATAAAATACCAGCACTGACTAATGACAGTGTTACAATCGATAAAAAAAATCCTATCAGTGTCAGCTGCATGAGCGCCTTCGCAGAATATTAATTATGGTAATATATTAGCTGTCGTATATTCTTTCTTCTACTGTGTATATTTGTACTCGATGTGAGAAATGATGACAGGGTGGGAAACCATCTGGACAACAATGTCAACAACAGAAAAATGATCTTTACGAAAAGAAGAAAAAGAAAAGATTGTAATGTAAACATTGCTTGCTTGGAGATGTGAGACCCTACTGTCATATATTCGGTTGAAGTCATGGTTATTTAATCATTCTAGGGAAACTAAGAATAAAAGATCAGTATATTATTATTAGAAACATAATGTTAATTTACTTTTTGAGTGTATATCTTATAGCACATTAATTTGCAGCATCTGAAACTGTAAGAAGATCGTCTGTCATCTATTTTTCAAGATTGATGATCAAACATTATATTCACAATATATACATAAAATGTTTTTTGGTTGATGCAGGGTCATGCTATATTGTATCTCCTTAACTACATTGAGTTCTCTCGAGTACTTACTCTTCGGTGGTTCATGCTTATAGATATATGATAGTTTAAACTGGTTTATTTACTGTTAGAAAAGAGAACATAAAATATTTGTTATGCATGATTTGGTATTAAGTATAGTTTATATTGTATAAAAATTGAAAAGATATATATATATATATCAGTTGAAATTCTTCATTTTCAATCTAAATTTTAAAAAAAAAGAAAGTTTACAATAACTGATTAGTGCTCTGGATATTTCAATAAATATAATCAATGATTTATAAGATTTATGTAACAACAGCTATAAATATGTGTTGAAAGGATTTTAGCATTGAAGCATATAGAGTATCAAAGGTTGATTCTTTTAGAAAGAATTGATATGTCAATATTTACCAGTAAACAATCAGTTGTAACAGACGAACCAGATAAAATAGCATATTTTTTTGTTCTTGTCCTGCTAGCACCTTCCGTATGACTCCAAGCACTAATGTTATACTAAACCGATAGGAAAGTTGTTGCTCTACAAAACTATCGATTGTATTTTTTAAATAACTTCTATTTGGCGGAGTAAAATTCAAAACATTGACAGCTACTTAATAATGAAACTGAGACAGTTCAAAGATAAAAAGAAACTGATGATTAGTGTTAAATAAAAGTTTCGTTGAAATTTCATATATATACATATATCACAAAACTTTTCGCAAAATTTGGTATCTTTTAATGTATATTGCAGAATATTAGAAAAAGTTTCGGAGAAGATTTTTTCGATGCAAAAATTTGAAAACAGAGCGAAGGCGAACCTCTTCCTGGTAAAAATTATCATTACTCTTTTGTAATATGACACTTCACCCCTTTTTCTTTTTATCTTACCGATCATACTATTCTGTCCAAAATTAAATCCTGAGTCTGGAGAAATTGAGAATAAACGTTGCATAGATCAACTGTCGTTTTGAAAAACATGATTTCTCATAATGCATCCAGAAATAATACTAGATATTAGTGTCAAGTCATTACTCTTGAAAAATAGCAGCAGAAACTTTAAAAAAATCTTTAGAAACAAAGACCATGAAAGTCTCTTTCCATATGTGCTAAATGCTTAACTTTTCGCGTTGGACGATTGACAAGTACAAGCTTACACAAATCGATAGATGTCTGTAAAAATTTAGAAATCGCAGTTCAACTATTGAGTAGCTATCAATCTTTTGAGCTTTTTCCACGACAAAAAGTGAAAATTTTCCTATTGATGGAGCATAAAATGAGCTCTTAGAACTCGACTGAGAGATGATGAAAAGACAAGAACAAAAATATCTTCCATCACTTCGCGCATTCATTAAATCCTGATAGAATACTTAAAATGATAAATAGTAACTTTCGAATTGTAAAACGTCACCGTAGTGAATAAAAAAATAATAATTTGAAGTTATGCTTATTTAGCATAATTGAAATCTGATTATCTGTGAAAATACATTCTGTAATAAGTTTTATGTAATATGCGATATGTTTTTTGTTTAATCAAAAGATTGTTTACTAGCTCAAGTTACGACACATACTAAGAATCTTATTAGACAACGTGTTTTTATTTATTAATTGAATTCTAGTACTACGATAAATTTTAAATTATGACAGCAATAGAAATTTAAATAGCAAGATAAAATGGTACGTTATTTCAATAAAAATTGTTGTAAAATGACTTCACTTAACTGTTTGTACTATCTGGAATACAAAATATAATTTGTTTAGATGACCAACATTCAAAAATGCATCACGTACTTTTTGAGTAATCTGTGGAATTTATAAAAACATAATGGGTTTTAACGTCGAGTTTTCATCATGTAAAAAAATACTAAGAATATTTTTTTAATATAAAAAGCATAGAAAGCATATCAGAAGTTCTTCTAGTAACAAATCATTCTAAGAGAACTTCAGATATAACAGACAGGTGTTGATTAGAGTGTTCTGTAAATATATGCAAAATTAGTAATAGCACAACGAACAATTCTGATCACTTTCGGTTTCGATTCTAAGTCCAAAATTGGAACTCGCATTGGTACATCCTTTCACATGAGTTTCGTCACGTCTTGATACTCATACGATGGCGCTTTATGATGAGTCAAAACTTAATAAACATTGCAAACGAAACATTTCGTTATTTCAAGATATGGATGGTTTTCCTGTTAACGCATTGATCATTAGTCAATCGTATTGACATGGGTAACTAAGAAAAGAAGAACAGATGTGCATACATATAATCATAAAGAAAAACGAGAAATCTCGTATGGTCCTATCTGAAGAAAATGTGCAATAAACAGATAGATCAATTTGTAATGTTACTTCGTTAGTGATTAAATCTAAATAATCCAAAACGAACGTATTTGTTACACACACCATATTTATTTTCCACTTATAACTATTTATTAATGTTTCAGTGTATGTCGTTAGATAAAGAGATATATCTTCAGTAGATATTAGTAAAAACATAGTCTACAAGAGATGAAATAAGTTTTTGCTCATCGATGAAAACATTCATTTACTTCTTTGCAACGAATACGAGATAATTTTAGCCTTCTAGAAACTACTCGTAGCTCAAATCATCGAAACTCTAAAAGCTTCATATATATAAAGAGTATTGTAATAATACAACTAGAATACCAAGTGTTCTTCGAGAGTCATTGACACTTGCAAACTTGAGTTATTTTGCAATTGATTGATGATTCAAGAACCAATTAAGAAGATCATCTATTCATTTCTAACAAGTATGGCTCACATTCGATCACAGCGAGCTTTTCTGTCAACTGAGAAACAAACATAGTTGAGTATTCTTACCAAGACTTAAATAAAAAGCATTGTTGTATTGAATTTTTTACTGATAAATCATATAAATCTAAGTTGCTGAGTTTACACTAGAAAAATGAATAATACGAGTCACTTTGGTTTTCCTTCATTTGCAAAGTTACTTTCTTGACAATTTCACTCATTATCAAGCTTTGCAGCATTTGTATACGTATCTATGCATTGGCTGAGTGACGATCAGTTGAAAGAAAAGGTCAAGCGTTTCTACAAGATCGGTGATTTTATAAAATTTGTCGATAGAAAACGTGATTGTGATTACAAATAACATTAGTTCAGTATTTGACAAATAGTCACACCCAATTTTATTATTAGTTATTCGTCTAAGTATTAAGGTAATTAACGTCGGCGATATGCGTAGAATAGATTGATTACTGTCACAAAATAAAATTTATTAAATCAAGCAACGACTTTTTGATGGTATTTGTCGAATGAAATTAATCGTTAATCAAGTGAATTTTAGAGTTCGTTCACACGATAAACTTGTGAGAACGATGAAAGCGAAGAACTCGACCGAAATAGTTTCTGATAAAATTGAACAGTTGTTCGTTTATATATCGAGGTCATGTAGTGAGCATATCACGAGATGACAATATAGTAGCAAGTTCTCATATATTAGGACATTTTGGATGTGAAGAGAACGTACAAACACCTGTTTTTAGTGATCCGACACACAGATAATATAGAAGCACGAATTTACGAACGATTGCATCTTTCCTTTTGAATGAATATATTTCAATACTTTGAAATACAAATATTTTATCAATAATAATAATGCGATCAGATTCAGATATCCTCAACGTTGGTAAAAATTATCTTGATTGCAGAGAATAATATTATACACTGTAGATAGATGGGCATCGTGAATGAAAAACATTATATGAATGACAGAGATGTCGATATTATTTCTCACTTATTTCATAATTTTTTCTATCGTCATGTAGCCAATGAAATATTATGCAATTTGAAAAAATCTTTTGTCATTGACCAACTATAGGATATTATTCCTAATTCATGATCATCATATTTATTTTACAGAGAATATTGTAGCCTGATCAAAATCAATACAATGTATCATCATGTGCCGAAAAGATTTCTAATACTGAATCTGAATGCAATAATAAACAAAATTGATTTCATACAGATGTCTAATTAACAGTCGCAACTTTTTGTCAAACGAATATCGTCTAATTGAATGCCGATAGGCATGAACGGAAGCGAAGAGAAGACTAATATCCACATCCACAACATCTTTAAATCTACTTAGAAACATTGATTTTCAGAGAAAAAGAACTTAGATGCACATCAGAATCTATTGGATTTTCTCTTTCTATTCTCGATCTTAAACTCGAAGATCTCAAAAACAACAGTTGACATGCACTTAATTCAATAGACGAATGCACGGGACACGTATGTCGAAAGTGCATCAACAATATCTACTTATTTGTGAGTTTAGAGATTTTTATATCAAATATTTTATTTCAATAAATTCTAATCAATATACAGTCGTTCAAAGATTAAACATAAAAAACTCAAGACAAACTTATTTTATTAGTGTCTTATTTGTTTGAAAAAAAACTTAAATTGTTTGTTCATATAAGTTCTCTGTCCTCTGTTTAATTCATTCTGTCTTTTAATTTTGTCTTTCTTCCTATAACGTTTAACTAATCTCATTTTCCCTTAATATCTATCATTCATTACTTTTATGGTATCGATTGATAAGAAGAAAAACAAAGATGATAAATAATGCCAAACTTTTGTCCATGTAGTGAACGATCATGTACTGAAACCGCTGTTCATCTTGTTGATTGTGCTCATCATCGTACAAAATTAGTTTGTCTTCGACATTTGTTGGAACATGATCGTTTAATTAATTATAATCAACAATATTTGGATAAGCTTCGTAAAGAACTTAAACAATTTGAAGCAGCATATTAATCATTAATAGATGAAACAAAATTTCGTTGTTAATTTGAAGACAAATTTAAAAAATGTCAACAATTAACACAAAATATAACAAATCTATTTGAAAATGATTCACTTAACATCGAACAACATCGACTTATGCTAGAAAAACTTAAACAAAATATTGAAAAAGAAAAACAAATCAATCAATATCCTACAGAATCTTCTCCATTTACAGAACAGGTTAAAACTGAACCTATTGATGAAATTTCAACCATTGATGAACTTCGTAGGAATATGTATTATTGTTTGTTTTTATTGAGTTTCTACTTTCCTTTTATTCAAAGGTTCTTTAGATGTTAATTTAATAACTGATGTCGAAAGATAAAAGAGATTTTTTTAATTTTCTTAACAGAAATATATTGAGTAGTTTACAAAAAATGGGTAATTTTCCATGTGAATTAATATATATATAATCTCAATAATTTTCTTTTGATTTCATACTAAAAGATGCATCATGAAATTCTCTAAACAGTCCATATTGAATTTTTTGTAGCAAAATAGGAAAATTAGAAACTCCTCGAAAAATATTAAAAAACTTCATAGTAATAAACTTTCTAACCGAAAATATGAGTTTTTGCAAGTTCTATTTTTCTGTATGCTAATATATGAAAATCTAACTATCTGCTGTAAAGTCCACTTAAATCATCACTATTGAATCACAACTTTACAACATTACAGAAACTTCTTATATCTTTTTCAAAACAGAGTATTTTTTTAATTTTAATTCAATACTTGACTTTTTTTATTCTAGTAAAAATGACGATCATATAACTATTAAAAATCAAAAGGTAATCATTTTCCTTAAAAATCATTCTAATTGGAAAATATTTTAAACTACCAAACAGTGTTTTAATCCAGCATGAGACCCAAGGAGAAGGCGCCACTCCGACGACCAGGTTGATTTCCCTAGAGTTCGTGGATATCGTAGCACGTACTATGTGTCTGTGCTCTCAAAAATAGGTGTTCGCCGTTCCAGAGTTTTAAGTTATCCCTCCGGATAAGGAAATCTTGATAAGATACAGAACATTTCGTTATAACTTTCATATTTTTTTCTCGTTTTAGAACAATTATCTATCAGTTTGAAAATCATTTGGTAAATGTCCATTTTGGTTCGATGGTACATTTTGTTTAACATTAAGAGATTATGGACTGTGTTTATGTTACGGTGAAAAATATTGTCGAAAATTATATCTTCATTAAATTAAATTTCATAAATTAACTGCATCAAGTGTAGAAATATATTGTCAAGCAATTCAAAATAATGAAAATTCCTTTCAAAAAACTTTATTTCAATTAAATGATACTGTTATTGATCAAATATGTCATCTACGATGTCCATTTAGTACTTATAATGACGCATTATCAATAAGTAATGATCATGTAAACGTTATTGTCGAAGTGTAAAACCATAACTTAAATATTCATTACGTTATCATTTAATTCGTTGTCATGAAATGACCATATCAAATGCGAGTAAACTTGTATATAACCTGAACAACGAATTCAGAAGCTTTAAATCATCAAAGAAAAAACAGAGAATGTGTTACGTCATGACATCTATATATATGTATTGTTTTAATCTTTTCTCTTTTGTTTTCTTACATTAATCTTTCTTTGATGCTATATATATATATGCGACATTATACGTACTGATGGTGATTCTTTAAGTTTAAGAAAAAAACAAATGTCTATGTTTTACACTATAGAAGCTGGATTATTCTAAAAGAAAAAGTAGAACATAACAGAATGATTAACATTTTTCTTTTTTGAATTTATAGAAAAAAATAAAAAATCGAAATTGTTTTTTGTATTTTTTTTCTTTTAAGATAGAATTTTCAAAAAAAATGTCTGCACTGTCCGGTCAATGTGAAGATGAATTATGTTTGAAAGAATCTCATCCTATACCAATACGTGTATTTCCATGTTTATATCATTGTAAAAAAATGTTATGTATTAAACATTTATCTGAACATGATAAATATATTGAAAAACAAATTCAATTTCAAAAACAGTTAGAACATTTATGGAATAATTATATTTCAATATTTAATGAAGATAAAATTCAAAAAGAGCTTCAAAAATTAAAAATTAAACTTGAAAAGCATCAAAAACTAAGTAAAGATATTAATCATTTACTATTAATTAATCATTTTCATGATTCAATGGAAAATAACCAAAAACTTGAAATGGCTATTCAAACAGTACAGAAAGCTATTGAGCAAGAAAATCGATCAAAATCAAGTGTTCGTAAGTTATTTTATTCAAAAAAAAAAAACAAAAAAACAATAACTATTAATTAGATGATATTCATCCGAAAACCGAATCAATTATGAATGATGAAGAAGAAAATGAAGTGGCTCTCGATTATGGTAAAGTATCATAAATACAGTAGCTCCTAAAATTATTCGATCAGGTTTATTTTCAATTTTATTTCCAACGAAAATTTTTCAAGATGATAATGATTGCTACTTGTCCAAGGATAGGGTCTGTGAAAAACTAAAACTTAAGTTTTTCAGCTCCTAGAAATCTGTTTGCACTACCTTGAATGATAGAACAAACAAAAAACATTAGGCCTTCCAAGGAAATAGCAGAAAAAAAGACTTTCGTACTTTGCGCAAGATTGATGTATCTCACGAAGGGATCTCTCCAGGTATCCAATACCACTTTTTGACTGAGACGGTGTCCATTGCATGAATACTACTATGTAGTGGAAAATTCTCGAATTGTTTTATTTTCCGAGCCTTCGTTGTAGAGATACCGATATTTTATTGAGTTTTTCAACAAAAAGCTGTGATCTGCACAGATGACGTGCCAAATCGACTTTCAAGTTTTGACTTGAAAATTTGGGCGAACAAAATTCTCAATGAGATTAGTTCATTGAGTGAGTTATAACTTTTCTAGTATCTCCTATACTAATATATTCAATATTCAAAATCCAGTCATATGTAAAAGCAAAGTTTGTTCACATATTTACATTTCCAGAAAGGAAATACTTAGTTGCACAATCCACTAATCTCATTAAGAACTTGTCGTGCGAAATATGAAGTCGAAACTCTCACATGACTTGAGGGGAACCACAATTTGTTAAAGAATCCTGTAAAATTTCAATAACTAAAGAACGATGGCCCAAACAATGAACTTTTTCTAGATTTTTCTATTGTTCATTAGTACTCATAAAATGAACATAGTCTCCATCGAAAAGCAATTTGACACCAGAACAGGTTTCCTCGTCAGTGAAAAAACACGGGAACTAGAAGATGCTTCATTTTGTAGAGAAATGTTTATTCTATCACTTTAGGTCATTCAAATAGACTTCTATTTGTGAGTTTCAGGAGCTGAAAAATTCAGGCAAATCTTATTTAGGATAACAAATTGACGTGTAATTGTGATGATGAAGTTTCGGAGAATATATAGCGAGTGACTCTAAAGATTGCGAGGCTTTAGTACGACTATTTTTCTATGATATCAATTGTTGATGAGTTGCAAATGACTGTCCGTGCAGCATTTGTCGAAATCTTATGGAGAGCTCTGATAAAGAGTTCATGATTTGATTCCCACTAAGAATTATTCTGATAACTGAGATAAATGTTGAATCTACAGCTGTACAAACTTTGCCAACATTTTATTTTATGAAAAATTACTTGCTTTGCAATAGTAAATACTCAAATAAGTTTCAAAAACTATTCGGTTCAACACTGTCTACTGAAAAAGAAAAATTTAATCTTACTTTTTTTATACATGTATAACGAGAAAACCAGATCAAGTAATGAATCGATTTGAAGATGAGTCTTACCTCATTATGTAAACCATATTGAAGCGAGAGAAAATCTAAAAGAATTCATGTGTATGAATCTTTCTGCTTCAGTTATGGTTATTTGAATAAGTTTTTCAACAAAATATTGTGATTCCTCTCAGATTATTTTCTGCATCAACTTTCAAATTTCTATGTCACACTTTGAACAAATAAAATTCTTCATGTAATTAGTTCATGCCATGAGATAAGAATATAAGAACAAAATTTACTGGTTTACATTTGATAATAGTGGATTGGATATACTAGAAAACTTCATACTTTCAAAATAAATTAATTTCATTAAAAATTTTATTTGCGCAAAGTTTGAAATCGAAAGTCGATTGTAAAGATAATCTCTGACAGAGATTATGAGATTTTATTGAAATGACTATAACTTAAGAAGAAATGCATATACACAGGAATCTTCTTCGGGTTTCTTTAGTGTCCTACACATATGTGACTTCTTGCATTCAGATCTAGTTAGCTGTATCTGATACCTAAATGGACTAGGACCAGAGCTAATTGACATCTGGCAGATACTGTCACAGTTATAGTACAGTTTTCAAACTTTTATTTAATATGAATAAGTATAATATTTGGTTTCTTCCATAAATAGCAACAAAAAAAGAGATCATGTCAAAGTACACAAAATAGTAAGTGAATCTAGTTAGTCACGATTCACTCTGTGTTCTTCTAGTTCTAAAGTCCTAAAAATTTCACTAAGTATATATTTGCTTGTTGCTGAATGATACTGAAATAGAACGCAATGTCGATGCCAAACACCATAATTGTGAATACACACATGAACACTTTATCCATCATGATAATTTGTATTCACCTTTTTGATAATTCATTTTCTTTTCCATCTATACACTTACTTCGTCATATGGTTCATCATCATTTGCAGATGAAAATTTCATCAGAGAACAATTTCTTTAGCAAAACAATATTGCTTTCCACTTCTGTGAGCTGTTCTCGAGTACAATAAACTGCTCAATCATAACCGAACCGTTTTCACTTCTTTGCTTCTATATAAATAGCAGTTTGGAAAAGTAAAAATATTTTGTGAAACGTCAAGGTCTCATGATTTTCGATTTGATTTCAAGCCCGGGCTGAATGTCTGATACCCGATTTCTATTTAATGAAAGATCATTGTCGTATTCGATTTGTTATCTTCCAATTCATAGAGCATCTTTCTAAAACCAGAAAATATTTAGTAACGTTTTATGTATATAAAATTCAAATTTGTGTTTTAATATAGAAAAAAAAAGAAACAATATTCATGTTTTGTTTCTATCCTCTTTATCCTCATTGATCATAGCTGGAGATGATAAATAATAATGATATATGTGCATGAATTATAAGTTAAACTTACAAAATAGATTTGATTTAAAAGAGAAAAATTTGCATTGAATTGTCAAATGTACTCAGTTTTTCTTTCATACTTTTAGGTTCTGAAACTATCGAGTCTTTTTCTTCAGTATTAAATACTAATGAAAATTCGCCGTAAGTTATAAAAATAAAATTCTTACCTTTTTCTCAAAATAATTTCCTTTATTTTCTTTTAGTCCAGCGGAACAAGAAAACGACTATTTTCAACAGACTGATGAATGTACTTAATTTCTTCAATTAATCTTAATAATAAGACCATTCTCTTTTTTGTTTAGCTGATGGCTATGAAAATTCAATTGAATTAGAAAATGTTGATAATATAATGGAAGATAGTTCACTTAGGTAAAATACGAATAACTATATAATATATTTCTTTATTGAATCATTTATATTTTATAGAGATGAAAATTATGATATAGTATGTCAGAAAAGAAAGTTTCTTTTTTATTCTAATTCTATTAAGATTTTTGTTTTCAATATCATTTATAGCCAAAGAGAAATATTAGTGCATCAAAAATACGTGGTTATTGTCCATTAATACAAGATGGTGTCTTTGGTATTAGTTGTTATTTACATGGAATAAATTTATGTTCAAAACAACCTGATGGTAGTCAACGTACATATCGGTTACATGAACATTTTCGTCGTGTTCATCATTTAACTTCATTAGCATCACTTACACTTGCTCGAGCAATCTATTTGGACCAAGATCCAATAACAACACAATTATTTAATGAGCATCAGATTATTTTAAATATAGATGAATTACGTACAGTTATTTGTCCAATAACAAAACCTTTTATTAATTATCCATCACTTCATGTAGTTAATTCACCATGTGATACAATAAAACAAGTACGACATCTTAAAGATCATCTTAAACGTGTGCATAGATTTACAAATAAAGCAGCTAATATTATTGTTAAAGGAGTGAAAGCTGAGACACCAATACATAAGATTCAATTTCCACGATGGATTGATATTATTGAAGATGATTGACATTTCTAAATCTATTTTATTTTGTTTTTTGTTTGTTTTTTTTATTTAAAATTCAACTTTCGATAATTTCGTTTTTCGTTTTGTTCTTTTTCTTTATGATGATGTGTATATATATATATATATTTAATATGAAAGAACAACAATAAAACTTGAACAATTGTAGAACTTAATCATTGTCTTTATTCTTTTTAACTTATTCATTGATCATCTTCCAGTAGCAAATATATTCGAGAACAGAAATTTGATTGACAGTTTAAGGAACAAAGCTTTTACGTCGTGAAACATTTAAAATCGGCTGTCAACGTCTGTCGTCTACGAACGCAATTCATAATTGATCACCAAAAATAAAAGGAGAAAAAGAGAGACATCCGGTATGGGGAAAAAAGGGGCTGAAATAACAATAATACCATTAATCGTCATAGTTGACAATATCCAAGATTGTCCTTGAACGAGCTATATGACTTGTTTGCACGGCAATCTAATGCAAATCATTGTCAGTTTTGTTAATGTCTTTGAAAAATACAATTGCTGATGTTTCGCAGCAATCAACAAGACGATCATCCAATCCATTATTCATGATGAATGCTTTTTCTTTCTTTGTCATTTTTTTTATTCAAATCGGCATGTTGTCGATTTCTCATTTCAAAAGGAAATGCGTGCGTCTGTCGATCCTCGGAGGCGTAATTTATTGAAATGCGTTGACTATATAAATTGAGCTACTCTGTTTTCTTCTATTAACTCTTACAAACGACAGAAATCTTTTATATTTGAATCAAGAAAATAAACTATCAAGAAGACGATGGCATTTTCAATGAATGGTGGCATGTCCAAACAATCATTTCGTAAAAGTTATTCTGTCGAATATGGATATAAACCACGAAAACGAACATTAATTGCTGATGCTGAATTTGATCGTGAACAACATGATGAAGAACAGCATAAACATCAACATATAAAACATGATGGACAAGTAAAAGAAGAATGTACTTATACGATATTAGTTACAATTAAGGATAAAAAAAGTGCATCAATATTGAATTTAATCAATACGTTTAACCGTGATGGACTCCAAGTAAAACATATGGAAACACGTCCAACTGTTATATTACCTACTGACAAACAATCATCTATGGGTATAGAATTTTTATTTTTTAACAATAATACAAATTTTATGTTTATTGTTATTTCAGGTCTTGATGTTTTTATGGAAGTTTTATGTACGGATAAACTTATGGATGATCTTAAACGAGATTTATTTCAATCCGATTCGAAATTTATTGTAAAAAATATCAAGCCTCATACATCTCCATTACATAGAGAATCAAACGAAACGAACGATGAAAATGATACAAATGACATTATTTGGTTTCCAATGTCTATATGGGATATTGATAGATGTCATCATTTACATACGAATTATCAACCTGATATGGATTCACGTCATCCTGGTTTTTCTGATAAGGCATATCGAGCACGACGTGAACATATAGCTCAGATTGCATTTGATTTTCGACATGGTGATCTTATACCAAGAGTTGAATATACATTAGATGAAATAAAAACATGGGGGTAAAATAATAGATAGTATTTAAAGTGTATTTCTTTTTTATCATTATGTTTTCTTTAACAAGAATTATTTATCGACAATTAAGTAAACTTTATCCAACAACAGCATGTAAACAACATATTCATGTACTTGAAATATTAGAAAAAGAAGGAGGATTTTCTGAAAAAGCTATTCCACAATTAGAAGATGTATCACGTTTTATGAGAAAACGATCTGGTTTTCAACTACGTCCTTGTGCAGGTCATTATAATTTATATTTCTCTACTATCATAATCAAATTTATTTTAGGTCTACTTTCAGCTCGAGATTTTCTGGCGAGTTTAGCATTTCGAGTATTTCAATGTACACAATATATTCGGCATCCATCATCACCACTTCATTCACCTGAACCAGGTTTGACAATATTCTTTCGTATAATTTCTTTTCATTATTCATTTTTTTTTAAGATGTTGTACATGAGCTGCTTGGTCATGTGCCGCTTCTATCGGATCCAAATTTTGCTCAGTATGAATTTCATATGATTATAAATCATTTGCATAAAGCTTTTTCTTTTTGGTATAGATTTTCGCAAGATATTGGTTTAGCTTCGTTAGGTGTAAGTGATGATGATATTGTGAAACTTTCAACACTCTATTGGTTTACTATTGAATTTGGTTTATGTCGTGAAAATGGACAGATTAAGGCATATGGCGCAGGTTAGTTGTAATGAGTTCGTTCTTTTTTTTTTTTTTAATAATTTTTTTTTCTCAAAAGGTCTTCTTTCATCATTTGGCGAACTTCAACATGCATTATCATCAAAACCTCAAATCAAATCATTTGAACCAGAAACAACTGTTATACAAGAATATCAAGGTTTGAAAAATAAAATGTTCTATTTCAATCAAATAATTTTTTTTCCTTGTTTTTTGTTGTTTTTAATCTTTTAGATGAAGATTATCAACCAATTTATTTCTTGGCTGAAACATTTGAAGATGCCAAAGAAAAATTACGTATTTATGCTAAATCATTAAAGCGTCCATATGAACTTGTCTATGATTCATATACACAATCATTACGTATTCTTGATAATGTTAAAGTTATTCATGATCTTAGTACCAACCTGAAACTTGAAATGGATATACTTGAACATGCACTTGATCGTCTTCATACAAATGGTATTGATTTTAAAGTTATTTCATAAAACTAAACATCTATTTATTATTCTATTGAGAAAAAAGAAAATAAAGAACAGATTATTTTCTGTGTCTTTAAAAAATAAAACGATTTGAATGAAATAAATAAAAAAGAAAATCAATATGATTATCAAATGATAATATGAAATACATCCAAATGATGACTATAGTTGCTATAACAGATGATAAATGTGGATTTGTTAAAGCTTCTTCGATAATAATTTCAATTGTATATGTTTCATTGATGAAATACTGTTCTTTGCGCATCGTTTATTGAAAAAATATATTCAAATGCGCCAGAAAAAACAAAGATTTTTTTTTTCTCAGGCGTAAAATTCGTTCACACAATTTCTTATGTATATATGCGCGCGTGAAACGTTTAGAGATGAAAGGAGTATGTTTCTATCGACATTTGACTTGACACACACATACCGGTCGTTCGACTGATATCGACACCTCATAATGCACACGGGACGGCGAGTTTCAGAAGCAAGCGAGAATGACATATGGTGTTAAAAGTCGCAAAAAAAAAATGAATTTTTTATTTTGCTCATCAGAACACAAAGTTGATGTATGATGTAAAAAAAACAAGAAAAAAAATAAACGGTTAATCTTTGTCTTCCTAGATTTTATAATAAGCGAGTATTTTATAATAAGCGCGTGTACGCTCTGATCGTCACAGTTAGTGTTCATCCCATCTCTAATTACCATCAAGGTTGAAATGAAACATCTCTCTAATTGAACAAGTGCGCGTCCAAACACCTCAAACAGGTCAAAACTCAGTAGGTGGTCAACATGATGACAACTTACATTTTTCTGTGTTTTTTTACCGCATAGGTAAAGTTATTGATCCATGAATTTTTCGTTCAGGGTGATGATAGTGGCTTCAGGCAGTGTTGGAAAAATAGGGTGTGGACATGTGAAAGGAGCAGCCATATATAAATGTTATACAATTAGAACTATGTTTTTTAGCACTATAATTGGTGATAGAAATAAATGAATATAAATCGTCAAAAAAATGAGATCATGCATAATAGATCTTAAGAATGATATTTATATTCTTTGATATTGAAAAATAATGTGTAAATATAACAATTCTATAAGTTACTTTTAGGAAAGAAAATACACTCAATACATCATCATCAAAGTTTCTTTTTCTTTTGATTGATTAGAAGAATATTGATTTAGATGTGAATATATCTTTTCGAAATAAACTAAACAGTATCATCCCGTTTTATTGACATGAATCTTTTTTTTTCTGAACAACTTTAATCTTAAACCCACTACCACATTTACGCACACGTCCAGATTGGACGATTACTACCACCGATATGATGCAAATATTATCACTTCCAATCAAAACTAATATGTAGTGATTGATGAATTAAAGAAAGATTATTCGTTCAACATGACTACAATGAAACACTTTGATAACAATATAAACAAGCCTCCACGAAATAAAAAATTTATTTTTTGGAATCAATAAATTTTTGATTTAATCAAACAATATCGAAATGGCTTTTTTTGCCATTAAGTGCTTATTTTAATAAGACTAGGAAAATTCTACAACAAAGTTATATTTATTTTTCTTCAAAAACTATTGATGAATAAATAGTGTCGATGAAACGGGATCAAACTAACTAAACTTGTCTTCTTAATTTTGACGCAAATAGTTGATCAGAGAATATACAAACTCAGCAGGTGACTTGTTTTATCTATTTATTTTTCTGTTGATACAGTCTGTCTACTAATAATCAATTTCGTTTTTTTTTTGCTCTATTCTTCGAAGGTGACAAACCGATCACAATTAGACTGCTTATACATGCAGTGCACAAAATGGAGAACGAGTATTAGTGAAAGATCAATCATTTGCCTCCTGCATACCCAAAACGTAATAATAATAGCAACATTGAACATGGAGTGAACGCGATTGTGCGTAAAATAGACTCGATTTTAATTCATTCAATTTGAGTTAATCTTTAATGTATCCATTCCAAACGAGTTCATATATTTGAAATAATGAAATCAACTATAGAAATATAATCTTTTCCAAAATTGATCTTCTTATTAGTAGTGGAGCCCGAAAGAGATTTTCTAGGGCAGAACCGAGCCTCTGTTGGAAGCTAAAAAGCATGTATTCTGTTTGCCTGTAAAGAGTATCGTCTCATTTTTAAAGGAAGCTTCAAAGTTTCTGAATAGATCTGAGACCCATCCAGCCAATCACCTTCTGGCTTCGTCATTACTTCTTATTCTATGAATTAATGACTAAATTGTATCTAATTCATTTCAATGTATATTTCATGTCTTTCTTACTATCAATAAATCCATTTTGTCGCCGACACTATTTCATTAATATGTATAAGCGTTTGTCCAAGATTGAGAATTTCGATGATGGACAACATTGTCAAACATATTGTACATTATTTTTTCTTTGTCGTTTGAAATGTTCAAAGTACGCGTGGATACAAGGTCATGAAATATCGTTTTCATTTTTATTTTCTTCTTTTCTAGCCTTGTGACATAATGAACGATTAAATTGACACATTTTTTAAACCTTCAAGGTTCTTTTTTCCTTTAATACCCGACAGGATCAAAGCAATAAATCGTGTTAAAAACAGCAGCAATGGTAGCCGATCGAAGAAGAAAAAGAAAAAAGATGAAGATAGCTTAGAGCAGCAAGCAACTTGTTGATTCCAATTTTCAGCATCAGACATTTATCACAAATAAATCCGACATCAAAATTGATCGTTTGATAAAATTAACTAATTCTTTTCTAAAACCCTTTTCTTTTTAATTAAACCAATCCAGACTTGATGATTCTCTTAGCACATTCGCTTAATACTATACTCTAATTGATTAAATTTCGAAAATTGGTCTTAGCTCTTTACACTCACACATTTATTCGTGTCATTTTCCTTTTTCTTTTCAACATAGAGAGGATTGTATATGGATGTGTCTGTGTCTGTGTGACTTTTTTATTCGGATGTTGTACCCATTGAAAGAGCATCTATAATTAGGTGTAGCACAAAAATTATTCTCTATTCGTTGTGTGATGATTTTTATCTCAACTAGGTCGCATCAGATAGCCTGGTTAATAATGTCTGATCAAGCTATAAATAAATGAAATGCCCTGCAACGTTTTTCTCATCGTTCTAAATATGATCCGTTTAAGAAACTTTGTTGTATATTTAAGATCTGATTAAAAAAGAAAAGAAAATTAGTCCATATGCTTTTTTAAATAGACAAGCATCATGCATTATTGCCATCAGGCTGTGATGTAATGCTGTCAAGTTAACTCATCTTTTTAATCTTGTTTTGTTTTTACTTTAAAAACACGCGACAGGTCAAATGTGTGGAAACAACAAACTGACAATTGCTTAAAGAATAAAGAAAAAAGAATGATAGACAAGCCAATATAGATTACACTTGGTTGTGATTCTCAAAATGTTATTCATGTAAAAAACAATGTTTTGGTTTTTTTTGACTCTATTGGGACCTCTTGAGATCTCAAATTGTCATATCAATTTGCATTTTTGATGTTTTTTTTGTTAATAGCAACATATGTATCGTATGGTTCACTTGTTCATTTGACACCTTATCAAACTAAAACGATAGATTCATTCCGCTATCTATTTCTCTCACGATCTCACATATTTTTTCTTTTTTTCTTCTCTTTAATGAGCTCATCGTTCGTTTTGAAAACTTCGATTATATGACGTCCAATTTAGTTATACAACAGCTGATATAATTGAATATTAATTTAACTGATGATTAAATCAACAAGTAGAATGTCGACAATCGCCTTAAATATAATAGGTAGCTGTTTAATTATGTCAACAAATAAAATCTTATGGAAATATGAACTTGAGATTGACATCATTGATTGATACACGAAATAATTCTCTTGCAGTTGATTGGTAGATCATCACAAAACAAAAAGAAAAAAACGGAGAAAGAGAAAAAAAGAGAAAAAAAGACGAAGCAGTTTTCCTCTTTTATTATCAACAGGAAATAGAAAGAAAAAGAGTGTCTATTTTATCAAGTTTCCTTGGTGTGGAAGAAGGGTGTGGTGACTTTGAGTTTTGTGTGAAGAAAAATTTGTAAAAAAAAAATTATCTTAAAGATTGCCATGCTTGACGACAATCATCTTTTCCAACGTGCTGCTTCATCAGCTTATGCATCAATGGCTGCATTTACTGCTGCAGCTAATATGTATAATTCATTCTATCCAACAGCAACAAATACAAATATGGACCCAGTGAATTATTTTGGTTGTACTGGTAAATGAGAATTAATCTTATTTTATAAACAAAATAAATTTTATTTTGTCTTCTTCTTTTTTAGATATAAAACGAGAAAGACTTGATCCAAAAGTTCATGTTAAACTTGAAGATATGGATTTATGGAAACGTTTTTATTCATTAGGAAATGAAATGATTATAACAAAGTAAACTAAAAAAAAAAACAACTTTTGTACCTTTGATTAAATTATTTTTCTTTATCAAAGCAGAAGTGGTCGTCGTTTATTTCCAAATTTTCGTGTTTCTGTCAGTGAACTTGATCCAAATGCAAAATATATGTTTCTATTGGATATTGTTCCTATGGATGATAATAGATATAAATATCATGAATCTTCATGGACTATTTCCGGTAAAGCTGAACCACATATTTATGGACGGTAAGATCTCATTTTTTCTTCCATTTATATGACTTTTCTTTTTTAATTGACAATTATTTAGATATTATGTTCATCCGGATAGTCCACAAACTGGTGCACAATGGATGAAACAATCAACTCTTTTTAATAAAGTTAAAATAACAAATAGTCCAATGCAAAATCCTAATCATGTAAGAATTTATAAATAAGAATCCATCAAAAGAAAAACATATCTTATCATCTTTTTTTTTTTTATTGTAAAGATTATTCTTAATTCAATGCATCGATATATTCCACGTTTACATATTGTTGAAGCATCGGATAGTTATTCAATGCGAACAGGTCCTTCAAGTACATTTATATTTGATGAAACTGTTTTCATTGCTGTTACGGCATATCAAAATGATCAAGTGAGTCTTATACAAAAATTTATGTATATTTATTTTTATGTTGTTTCTTAGATTACTAAATTAAAAATCAATAATAATCCATTTGCAAAAGGTTTTCGTGAGCCAACACAAGGAAAAAAGTAAATATACATTCGAGAAAGAAAATAAAAAGTGATTCATTTATTTTTATAGAACTAGTTCTAAACCATTAAAACGTCTTCAATCAAGTCTCCCAGTAGATAAATCAGGAAAATATGATGAAAATCTTCATCGTCCGTATAAAAGTGATTCATCTTTATTATCAATAAATTCAAATTCTCCACGAACACAATCAACAATGCATGCAGCTGTAGCTGATTCAACAACATCAACTTATTTAGATAATAGTGTAGGTGATCATGAACAAGACAGTGAAATAAATTCGATGAATTTTACTACACCATATCATCATCATCATCAATTTTCATCAAATTCATTTTACAGTAACTATGCCAGTGATCCATCATCAATGATTTACAATCCGGCTTATACATATATGGGAACACCATCGAATTCAATACCATCAACATCAACTCCAATGCATTTTAATCCGTATGGACGTTATCCAACATCAGTTTATCAAACAAATAATTATAATACACCATTTTTTTGACATAGAAATACTCTTCGTGTGTTCGTTTTGTTTTTTTGTCTTGTGTATATTTATTCAATAAAATCTAACAATCAATTTAAAATCATTTATTTAATAGAATTAAAATGTTAATGCGTCAATGCATATAAAATATAATACATTAAGGGCACAGAAAAAAAATGCATAGTTAATTTTAATCTAGTAAATGGGATTTTCACACTATTTCGTTGTAATCTCTTGTGAATCAATGACATTATTAGAAACCAATACGAAAAAAATGTTTCTATTTTTTTTTCAATGTCTCTCCGTCTCTTTCTCTATTCATAAACGATTATAGTCGCACGTCATAAAAACACAACGCATGCTTATAGAGTAGTAATAGTCAATATTGCCATAAATATAAAAGTCGATTGGGGAAAAAGAAGAATATTTAGAATGTTTCAATTGTTCAGATATGAAAAAAATTTTTTTTTTCTCGGTCATTCTCTTTTCTTATTGGATGAATAAAATCATTGGACGAAGAAAAAAGAGAAATTCTTTTTTTCTCTTTCTCTGTTGTTCTTGCTTGTTACAGCATCGTGGCAATTGTTTTTGACCTGAGCATAACGATACATATCACATACGAATCGATTGAATTACATCATATATGTTGTCTTACTTACAACCTCAACTAGCATCTGAATCGATGCTTGCCATTTGTTCAACATCTTCAGATGAAGGAAATAAATCAACATATCCTAATGAAGAAGATACTGACGGAATTTTTAATTCAGCATCCACAGGAATAATTACAACATCTTCATCTTCACGTATTCCATATTCTCATCCACATCATCATCATCATCATCATCATAGATCGCCAGTATCACTTGTTTATGGACATACACCAACACCAGCATATGGATTTGGTTTTAGCTTTTATGAAGATATGTCTTCGTTTGCTGGTATAAGTTTAAATATAAAAAAAAAAGAAACTTGAAGTCTTATTGTAATATTTATTTAGATACTTCTCGATCACCATATACATTTATTCATACAACGAAACGTGCTGACCCAAATATAGATGCTAAACTTGAAAATATGGATTTATGGAAACGTTTTGCTGCACTTAATTTAGAAATGATTATTACGAAAAATGGAAGGTAAAAATATAATTTTTCTTCTTCTTTTCTTTCTTTATTGAGATCCAAACAATCAATTTTTGTTGAAATACTATCGAAGAATAATTAGCTGACAAGTTCTTGTCTCTCACTTAATCGTTCTCGTCACTTAAGTAGACTAGTTGATCAAGTTGTATGTGTGTGTGTGTGCTGTGCTCTGCTCACCTTATTGTTTCAATCTCTTGAGAGATGTGCGTTCATGCCCAGTTGGTGTTTTATATATTGAGTGGGTGACATGGCCACTGTTGGATACATCTGCTCGTTGACTGATGCTTCCTTATTGTATGATGTCAATGATGGCTGAACAACTAATTGATTTTTGTTCTCAACATACACACAGCAGTAGTCAATGTTTATCTATATTTTTTTTTAAGGCGTATGTTTCCAACTTTTAAAATTTTACTAACTGGACTTGATCCAAC
The DNA here is from genome assembly GCA_905329745.1 of Rotaria sp. Silwood2. Classification (NCBI taxonomy): domain Eukaryota; kingdom Metazoa; phylum Rotifera; class Eurotatoria; order Philodinida; family Philodinidae; genus Rotaria; species Rotaria sp. Silwood2. The sequence goes on along the minus strand of CAJNSZ010000007.1, from coordinate 2,084,089 downwards.
AAGTAAATATATTGTATATATGGATGTTGTACCTGTTGATAATCATCGATACAAATATCATAATTCTCAATGGATGATTACTGGTGCAGCTGAACCACATAGTAAGTTTAATGTCTTACATTTGAGTCAAATAAATATTCTCTTTTTTTTTTTTATTAGTGCCAGGTCGTTTTTATCCTCATCCGGATAGTAATTCAACTGGAGCACAATTAATGAAACAACCATTATCATTTGGTAAACTTAAATTAACAAATAATACAACTGATCAAAATGGACATGTCTGTTTTTTTTTCCTTTTAATTGGTTTTTTGAAAAAAATTTTCTTCGTTTTTAGATTATATTAAATTCAATGCATAAATATATTCCTCGTCTTCATATAATTCAAGCAGTTAGTTCATCAAATACTGACACGAAATTATCCATGACACCATTGGATAATGTCAACATATTCATCTTCCCAGAGACCCAATTTATTGCCGTAACTGCTTATCAAAACGAACATGTAAATATTTTTATATATTTCTTTTAAGAAAATATTTTCTTTATCTACATTCTAGGTCACTCGATTAAAAATCGATAATAATCCAGTAAGTAATATATAAAATAATAGAAGTAAGAAGAAAAAGAACATTTATATTTGTTTATGATTATAGTTTGCTAAAGGTTTTCGTGACAATAATGGACATGCTAATCGAAAGTATGTATTAAATAAAATATAAAAACTATTTAATAAATGTCTTCATTTTATTTATAGAGATGTTAAATCAATTAAACGACATATTGATGATGATTATGATCGAAGACTTAAATGTAATGGTATGAATGATATTCACCAAAAACTAACATATATTAATTTTATGATTTTTCTATAGATCTATATACAACACCAGAATCATCAAAACGATGTAAATCAAGTTCCGGTGAAGAAGATCAAACACCTCCTTCACGTATTGTACCTGCAAGTAGTACAATTGATGTTCCTGATTCAACAACTTCATTTACTGATTCATATGAAAATCAATTTCATTCTCATCAAAGTCATTTATATGATCCAAATTTATATACATCACCTTATTCTCGATTTGCTCCAACATATCCATTTACTTATTCGACAATGACATCAATTGGACCCACATCTTCGACCAATCCATTCACGTTAGCGGCAGCTGCTGCAAGTCGATATTCATCTCCATATACATTTTCTTCACCATATTATCAACATTCGACTTCGTCATAAGATTTTCATTTCATTTCTTTTTTTTTTTTAAATATGTCTATAAAACATGTATCATAGTGTTCGTTGTTTTGTTTTTCTAAATATAAATATAAGAACAAAGATAACTACGAAATCTTGTAATCAAGATCTACATATTTGAACTATTGACTTATGAGGAAACCTCTCCAGATGTCAAATTACTTTTCGATCGAGACGATATTCATTTGATGAGTATTAGTTAGTAAAAGAAAAATATACAATGCTTTGATTTTCTTAGCCTTCGTTCTTGAGACATCGAAATCTTTCTAAGTTTTTCAACAAAAAGATGTTGTTCCGTTCAAATCATCTGGAAATTGACTTTCGAATTTTAACTTCAAACTTTCCACGAACAAAATCCCTAATGAGACTAGTTGATTGTACAACTATTATTTCCTTTCTGAAGATGTAAACATATGAACAAAACTTGCTTTGACACATGAGAGAATTTCGAATATTGAATGTCTGAGAATAGGAAATACTAGAAAAGTTACCATTGCTTAGTGAAATAATTTCATTAAGAACTTTGTTTGTGCAAAATTTGAAGTCAAAAATTGAAAGTCAATTTTTCATGTGGACTGAGGGAAATACAGCATTTTGTTGAAAAATCCAGTAATATGTCGATATTTCAAGAACAAAAGCTTGAAAAATCAAACCATACTAGACTTTTTCTATTACACACTGCATTCATCGAATAAACATCGTCTAAGTCGAAAAGCAGCTTGACACCTGAAGAGATTCCCTCGCTAGTTCTGCTTATCTATTTTTTATGTAAACTATTGTAAGAAGATTAAATTTCTAATGAAGATTAACAACTCATTTTTTACTTTATAAATTTAAATAAGGAGTTATTCTGTTAGTTTTAAAGATGATTAATATTTTATTAATTCACTTATCTAGTTCTTCATCTGCATTAGATTAGCAGCACTTGACTTCTATTCAGTGGCGGATCTAGAATTTTAGAAGGGAAGGGCGATTTTCGAAAGATGCGGCGGTTATAGGCAAAAATCACTTTTTGAGACTTATGCGAGGTAGTAAAGACCAGTTGTTCGCACGTTTTTGGTGAGAAAAAACAAAAAAATCTCTGGAAGGGGGAGGCGATCGCCTGATCACCACCCCCCTAAATCCGCCACTGCTTCTATTAAATACTAAACTTCTAATTTATCTATTCTACAAACTAGAGTGTATAGTACTGAATATCTATAAAGTCAAATTCCATGCGACATTATGTAACTTTAATATTTTTGCTGCGGTTTATTTAAATCTACGGCAAGAAGTTTCTAAGTCAATACTACGTTTAACATAATTGAGTAAAACAACTAAAGACATTACTCCTAGGTGATATTCCATGCTCATATATTCAAGTTGATTGTCTTTCACGACTGCATCAATATATTTAACTTAATACTTAAATTTTATTGTAAATATACATGATAAACATTGGTTTTCAGCATATCAGAATGGAATACCTTGACAAAAAAGTTTTCCTCTTTGCCAAGGACAATCTGATTTTTCATCAAACTCTTTTTATTGTAAATTGAATAACATGAGCATTTAGTCTAATAATAAAATGAAATCTAATAATTGCAGCAAAATATAAAAAATTATAAAATCAAGAATAATTTCTTTCTTTTATTATGTTTTGTTTTTTGTTCGATTCTAATATTTCGTCCTATTTATTCGGACATTATCAAAGAAGTTTGAGTTGTTGTTGTTGAATTTTAACTTGACCATAACCTTAACCTGATGTTGTTCATATCACGACCACTACCTTTTGTTGCACTTATATCACGATCACTACCAGTTGTTGTTCTAATACGATCAGTACCTGTTGTTGTGTTTTCATAACGATGTAATGATAGTAAATAAGTAAATGTATAAATGACCATGTTGAGTATTTTAAGCTGCTTGATCAAAAACATAATAAAAGAAAGAAATTATTCTTGATTTTATAATTTTTTATATTTTGCTGCAATTATTAGATTTTATTTTATTATCTTTTTATTGTTTCATTTTCAAACATGTAATCTTTCAAAAGACTCAAACATTTTTTTTGAAGTGGCTCAGCGTAAGAGATTTTCATAAGGACCTTCTAAATGGAAGACTTACCAAAGTTTTCAAACTTTTCGTTAACGCTATCGACTGTACTTTTAGTGTCGATTCTACTCGGAACTAATTGTTTTTCTCTTAAAAACTACTAAAAAATTATTTTCAAAACAGATTTCTAACACCAGTCTTATTCTAATTTTTATATAACATCTTTATAGCAATCATGAGAAAAAAATTGTCATTTAAAAACGTTGATAATAATAACATGTTGCCTGCTCATTACATATTGAAGAAACATATATTTTATATCTTGAAAAATGCACTTTCGGTTCATCGTTGAAGTTCCTCTTGTCAGAGTGATTCATCTATCACTAACATAAACATATAGACTAGCATGTCTAATTGTAAAAGTAGCTTGAAATTTTAAGAAAGAATGCATGCAAAACTGATTAGGTGTTTTTTGTTTTGTTTATCCTGAATAAATTGTACATTCATATTGTTTTTCTCATTTTATTTTTATGTAATATCTTTTGTGTAGCGTGTACATTAGTGAACACCAGATTAATGTATATTATACTATTAAGAAAAAATATCAAGCATTTTAACACAATAGAAATCGATTTCCAATGTTTTTCTCATTTAGGAACATAAGTTTCCCGTTTTTCACTTTTTAACTGGGCGACTCTGATTATTTAGTAATATTTAATTTTAGTTATGTGCAACCTTGTTTTGCATCAATATTCGAATGTTTAATACATTATTAATACTATTAGGGAATTAATGAAAAGAGTACATTCACAAAGTTCAATCATATTAATGAAATATTCGATTGAAAACAACGAAGTTCATCCATTCGTGTCAAATTTGTTGCATATGTATAATCAATCAATAATGCAAGACAACCATTATAATCGTGGTATTGTTAATTCATGTACGAAGGTAAAGAAAGTCGTAGTAAAATATTTTATGGCTAGAAACTACAGAGTAGATGTGCAATAGAAGTATTACTTATGTCATTATAAATGATGATCATTGAATATAAGTGAGCTATTAGAAAAATTCAATAAAGCTGTAATAGTCTGAATACAAATTGTTTACTTATAGCTTTGATGAATAATAATTTGATTATTTGCAATTTTTTGTTTCATAGTTTTCTGACAAAGATGTGTTCTACAAGTGTAATGGTCAAGATATATTGAAAATATAAGATACTTCTTGAGTTTGAGTAGACGAGAAACTTTTCATTTACTAATATTTGTAAATGTTTTACATGTAATTCAGTTTAGGAATATTATAAAAGGTTGGTCGTTGTTTTTTAAAGATGTGCCATTAAATGGTCTACTCGGATCACAAGATCAAAGCTTTGTAGCTATTTTCGAAATTCGAATAGACCACTAACACTGCACAGGTGTGTCATCATGTTATATTCCACAAGGAGAAATGGGCAAAAATCCATTTTGTGATTGACAACTAAGGTCATTTTTAATCAAATCAATTTGAGATAAAATGTACTATTTCAAACGTTGTGAAAAACCACAATGTTCATCACTCATCAATATTTCATACGAGATCAGTACTGATTTCTTCTCAACATATTTTCATCATCTTCAGTTGAAGCCACTATTTTTTTAGACGATATATTTGAGAACAACACAGCCAAAAAACGTTTTATTTCCTGGCAAAGCATCCAGATCCGTTGACACAAATGTTATTTTTCACTTTATTTGAGATGAGGATGATCATTAATCTTCATGTGTTGAAGATCACATTAGGTCTCTGATTAGTTTCAAACATAGTCGGCAAAATGAATGAACAAAATTCAATAATTTTCGACTTTTTCTTGTTTTTTTTTCTCTGTATGAAATAACCTGATAATACACGTGTTCAGTGTTAGCAGTCTACTTAAATTTCGAAAATAGCTATAAAGATTTGATCTTTTCATGCGAATAAAACATTCAATGGCGCATCTTTGAGAAAAAAAAGTCAAAGCTGTATCGTGTTTCTGAACAGAGTTACACGTAAAACTTTTTCCACACTCGGTATGAGCAAAGATATTATTTAACATCTAAGACCTTGAGCACTTCATATATTTATATTAGTCAGGGCAAATAGATGTAGGTCATGAATTACTGATATTTTATCTAAAAAATGATTCTAAGTGATTTATGAGAAAATCGAATAGGCTTGCCTCATATTTCTCATGTGAATAAAAGAAATACAGCGTTATTACTACAGAAATTCATGATTTCTACTTGTGTCAGAATATACAAGGTATTTAATAATTAAATTCCAGACATAATAAATATTCTTAATGTAATGTTTAGAAATCTCTCTTATTCATTTAAAATGCTAAATTTATTCAAAAAGAAATACATAAGTATCGAGGATAGTATACACTTATATAGTATAGATTAGTGATTATGTTAATAAAGTGAAGAAAAAAAAACCATTGTCTATTAGTGTTCATATCTTTGCTTCTTTTTTATTGTCTTAAATGTGACGTGATAAACCAAAATTTTGGCCAGATTGATTTGCACCTTTATTCATGCCTTCATTGAGTAAACCAACCATACTTTGTCCAGCACGTAATTGCTCATCACTAAAATCACGTTGATTACTGTCAGACATTTTAGGTCCAAGTGTTGGTCCGGTAAATTTTTTTCTTTGTGCCTAAAAAGAAATACATTGAAAATGGATTAATAACATAAGTGAGTGCATCATTTACATGTCGACCTAATGCATGAATACATTGTGTTACTTGAGGAATATTACGTTTTTCAAAAAGATCTACTGTTTGAAAAAGTTCAGCATCAGGTAGACCATAAGCACGAGCAGCCGCTTCTATTAATTTATTGAATAATTATATATATTATTAATGCAATAATAATAACTTACGAAAAGCAGATACATTTTCACGTAATTTAAAACCTCCACCTGATGTACAAATTTTTGAGACAGAACCTGGTTGAAGTTTATTTATCAATCTATAATTTTTTTTAAGGTGTAAAAAGAAAAAGATATTTCATAGAATTAGTTAATAGCAAAAACAAATCCTACTTGCACAAGATAATGCCATCCTTAAGTGCATCTTCATAAGCACACTTTGGAAATTTCTCTCCGATGACAGCTTCAACCCATTCTTGAGCTTCATGATCTAGATCTGTGCTACGCTTTCCTGCAATCTAAACAATTCGGATATGTAAATATCATTGCCAAATAAAGAACTATTAGAAAATAACATGGATAAATAAAAGAAAGAAAAAAAAAACAAAGAAAGAAAGAAACAATTGATTACGATCGATATATTGGAACTATTTGTTAACATCTCAAGAGATTTCTTAGTTCATGGTGCCCAACTGAGAGAAACATAATGCATATTGTAAAAATATACTATCGTACGGGTTCGAATTGCTGTTACCATTAATGGCATATCTCGATCATCTGTAGTAAAAGACAGTTACTGTTATTTGTTTATTTCTCCTTTCGGGCATAATGGAACAACTCAAATCAATTTTATCACTCATTCAGGAATAACTCATGTATACATTCATATTCTAACATGAGCAAAAGAAAAATGTATATGTGCATTAACGAATTGTGATGTTAACATACTATAGATCATGTTTTGTTCATTAACGAACGATAGTATGATTTTTAGATATGTATAATGTACATATAAGATTAAAAAGATGGGTCTAGAAAATGTTCTCACCTTTGCTTGATTTTCAGCTAGTGATCCATATGAAGGTCCGTAATTGGCCATTTTTCTTTAACCACAATACACACACTAAGTAGAAATGCGAGTGCTATAGAAAGAAAGTAATACCAACGAGTACTGACAAATAATTATCTGGATATTGCCACGAAAGATATATCCAAAATGGGCGTAGAAAAGAAAAAGAAAGAAAGAGGGAAAAGAAAAAGGAACAGAAAGAAGCGACAAAAGCAATATTGGTTGCTGACAGGAAATATGACATTCTTCTTTCGTAAAAAAAAACTCGATGTTGCTATATTTGGAAAATGACGAATGAGGTCATATGCAAATAAATAAATAGGTTCAAGGATATACATTTTCAATTTTGCTAAGAAATGATAATGAATAGATCATCGATACCAGAAATTAAATAAAGTCGACCGAATACAAACATTTTATACCATTTTGGTAATTCCAGCAAATCTAATATCAGTTATTTAAGATTAATTTTGTTATTTTTTTAAATTTGTACATTTTTCGTAAGCAGATAATGAAAGATAGGCAACAGTGAGTGAATGCCATATTTCGATTCGGAAAGTAATTGTACAAAAAGTAAACCAAAAAGAAAAATATACAAGAAGTCAAATCATCATTATGTTTATTTTTGTTGCAGAATAAGAATTACTACTGCTCGATTAATTGATTTGATTGATATTGTTCAAATAGAAAATTATAGTTAACAGTCAGTTTCAAATATTTGTAAGAAATTATTGTTTTATCTTTGATTATTTACCACCTGATATACATGTATAAGTATAGCCTTGACACTGAATGTGATGATGATAGATAATTGTTATTAGTTACAGTTGTCCTATTTCATCAGAAGCCTTTTATTTATCGGCTTATTTCTGTATGGCTTCGTTCTAGTAATAGTAACAAAAAATGTTTGGTAAATAGGAAGTCAAAAAACAATATGATAACAAGATGTAAACCAGAACGGGATAGATTGTAGCAGTTATTTCAATGAAGTATAGTGAAATTATCTGTTGTGGATATTTTCAATAATTTTTCAATGCAGATGAAAGCTCTATCGAGATTGAAAATATGTTTAATTGATGTTTTCTCTCTTAATAAGCAATTTCTGAGTATATAACGTTGTAAAAATCTGAAAAGTATTTTGAAATTCAATGGACAATTTTTTTTATTGAAATTTAAAATTAGTTGACGATTACAATTCATTGAATTATCAGATTCAATGACACAAAATGTTTAAACAAAGACAAGATATGTCAATGGAAGGAGTTCCATCTTTTCTGATTATATTACTTGTTACGTCATTGATTATCATTATTGTCAGTTACTATCATTGCTACAGTAAAATATTATAAGTATACACAGTGTGGGCAACTGTTCTCTTCTTTATGGTTTCTTGAAGATATCTGTTATCTTTTCTACGATAAATTCGAATAGTGTTGTCACATGGAATGTTGTTGTTGTTGCTGTTATTTTCTTTCTAACAATATCTTCTTTTATCTAGAACATGCTAGAATACGTAGGACTGCTACTGTATTGTTTTGCACGTAATAACCTATTTATCTATTATAACTAACTCCATTGAGATCTCAATTCTTCTTGAATAAATACCATTAGGTATAATTTACTGGCCAGCTGCTAAACAAGTTAATTGAATAACTCATCGAATAATATCTTGTATTCATTTCTGAACATTTGGATAATTAATTAATTCTGTATTCTTTAATCATTATCATGTACTTTTCAATCAAGAATTTATTTATTTCATCGTATTGATCAAACACTTGATGTGATAAATAGAAATGTTCAATAAAACTATTGTTTGTCTTACGCTTCTGAACGAAAAAGTCTATGTGTTGTTGTGTAGGAGATTTGTCATCGCTAAATGTAACATATTATTCTTAGTTTTTTCAAAAATTGAAATATGAACGTTAAAACTGAAGGTTGATAAAATGAATTATTGAATATATAATTTAAGAAATGAAAGCAATAATGTTTATGTAAAATAAACATTATTCTACAGCCACAGTAAAGCAGTGACAGTTGGCAAAAAAGATGAATAGAGATTGACAAAGGTTCGACAATGGTGAGGTCACCAGCTGATACAGATGACTTGATGTAATGAAGTTAACTAAAGAGATCCATTATTCATTAGCATCTAATTATTTATTGATGCGTGATGATAAATTTGATGGTCATCGGTGTTATGCATATTAGGGAAAAGATTGATCACACAACTGTTGCTCAATGTACGTTGTTATGAATGACGATGCTAACAAGAAGTTCACTGAATAAAAATGGACTATCAAAAGACTTCGATGAAATTGGTACAGTTTTGTTATGAAATAGTTGACTAAGATTTTTCTTTTTCTAGTCTATTTCTAAAAAAGTATTCAATTTTATGGATGATATAGCAGCGAAATAGTTTACTCTATTTGTTACATAATACATTGAAAAAAAAAACGTTTTTGAAAAAAATCAGACATTGAGTATAAGACAGTTAAATATTAATAGAATTTGGTCGAAAATGTTTTGTGTAAGTAAAGTTAACTTGTTTATGAGATTATTTATTTCATAATTATTATATCGCAGAGTAATGGTCTCACTTAATTTCAACTGTATGTATAAAAAAAAGTAACTGAAATTTTTTCAGTACAGTAATGTTACATAAAGTTTTTATTCTCATCTCGTACTCGACATAGAACAACAAATAATTATAATCATATTACGTGAAAAGAATAAAACGATTAATACTTTGTGAAAAATACTCAGTTTTAAGTTCCCCTAAAAATAATTTCATTTCTGTCAGATCAATCAAAGTTATGATAAATGCATGGAATGATAGTTTGATATCAGATCTTTCACAAACAATGTAAGTTTTTATTTGGTATGTTATTTTTTTCAACAATTTTTAGATGATTTTCATCAGTGTCTGCTTAGAAAATATCTTTTGTTTTCAGAAAATCAGGAAAGTGTTTTTCATTGTTTTTCTATTCATGCTTTTCTGATTTCATATTTCACAATTCTCGAATGAATTTCATTGTAGCCGGTTGCACATTTTTTTTTGTTTGAAAGAGTATGTGAACTTGCAGTGTTTGAGAAAGTCCGTTTTCTTTTAAATCAAGCGCTATTATTATTATTATATAAAACTGCAGTTCTATAAATAGATGACCAGTTTTTGAGAATTTTTCGAGGTATTGAACTTTTCATTTTTTCTTTTCGCATAAACAATAAGAATTTATTTTAAAAAAGAACTATTAGGAACGACAATTTGACATGTTCTTTCAAATAAAAAAAATGAAGTATATATTATGAGCGTTCACAGCAAATTTTGTGTTGCCAAATGAGTTGTTTTTGACCTTTATTTGATGAGTATTTCTCGAAAACATTATAATATAGAGCTGACAATTTTAGCATAGCCTCTCCTTTATAGCTCCAACATATCCTGAAAATCTCATACAATTGAAGTATACCTGGTTCAAGATTGATTTTTGAGGATAGAGGATTGCAATGAATAGCTATCATGCTTTTCTGTTAATACAAGACAGTCAAATCATATATCTTTTGCGCAGTACAAAACCATAAATCTTACTTAACTGATGTTTTTTTGAAATCAACGTTTTTTTTATAGTAAAATGAATTTTTTAGTGATTCAATTGATCTGTTAGATTATTTCGAATAATCTTATCATTTCGATAATCATACCTAATGTCATTAAAATACTTTCAAGTTATTATAATTCCGTGCATAGATTTTGCTTTTACAGAGACACAACAACATTTAAGCTCTTATTCGTCAACAACACATCTGTTGAATACAAATTGAGAAAAGAAAATTTTTTTTTTATTAGCACTATCTATCATCATTCTTTATTATGAGGTAATTAAGTCATCGGTGGAAGTAGCAATAGCATTTAAAAATACATGTATATGATAGTTAAATATACTCTAGCGTGCAAAAAAAATTATCTTCACTATTATTATTAGTCTATTAAAATTATTTTAATTTTAAATATATTTGTAATAATTCACATATGGTGTGTTAGATCAAAGTTTTGACCTAGTTAATTCGCAGCATTTAATTTTTCTTCAGTGGATTCATGTATATTGGCTTGAGACATTCTAGGACCGAGTATTGGACCATTGAATTTGTTTTTACGTGCCTAGAAAAAGAACATAATATGACATATATAAATTCTTCAATAGATCGATGACTTACTTGTCGACTAAGTGCAAATAAACACCGAGATACTTGCGGAATATTGCGTTTCTCAAAAAGATCAATAGTTTGAAAAAGTTCAGGATCTGTTAGACCATAGTTACGAGCAGCATTTTCTATTTTTATTTTTCTATAGAAATTTTTTCACCATGAAAGAATAATTTATTACTTACGAAAAAGTGAAATGTTTTCGCGAAATTTAAATGATCCACCTGATGTCGTATATTTCGGAATAGCATTTGGTTGAAGTTTATTCATTAGTCTATTGTATTTTCATAGGTAATAAAATATGATTAAATGAATCAAAAAAACAAAAGAAAATTAAAACTTTACTTGCATAGAACAACACCGTCCTTAAGCGCTTCTTCATAAGGAACATCGGGAAATTTCTCTCCAATTATAGCTTCAATCCATTCTTGAACTTCTCGATCAAGATTTGGATCACGTTTTGCCGCGATCTAAACATTCAATACATTTTTATACGTGTCTAATAAACTTGTTATACAAAAAATAGAAAGAAGAGAAGAAATAATTGATCGTTCATGATTCGTGTATTAAAAAAAAACCTATGATTTCATATTCTGAAAGATTTTTTATGTTGATTCTCGTTGTCAAAAGCAGTGAAGAAAACACTTTTTCATTAAACCATTTCCTCAATAATGCAATCCATAAGATATAGATGATAAAATATGGTTAATAAGTCTACTCGATGATAATCCATTAGTATCCTGTTTCATTTACATGAAGAACAAGTACACTCATAGCTATTGAGTAGATGAGAAAATCCTTGGTACATGTATGTTTATGCACAGATAAAGAAAACATAAAAAAATAGGATCAGTATCTTTACAAAGAAATCTCATATCTTCTTATATTCAGTGTCTTGTTATTTAGTTTTGTTAAATAATAAAATGAAGCTTGAGAAAATAAAATTTAAATAACTGTTTCACCTTTCTTTGATTAGCAGCCAATGACCCATATGCAGGTCCAAGATGAGACATACTCTTCAACTTAAGATGGATATTAATAAAAGTAAATTTCGATCAAAGAAAAGTTGAAAATAACAAAGATATATCCTAGTGTTAATATAGATATCGCTTAAAGTCTATGGAAGATGGCGTTTTCAAATAGAAAGAAAAATACTAGCAAATACTGTATATTTAAGCTTGTCTTCGGAAGATATTTTTGTAAACATACAAAAAATGTTGTACCAAGAAAGATAAATGATGATGATGATGATGATGATATCGGTTTTTCTGAAAGATAAGGTTCTGCTGAAAAATATTGTGTTATAAACGAGAAAGAGTACAATCAAGAGAACATAAAAGGAAATATTTCCATATGAGGAAACGGATCTAAGTAATCTGCTTCATTTACTCTCATATTTTACCAGTATTGAGAAGATCACTAGAGTAGCATAACTTCTAAAGGTCTTTTATTCATACTTATATTTGGTTGAAATAGCTATTTTTTAGTAGAATCCTTCTACGGGAGTTCAGTGTTCGAAAAAAATTAGTTGCGGGAACTTCGACCTGACATCTTGTACACATGAAGGTCTCTATTAAGCTATCTCATGTACAAAGTGTCATCAGTTTTGGATATCACATTGCTAAGATATAGATTTCTCAATATATCTACGCTTTTCCTTAACTGCTACACAAGATAGGGATATATTGATAAATCTATATCTTGGCAATGTAATATCCAAAACTGATGACACATTTTGCATGAAATAGTCCAATAGAGACCTTCATGTGTGCAAAGTTTCAAGTTGACATTTTCATATATAATTATTTTTCGAAAACTGAAATTTTGCAGGAAAAATCTACCAAAAAAGGCGACATCTCAACCAAATTTAGACATGAACAGAAAAATTTTGAAGATTGCGCTAGTTTAGTGATCTTCTACATATTGATAAATATGAGGACAAATGAAGTGAATCACTTGGAAGTGTTTCCTCGATAGCGCAAATATGAAGATAAATAATCTCGTTTCAAATTATTAAGGTCAACGAACTTAGTCAATGTAATATGCATTACTTTAAGTATAGTGAATTCTATTCGTTTATTTCTGCTTACACACTCGGACGTCATCTATGCTTTTCTACTGTTCAAGTGCAAACATATCTAATGAAAGCAAACAAACATTAACCACTATTATTTGCGGTTTAAGAAAGTTTGACTTGTTCCACATCAAGCATATGTATATGTATACCCACTTGATGATAATATTAATTAGTCTATCCTATCTTAATGTCATATATTAACGGAGTGTTTTGAAAGTTATATAATAGATATTGATAGTATAAGTATCGACATTGTTGCTTAAGTAACTAAGTAATAACAGTAGTTTTAGTATCGTCTATTGGGTGTAACTATTTCTTTGGTCGGTTCGATATTTGTTATAAATGAATGAAGAAAAACTTTTTTCTAGATGTTCGTTAACTATAAGCGAAAGATATATAGTGAATTACCTTTCTTTTAAGAGCGATGTCCATTCCATATGCCGGCATTGTGAATCAAATGATAGATGAGTATAATAGGTTCTATAAAAATTAATTATTAATATTTAAATACTTAAAACAATGATATGCTTTTTCTATCTGTTTTGTTAGAATATGATCAAGAAAATAGTGTAGGAGAAAGCAACTTCATAGATAGACAGCATTTACTGATGATTATTTTATAATAAATCGCTAGAAGGAAAGAAAGAAAAATGCAAAATATTTTTTTTCTATAATAATTAGAACACAACAGGTCACTATTGATCATGTAATCTGAGCTGGATAGAGCTTGTGTTTTTGACGCCTTTAACTAGGAAGAAATATATTACTAGCAAAGAGATCAAGAATTTACGATGATGATCACTAATCAATTCAGATAATGAAAATAGTAAATCGGATATGTGAAGTAAATATTATCTTTTCTTTTTCTGATTCTTTCAAGTCAATGGATAACGAAATATATAGAAAAATATTATGTCTCATTGAATTCCAAGAGTATCTTCGATAATACAATCCAAGCATTCTTTATTAGCTCTGTCTAGAAACTGAATTATTTTTTGAAAAAACTTTGGTGTCATTGATTACAGCGTAATATTAGACGATATCCATAACTATTTCCAGTTCAATTAATTAGTTTATGAAAATTATTAAAATAATATTAGATAAAAAAGCAACCCAAATTTTTAACTTTACCTTGGATAATATTGTTACTACTGTAATGTACTCTTCTTGTTAATATTTTATAGAAAGCTATACTATGGCATAAGATTCTTCTTAAAACGATGGAATATATTTCGCCAATACGCAAGTCTTGTTAATTACTATGATACATGAAAAATGAATGATATTAACTACAAGAGCAAATGTCATCATGCCAAAAATATATCGACACTGATCGATATCAATGTTTGATGTATGGGAATAGTTATTAGCTTAATAGTCTGTGTTAAATTGTCTATTAAAACATTCTATCATTTAATAATCTTTCTTTCTTCGATTAATGTATCGTAAACATTTTATTTTGAAGTTCTCGTCGTAGTTCAATATCAGTTTTGCTGTCTAAAAGCAATCGAATGTTTTAGTCAGCTGTGACTTTGTTTAACTAACATTACTCATTATTTAGATAATTTCAGATTAATTATTATATCGTAGATGAAAACAACAGAAAAATGTATACCACATATTAATCAAATTACTCTCAATTTTTCATCATCTTAAGTTGCCGAACAATATTACTGCTCGACTATCAAATTAATTACTTGTTTCTCTCTCGTCAAGTATCAGATGAAACACCATACACATGTATTATTATCACGAATGAGTCGTTTATTTTTGTCTTTGTCTATTAATCAATCTACAGGACAAGAAAAATACACTGGGGGTATTAAACTTAATACCGAGTCTTATTATTGTAAACAAATTATCGCTTATATGAAGTGTTGCCTAAACACAAGAAGTTATATTAACGACATGGTTGCTCATTGAGAGTCGATTTGATAAGTCAATTACTATTATAGACAGGTATGAACATAAGTTCATAACTTGAAAAATTCTCGAAGTAGTCTGCTATTGTATGTATGTTGAAAATAAGTTAATATAGTGAAAAACTGATCTCTCCTTGTATTTTTATAAAAACATCTTCGGCATTCATAGAATATAAAAAACTTATAATCGATTCTTTTTTTCTGTGTTAACTCTTCGGTTTAATAGAACATATTGTATCTCCATTAAAACAACATTGATTAATATATGTGAAAAGATTATTCCATGTTCATCGATAGGCAACGGTTAAGACGTAACGACCTGTACTACGTTTTACTAAAACATGTATATCGCTACCTTTGTTGAAAGGATTTCTTCTTCGATTCTGCCTAATTATGATGAACGATAATTCGATGATGTGTGCTACGTCTACTAAGAAAAATACTGCATAACATTAGCAAAATCGTTCGATGGTTATCTCCTACTAGAGCTAGCGTCACTGAACACTCACAAGTCTTTATAGGAGGAAGGTAGACCACGAATTTGTTGTCTTCACAGATGAAAGTGCTTTGTTCCACATACCGATGCGTTTATTATAGCTGCAAAGTGAATATCCTCTCATGAAATAACAAATTCATCAGTAATGTTGTATGAAAAAGATCTTCGATCCTTTACAGAGTTCCTAGAAGCCTTCTAATCTATTTTTGTTCGTCGTTCTTTTTCTACTTTTTCTCTTTTTTCTTTTGTCGATCTATCTCTTTACTACTACCAATCAGTGTAACTAACATAACGTTCCTTTAGAACCGCAAGTGGTCAGAGAGCTATAAAGAGGTTTTACAAATATATATATATATATGAACAGATAATCTTATCATAGTTTTGGAGAAGTACAGATACATGTATCATAAAAACTGGCATTAAATGAAGTTTTCACATGGGATACTGATACATTTATACCCATGCTGATCAGAATCGAAAGAGACGAGTCTCGTTAGTAGCTATCGACAATCGCGTTTACCATTTTAACATAATGAAAGAAAAATACATAATATAAAGCATGAAAATTAAAACATATTTTTATATTTCACAAATGCCGATGTATAAAAAGCTTACTGATGTTCTATCAAGGAAATAATCACAAGTCAAACGAGCATATATCATTGACTTTCAAATATATCGATCACATTTATTATTCTTCTGTTTAGTCGAAATAGAAAAACCTCAGAAAGATCTGACCATCATTGTAATGTTTTTAAATGCATGAAATTCAATACTATTTTTAAATATTAATAAGATTATTTTACTTAAATTATTTAAAAAACAAACAACAGTCAGTAAAATTTCGAAAACGTTTTGTCCACGATTGCATTTAAACACATTTCATCATAATTTACAAACTCAAAAAAAACAAAAATAACATGAGTGAAGTAGGCAAACAAATAAAAAAAAGAAATTGTGCAGAAAAACATTGAATATTACCACTATTTCCTGCCGTTGTGCTATTATCATCATAAGCTGGTGTAATCAATTCATTTGATGATCCTTCAACAATTGCAATATCAGCACAATTATAAAATTCTTCTTGTTGATCAGCACATCCTAAGCATTTTCTTCCTTTGTGATCTTTTCCCCATGTATTTCCAGCATGATATTTCCATTGAAGAACACAATGCTCACACGAAGTTATTTCTGCAGGTAATTCAACAGGAACATAAAAATATGATTTATTTCCATGAGGTAAATAATATCGAGTATCATCTCCATTTGATTTCGAATCACTTGGACCAATTTTTAAAAGATATTGATCTAGACATTGCTGAGTTAAACGACGCGGCCGACGAGAATGTCCCATATCAAGTGGACATAATCGAAATTCAAAATAACCAAAATGATTAGCAGTAATATCAATTGTTGTATTGATCGTTGTACTTGATTCATATGTACGACCTATGATACCTGTTGCATATATACCACCATCCTCATGATCATGAGGACCTAGAAATTCAATTGAACAAAAAAAAACAAGACAATGATAAAATCTACCTTGAAATGGATCTCCACAAACACCACATTGACCTTTCTGCACAGTCCATTGATTTTCTTTTCCGCCACAATAATTACTCATATCATTATAATTAACTGGTACATCAAATCCAAAACGCCACATTGAACCTTCAAATAATATTATAGATAAAGTTCATATGAGTCAACTCTATTTCTAGTTACCTCTTTGTGGTGGTTCAAGCATTCTACCATGTGAATTACAAAACTGTATCAATGTACAGAAAATGAAACAATTAATAATGAACAATTGGTTCCAAGTCAGTGAATATTTCATCATGACGGCATTTAACTATTCGTACACTGTTCGATACATTCAATTTTGTTATAATTGTCTGGTCATACAAAACAAAAGAGAAAAAGGATCGAAGTTAATCTTCATGCAAACAATTCATTAACATACACACAAGTGTTGAGTATCGAAAAGAAAAGGAAAACGAATAGTACACGAAACCTTTCTTTGTTTCGTTTTTATTCAGAGGTCACAAAGATTGAAACATTTTGTTAACAAACTATTATAAGCCGATCAGTTTGAGAAGAATTTCAAAGAAAAATACAATAATGAATGTCAATTGTGATTAAGATTAGAATGGTGAAAATTCACTTATAAAACTAACACAAATATTTAAATGTTTCTATAGGCCAACCATTTTTTGAGTACCAATGATTTAATTAATCAAGTGATCAAATCTTCACTACAGTTTATGATTGTTTTGTCGTAATATATCAATGAACCAACATAAGAAATATAAAGATATTATTTAAGGGTATGAACGGTTTTGATCACTAAATTTATTATTAATGGAAAAAACAAAAAGTACATGAATGAACAGTCATAATTACGCAAAATAATATCCAAGGTCGAACTCATTATATCGGATCCTAAAACTATCTACACTACTCGACTATTGAATGTGTTGAGGTTTTGTTTTGTAGGATTCGACAGTAGAAACTTATCGGTTCCGACGAGACTCGATGATAATAAACGCAGTGAATGTTGCATTTTCTGTTTGTCGAAAAGACATCAAAGTTGATTTCCAAATATTTCCTTAATGTAATATTTTCAAACACGTTACGAGAAACAAATATTAGAAAAACCCACATTTCAAAGAGTATGTTGAGTTTTAATTAGGCTGTCGTCACAACTATAAATGCCAATTTCGATTGGTAGGGGGAACTGGCTTCTTTTGTATGCAAAGCAATAAAATGTACTCATTTTCTTCTTTTAGATTTCATTTAAATCCAAATACCAATGATAAATTATTATTTTATGATTAAATTATTATAATTTGTTTAAATCTGCTCTAATAACTATACATTTGAAGGTTATATCAAATAATAGAATACACAAATATGATGATTGCTATAGGGTCTTATTAAGAAGAATATGGACGAGACTCTATTGGATAGTTTATGGCGTCGTATACGGAGGTTTACGTTAATCCTCATTTGCTTTTTAGGCAGTATCATTACGAAAAATCAACAGAATCCTACCGCATCCTTGGTTCGTCCGACACTTTCCACCTATCGGATCCGACATCCGAGAACTTCTAACAGGACTTTCTCGGAAATTATCGGATTATCTGGGGTTAGCTATAAGATTCGACAAGGTCCACCACTCGAGAATTCTTCATCCTGGAACGAGAAAAAAAAATTTATACAAAACACAGTCAATAGTAGAAACAGAAAAACTATGTTAAGCAAAAATCATAGTAATAACGCTGTGTGAACTAATTTTTCGACGTCCTCGATTTTTTCGATTTTCAAATGATAGTTATTAAGTTTTCTCTTTAATTTGATACCTATATATTAAAATATCTAATCCAAGGTAGAGTCATGTAGTTTACATTCGTAAAAACGATAAAATTCTGTTCCGATTTCGGTTTCTAAAAAGTGTCTTTGGAACCAGTGATTAATTGATGATATATCAACTAACTAATATGAGAGTGTTTTTAGAAATTTCTATCTTTCATTTTCCGAACTTGTTGATATTTAATATTTTATTGACTAATGAATTCCTTCAACAGATAAAACAAAAAGAGAGAAGACTATGAAAAGGATGTGTGTATGGTTGTTGATAGTCTCTTCACTCACACCCATACCCACACCCTAATTGTTCTGAGTGAATGTATTCATTTTCGTCATTTGATATTATTACTGATGGATTTTGTCTTCAGGATCAACTAGCTTTTGACATAAGCGCATCAACCATCTGATGTTGAAGTTCGTAAATTTACTTTTTCAAAATTTAGATATCGAGCGAAGCCAAAATATAGTAAAATACACCTTTCCAATATTTGTGATATTCGGACATAGATGTCACTAGAAACAGCATTGTATCTCTAAATCAAGTTTAAGTGCACGAATTATGATCGCCAATAATTTTCAAAGTATACCATATTAACAATAGATTTTTACGATATTTGTTGTAAAAATAAGTTCGCCATCAAAGGACTAACCCTTTGTAGACCAAGATCGTATATATACGGTTTGAAAATTTCAATAGAAATTGAAAGTCTTTGAGCTTTCTTAGAGTAGATTGTTCGAGCATTTTGTTTCTTTTTCTATGTCAAAGTTCTCTATTTGTATCGTTGAAGTCAGAGCAAGTATTATAATTATGATAGGTAGTACTTTTCAGATTATAATCGATTCCGACGCTACAACTTAGTTACTTTTATTGAAAAAAAAAGTCGGTCCTCGAAGAATTAACTGCTCCAAACGTACCATCTATTATTAATCATGAACAATAGCTCTCTGGTCGTTCACTTCGCATCAATAAACTTCCTGATCAAAAGACATTTTCCGCTTGTATGTCATCAAAAGCGTCTAGTTTCATTAATGATTAATGTATTAATTTCGATATTTTCTATATACAAATGCATTTTCAAATAAATAAATAGTGTTTCGTAACATTGGCTGTGTAAGTATAGCCTTGTCTGTCAACTAAATTTCAACAGAGTAGAAATTCGACAAGAAATATTCTAGAATCCTAAACCTGTGCAATAAACTGATTGACTTAGTCATAAAAGATAATCGTTTAAAATGAGTTATAAAGCAAGAGCGAATGTTATATTAGTTTTAAAGCTGGATGATCGTTGATTTGGTCGAAAAACTGGAAACGTAAGAATACCATAGCTGATCAAATAGCATCAAAATAATGGGCATTCAATAGAATAAAATATATTACAAACTTCATTAGTTTAACAATCCATCAATATGAAAACATAGAATCAATGCCAAAAAAAAATATCTTTTCAAAANATCTGAACTCAATTCCTGTGATTTCTAAAGATATTATATCACTCTGAGAGTAGAGTCAGTGGTCACCGGATAGGGTCGCATACAGTATGGTCCATGCTAACTTAGCACGCCTGTATTTTCTCCTTGCAATTTAGTGATAAAAAACACAGTGAATATACCTTTTCACTTTTTGAAGTACACATAACACTCGGATTTAAATCCGAGGTTTTCGCATTTATTATTATTATTATTAGGCCTTGGTGAGAATAGTTTACTGAGAAAGTTTCAGATCTTTTCTTTGTTCTTATTCTAAGATACAACATTGGTAAAATCATTCATATGCGCCACAGCGACGTATTCAGAGGGGGGAATGGGGGGATCAGTCCCCCCCCCTGAATAATAAAAACACCTGAAGGGGGGTACGGGTCGATCGAATTTTTTCCAGCTGGAAAACAGTTTTTCTACATGACGATCCCCCCTAAAAAAATGTCTGGCTACGTCACTGATGCGCCAGCAGATTTTGAAGTTCTTATTTTAGACTAGGAGTAATCAAAAGATTTGAAACTTTTCCAATAAACTATTTTCATTGAGGCCTGTCTCTATAATTTCTTGGTCGTTGGTTTAGGACATGCGAGCTAAGGTAAAATAATTTTTTTGTATTATTGAAATTTTCAAAAAGTATTTATTTCATATATAGTGGCGTAAGAAACGAATGCGTCGTTTGAAACGTAAACGTCGTCGTATGCGTGAACGTAGCAAATAAATTCATTCAACAAAGACAATACAACATCAAAATTTACAAGAACGTTTTTAAAAACATTTCATATATTAGTTGTTTTTCATTTTTATTATTCTTGTTTTAACATATAAAGAAATAATAAACATTTCATTATTGTCTTGTTGTTACATAAAATAAATTATTAAGTTAATTTGTTTGTTCTATTAAAAATCTAGATGGCTTCCTCTACAAATCAAACACAACAACAACAACAACAACCAATTAATTATTCAGCTGATGCTCCAACTACAACATCTTTGAGTACAACAGCAAAACCTTCAATAACTTTTGATGAAGATTTATTTCTTTTTTTACCTCGTCTAAGTGATATTCTTAAAAGGTATAAATATTGAATAATATGAAAAAAATATAAATTTTTTTTCTTCTTTTTATTCAAGTTTTGAAAAAAATCCAAGTGATTTAAAAGTAAAATTAGATGATCTTCGAAAGCAATTTGAAGCATGTCATGATATGATATCACGAGTTGAAGGTATTGATACAACAGTTGATGATCAACGTTCAGAATTTGAAAGA
This sequence comes from Rotaria sp. Silwood2, assembly GCA_905329745.1. Classification (NCBI taxonomy): domain Eukaryota; kingdom Metazoa; phylum Rotifera; class Eurotatoria; order Philodinida; family Philodinidae; genus Rotaria; species Rotaria sp. Silwood2. The sequence continues at coordinate 2,062,245 of CAJNSZ010000007.1, read as the reverse complement.
CTTGATAATGAACTTAAATCTAAAAGTGAATTACTTAAAAAACATATTCAAATGTGTAAATTTGATTTAAATATGCCACCAAAAACAAGACATATATTATCGGAAACTGAACAAGATTTAACTCATCAAACTTTAAGAAATCCAACAAATGCAATGAATATAAATGATGATGATGATGACGATGATGATGATGATGATCTTTTTCAATCAGATGATAATACTAATTTACAACAAGAAACAAATAATGAAAGTCTTTCTTCATTTTTTTCTTAATTATTGTCAGATTTATATAGAAATATATGTGTATATATATGTGTGTATAAATAAAGAAAAAAATTCTTTCAAATATTTTAGATCGTTTATTTTTTTTTATTTTGTTTTAATTGATCATGGGTCGAACTGTATTTATTGAAACAGATGTAGTAACATCTCAATTAAATTCTCTTCCAACAAATCGATTTTGTTTTGGTTTTATTTGCGGTCAATGTACTAAATCCGAACGTGATTATATTCATTATACTATTGATGGTCTTACATCAAAATCAACTGATATTAATTCATTTTTTGATTCATCATCAACAAATAAAGAATTATGGGCAAAAATTATTGAAATAACATCATCATTATGTGCTGGTGTATCGATTATTGGTTTTTATTGTCGTGCAAAAAATGATTTATTAAAATCAACTAATTTTACATTAAAAATGAGACGTTTATTTGAAATTCTTCAAAGTGCATTACGTCTATATTCATCATGGAGTTTAGAACAATCATCACATAGAATATTATTACAATCAGAGTTAGGTAGTGGAGCAAATAAATGGTTAGTTAAAACAATGGATATGAGTTCTGATAGTGTTCATTTTCGACCTGTTGACATGAAAACTTATGATAGTAAAGGAAATTCTACTTGGTGTATGACAACAACGATTCCAATACAATTTAATTTATGGCTTAATTCATTAACAAATAATGATGATAATAATATTAAATTAATAGAAAAGCAATTTGAACAACAATGGAAACAATATACAGATAGTCTTAAAGTAAATTGAGTTCAACATATAAAATGAATTACAAAATAATTTTCAGTTTTTTTTTTTTTGTATGATATTAAGACAAAATCTTTATTAAAATGTATATCTTTTTATATTCCATGAGAAAATTAATTCTAATTCTAGACACTATGCATAAGGTAAAATTCATTTAGATATGAAATGTTAAAAAAAAGGATTACTGTCACAGTTAGAGTCACTCAAGCTAAGCTACTACATTTAGTAAAAACTTAAAAAGAGATGTTTTGCTCATAGACATACTTATTTGTGGCTAAGATGTTTTGAAAACATATTGAATTTTCAAAAATGACTCATATACTACGAATGATGTGAAAATCTCAGATTTTTGATAATTCAATATTTTATAAAGAAAACTTTTTATCAAGCAGAAATTTTCAAAATATCTTATTCATCAGTAGATTTATTTATAGGCTAAATATCGTCACTTAATTTCTTAGTACATATTGTGCCATAAGAAAAAATTTCAAGAAAAATCATTATAACTCTTGATAGAATTTGTCAGTAGTGAGCTCTTTCTTTTATCATTCGTTTGATAAGAATACACTCCGATGACTTATTTTATAATTCATTGAATATATTAAAAATAAATTATTATTTCATTTTGAAATTATTTAGGAAAGTCTTTTATTAATGGATGATCGTTTATTACCATTGGATAATTTAAAATTATCATCAAAAACAAGTCAAAATTCTGTTGATATTCAATGGTTATCATCAATTGATTCAATAGTATCAAATGAATATTCAAATGAAAATCGTATTTGTTATAAATTTGATGGTAGTGCTAGTCTTCGATTTTTTACATGCAGTTCTGAAACAACAGGAAATGATATACGACAATATTTTATTGAAGATCTTTTTCGTTCAATTCTTATTCGTTGAAATTTAGCTCTTATTAATAATGAATCCAATAATAATGAAAATATTGTAATAAATAAATTAATTTTGCCTCGTCGTATTTACATTAATCAACCTGTGTTTATTTCTGCTTATCAACTTATTCATGAACCATTATCAACCATAATTGATTCATTACAAGAAAACTTTAAAATAACATCAGTTATGGAAGAAGATTTAGAAGCTGCTGAAGAATTTCCACCTGGAATAACAAATGATGAAAGATTAAAGCAATTTAATACAAATATAAATAAAGATAGTTATCAAGAAACATCTACAAATCAAAGAAGCCTATATCAAAATTTTGTTAGAATGATTGAGCAACAGTTTGGTACTGGAAATACAATACTAGTCGTTTTAATCATTACAATACTTGTTTTAATGATTAGTATTATGATAAAACTTTTTACGTAATCGTTTTCAATTTATATCTGTTTTAAAATATTTATCTTTGTTGCTATTTTAAAGAAATTGTATACAAATCGGGGACATTAATTGTCTTTATTTTAAAAAAAAGTAAAAGATAAATAATGATAGAGAGATATAAGATGCTAGACGAAATATAATATTTGCACTATACATAGAAGATGTTTTTTAATATAAAGTTTAGACAAAAATGAATAAGAAATGCGATTAAGAAAAACAATCAAAAACATATTCCTTAAATGATTACATTTTCTTGTTAATCGATTTAATGAATAACTTTTGTCTTTTGATTATTGATATTAAGTCAATAGATGCAAGAATTTCGAATTAAAAATTTTGTTATAATGAAATATTGGAAAGCAGACATGAATATCAACTAAACAGTTTCTAGTAAAGACGAAACTTTTTTCCAAGAACTCAACTTTGTTATTAACTTTTCATTTTCTCTACATGCCTAATTAGAAACTCTTTTGTTTTGTTGATGAAATTTTTTCTCTTTCGAATAATATTGCTGTACGTCATTGTGTTAATCATGATGTTACAATTATTATATGAAATATGAATGTGATAATCAGTATAAATTGCTCTTCATGATCAACATCATTGAGGGTTCAAATGTCTTATATCTTTCATTATCCTCATCTCAATCTAACAATGAGTCTTCAACATGTCACTGTTTAATTAAGTTTTCGTGGTAACATTCTAACTAACAAAACGAAGCTTTATCTACTTGTTTCAGTGAAGTTCATCGTGATTAGAAACCTAGATCAATGATATTCAAAAAAAACTGTTACAATAATTATGGATATCGATATACCAGAAAAATAATGCTATTATTACTTCAAAAGATTTGTTCTATGCAGAGTTTTTGTTTCTGAATATTGAAATTTATTACAATATCATGTCGTCTTGCAATACAGCTAATGTCACTTATCATGGCTTCATCGTGTTGACTGTTTACAAAATCTCTCATAAGTGTACCACAATATATATATCTGATTCGTTACTGTAGTTATTTTGATTAAGGATAGAATATTTTCTTATAAAAGAATAAGCTAATACCTTTGGGCTTATAATAGATAACAAAAAAATGCGTTATCTGTAAATAAAAATACGTGCAGAAATAAGATTAACAACTATCAATGACAATTTTGTATGGGTCCGAAAGATAGTAGAAGAAGTATGAGAATGATGGTAAGTTATGATAATATATCTTCGAACTTGTTCTTATTTCTTAATAAAATTAAAAAAACACAGTAATGAATGTAGGCATTTACAGTATTTTACATTGAATAAATGTTAATTGCGTATGATTTGCATGAACAACCATAAACTACTATATTTCTGTGTTGGTTCAATTTTTGTACATACACATGCTTCAATAAGTATAGTGATCGGTTTACTTCAATCACCACTGACTATTTCATTATGTTAGTCATGAATATCCCGAATTATATTACGAAATACTGGATTATTATTAGTATATTTCGAACATCTAAGTTATAGACATTGTGTATAATGCAGCCGTTTATACGCATTATTTTAACGTTTTTTTCGCTTGGAAACGCTTCATAAAACGTTGAAAGCGCACATTTCAACGTATAAAAACGATTTTTTTTTGTATTTTTGGCTGACTGGGTTGCGTTCGTTTTTATTAATATTTATTTTGCTATTTTAAAGCAAATTCTTTTTCAAATACATTGATTAATTATGATAATATTAAAACATGAAATAATTCTCAAGATTCATTGTGAAACTATTATATCGTAGCGATAACTCAGACAGTAGGTGACATTAAAAAAACGCGTTAAAACCAGTTAAGATTCCGTAATAACGCCGTTTTACCGATATTTTACCGTTAAAAGGCGTTTCACCGATACAACCCGTTTCCGCAGTAGATTGTAACGAGTTATTTCACGTTTGAAGTCGTCGATATGTTTTAATGCAATAATTTCACATAAAAAACTCATTTTATCCGGTTGGTCTATAACTAATTTTAATAGCTTTAAATTTAAATCTTTAAATCTTGTTTTTTCAAAGATTTAACGCGGTCACACTCATTTTGTATTATGTGAATATTAATAAAAGAATTTTATTTGAAGCAATCAAATTTTTTTAGCATTTATATTGCACATCAAGTGATATTCATACGTTATACTAATGCTACACGAANTATGGGCAAAATTTCAAGACATAATTTCGTCATTTGAATTTTTTGTAAATACCTTGTGATAGGCCGAAAAATCAGTAAAATGGCCATAACCCTCGAAAGAAGCAACATGGGCCTAAATCCTCTTAGACTTTTTCTTAGCATACTGACCCCTACATATGGGCAAAATATAAGCAAAATTGGCGTGAATCACTTGAAACGGTTCCCTCGTAAGTTAGAAATTAATTTTGTTTAAGTTATTTACCATCTTTGAGAAGACCACCAAATACTTTTCGAACTTCGTGTAATCGCTCAACATGCCTAAACATGAATGAAATTTATAATTTTATTCTTTCAAATGTATGATACATACACAATAAGATCATCGATAACAACATGTAGCTTTGAGAGAATATAAGAAGGGTTATTATGTTTATTCAATTGACATTCTATTATATAAATTAAAAAAAATGAAATAAGAATCTTTAATTATTTTAATATTAACCTTTCAGCAATGCGTTTAACTCTTCCTTGCTAATGCCCATGATTAGTTAATATTTTTTTTAGTCGTCTATTACATCTAGAATAAAACAAAAGCGCCATTATCATTATCTATAATTTAATGGATAATGAAAATGATGAGCAAAAAGAAAATACTGAATCTGTACGCTTATCAACGGAAGAACAACAATCAAAGTCTCAAGAGTATGATGCATTCATACTAAAATATTCATTAAAAATCTGAATCGGTACTATTTGTTTTCTTAGAAAGAAAGTAAAAACTAAACGACAATCAAGTTTATCTATATCATTATCAAGTATAAATGATAATAAAGACATATTGACATTATCTCATCATTCATCGTCTCAATCTATGTCTCATGTAATTTATTTTGGATGTGAACAACATTCAGGAAATGAATTATGGGATACATCTTATTTTCTTTCATTACTTTTTGAACTTTTAGACGAATTTAAAGATAATTCAAATGAAGAATCTCGTCTTGCTGCTTTTATTATATGTCGTCTTAATGAAATTAATTTACATTCACAAATACCAATAAAATTAGTTATTCAAATATTAAAATATTTTAATAATGTTCGATTAAAAATTCTTGTTTTACTTGAACTTTTAAACATATGTGAAATAATTGATTGTACTCAAGCACTTATGTTATTATGGGAATTTTCATCTTATGGTTATATGATACTTTTTTATGTATTAGATCGAATTAAATTTTCGATTATTAATAAAGATATGGAATGGAAATCATTATTAACTATATTTGAACCACTCGAAAATAAAAAACATGCAGCTTATATTGTGTTAGATAAAACAAATTTTTACAAACCAAATAAAGCAGTAATTGTTTTTGGATCGAAAACACTTGAACGATATTTTTGATTTTGACCGATCATCCGTATTGGCATCGTCTTTATGTTTCTTTAACTTTTTATTGGACTATCCTATAGTGCCATATATTAATGTATAATGATAGATGTCAGTAATGTGTAATCATCATTATATTAACTAATTATTTCAAAACATAAATAAACTTTCATGAGTAATGATTTTTATTAGTTATCAAAAAAAAATTCATCGATTCGCAAATTCTAATAAGAAAAAGTAATAATGAGCTTTATATCTGTTACATTCTTTAAATTTAACAATTGGTATCCTGTGATGAAAGTAAAATGTTCAGAATTCATATCTTATCTTTTGATTAAAACAATGTAAGACAATCTTTTTTTGCCTTCAAAGACTATTTTATTGTTGAAAGCAAAAAGTCTATAGATCAATCGTAATAACTAATTTGTCAAAATAAATATTTACAATCGACTTGTAAATTTTTTCGTAAAATATTGTTCTTTGGATTATTCTTGTCATTGCTTTTAATCCTTTTGTTAACTGACATTTTTATAATTTTGAATATTTTCGCTGTTCAACACGTCGCTGAATGTCAAGTTTCACAATTATATTTGAACAATAGTATAATCGAATTCGATGATTCTGCAATTGATTGTGATCATGAAAATGATTGTCAAGTCACGCAAACCATCAAAGTCAGACAAACCATGAAGTCAATCATTTTGTCTTTGCTTAATCTTCTATTTAGATTCGAAAGGAGAACATAAGAATATATTTGTTAGTTATTTGCAATGTCCTTCATCCATTCATTATGCATTATGTATAGATTTAAATCGAAGACTTTAACTTTGCTCTGATTTCTATGCGAATACTTTACTATTTTCATACACCTAAATTGATAAAGAAATATTTGAATCCGAGAAAAATAATGTATGTTCATGGAAATTTCTTTATGATCGTGTTAACTATTGTTTTCATCGACATACTTGTGTTTTTGAGGACAACAAGATCAATACCATTAATGATGACTAAAGAAGCCCTTGATGAGTTAACCCATTTGATTACGGAACTCGTATTTATACGAGTTAAGCTTTTAGGCAGATTATAACTTTGACAATTTTCTTTCCTTCTCTTATAATTTTAGTATCACAGCGGTATTATATGATATTATTGTACATGTATATCAAGTGGAAAAGACAGATTCGTGGATTTAGAGCTCTATGAGAACTCATAGGCTCTCTATACCGAAAATTGTTCAAAGCTCTGTGAAACGAACCAGAAATTAGAATTCTAGAACCATTGTCGCTCTAGGAAGTTGTGATTACTATTGAAGCTTTAATGTTATTAAAGACCAAATACTCAACATTTTTAGATCTATATTATTATATGGAACTATGTAAAAGATTTCGCAAGGTTTACGACAATTCTACTCTACTCGGACATATATATCCGATTTCAGACTTCTACTAGCATCCACACACATAGAAATATCCACTCTTGTTATCGAGTCCGTTTCTTGATCTTTCTATATGCAAAATTACTCAAAGACTAATGTGCTTAAGAATAGATTTCTCTTTTATAGATCTGTATCTGAAATTTATCTAATTTTGCAAAAAAAAAGAACAAAAAAGAAGAATAATAATCATCTGATTAACATCAATTATGACTACCGAATACACCTTTATCCACAATAAAATAATTACATCGATTCGTTCTTGGTATATAATAGCAATAATCAACTGATAATGAACGTAAATGGACCACGTTTGTTTTAATACTTGTTGTTGCTTTTCGTTCATCAAAGACAATTTGTGATTGTTGAGAATCTGGATGATGTTCTTCAATATTTTCAGTTTTACTCAATTGTATACGACAATGAACAAGAAATGCCCAAGTAAGACCTAATGCTGGACCTAATGTCATCAATTCAGGTAATGAAAAACAATCAGATTGTTGGCTAAATTGCGTTTGCACCTAAAAACAAGCAATATCATTAACAATAAAAAGAACAATAAATAATTATATATATATATTTATATATACTTGATTGACACAGACAATGGCAAGATTATATCGATGACAAAGTGTATGCATAGCAAAACCAAAATATTGCAAAGTCGTTGCTTTTGTATGATGGTCAAATAAAATATCTTCAGAACGAAAGAGTGCAGCTAATGAATCAATAATAATTAATCGAATATTTGGTTCTCGACTAAGTAAAAGAGGTAGTCGATCAATAAGTGTTATTTCTAAATGACGCTAATACAAAAATGTCATTTTAAGTATTTCGAAATAATAAAAATATACAAACATAATGTCGAATAATATCAATATAAATATTATCAAAAAATTTTTGTTGTAAACATCGAGCATCGGCTATATTAAATGGTTTATCAGTTTTTGCACGATAATAAGAAATATGTCTCAATCGTTTATCAATTTTTTCAATTTGAGATTCCGTATTGATATAGACTACCTCTATGAGAAGAAATTAATATAAATAGAGAAATAAAATATGTTAAAACTCACTGGCTTCTTGTCCTCGAGCTCGAAATGTTCGTTGAACTTCAAGCGACATTTGAATACATAATTGAGTTTTTCCACATCCACTTTCACCGTACAATTCAGTTATCTGACCAAGACGAATTCCACCATTGAGTGTTTTATCAATGATTGGACAACCTGTTGAAAATGTTGTTATCAAATCACGTTCATTTTCGGTCATTTGCCAAACTAGATTAAAAATAAATTCATATTCTAACAAAATAAGTCTTAGTTAAATGTGAAACAGACCCGACATTTGTCGTCTTGTAAAAGAATAAAATGTGTTCGACACACATTTTAATGCAATATCAATTTCTGGTTTTGTCATTCGAGCTGTACGATTTAATTCATCTGGATCCAATTCCAGGAAACGTTGTAAAGGACACTTAGCACCAAAAGCTAAACATATGATTTATATATATATATATATGTGCATAGCAAATAACTTATATATCAAATAATCAACCTCGATAAAGTTTTCCTTCAACAGACGGTGGTAAATCAATATCATTCAAAGTGAGAGGCATATTTCATATCTATAGAAACAAAATTGAATCTATATTTCCTTCTGGCAAATGATAGACTTTACGGTTTGTTGCTAAAAATCATAATAAATATGCAATATTTGACATGAATATACCTGTTAGAACAATGATCATCATGTTTACAAAAAGAAAAAAAGGAAAAACATAAAAACAATACACAATAAAGCTTGTTTCTCTATATATACGTTTGTATACAAGAAAAAAAAATTAAAATGAATAGCACAGATCTTTCTTCTTTGTATCTCATTCAACAACGACTGATTTCTTTGCATTTTCTTCAATTAATAATTTTTGGTGAAGGTCGTCTTCAAGTTCTTCTATATTATCAATAGCATTGTCAATATCTTCATCAGTTGTGTGATCGATATGATATTTTCCTATATTAAAATTCGTAGTTACAACAATATTATCATCGTCATCATCATCTTCATCAATTGCTACAGCATCATGTTGTTCAATTTCCTGAAAATAAAAATACAAAATTAGATTTTATTTTTCACAGGACATTGATTGTTTTTTAGAAAGCCATGCAATTTGAATCAGCATGCGAAAAAGAGCGTAATCGTAAAGTTGATAATCTTTTTTTTTTCAATGCATTTTTTTGTCATGCTCATTTTATCATACCTGAGCTGTAAGTCGAACTGCTAATTCCTCTCTAAATTTTTCTTTTGCCCATTCCAAAAAATGAGCTGTTTCATATGTCGTCGGCTGATAGATAATATTAATTATTTTTCTTATTAAACAACACAACATCAAGTAAAAATAATAATACATACTTCTTTATTTGATGATAATAATAATAATTCATTTTCGACCTGATCAGTTTCTGATGCTAATTGTTTTTCTACAGCTTCTTCTAATTTCAATTGTTGTTGAAGTTGATCAAGTGATTCAATAATATTACCTTAAAAATTTATTTTAGACAAACAAATATTATTCGTTTTGAAAAAAATTTTCTTACTATCTGTTGTTGAAACATTTGATGGTGGACTAATAACATCATGAATTGATGCATTATTTTCTTCATCATCTAATGTTGATTCTTTTAAATGTATACTTGTTGATAATGAACTATTTCCACTATCATCTACTGTTGTTGTTGTTGTTGGTTGAGAATCAATATTAGCTATTAATTGGTTTGTTCCAATTAATTCTGGATTATCATCTTCCCACCATTCTTCAATAAGATTAATATCATTTGAATCATTTATTTCAATATGGTTTATATTTTGTCGATTTGAATTCGATCGATTAATGAAATCATTTCGTCGTTCATAATTATTATTAAAACCATATTGACGTGGGTCATATGATGATAATGGAAATTGATGCTTATCATTATGATATATTCGTTGTTTTGTTGATCGTCGTCTTTGATATGATGTTCCCCAATAATTATTATTGTTGTTATTTTCATTTCGATATGATGATTCGTTTGTATTCATATATGCAGCAAGTGGTAGGCTACTATTATTATTATTTCGTTGATAACGATTATTATTATTATTATTATTATTATTATTATTATTATTATTATTATTATTTGATGGACGAAACAAATTTGTATTTGATTGTTGTTGAGATGAAAAATCATAAAATGATTGTGGACGTGATTGAAAACGATTATCATTAGAAGTGAAAGATGAATTATATAAACATTCGAAATCACCAGACATTGGTCTTTGTTTTGAATATTTATTGTCTTGATCCGGATTTTTTAAACGACGAAATCGTGGTGGTAAATCAACCGATAGATCTTGTTGTTCTTGGTGAATATGAGAGGTTGAAGTTGATGGAGCTGATAACTGTGTTGGAAGAGGAGGAAGAGGAGGAGGAGGAGGAGCATGGAGTGGTAATGATGGTTGAAAAATGGATGATGATTGGAAATGAGGTGGATGATGAAATTGTTGACGATTGGAGTTTTCAAATGTACGCGTTGCATAATATTGATGAAAATGTGGTTGTGACTGTTGTGAAGATGGAGGACCAGTAGATAAAGGTGAAGATGGATGAGCAAAATAAACAGTACCATTTCCATTGAATGCTGTTGATTGAACTGGTGATGAATAAACAAAATTATGAGGATAAGCAGATTCTTAAAAAATTTTAAAACAAAGATACTTGGATTTATATAAAAATAAAAACAAAAACTTACGATCTAGCTGATCTCCACCATTATTAATAAAATGATCGATACTTGCATGATGTCCATTGATATTTGTTGGTAAAAGTTGTACATGAATTGAAGGTGGTAGAGAACCATTTTGCCACATTGGTATTTGTGGTATATCTAGATGAAACTCGGAAGGATCTCCTGAATGAACATTACTATGTACTCCAGATCGACGCATTCGTTCTATAAAAATATCGCTCAAACTAGAATTCTTGATTCCATATAATGGAGAAAACAATAGTTTTACCTTCTCGTCGACGTTGTCCTTGCTCTTGAGTTTGTTGTTGTTGTTGTTGTTGTTGATTCAAACGTCCACTGCCAATACGAGTAGCTAAAAATTAAAAAGAAATCCAGTCTCATATTGTAACTAAAAATAGGCTGAAAAAAAAAAGAAACGCAATCGGTGAGTATGTATGCAAACGAACGAGAAATAGGAAAAAAAGAATAAAAAAAAAAATCAGTCATGCAATTATCCGATTAACTACAATTGAGTAAACCATTAACCTTCGACACAATGATTCTTTTTTTTCGAAAATGGCCAGAGAGAGCTTGAGAATACAAAAAGAAAATCATTAGTCAAAAGACAATTTGCTTACATGTCGGGCGTTGCCTGTTGATTCTAATTAAACCGATAGTCTATAACTGAGTGTGCATTGGTGTGTCTCCATTCTATTGTATACTACTGGTGATGATCGTAAAATATGTATATACATGCAATATACATTGCACTGCCGTTTCTTGCTTTTTCTCTTCTTTCGCTTTCTCTCTTTCTTCTTTTCTTTTCGTCCATCGACAAAGACGGCAAAAACGTGCACATCGATCATCCAGGTATATCTACCATTTAACATCATATATGTGTATCTCTCTCTGTATATGTATATATATATATCATCTACGCATTCCTTATATTAAGTTTCAAGGCATTTAATCAGCTGATTTACAAGCATCTTCGATAGCATCATGCAATGCAAAGCGCAGAAAGAAAAACGAAGAAAAATATAAGATGGTCAGGAAAGAGCAGCAACTCATTTAATGAGCAACAAATAATTCGCTACCTACCTTGATTGTTTACAATGACAAGTTTTTTTGCGTGAGCCGGTTCGTCGGCATCTGCACACAAAATTAATTTTATAACAATTTAAGGCTTTTGTATAAACAAAGTAAATATTCTCAATGTTTAAAAGAAGAAATTCTTTTCACTGAATTTATATTTTTAAATTGAATAATTAAAAAAGTATGTCACTTTGTGTATACTTTTCGAATAAAAAGGTATGTATATCTTACCACGATTATCTTCTGTTCGATGATGAAATGGATATGCATATTCAAGTAATTCAGGACTGATTGAACTATTATTATTATTATTATTATTTTGTTGTTGGTGTTGATTAACTAGTTCTTGTGCTCGTTCACGTTTTAAACGATTGTAATCAACTCGTTGAGCACGTTGAGGTTGAATATCAGTACGATCCTTTTGATTAAATATAGAGTTTTTACGAAGTTAAAATGATTTAGGCATAGTTACGTTTTCAAATTTTCGTCGTGTTGGTGCTCGACGCATTTGTTCATTTGAATTTTTCTGTAGATGACATCATATTTTTGAAAGAAAAATAAAAGAAAAATAGAAAAGAAAAATACTTGGGAATTTTGTTGAGTTGCTGCATTTCGTCCACGGTTTTTTTTGCCCTAAAAATAATGATCAGACAACGAGATAAATGCGACAGTTTTTTCAACTTACACCTCGCATAGGTGTTGTCATCGGTATCGTATTTTCTCCAGATTCAATTTTATTTGTTGCTGTTATTGCACCTGATTGTTGAGCAAGTTGTCGATCTTCTTCGATTTCCTTCAATAAATACAAACATTCAAATAAACATAAAAGAAAAAAGTGAATAAATTGGTGAACTACATTACGATTCTTTTTCTTAGGTTGACACTTCTATGAAAACATACATATAATATTCCACATACAACTTCAGAATAAATGAGTAACTATAAAAAAGCGATAGGGAGAGAGACAGAGAGTAGAGAAAACATTATTTTAGGCATGCAGTCACGATCGTTACTGATGTACAACTTGCCTTAATGGCGTCTATTGAAACTTTATATCCCTTATTCTGCACGCACGTTTATTCCCTGTTAGAAGCGAAAGAAGACGGCAAAGAGAAAGAGGAACGAAACTGTCAAAAAGAAACTTCTCTCTCTCTCTCTCTCTCTCTCTCATTACAATGACATTCGAGAGCATGTTAAGTATAAAAGAGAAAGAACAAACCTCTTAGCCAACACATATCAATCGTTAAAGCTCTCCTATTCTCTCTTCTCCTTTTCTCTTACTCTTTTGGCCTTTTATCGATTGCTTTCATACACGTTTCAAACAAACAATTAGTCTATACTCAAGTGCATACCTGATGACGTTTAAGTAATTCCAAGTTTTTGATGCGCATTTCAGCCATCTTTTGATCGATTGCCGAGATCGATGATATCCCGTCCATCAATGTTGTCTATGTAATAAATCGATGGATAGATTATCTGAAATAATAAAGATCATTAAATATAGATATACTTTAAATGGACAGCATATATATATATACACAACGAAGATCACTTATATGATTTATCGGACAAAAAGTAAAGAACTATAGAAAAAGAAAAATAACGAGGCCACTCAAATACGATGGACCAATTTACCTTGTGAAAGAAGATGTATGCTTGAAATTTCTATTTCTACTCTATGTATATTAGTTACAGATGATTGAAAAAGCGTTCTATTCATCGGCCTCACACATTCTTTTCTACGGCTATTATTTGCTTGCTCTTGCTTGCCTCGGATACCATACATATGAGATATGACAATCAATTGTACGATTCAACTACATAAATGCGAGAATAATCATTTTCTGATGTGCACAGATGTATATTTAGCGAACGAATGACAACAAATAATTCAATAGCTATCGATATCTCAGTGAGTCTTACTTTCGCATTTTATAGCAATGATATTCAACGTATAAATGTATATGTATAGTAAGATGGGTAACATGAGAGAGAGAGAGAGAAGAAAAAAAGAAAGTTCTATATCAGAATATATACTGTAAAGAGAAAATGTGAAAAAATGAAAAGAATGTCTTTATATTCTGCTTGTCTTTTGTATGATAAATATATAACTTCAAATCAAGAATCATAACTAACAACTTATTGTATCTTTATCATATCCTTGAAAGAAAGGATCAAATATGATTTTCTTTTATAATAAAAATACATACTTGAATAAAAGAGTGATAGGAAGAATATATGATAAACAAATATCTTTTATTTGTCTTCTAAATACACTTTTATATTTTAAAAAAATAGATAGTCAGCTGCCGTTTGTCCTTCAGAATAAACAAAAAAAAATAAATAAATAAATGACAAAGGTAATTTTGCATGTGTATGCGTAGGTGTGTGCATATGTGTCTACAAAATACAATACGTTCGATTGAGTTGAAAAAGATAAAATGTCACATTGAAATAGATGCTTCAAATCAACATGTAAACTATGATTAATCAAGTATGACAATTTTACTTTTTTTTTAACAAAGGGTATTGTATTTATAACATTCACTGCTTCTCGTGTAACATATATATTATCAAGTTTCTTGTTTATGTTCACTATAAATTTGAACTGAATTTTAAAAAAATACTAATTCGTAGTATTATAAATAAAAAAGAAACTTTGTTTTTAATTCAAAAACGTTGTATTATTCTAATAAGTTCATGATAGACATTATAATTAAATATAAATCTATAATCAAATAAAGTATTGAGTGGATGTCAAAGATATAATATATCAATATATAAATGTAATATATTCATTATTTTATCTTTAGTAAAATGCAAACACTAATACATACTTTAAATCAAATTGTTTTATGAAAATAAACAATATCAACTATTGAAATAGATAGTGTAAATGCATCTATCTAAACAAAAATATTAAAGAAAAAATAGATATTCTTTAGTAGTTTTTGTAAACGAAAGTTAATGCTAATGTATGTTTATTATGCAGAAAGATTCATGGAATGTATTAGTGGGAAATCTTCTATACAAAGTCATTAGCATTACAAAAAAACAACATTAACTAAATAAATTCATTGAGTATCTGGAGCATTTTTACATTAAATTTACGTTAGTATAAAGAAGTAAATATTGGCTTGTGTTCAGGATCTAACTTCAGAATTTAGTGAACGACAATCATTTTTTCCCAAAATGTGATTTAACTAATTAAAATACGCAATTAACTTAATTACTTTCCTTTTGTTTACTTTATTAGGAAATTTCAAATTTTCTTTATGCCTTTCATTGGATCATTCATAGACCAACTAATGTGTTTTTCAATAGTGTAGTTATTATATTATATTTATCTTATAGTATCAGATGTCGCACTGATAAAATAAAGCATAATGACTTAGATAAACTACATTCTCGTAATAGAAGACCCTGAGTATTCTATTATGTCGAAGCATAAAAGGTTGTTAAGGAGGTCTTCTATTTTGATCAATTTTATTTTCATAATTTATAATTAAAAATGTTTTTCATAAAAGTAAAGCGATTTTGCAGATTAAACAAATGATTTTTCTAAAAAGGCAAAAATAATGTTTGTTACAGTCTTTCAAGATTTTCAGCTCGAAATCCTAAAAGCTAGTCATATTTTAATGTAAATAAAAAGGAAGAACAAGCTTATTTCTATGTTAGAAATCACAATAACGTCTCAAGTATATGAATCATGACTGTAAGCGATCAAAAATTATCGGAAACCATTAGAAACCACTCTAAATTATAGAAGACCAACAGTGATAAAATTAAAAGTAAACACCTGATGTTTATTGATTTTTATTGGTTTTCTTTGAATTTCCATAATTGCCAATATTTCTAGTAGTTGCTATTTCTATAGATTTGTGATGAACAGATAAAAACTGATTTCCATCATTGAAAATCAGTTTGATATCCCTTGGTAAATATCCTAATTAAAGTTTCAATTTTTCGAGAAATCAATTAGTTAAGAGGATCTTCCATTACATTTGGTGCATTGTTCCTCTAATGGAGTCTCTTAACAAAAGTGTAATTTATCATTCAGTTTAGAAAATTCTATTAATTAACTTCATTGAAAGTATATAATTATAATAGTAAGTTTGATGAGCAGAGTTCATTTGTTTAAAACCATTCGTAAGAGATATTTAAGAACAGTACAAATACTCTTTTTGATCTTGTATGTTATTTTACGATGTTCATATAGTTATACTTATAAGAGTTTTTTTTTCCGTTAAACCAAACAGTAATAACTATGACAAAAACATTAATAATTTTATTTTAAAATAAAATGTCAAAATTTATCATCAACTTTGCTTTTAAATAGATGTGCATTTCGAATGCATGACTATTGAAAAGATGAACAATGGATTATAGTAACATGTTATTTCTATGTCTAACATATATAGATTATATCAATAAATGTGACATTTAAAATCATCTGTTTTCTAGTTGTAGCATTTTGTTCATCCTTAGTATGTATGTGTTGCAGCCTAATAAAGTTTGTCTCAGTTGTCATCTGGTTCTTATTCAGACGAGAATATACTATAATCTTTCATAAATGTCAATTCAACATTTTATCAGAAGAGATTCTCAAATTATTGATAAAACCGAATATATTTTATAGATGACAAATCAATCTTTAGATGTATAAATAGATACTCTTGAACAACGCTTTTTTTTGTACTGAAGTATTGCCTATGGCGATAATAGTGTACTCAATAATTTAAAAATATTGACTAATGAACCTATTGAACTATTTTCCGATTGAAGTGAATCTATTCGACATTATTTTCTCATATTATTTATTGTTACTTTTTTTATGAGTAATTATTATTCATTGAGTTTTGTTTTTTTTTGAAAATAATTTTAAAAACATGATTCATAAAGCGAACATTTTGTTTCCATAACTATTGAGTCATGATTTGAATAAATAGAAGAATTGTATACCAAGAGAAAAAAAAAATGATGAATTGAACAATGAGAATTTTAATTCATTCAAATTTGTCATTGGTTCTTTAACAATTGAGTCTTCTAATTTATAAACAAGAATATATTCACACTGTTTTATAAAACATAGTGAATTCATTCACAGTTGAGAATAATTTTTTTTATAAATAATAAACGAGCAAAAAAGAAAAAGAAAAAGAATTTTAACGAAACAGGAAAGAAGAAAACTATTCGCAATACAGAAAAATAAACTACTAATATCACCGATTCGTTACAGTTGTTGTTATAGGCATATGTTCATTCGAATCAATAATAACATTATTCATATTATTTCCTGTACTACGTCGATTATTTGTCCAATTATCAAATAAATGATAACCAGTACCTGATGGTTCCCAATCATCACTAGTTGATTCAAGTGAATACGTAAATTGTCTTCGTCTTTGACGTTTTCGTCGAAGATAAACAAATCCAACTGCTATACTAACGGAACTAATAATTAATAAAAGTCCAAATATAATTATGGTTGTTACAATACCACCACGAATAGTTCGTTTAATTTTTGGTAAGGTTAATCGTGACATTGATTCTATTGATAAAAATACAAAGACAAAAGATTTTTTTTTTTAATTCATTTTTTTTTCATACTTGGACATCCCAATTCATCTATTCCTTGTGGACATGAATGATAACCATCACAATGAAATATGTCATCTATGCACCATTGATCTTGACTACTTACTAAACAACGATATTGATTTGGTATGCATGGACCTATATGAAGAGAAAAAAAAATTCTCTTTTTTTGCATATCAAAATTAAAATTACTTATTCAATTTTATTTACCTTTTGATATATTTGTTATTAAAATTTCAAATGATTGCATATTAAATTGACATAAACTAAATATAAGAGGTACATCAATAATATCTGTTTTAATAAATGTACGATTTAATAATAAATAATTAAATAATTCTATTGATTGCATTTGTTTATTAAATATTTGAAATGATGAACTTATTTCTGACATATTATTAATATTAATTATTATTTGTTCTGAACTATTAGATATATATGATTTATCAAGTGTTATATTACAACATGTTGTATAAGATAAAGAAGTTGGTGTGAAAATGATTGATAAAGGAGATGATATATTTATTGTTTGATTACAGAAAGACATAAATTGAACTAAAGAAAATCAATATAAAAAAAGAAACAAATAAACTACTTTTTTGTTGATTTACCTTGTTTTGAACTTGAACAGATACTTTGAATAAGTACTAGTAACCACCAGCACCATATTAGAATTATTTTAGTATTTGCCATTATTTGAAGATTAAATATATATTGTTCAGTCATTCAATTGTGCGTTTTGACGAGCTGAATAGCAAACAAAATTTCTTTTTCTCATTCGGATATGTATTGCAATCTATCTTGAATGCTGCTGCTTCTAGTTGATTGTCAAATCGGCTGCGCATGTTTCTCTCCTTTTTTTTTTCTCTTCTTTCTTTCTTTCTTTTTCTCGTTTCTTCCGACCAAAAGCAACAAACATACATCGGGCAGATTCTTTCTCTATCGTCTTTTTTTTTTTTTTGTTTCGATGACGATGATTCAGCTTCGAAAATACGCGAGAGCGAGAGCGAGCAAAAGAGAAAAGAGAATAACAGAATATGGTTGTACGTGCTATGCTTTCACCTTCAACAGTTTCTCTATATTGTCATTCTAACATCATCATCAAATAGTAGCATTAAGATGGAACGAGCGAAAAAAGAAAAAAAAGGAAGAGAAAAGATGAGTCGTTCATAGAATAGAGAATGCCATTGACGAATGAGTAGATGATAAGTAAAGACGGAATGTTAACAAGTGTAAAAAGAAAAATGGAATAGAACGAATCAGTCAGATACATCTCTAGTAAGAGTACAATAACAAACTCTTGATAAATTGATGTGTGTTCAAAAGATTAGATTGACCGATATAATCTACTATGTTCTTATATCACCTCTAATGGATAAACTAGATTTCCCCACGGAAAAGAAAATATTTGAACAAAGAAATCTTAATCTGTATTATATAAAAAACAAAGAAGAGGGTATATGAGATTTGTGTGGTTAGTTTCTTTCATTAATTATGTTTTAATCAATTAACTCTGAATTTTTGTCATCGGATCTCTCGTTTCTTTTTTTGCTTTCTAATTAATAATTAATTATTTGTGGTGAGAAAGTCCAAATGCACACTTATAAAAATTGTTTTCTACAGAAATTTGATCTTTCGATCGAAAAATGATTTATATTAGAATTTTTTAGATTGTTATAGAGACTTGAAATATTCAATAGAGGGTTGAAAATTATCGAATAATCTTAATTAATTTATCATTAGAGAAAATAAAAAATGATTGATTAGGAAATTGGACTCAATCTACATTTGACATGGACAAAAGCCCGAGAGAATAATAATAATAGAGAATTTTCTATGGTTTTCATAGGGATTACGCAAACGAAAATTCATCGATTTGATTAGAATATGTTTTAGAAGTTTTTATTGGAAAGTATTATTAGAATGTTCTGTGAATTTATGATTTATTGGATTTTTTTAAAAGACAAAAATAGACGAAATCTTATTTTCATCCTTAGTTTAATTGTAAACATCAATGACTTTAGCTATAGTCAATAAAATTTATTCTGTTATTTCCAATTTTATTGCATTAGTGACATATTTTCTGTGAAGTATTCAATAAAAAGGTCATGCTACATGCTTGTTTTTTGTCGTTATAATATCTAGACATTATATTTAGTTGAATTTATTTATTGCTATACAGTCATTGTTCAAGGACATTCGTAAAAAGATTTTCTTGTTTTTCTTTAGTTATAACAAAAAATCATAATATGAAAAAGATAGAAAAAATCTGTAATTATTGATTGGTGATTGTTTTACTCTATAAAAAAAATACGATAGAAGTTTTCTCGAACGTTTTTCCTTTTTTACTTACTGACAATGCTTGATAAAGAACAGGAATTAATAGAGATAAATGAACGTTTGTATATAAAGTGTTTTCATATATTTCAATAATAGTTAGAATAGCTTATGTTAATATCAAGGGAATGTGAAATGAGAAATCGGAATTCTCAACAATTTATGTCATTAAAAAAAAAACTTTTTAATTCTTTGACTCATTCATTGAGTCTTTTAGTGCCTTGAAACTTTGTGTTACAGACGAAGGCAGTAATCCCTATGAAATACCGAATAGGAACAATAGTTTAATTATTAAGAGTGGTAAATATATATCTTAGGAAATCTCTAGAGTCCTGTTTTTTGGTTTTTAGCAATTTTTTAGTAGATTTTTATTGTCAAAACAAAATAGATTCGGTAACTTCTATCCTAATTTATTATTAGAGATTTCCTATCACGCAGTTATATTATCGAACGCAAGCGTAAAAGAAAAGCTTCTCAACATATAGAAATCACAAGAAAATAGGTCGCTTGCACATAATTAATGAGTACAACGATTTCTTCGGGTATGATAAATTATATTTTTTAGAAAATTGAGTTTCTCTAAGTATCTTTTGACCATATTTCACTCTTTCTACGTTATTAATAAAACATATTGATGGAAAAAGTAAGAACAACGTGTTCAATGAAATAATAGAAAAAAAAGTAATAGCTATAAAAATAATATTACAGTTTTAATTATTATCCGTATGCGTATTATTATCTAGTTTGCTTGATAACTCCATGTATACACAATTTAAAGATAGTACAAACTGCTACAGTTTATTAAAGAAGATTCTTATTTTAAAGATATTTTATATAATTCAATCTTTTGAATACAATTTGAAAAACGCATGATATTAACTGTTGAAGATGTATTTGTATTAGTGCATTTTTATTCAATATATATATTTGTATAAACAACAAGCTTCTATTCTATCAAGCACAAAAGTTCGGTCTGAGAAATCTCATTTAAATAATCAGCATATCAAGAAACGGGCTTTATCCTTAATTGACAGAACAGTTTATTTTTTGTTTACGTCTATACAGAAAATATATTCTTCGTTTACTAATTCAACGGAATGCATATAGTTTTGTACGATAAAAATAAATAGTAAAATTTACTCAAAAAATTAAAATATTATTAGCGTATTATATTGGTATCAAAAGATTGTGCTTGAGGCATGTATTCTTCGAGCAAATCACACAAATATTAATCATGTATAATAGATATTAAATGATAGTGAATTCTGAAAAGTAGCATCATGTCACGCATTTACTGTTATCTGACAGGTTAAACAAACTGTAAAAATCATAACAGCAGAAAATGTATTATGCAATGATAGCTTACTCAGTTCTTTATCTCAACATAAAAGTACTTATTCGATTTCTCATGTCTTTATGTTATTTTATGAAATACTAAGCTGATAAGAATAAAATACTTGACTCTTGATCTGTACTCATAAACTATTGTGTTCTCATCTACCCACAACTATTTCCATGATAATGATTATGATAACCAAAGTGGATTACTTCTTACGTATCTAAATGGTAGGTTCTTTCACTATTCTTTACATTATTATTCATCAATAACATCCAACTTTCATCATGACATTCCTTCTTGTTTTATTTATGCGGTAGGAGGAGATAGATGTATATCTAAGGATTACTATTCACGAATACTCTAAAACACTACATATATATATATATATTCAATTGATTAATAACAATCAAAAGAAAATATGATTATCACTATTCAAATTAGTTCTGTATTGACGTTCGCGCTATTATTTATTGTGATCAATGCTACTGGTACGACAAATAGCACATATTTTATTGTTTCTTTCTTTCATTTATATTTGTCTTTTTCTTTATTCAAATAGAAAGTCAGTGTCCTGATAATGAAGAGTACAAGGAATGTGCTATTGCTTGTCAAGAAAATTGTACACATGTACCAACATTTTGCACACTTCAATGCGTTCCAGGATGCGTTTGTAAAAAAGGCTTTGTACGTGAAACCGATGATAAAAGTAAATGTGTACCACGTTCCCAATGTGCCTGTCCTGTCAATGAATTCTTCAACGAATGTGGATCAGCTTGTCCGGATACCTGTACAGCTAGATCTCAATCATGTACTAAACAATGTGTACCTGGTTGTGTCTGCAAGGATGGTTTTATCCGTTTGAATAATCAAACGAGTAGTCCATGTATTCCTGAATCAGAATGTAACAATTCTTTATGTTATGATCCCAATGCAGAATATAAAGAATGTGGACCATCATGTCCACAAACGTGTGATGACGAACGTAATCCAATTCGAAAATTCCGACTTTGTTCAGCAGTGTGTCGAAATGGGTGTTTTTGTAGAAAGGGTTTTGTTCTTGGAGAGAATGGCCAATGTGTTAAACCTGAAATTTGTTGTCAGACAATCAATGGATTATATAAAACATGTGGTACAGTTTGTCCACAAACGTGTACAAACAACAACAACAACAACTTATATTGTCTTCTTCCATGTGTTTCTGGTTGCTTCTGCGGCAAAGATTACATACGCAAAAATAATAAAATAAATAGTCCTTGCATTCTCAAAACGACATGTTAAGAAGATTTACTCTAAATAAATAATAGTTTTTATTTATTTTAAAAAATTGAATAAAAGACACTACTAAAATATGATATAAATTTTTTTTTGAAATACAATATTTAATGAATATATTTTTTTCGCATTATGTTGAAAAGAATGAATTAAATCATCTACTTATTATATTTTGTTTAATATTTATTAGAAAATGAAGGAAAAAAATATTTGGTTTATAATTGAAGATTCTGTTTGAATGTAAAGAATAAGTAGATTTATATTGTAAAAATGGTTTAGTCATTCTATTTGATGTTCTTTTTATGTGATAATTAGTAGAGAATATTAAATAATTCCTTCTTTTAATTAAAATGAATATTTACGTTTTTGAACTATTGGAGATTTAATTTGCCTTTAAAATAAAAGAAGACGAACATTTACTAAAAAAGATATAGGAAGTTTTCATTCTGACGAAGACTTCAGTCATAATTAACAGTTTCTTCAAGATTTTGAATTGCATTTTAAAAAGGAATAGAAAAATTTTGTTTGATATATTTCATTTTTAAATATTAAGTAAAGATTTGTTTTGATAATAATTAGTATATTCTATTCTGTATGTAAAAACAAGTTCCGATGCTTCCGTTTCATTTTCAATTATATCTTGTTTTGGCTCATTATTAATATAAATATAATCAATACTTAATCAGAAATGAAAAAACAACATCATACATGTCGAACCAATTTCTTTTTATTGAATTGCTTTAATTGTATTTACATATTTTCATTCATCCAATAATTATAGCTTCAAAAGACAAGTATTAGTAGTCTATATAATGAAAATGGTAAAATATTTGACTAGTAACTCGATCAAAGTGCAGTCTCTTCATGTCAATCATGTAAAATTTCCGTTAGTCTCTTCTGTTCTGACCACGAATAATATAAAACGACAATATATAATTGCTTTCTACAAATGCCAGTGTTATAGTTTGTTACAATCATGACCAGTCTGGCTCAAAAGATGAGTTTTCACCAGCCAGTAGACACAATTATTTCTTTTTGACTTGTTTCGATATTTTCTTTTTTTGAGTTTTACCATGTTATATTTTTCAAAAAGTTGATTTTGTTTGCAAACGAAATATTTTTTTGCTGATGTTGAAGTTTGTTTCTATGATTAGGCGATAAATTACTTTTTATTTAAGGCGCCTCGTTGATTGTTATTCAAAGCAAAAAGTCAAACCAACATATTAATAGAACTATCATAATTTTGAATACTTGCTGATATTATTTTTTTACCAGCTTTTACTCATATAAAAACTTGATTATGCATAAATCATATGAATGAATTACGCTCGTATTGTACTGATGGGTTGCCAACAGAAAAACACTCATATCTCAGCTCCTACTTAACCGATGTTGATAATTTTTTTTTAAATCCTTACTGTCTAGGCCATCTACCAAATATACTTTTAAGTCTTCAGGTTGATATCACTGTGAGAGATGTTCAGGGAAAAAAGAGAAAATTCACTGATTTTTACGCCTCCTACCGAAACAAAAAAATTACTTTTCTTTGCCATAACTATCATTGAAGAAAATTAATTTCTTAGAGCTAATTTGTAGTCAAGACTTTTCTCTTTCTGTCTATATAAGTTAAGTACAGCTTTGATTTCAATATATCTATGACATATTACAAAAATTGCCTAGACACATTAACAGAACATTTGACGTCCCGATAGATCGAATTGAAGCTATTAAAGTCAATTTAGAAGTAAACTCAGATTTTATTTTTTGCATTCGAGAGACTAAAGGATCAGAAATCTTTTGATGAGACTTATTTCTGTCAGAAATTCTTTGGTTCGAAAAAATTAAAAACAACAGAGGCAAGTAGATATTGTTTTCCAAAAAGTCCCAACAGATTTTTGATTTTATCACTTTGTTTTCTCAGTAACTACAAGAGATCAAGCTAGGATTTTTTTAGTCATTTTTAGGAGACCATACGGTAGAACTATGATGAAAATTTCCACTTTTAGAAATACAGTGTTCATGAGAAAGCAGTATCTTACTCGAAAAATGTCCTGACAGATTTTTCATATGGAAATATTCCAACAGATTTATTTATATTTATTCTGAAAAAAAGTACTTATTGTTATATGCTTAATCTACTCTTTTCGAATTGAGAGACGGTTCCGAATATTTACTAACGTGCTCGTACTATGAGTATCTCTGAGATCTGACTTTTGCTTCGTTTACTATCATGAAATAAGTTTGTATTTTGCATAAAAAGGATACATGTAGAAAAGACTTTTCTTCTGCTCCCAAAGATATTTCAGCGTCTTATGTTGCAATCAGGTCTGATGTAACTCTTGATGATGATCTGACAGTTTATTTGGTGAAGGCTTTTAATAGAAGTTCTGATCGATACCTATAATCCCATTGCAACAGGATCCAAAAAGTTTTATTTATCATCCGCGTAGGTGGGGGGGGGGGGTACAGGATAGATCGAAAACTCGATTGGGTGCTATCGCAAAGAATTCTCTTGAAAAATTATCAGGAGCTGCCTCTGACTTGATTTCAACACCAGAAACTGAAATATTTTAGATAACAGAAAAAGTCTTTTTCACCATTATCCTACAAATTATTCATAAAATACTAGTTTTTTTTACCACCAATGAGTTAGTTTCTTGCCGTGCATCAGCCAAAATGTTTTCGTTTATTTTTATTTGCTTTAACATTAGATTGATATCTCCAAAATAATTTGATTGATATGAAACAATAACGTAAAAAATACTAATTTAGAAATTTCGCCATGTCAACAAATATCTGAATATCCACATACTAAGATAGCTCGTTTTTTTCTGAAATGAAAATCTGGTAGTTGGGAAAATATCCAATTTGTGTACAACGAATAAAGCTCTATGGAATATGCAAGTCAAATTGTTTCCATGTTCACTTTTATTTTTTTCGATTTTTTTCTGCTAAGGGTGCAATACAAGCGCAATTCACCCATATACGTATATGTCAGATAATTGTAGTAGATCATATGAAAATTTTCAATTGTCTCTTGATACTTCATAGAAATAGACAACTCTAACTCAGAATTGATGCTTTTTCTTATCAGAGCAGAAGTGGAGTTGTGCATCTCTGATACTTCACTATTAGTGATTGAAAAAAGATCGTTAGACTTTTATTTTTTAAAGATAAACGAGCAATGATATTTCTTTGAATTTTATTTATCTATCTGTAAGAGTTGTGCACAATTGTTTATCGTTCGAAAAAAACTTAGTTTCTAATTTGTTTAATCATGGCTCTTGATGATGATGACTTTAAATAAATTGGCATGTGTATACAGTTCGACTAGCTTGATCGGATCGTATGAAAAAATCTTCATCTTCTTTCGATTGAAAAAAAATATCCCAATCAATTGAACGAAGTGATTCTTTTCTTCCCATAAATACATCTGGCAAAAAATCAACTTGATGACATGGATTTGTTTTATCCGGATCAACTTTATCATCAAATGATGGAATAAATAAGTCTTGATCTTGTTTATCTTCTGATATGTCATGTTGTAATTCTTGTGTTTGATTGTTACCAGGAAAAAAGCTAGAAAAATTATTTAATTCTTCTATATTTTCTGATGTTTGTCCAGCAATAATATCAATATGTTTATAAGTATAAATTAATTCTAATAATAAATCAATATGTGGATATTCTTCAATTGTAAAATTATTATTTATAAGAAAAAAGAATGGTGTAGATGTTGCATTTACTAAATAATTATAAGAAATGGATTGTCCGTTATTCTCTGGAATATTATAAATAAATGTAATTTTGTTTGAACTGTATCCTTTAGTATCATCAGATGAAATTAAATTGAGTAAGATATTTTGATAAATAGATTGATGATCTAAATTACTGGCAATATGAATAATCGTTTGCGGATAATGTGTTTCCACACTTGTAACAAGTCTTTGTATTACAGACCATTGATCCGATGTTTCCATTGTTTTTACGAGAAAGGTAACCCATTTAGAAAAAACAACAATAGTCAATGAAGAAATAATATATGTTTTACTAGTTGTCAGATAAATATTTAATGTATCTATAGATGTTGATTCATATGGTTGATATGATATTTCATTTAGTATTTTATTAATTTGAGCTTGATTAAGATTTGATAGAAAACTTGTATTTGAATAAATGATTGTTCCATTTGATACATGAATACTGATATTCCATTTCACATTTTCATCAGATATTCTTTTACCTGCTCTTAAATAAATAACGTCACGACCGAGAAATCGTCCTTGTTTTCGATCAGTATAAATATAAAGTGGAAGATGAATAACACGTGCAACTGTTTTTTTTCCACCTCGATTCAAAATTTTCGGTCGAACAACACCAAGATCTAATTGATCGAAAAGAAAAGCAATTAAACATCCATGTACTATACTAAATTGATCACTGATATGGCCAAAAAAACGAAGTGAATAGCTTCTTATCATTAAATCAGCTAATTGTAATGATGCATCTTTTTGTACATTATGAAATATTAATAGTGTTTTTCTCCATGTAAATGGATAGAGACGAAATGGCTCGAAGAATTTTAAATTAATTAGTTGACTATCATTCATATCTCGATGTTGAATAATATGTTCAGTAAATGCTTTAGATCCAACACAATTAAAACAAGATTCATTATAAACTTGATGATCAAACGTATTTTCAAGAATTTCACGAAGAACTTTTCGACGAGAACGAAAACGCATCAAACTAGGTGATAAATAAAGTCCTAATGTATTTTTAACACACCATAAACAACTTTCACTTGAATCTGATCGATCGAATCCAATAAATTCATGTCTAGGTAATGGTTGTAAAATTAATATATCCATATCGATATAAGTTCCACCATAAAGATACAATGATATTCCTCTCACATAATCATTCATATGTGAATAAAAATAAGTACTTAATGTATTCCAATGAATAAGAAAATTTCGTGATCGATCACCTACATACCAATGCCATTGAATCATTCGATCAAGAGATATATTAATAGAATAAATTTGATAACCACGCTGACGATATGGTAAAAATAAATTTGTATCATTAAGTGTTGGCGAAAGTACAATGACAGTCGCTTGTGGATGATGAATAAAGAGTGAATCAATTACAAGTAAGCGACGATCACGAAATGTTGATTCGTCTGTATTCCACATTGTCCAGAATAAATCAAAACTATCTGATGGAATCAAATGATCAAATGATGTATGAACAGAATTATGGTCTAGTATAATAAAGAAAACATTATATGAAAAAAAATTTAATGAATATTATACAGACGACTATCACTTCAATGAACTAATTAATATCTATTTATTTTTCAATAAACCTCTTTTATGTAAAATAAATTAATACTTATGAAGGTAAAACGGAATATTCTGATAACTCAATGCAAATACACAAAGCATTATGCTTCTTATTAACATGTTCGATATCTTTCAATGAGTTGAGTATGTGTTTAAAGTAGTATACATCTATTTAATGTTAAATGAGAGCTAGTAAGATATTTTCGATTTTATTAAAATAACATTGTAGTGGAAAGTGAGACTTAACTCTCTTCTTTCCTTGTTGATCGTCACACACACGTTAATTTGTCTCTATGATTCAAACGAAATTGAAGGTTACAATGTTTGTCATTCATCTTGTTTATAAATAACTAACAACTTATTTTCGTTACGAATATATATTGATTTATGTATATACCAACTACTAATAACTAGAAAGATACACTTTGAAAATCGTATATTTATGAGAATATCAGCCAGATTTTGTTTTATATTTTAATTCTACAAGAATTATACTAAATTTTTTCACTCAAATTTCATTATTTTTAAATACATAGGACGTCTAGTAAATCCTTAGACAATGTGTCTACCGTAATCTAACGAAATGAGCTGATATTTTTACTACTGATAACGGGGTGTTCATAGTGCATATTCATATGAGAAACACTGAGGAAAATTCTTTTCAAGTACCATAACTGACGTCAACCAACACATGTATTCTTTCATGAGTTACAAAAAAATAAAATACTTTTTTCTTCAGCGAATAGCAAACAGCTCATCTACTTTTTCACCTGCTTACTTTTCCAGATTAGTGTCGTTTCTTTTCATATTTATACTACAGATATATGTCTTGTTACTCAATGTACTATGAAATTTTCAACCTTAAGCAGTAAGAATTTGAAGAGAGAACTGCAATATTGTTATTTTTATAACCTATGAAAAATTACACTTATTTGTCGAAGTCAGTTATCGTACTTGAAAACAATGTTCTTCAGTATTTCTCTAATGAGTATGGGCTATGATTAGTTCTGTATTAGTGGTGAAAATATTAGCTTATTTGGGTACAATATCGTGGAGATATTCAATTTTTTGTTTGTCTGAAGACTCATTGGATACTGTAAAGAGCGATAAAATCGTGTATATTTTGTTAAATTCCGTAGTTCTTGTTAATTGATACATTCATACTTTATTAATTTTTTTCTACTTTCATGTGTATTATTTTGATGTTTTGCAGATAAGAGTATCGTAGAAATGCGACATTTACCTTGATCAATTATGGGAGGTAATGATGATGTCAAAAATATGTGTAAAAAACCGAAAAAAAGAATAATTGAACCAATATTTGATGCCAGACGGAGAATAATACGTCTTTGTCGAGATGAACGTCGACGTATACAGTAGAACCAAGCTCTTTTACTGCCAAGTTTCAATTTGGCTACCATTTTGAAATGTAATTGTATGTGATAGAAAATTAATATTGCTTGTTATTATTGTCGACTGTAAATGAAAGAAAAAGAACGTCTATCTTATACCTAATTATATATTATAGCAATGACATATGTTATGACAACAAGGTATTTTTATTGGATGTATGAATAATATAATACAAAAATAAAGATAGTCTTCAAACGTAATAGTAACTATGATTGTATATCATCAATCCCTTGAACATTGGCCATCATGAAATTTTAGTGAAGCTTGTTCAAAATTTCATATGAAACTTATTCTATCAGCAAATTCATCTGAACAAGTTGTTGATAATTGTGAACAAACTCTATCAGTGATTTATAGAGTGATTTTCATATCTATTATAAATAATATTTATTTATTTATATAATCGATTTATTAATTAACTCGAAAAAAGAACAATAACGATATGAAATAAATACACAATTACTTGATAAAATATTTCAATGTCTAACATATTTATTTAAATATTTATGGTTTATTAAGTTAAAAGATTTAGCTAATTTATATGAATTATTTTCGAAATATCTGTTTTCATCATCATCAATAAATTCATTAACAAAAGAAATTATGAATATATTCGTTCATATGCAGCTGAATCATTTGCATATTTATTACGTAAAATTGAAAATTATCAGTTATCTATTGATTTTTTATTTGATAGAAAAGAACATGATAAAAATGAATTAGAAAGTCTAATATTAGTCCTTAGCAAAACATGTACAAATGTTCAATCAACATTTTATTCATGTACTAAATCATTATTATCATATCTTTTTAAAAAATGAATTGAAAAATCAAAGCGAATTCAATCATGTATTAAAACAATTAATTTCTTATTAATTAAAGATATACAAATAATCAATATATTGAAATACTTTGGAATTGTTTTATGGATATTTATCGTGCAATAAATTATAATCAAAATAATGAATAACTATAATTATGAAATATTTCAATCAGGGATGGGCGAGTCCGAGTCAAAACTCGGACTCGAGTCGACTCGAGTGACACTTTTTTTACTGACTCGGACTCGACTCAGACTCGGAAATCGGATGATCTTGACTCGACGGTGTGACTCGAGTCATTCACTCGAAAAAATTTTCATTTGCTTTTATAAAAAAATCGCAACATATAGAACTAAATTTTTTCTGATTCGCAATTTTCATTCTAATGAAATATACGGCATTAGAACGTTCTCTTCAAAAGCTTTATTTCACTTATTTATCTGATTTTAAATCTTAGTCTACACATATTACAGGATGTATATATATGTATTGTCTCCTTCTGTTTTGTTTTGGATTATCTGTGAAGCGAAAAAAGACATTTGTATACGAGTAAGCATTTCTTTTTAAACACCAAAAACTTGAGCTTTAATCACTAAAACTGTCTAACTGTGGCATGATTATCAAAAAATTAGTGTTTTGATCAGCAAATTTACCATAAATGAAAACAAAAATAACAAATAGAAAAAGTATTTCGAGTGGTTTCTACGATTTATTTTCTGTAGATTTGCCTTCGTAGGTTGTTTCCAATTTTAATTATCGCTTTTACAAAATAATAAAATTTCCACCTTTGAGGATTTACTTTTCGTCGATTACATAAAAATACATTCCATTTATCCGTTTTCTAATACAGAATTTACTTTCCGCTGATTAGTTGAATGAAGTAGTATAGGTATTTTGCACAAGAGTACCTGACATATCTTGTTCAAGAAATGACTTATTCTCTAATTTAACACTATCTCGAGATGAACAAGTTCAAATGAAAAACTTCTCTTTTGTATTGTGTAGTAAGTACATTGATCGACTAGCTTTTGCGGTAATTACGGTTTCGACTTGTCAGTATCTCTTGGTATAGAAAGTTGTTATAAGCTACACTCGTATTCAAGATCGAATAAGATTAGAAAAGTTAAGTTTCAGTTATTGGAACACCTTGTTTTGTTTTAATTAATTTATGTTTCGGTGGAATTGGCGATAAAACACTGAGGTTTTTTGTTGATCATTTCGCAGTTAGACAATTTTGCGACTACAACAAATTTTTTCTACAATTTAAATATAAATAGTAAAATTTTGCTAGTAAACAGATTTAAGTTCATGTTTTGCTCATAAAAAATGACGCTTTTGTGATTTTGGTGTGGAATTCTATTTAAGAGAAGAGTTCGTCTTGATGTTCGGTTTTGTTGATAAATCTATAGTAGCTATACCATTTTATCTTGTGTAGGATTATTTCCTTCTTTTTGTGCATAAAAACTAAGAACTAGACATCATCTTCTGAAAAACTCATTGTTAGTGTTCTTTAGCTAGATAAACAGAAAAGAAAAACAAAATAACAAAATTAACTTGACTTGACTCGACTCGACTCGGAAGTCTCGGTAACTCGACTTGACTCGACTCGACTCGAAAAATGGCTTGACTCGCCATCCCTGATTTCAATCATTTATTGATCATTTAATGATTATTAATATGAATTTATGTTGTGAATTTTTAACAATGCTAAGAACAAATAAAAAGAATGAATTTTTAAAAATTTATTATGAAAATTTTTGAATTAATGAAACACATTGCAATTAATCAACAAATTATTAATATTTATTATCGTTTTGTTGAACAAACATCATCGAAATTATGCTATTAAGAAACAAGAAAAAATAATGATTGACAAGAAATTATTGATTATTTTGTAGATTTTACTATTATTTTGAAAGAAAAAAATTCATATGATTTTATTATCAAATGATAATGATCAAATTATTCTCAATAAAATTAATCTATTAAAAATGAACAAGGCATTTTTAATCAAAGATAAAAATAACTGAAAACGGTTTGGAATTGATTCAAATGTTTATTCAAGATACTTTATCTAAAATTGATAATACACAAATAGTTCTCATAGAAACGTATCAAACGAATTAACTTGGCCACTAATTTCAAGAATACTGTCACTGTTGTAGTCAACGCTGTGTGGAGGAGACAGTGCTTCTCAGAAGATCATGTTAACTCTTCCAGAGTTTTAAGTTGTCTCTTGAGAAGAGAAAATCTAGATAAAGCATTGAGTACTGTTATATATCCAATCATTTTCGAATTAGAATGATACCGTAGATCAGTTTATTTTCTATTGAAACATTCAAGGAGATTCGATTTTCTTAGAAAGTAGCTATAATAGATTCATTTTCATGTGTATTCATCTTCAGATAAATGCACTCATCGATCTTTTCAGTATGTCCTGTCAGTTGTTTTTCTTTTCTTGTTTATATCATTACAGAAGCGGTTCTCTTCCATGTTGAACTGAATAATTGCTCAAGTTTGTTTTTCTCTTTCCTATATGTATTGCGCAGTAGAAACAAGATANATTGCAATGTGTTTCATTAATTCAAAAATTTTCATAATAAATTTTTAAAAATTCATTCTTTTTATTTGCGCAGTAGAAACAAGATAGCGAAATAATATTGAGAATGATTGAAAACCAGATTTTAGTCGATTAACATTCATGGCTTAATTATTACTATCGTAATATATACAAGGTAGCTAGTACGATTGAATAGAGTTGAAATTTATGGTTTATATCGGGAAGCAGAATTCAATGACTACGTAGTCTTAGACATTCTCAAACAGCCATAATAAACATAAATTAAAATCTTCTTTTGAACAAATAAATGATGAATTGACAAATTTTAAGCCTTGAAAATACTGATAAAAAAGAACATGAAATCAATGAACAACCAATAGATTATATAGAATATCGTATAGATTTATTTCAAATTTGACGTCATTTTCCAAATGAATGTGAAAAAAAAACAAAAAAAACTTTTTCCAATAATATATGATTTGTTTTTCTAATGATTATTTGTTATCATTAGGTTTATTTAGTCAGAATAAAATATCAATAACAAGATTTTCAAGAAAATGACCAAGAAAAACATCAGAAAGTATCTTAAATTTATTAAAAATAATATCATTATTGTAAACAATGATTTGAACCAAAAACGTCTTTATGATTCTTTTATGTAAGTTTATTACTTGTATCAGATAATCCAATGCAATAATTAGCTTATCAAAATTTATTAGCAGGTTATTAAGAGGGAGGGTGTGGGTGTGGTGTGGGTGAGTGTGGCTGTGGAACATGAATACAAAACATTCACACTTACACGCCCTCAGTTGTACTAAAGAAGATATGAAACTAAGTTGCTGACGGAAGAAAAACTGAGTCGAATCGTCGTCGTGGAGTCTGTCCATTTGCTTTCCAGACAGCGTTCAACGATTTTCAGTCAATTTATCTGTGATAAAACTATAATTCGTCGCATGTCACTACAACACATAAATGGCACGTAGCAAGTTCAGATTTTGTCCAATTTTCGTGACATATCCAAACCCGTTGAAAATCAGTTAATTGATATAGTATCGAACAAACAATAATATCTTGTTTGAAGCTTCTGATGATCGTAAACTATTCGCTCGATCGTGTCATGACTGTGATTAGTCTCTACTTCTAATATATCAATAGTAATGTGAAGATCATCAATTAACCAGACATTGAACTTGTTCGATGATTTCGAATGTAGTCTCGGTTATCGGTTGACCAGATCATGGTTCATGTTCAAGCTGTTCTAGATCTTCACGAAGCCATTTTGCTCATCTTATGACTGCACTCTGAGGTTAAGCTTAGTCGCTGAAGGCACGCTATATTTCATTATGAATAACATTTGCTTTAATATGATGTCCAGTACATTAATATAAAAACCAAGATGGTCTTCATTCATCTAAAATAGGTGTGCATATTTGCCATTCATTTTTTAATATAATTATGGCAACTGAATGATGATGATACAATGAAGAAATATAGAGCACTGTTGACACTACAAGTACATATGCAAAGAAACTTTGCTCTGAACTTTGGGATGGAGTAATATTGTTGTGAAATCACTACTTTTGAGATGGTCTAAGCATAAGACAATTTAATGTTGATACATTATTAAGATGTTCATATTAATTGTATAGTGATTATCTATTAGAAAATCGATTTCATTCAATAGATAAACGATTTGATGCCCTTTATTTCAACAAACTGTTCAAAGAGCTATTGATTCAGTAGAAAAAAAACTAGTTCATCTTATATGTAAATGTTCTTTTTTTTTTCCTTTTTATTAATCGATTCTTTTACTTTATAGAATAATTTTTGTTAAAACAAAAGAAACTTAATTATTCATATAAATGATGGATAACGTTGTAATAGATCAATCAATATTTGTTTGTTTTCCTTCTGATTGATTAAAAAGACAAAAAACAATTGTAAATAATTATAAGTTATGAATGATAAAATAAAATAAAATCAGACAAATCCTTTTTGACAGTCGACAGCAATTGTATTGTTGCTTTTTGTTTCTTTATTGTTGGATTGAGAATAATCATGGCTAGAGATGTACAAGAGCAAGTCTTCTTAGTCGCAGTACTGGTCATACTATGAACATGGAGGTGGACACTAAGTAGAAAATTGAAAGTGTAGGTTTCGATGATTTAAATATAGCTTCGTCGACAAGCGTCAGTAGTAAGGACTACGAGTCTTTTTACTATGAATACAAATCATAAGGACAAAACACCTCTGAGAAAATCCTATATAATCTGAAATAGTATGCTGCTTGAGTATGACTTATAGTAATCAGACCCAGACCAGCAGTTATCACTTGTTTTTTATATCCGAGCTCAAGTCGAACCCAGCTAGCACTACCTGTGGTATTCGATTGGAGCAAATCGACATTTGGCAGATACTTTTATAGGCATAGTACAGTTTTCAAACTTTTATTTTATATGAAAAAGTATAACATTTAGCTTGTTCAATAAACAGCAACAAAAAAAAAGAGATCATCTTAAATTCCACAAAAAAGCAAGTGATTCGGGATTCATTCACTATTGTTTTGCTTTTAAAATTGAATTAATTTCGCTAAGTATACATTTGCTTGTTGTTGATGACACTTGAATGGAATGCAGTGTTAGTGCCAAACATCATAATTGTAGATACATCTATGAATGTTTTTTCTATCACAATAATACATATTCACCTTTTTGACAAATTCAGTTGCATCTATATATACTGAATTACTTCGTCAGATGGTTCATCATTATCAGTAGATAAATTTTCTTAAAAAAAAACGGATATTTTTAGTAAAACAATATCACTTTCCACTTCTGTGATGTGTTCTCAAGTACAATAAATTGCTTAATCATGATCGAATCAGTTTTTACTCTTATTCTTTTGTATAAAGAGCAGTTTGAAAAAATAAAAATACTTTGAAATGTTGAGATTTTATTAATTGTTGAGTCAGGTCCAGGTATGAGACCCTATCAGAACTCAAACCAACCCAGCGAATATGCGCCTGGGCCCATGCTCTGGATCGAGTCAGGTGCCAAGTATCCGACTCGATTGCCGAATACTAATTTGAGACTGTATGTTTCAATCGATTGATTCATTAAAGAAAAGACTTTCTCTTTTATCTGTGTGAAATTCGAAAAATATGTTATTCTGCTTTTACGCTAAGTACTTTTACGGAAAATTGTGTTCAGTTATAATGAGCTTACCCGACTTATCACAAATCAAAATTCAACAAAACTGTTACGGAATGTTTCTTTATCTATAACAGTAGTACAGCGTTAGCAAGAGCGTTTCGATACCGAGTTATATGTTTTCTAGGAAACTCTCTGTTCACAAGGCAAAACTCATTTTTCACGACATAGAAATACTTTGGTCGAAGATTAACTTTCATATTTGAAATCAACATCAACTAATGTATAATTTATTAGCCTTCTTCAAAAAAAAAAAATTTTCATGTATGTGTAGGATAAGATTTTTGAGGAGGACCCTTTCAATTAAAAGAAGGTTTTATTTTTTGGGTTCGATTTTGTCACATTACATTGACGTTTGAAAGATAATAGAGCAATGCTGAACAAAAAATAATGTCGTACATTATTATTTTTATTATTTTTCGTCTCATACATCTCTAATCATGACTAATTCTATCTACCTAATCATTGAGAAGAATATACGACTGATAGAAGTATCTTTCAATTATAATGTGCATATCATCATTCTTCATATTAATCAACTGAAGAGATTTTGTTTGTGATTATGGAAATGATTCATCGCCTAGAAGGAAATAATGTATTTCAACTCGAAAAGTATATCAAAGTACAAAAGTACTTCAATATATGGAGAAATATTTTAAAATTACAGAAAATTGCTTTATAGTACAGTAAAGTGCATTAAAAAAAAATTTTCCACTTGAATTACGATGTTCCCTCTAAAATCCTTTTTAATTTTTTATTTTGACATAAATTATTGAAATATTTCTATGATACTTTGTGTATCAATATGAAGCACTAAAGATATGCAAAATAGAAACGAATAAAACTGGTGTATAACAGCGAGAAACAAGTGCTGGTAAATTTCTTACTTATACGACGATCAGCATACCGTGAGTTAACCAATACCTTTTCTGCAGTTCAAGTCACACACATGGAACACTCTGAGTTGTGTAATACCTTGCGTTTACTAGTGTCATCTCTTATCTGCGTTGTTGATTTGAGACATAGGTATACTGTTCATGACTTAGTTGAAATAGAACAGAATGAGCATTTCATTTGAGTCAACGTTTCTAATAGCAAGCACCCATACTAATAACAAAATATTCAAGATTCTTGTGATATTTAATGAAAATTCTGTTTTTGACTCTGCTCATCAGAAAACAAATATCCTGAGTACACTTGCTGAGAATAATTTACATATTAATTTTTCATTATATGCAAACTTTGGACTTGTAAATTTTGTGATTAGTAGCGATGCATTCCATATGTTGAGATCTTCTAACTAATCGTATCTTTCTTTATCAGTATCTTCACTTTAGTCGTAGCACCTTCATTCTCACACTGTATTGTGTGTGTGTGTGTGTGTAAAGCACATCAATCAATATGAAGATGTGATTAAAATAAAGATGTACTTCTATACTTCAACATTCGTTTTAGATCGTGTTTCATAAGACGCAAAGTAAATTCGACTGTTTACTCATGATGTACACTTTAAAAACTGGCTGGATTTCTTTATTATTCAAGTAGAGAATTCGAGAATATTTACATGTGTTGAAAATATCTATGTTTCGTATCCAGTATTTTCCCAACATGATATATTGGATTGTTCTCAGTACATTATACTATGTTGTATATGAGGTTTTCCAATCTTCTCTTATGTATATATATACGTGTTCATTATAGTCTATGAATGTCAGATATTACATTCGTTATCTTGTTTTCTAACCGTTCTTCTTTGTATCTCCTCTTCTTCTATTATTTCTCTGTTTGTCATCAAAACTAAGATACCACTAATAAACTGCATTCACACAGACACAACCCAAAATCTACATTTATACTCGCGAAGTAGTAACTATGCATAATTAGAAAGTAATATTTTAGAAGGACCTATTTCCAATCTATTTATGAAATATTTCGTTGTAGATCATAATATTATAGTTACTATATCAAAGATCGATATATTTACCCGTCATGCTTAATAATTTCATAGGCACTATCAAGATGAGTTCTAAAATGTCTTCATCAGATTCGGCATCTGAATTTCGGCGAGAAAAAGATAGTGGATGGTTGCATCGACTGTGTTTCAGTCCTGTATTCGCCATTCTCTGGTGGGTTATCGTCGTCGTATG
Organism: Rotaria sp. Silwood2; assembly: GCA_905329745.1. Lineage (NCBI taxonomy): Eukaryota > Metazoa > Rotifera > Eurotatoria > Philodinida > Philodinidae > Rotaria > Rotaria sp. Silwood2. The sequence continues at coordinate 2,023,969 of CAJNSZ010000007.1, read as the reverse complement.
TATGAGTAAGTCGTTACAAATAGCGGTTCTGTACAGTGTAAGTATGTAATCTTTCACGAATGATATAACTCGATTTTATGTTGTTCATAGCCGACAAGCATTTCAGACTGGATAATGAAGTATATAATGATCGTTCTAATAATACCTATGATTATCTGTCTCATGGGTTTGGCTGTCCATTACGTTATGTCATTTTTGGTGAGTAGTTGCCAAGCAATTAAACGTTTTTGTTCATAAAAATTTATTTGTTTTCTTGTATTTTTTTCCATGAACAATCAAAACCTGAGATAATTACAGAGAAAAGAGCTTGCTCTGTAACCTAATCAACACTGTGAACAATTCGGATAGTATGAATTTTCTCTCTCCCTACCTGAAATATTACTTGCGTCAGTCCAAAAACATTTTAAAATAAGATTCAGTTATTTTTATTTAAAAGAACAATTTAATTCTTTCAGACCATCATAGGAGACCAAAGAATTGATAAGTATTTTGTATTTGCTTTCAGGACCTATTTTATTCAAATTGGAATCATTTTGATTGATTTCAATTTGTCACAAGATATTTTCAAATACATCAAAGTATGATGTGTGAGTTTGGTAGTTCATCACGGAAAAATCATGTGGTTCCTTGCATCAATCGAAAGTTTTAGTCATAATGAGAATGTAATCTTCTCGAGAAACTAGAATTTCAAAAATGAAACTTTTTGTTTTTTTACAATAGTTGAAGAATCAGCATCGTCTGAAGTTTTAGTATCTCAAGAAGGACATGTCTGCTTTGGCCGAAACTTTGATATATTTTAGAAATCGAAATACCTCTCCATCGTGAAATTACCATATTTTCATGTTTCCGAGATTATCTTGCACTAAGATTGACAATAGAGTAAATCAATTATAAATGGAATACAGTAGACTGTGAATACATCCCATTTTGTTTTGTTTTTTTTTTTTTTTATAAAACCACATGATCCAATTTCTGACAGCAGGTATTCAACCCAATCAGAAACCTAAAATGGCGGAAAAAAGTTTTATGAACAACGTATTTTTTTTGCCTATAATGCTAAGCGTCTACGTCATATGCCGATAGTGGTTTTAATAGTCAATGAAGTTTTCTATCTAATACATTCTCTATTAAAATTTCATTAGTAAACTATGATAATGAGCTTTCTGAAAAATTAGCCACACTAGTTTTTCAGATGTTATAAGACTTTATTTGGAGCTATTTTTAACAATACCTTTATAAAGAACACACAACTTTAAACAAAAATAGAGATCATCGCATTTTCTAGGACCTTCGCTTAAAAAGTCAAAAGCATCACAACAGCCATAAAACAAACGAAATTTCTTAAATATTAGCTAAAAGAACTTTTCTCCTGGATTTTTTATGCCTTTTGTTGTTTTAAGCAGAGGTCATAGAAAATGTAGTGACTCCTGGTTTTGTTCAAAATTTAGTGTCTTTTGAGAGGAGCATTGCTACAAAAATATCTTCAACGAAGTCTTCTAAGACTTGACAATTATCGTGTCCGGTGTTGTAGAAAGCTTGCCATAATAGTTTATCTACAAAATTATGATATAGAATGCATTAGATTTAAAACCGCATTGACTCTTAAAATCACTATCTGGATTTGAGCTAGGTACTTAACATTATGGGAACAAAATGTTGTTGTTAAACTTTTTTTCACCACTTTAGATATTCAATATAAGTGATATCTATAGTTACTAAGGCTGCATTGAAAATTTTGAAGATATTTATATATTTGAACGAAAAAAGTTAATAGTAAAATATATTGCGATAGAAATTAGGTTTGTCAATGGAATGCATATATTATACAGTTAATGAGGGAGAAAGTCATGCTTGTTCTAGAGAATAGTTAATTATTGACAGCTATTATCTCATTTGTCAAAATGAATCAGATCTAAGTATAGAAAAACATTATTCATATCGATCTGTAGTATAGAAAAAGTTGAAACCGGATATAATTCTAGTCTGATGGACTCTACTAATCAGTACAGTTACGTCAACCAGTACCGTAAAAATCTCCTAACTCTGTATAAAGTGAAAATTCAACTTAAGTTCTTTCATAAATGCTAAGAAACAGACATATTATTATAATGATCGGACGAAACAAACATTGATTACTTGTGAAATGTATTCTAACTATTTATTAAAAATTTCTAGTATGCATTATTTATAAAACAGCCGGTGGTCTCCGATAGCGAGGACATACCCAATTTAGCTGTCCCACGACCAAAGAAAAAGTCTGCTTCGCTCATTATTAAAACTTATCTACACAAAACTATCAAATGGCATCCATTCACACTCAAATGTGAAGACACACAAAAACCATTTCCTCTTGTTAATATGGTTTAACTTGATGTGTTTGCTTTTGTACATGTGTAATTTTTGTGGATTGGACATTGAATATGATTGTTTTAATTGTATAATTTCAATATCAAAAGATTTTTTGTTGTGCTCGTAAATCTCATACGTGTATATAATGTCGAATTAGTGGTTGACAATATAATACCTCTTAACGTACTTTCTTTCGTTGTCAAAATATGATTACAATGGAACGTTATAAATTCGACGAAAAATAGGTTTTATAATGCGATACCTGAAATATCTCAGCAGATAAAAAACGTCAGCGGATTGGAATAAAACAAATCTTATTAGATCTATTGATTTTTTTCCAAATAAAAAGAATGCAAATGTGTCATTTTTCTAGAACTCAATGTACATAGAATAATTGTAATTCGAATATAATTTGATTAGGGAAACTGACATCTACACTACAAATGCCACAAAAAATCTTTCTTATATAATTTAGATATCTTATATCGAGTTGTAACTTGATATTATTTCAAGTCATCCCTATTTTTGCTTGATTTTTTCGATGATTCATCGAAAGAGTCCGAAACTTTTAGGTCGAATAGATTTTGACTCATGCAATAATGGTTGATATAGATTGTAGATTAACTTCTAAAAGAGCAGGTAGGTATCACAAGTTCTCATAAGGATCTTGGATATATATATACTATTATCATTTGAAATTTAATCTGATAAGGGTGAGTGGGGGTGTGTCAGTGCAGTTCTGATAATGACTGTAGTTGTTTTTTCTTTTAATACTCACAGTTACCATTCACTTCATAGCAAAAGATCACATTTCATTCGCACTAAACCATCACAACCACATCTTAACATTAAACCAATCATGTTGGCACAAACATTTTCGTTCGAGCCCTCATTTGAAACTTCAAAGTCATAGCTATCTCTAGTCTGACTTTTGTTCAAAATTGCTGCGCAATAACTGTGATATTGCCTTGTCATTGAGAATGTTTGTTGAAGAGCAAATGCTGGTTTTTTAGCAAAAAGAATCTTTTCCATGATAATTTTGACTAATTCATTTCAAAAATTTGAGTAGGAAGCTCCTATGAGATGATAAGTCTATAGTGAAAGACTTAAAGCCATAGTATTGAGTAAAGCTGGATGTAGGTTGTAGGTATTGGTTAACTATCGTACTACATTCACCCCCACACTCACGCCCCACTCTATCAATTAATTATGAAATCATATTGGAAGTGAAAGCATGTATTGCCTCAAGAAACTTGCAAACAGGCACCTCTGTCACTGTTGGTACAGATCCAATAGCAGATAGGCAATACCAACTAGAAAATCAAGAGCTCGATTACTTTAACTTGTTTTAAGATACTTTTCAAAGAGAACTTCTCTATTCTCCAATAAACATTATTGGTTTTGTAATATTAATCTATAAGCTTTCTATTCTATTTGACTTTTCATTTATAAAGCAAGTAATCATCCATAGTGCGGATAAAGTTTACGAGCAAAACGTGTCTTTGTATAAAAACCAAGCTAACGATGAGATAAAAAACGTAGAATGATCAATTATGCATAATAGAATTTCAAGGATCTAATACAATTCGTTACTTGAAGATGTTAGGTAGGCATGAGTGTGAATTTTCTCTTCGTTCACGAGTCTAATTTTACAACGATCTTGTGCATATGAATGTGTGACTTATTTTATCCACATCCACACCCTTTGTTTTCTGAGCCACGAGAATCCTTTCAATTCTATTATTACGGATCTTTAGAGTAGAGCTAGCCTAATACGAGATCTTTCTGCTCATAAGGTATGGGTGTGGGATGTGTGGGTGGATGTACGTGTGCTTGTAGATGTGACTTTGATCAGACACTCACACCCACACCTTTTACAACTCTTACGGTTGATAGTGGAAAGTATATCCTGTAGTTCGTTTACATGCATTTTAAAACTAGTGTAACACAGAAACGTACCACTGTATTATAATGAAGTATCAATAATCTATAAAATAGCTTTCAGCTATCAATCAATAATTTTATTTAATTCGAACTTTTGCAAGAGAGTTTAATAGCTAAATGAATACTATCGTATCACTCATCTTTCTATTTGCATAATATATGAAATCGACCATTTGTATTCTTTTTCTTTTTCTTTTTCTTTTTTTCCTTTTTCGTTTACTTTTGAAAATCGATCAACCGTGTCTCATGTATATCAAAGAAAAAGATGTGTCGATATACCCCTATACTGTAATAAGTTGGTTAACAAGTATACTGGTGTCTTATATTATACACAATAAACTTATAACAAAACTTGATATTTATACAAAATGGCATGGAGTGTTCGAACATGTAGAACATTATCATTATCTATAGGTTATTTTTGTATATTTGTCTTTTTTACATTGACAACTTATGTTGTTTATGTCTTTTATGAAACAATTGCTCCAAGTGTACTTAATAGAAAAGAGTATCAAAAATTTATTTCTCACTTTCTATTCGGTAATTGGCTTGCAATAAATATTTATTTTAATTATATTATGGCATGGTTATCTTCACCTGGTCTAGCTAAAGATTATCAAAATTTAGCAACACAATATCCTAAATGCAAAAAATGTTCAATGAATAAACCACCTCGTACTCATCATTGTAGTTGGTGTAATGCATGTATTTTAAAATTTGATCATCATTGTCCATGTAAGACTTGTTAAAACTTAAATTGAATTTATATTATAAAACTTTGTTTTTGTTAAATAGGGCTCAATAGCTGTGTTGGTTTTTATAATCATCGATATTTTTTTCAATTTTGTAGTTTTATGGCTATTGGATGCATATATGCTGGCTTTTTTGGTTATCATGAATATCAAATTAGTCTACTTGGAGAACAAGCGTAAATAATATTGAAATTCCTTCTTTCTTTTATTCTGTCATATATTTTAGATTCTTTTATAAAGATTCACTTTTTAAACCATTTGTTATTCTTGATACAATGGGAATAGTTGGTTTTATAACATATCATATATTTATTGCTGCATTAACATGTGGTATTATGATAATTGGTCTTATTTGTTGGCATGGACGAATGATAGGTAATGGTGTGACATCACTTGAACGTGTACTTAATTTCAACTATGCTCATGAATGCTATAAGCAAGGCTTTATTTTTGTTAATCCGTATGATTTCGGTTTCATAGAAAATTGGAAACGATTTCTTGGTGTTCGTACCATAGGTGAATTTATTCGGCGAGTTCTTTTGCCAAGTACACATAAACCAGAAGGTGATGGAATAACATGGGATGGTTTTAATGTTAATACTAATTTAGAGTTCCATCAACAGAAGTCTAGACAAACAACACGACCTATTGCTTTTCCTCCTGGTATTTATCCTAACTGTCCTGGTGTTTATCCAATCAATAGACATCGATCTATTGTACCACCATGGGAAAGACGAAACAAGCCATATAATGCTCGGGCTGTTTACCAGCCGAAAACACCATTAACGGAAACAGTAGATTCAAGAAAAGATCGTTAACAATATTTTTTTTTGTTGTCTAATAGATAACATTTGATTTTAGAAAAATAAAAGATAAGAAGTAAATTAGTTTTTGTTGTACTTCTTCATATATGGTATTTCACAAGTTTTGAGTCTCGACAAAAATTAATTTATATGCAGACAAGGAATGATCTCTCACTGAATACATCTATATGAGTTTTGAATATTCGTATCGAACATTCAAATGACATAATATTGAATGACATTTTCTCTTGTAAGAATATTAATACAAATATATGAATATAAAGTTTAATGAATCGAAATGGACCAACGAGATATTCTTTTTTTTACTAAAAGGGAAGAACGTGTTGGAGATAAAGAGTACAGTAGAAACTAATGAGACATTATCGTGAACGCCTATTTGAGACTTGCCATGGGCGTATCCTGAATAAATGGTGTAAAATGAATAGAAGTACATGAACATACTCTATGTCCAACAAATAACAAAATATTGTACAGAATGAAAAATTTTCATTTTGCAAACATTATTCATATCTTTCTTTCGTTTTAAATTGCTTATTCTATATATATTTTTTGATTGATTATTTAAAAATATAAGGGAGAGTATTTTCAAATTTTTGTATAGTTAAAAAGTAGATTGAACATAGAGTACAGAAAAATAATCTATGATAGTTAGTTGACATTTTTCGTGCAATCAACTTATCATTTGAATCAGTCAAATGTAATGTTTTTATTTTTCTTACTAAAAAAATTTTATTGATCGCTTTCGAAAAATTGAGCATTGTATTGTTATTGTCATTTTATTATTCTTATAAAAAAAGATGTCCTCCAATACAGTATCATGCGAAATGTCGACCCAATTACTGAAACTTCATATCAGTATATTCAGTTAGAGATCATTCCGTGTCTGCATCTAAAATAATTTTTATAAAGATTTAGAACTTATGTAACACTCGCTATTGATGTGTATTGGCGGGTGAGCCAAATCTCATTATCATTGCTACATGTTTGATTTGCTTCGCTTTGTCTGTGAACTTATATTTGGTTCTTCATTATCTCTGTCACATGAGTGTTTCGATTATCTTTCGTCTAATCTTCATGCCATAGTCACACAAATTATTCAACAATCATTTTCGATTGCACTACGATCCAAACGAACTCGATTATTAGGTGATGACTTAAAATTAATACTTAAATGTCGAGCTATATCTCCATTATATGGTTATTGTTGTTCAATAAATACAGATAAATCATCATTGTTTGAAACTACACATCAACTTGGACGTACATTATTTGTTCAAGTTGATGCAACAATTAATTTGAATCAGAATCATTTAACTAATATAAAGTAATCGAATGATTTTTGAAAGATAATATAATGAAAGAAAATTATCTATTTTAGTACTGCAGATCAAAATAAGAATTTTCAATTGGAAAAAGTTCGAAAAAAAAGTATTGTTTGTTGTAGTAATATTCTTCTTCATGTCGAATGGTTAGCTATAGCTGGTGAACAAAAATATTCTCAAATAAAATTATCAGTATTTAATAAGTCAATATTAAATATTGAACAACAATTATATTTAGTTTTTCTTCAATCAAAGAATTTTAATGAAGAAATTTGGAACTTATTACGTTATGATCAAATTGCATTAGATACTATTCTTTCACATCTTATTGAATGGTGCCGAAATAATATTTGTGAGTGTCTTATGCATAGTTGTCGATTAAAGAAACGTCGTCAACTTGCTTCTCATCTTATTATTATTGATTGTCTACTTCAAAACTCATTAGTAACTATTAATCATTATTTGCATATTCTATCACCGATGATTATGACTTGTCTATTGTATGAATTTGAGGTTAGATAGAATGAAACTATAGAGATTTACTCTTTGTTTGTATATTTAAGGTTGATGAACCGTTAGATTACAATGACTATGATATGAAATCTGCTGTTGATACTGGTCATGTATGGTCACTACGTTTATTAGCTGCTCAAGCATGTGTTAAAATGTTACAACGTTCAAATTTTCTCGTCTATGACATTTTTTACACTCGTATTATCTCACGACTTATTTATTCACTTACTAGTTCAAGCACTCCATCTTCTGTGATTTATGCTATTCTTTGTCTATTTGAACAATTAGGTTCTTATGCTTCTCGTACATTTCTTTTGCCTCATTTGTTAGATATAGATTCATCAAAAATGTTTTCTTCAAAATCAATACTTGCAGTACTTGAACGTATTGCTTTAATGGTCACAGAAAAATGATATTACAACATTTATTTAGAAATAAAAGTTCTGGTTCTTTTTTGTTTTGGTGTATAACGATTGTCTACATCAATCGAAGTAAAAAAATCTTCCAATTATACATTTTTTTTCCACATCAAACGAACAACACATGAATAATAAATATAATAAAGAATTTTCTTCATCATTTATCTACGCACTAAGTGAAAAACCCAAAATTGAATCCAGATTTTCCTTCATTTTGATAGCAGAACAAATTTTTCATTTTTTGAAGCAAATTCTGTACCTCTCAATTTCAGGGTTAAGTTTAGTAGTTTTCTTACCATGAGTGACATAGGACATGGCCGAGACCATTCCTGGGTAAATTAGACAGGTCATCATTTTTTTGCCATGCCTTACAACTTTTGATTTAGATCATATATACTTCAAAATAGTTTTAGTTATTTTACGAAAAAAATAATGGAAAAAATTATGCCGGATATCTTAAATGTAATAAGTAAGTTCAATAATACGAATAGATCAAATATGAAATGTTCTTGTAAAAAGAAAGCAAGGTGAAACCTTTCGTGTCAATGTTAAACCTTAAGTAAAGTAATGCTCGAATACACATGAATAAGTACGATAGAAAGTGGATCATGTCAACCGAATAGAAAAAAGAATGAGAATAAAAAAAAGCAGCAAATACGATTCTCATTATTATTTTATTTCTATATTGATTTTTCACATATTTTATCTTCATATATATTTGTCAATTCTATAGAGCCTTTTAGAATAATTTGTATCAAATAGTTACTCTTTAAATATCACAAAAACTTTATAAGATATCTGAAAATATCGATCTTTATATATTTGAAATCTTAAAAAATCCTGTTTTTGTTAATGTTTCTAAGTTTGTCTGATGTCAAGCATAATATTTTAAATAAACAACTATATTGTATTAGCAAAACAAACAAGTATATTTTTAAAGAAATTATATAAAAAACAAACAAATAATAAGAAAAAAACAAGACAAGAACAATCACTGTTATTTTTATGGTTTACTCAATGATGAAATTAGATGATATTGTCGATTTTTAGACATTGGCTTTAATCTTGAATTAGGTGATTTTCTATAATAAAATCCATTTCCCCATAATATAAAAATTAACATACGATAAAGTCGTGATCGACATAATATAATAAAAACAAAAAAAACACCTATTGAACCTACTAATGATGGGATAAATATTGGATTTTGTAATGTAAAAAAAGCTCGGACTAAATGTGATGATGTTTCACTATGATCAATTACAACATTATTATCAATACTGTCATCTTCAATTGATATTAAACGATTTTGATATTTCATTATATTACTAAAAGAACAAAACGAATTTATATTAATTTAAATAAATAGAAAAATATTTTTACTTTTGTGATACTGTATTAATCATCAATGGTTCGGATGGTTTAACAGGTTTATTAATAAAACATTTTGGTAATTCTTTTTGTTTATTTGTATTATCTATATCATTTTTTTCAATAACACGAGAAAATTTATGTAAACGACTTGTATTTAATCTTTCAAGGTCAGGTACATCTAAATCCATTTGTCGATTTTCATCTAATTGTAAAAATAATTTTGGTACACGACTTGATGTTGTAAATTCTAATAAAGCAAGTAAAAGCCAATAACAATCACGTACAAGATGTACTGAATCAATACAATTTGAATCACCATAAATTGCTACACGGCCACCACCAGATGCTTCTACAAGACCAAGAATTGGCATTGAAATAGGACTAGTTTTAACTATTGATTCAATATCTATTTGGTTTTTTACGCGATTTTCATGATCTTCTAGATTTAAATGACGTTGTTGAGGCATACGCGAAGAACCAGGCATTCGTAATATTGCTTCACCTTGATCGATTAACGGACGATAGATTAAATAACCATCAGCTGGAAATCGAACGATATGTGTACCTATGAAAAAAAAAACATTCGTGCATGATTGGAATATAATAAAGTTTGCTGATAATCAATGAAAATGCAACTTACATTTGTACACTACTGATCAAAAATATGATACAAACATATTATTAATTTTTTGTATACTACTAAGCATTTAGCTTAATTCCAAATAGTGATTTCAATAGTCAATCAAGTTCTCTATCAAAATTTCATAGATGGGCTATGACAGGAGGGGTTTGTAAAAAATCAAACATGGTACTTTTCAGGTTCCTCACATTTCTTACGGCCTTCCCTTAAAAATTTATAAGCATTTTTTAGCAAGACTATAAGAAATTTTACTTTTTTTTTCATTTAATTTTTGTGATACTTATAATTTTTAAGAAAATATTGTAGGAAATTCAATTACTTTTCATTTTATTTGTTTTTTCACAAAATCTTTCTCTCCTACTCCATCTACGAAATTTCGATAGAGAACTTCATTGACTATTCAAACCACTATTTGATTTTGAAATAAATACCTGCCATCGTACAAAAAAAAACGTACGTTGACCATATATTTTTAAATAGTACTGTAGTACTAAGAATAGTCAGTTTATTTTGAAAAATAATTATAACTTGTTTTTTTCTGTTTATATCTGTCATTCATTACATCATTTAAATTTCTTTCCTATCGTCTAACTCAAGTGATTTTATTCTTTTTATTAATCAATATTGCAAATCATTTACGCTTTCATCGAGTCAATTAATACTTCAGGAACTGACCTTTTTATTCAACCCTACTTTCTACACTTTCCTATTCGTAAAATTAATTAGTGGCATATTGTCTAGAGGGAAAGATACTTGAACTATAGTATTGATAGTATTCTGCCGTTTATTACGGTTTTATAATATTTTTTCTTTTTCAAATAAATGAAATTTCGAATGAAAACAACGAAAAAAATTTAAGAAACTTGTTTTTTTACCTGATGCATAATAAATCATATGTTCTCCAAGATCAAAATTTCCTTCTAAAACAGTATCACCTAAAGCAATACCAAGTGGTTTTAGAAGATTATTTAATGCTGGTAAATTAGCACCACCGGTTTCTGGTAACCACCTTTAAATTATAATATAAAGAAAAACAAAAATTTTTTCTAAAGAAATTTTTTCTGCATACCATTGTCGAGTATTTTCATCGAAAAATTGTACACGCCTCATAACAGATACATTATACCAATCAGCAAATACAATAAGTGATAAAGATTTATTTACAATATCATTATGTAATTTAGAAATTTCTTCAACAAAAAATTCTTCTTCTGGATCAACAATTAATAAAGTTCCTAAATACAAAAAAGAAATAAAGTCGCTCTTATAGTAGAAAAAAAAACATGATTACCATAAAGAGAAGCATCAAAGCATGTATATGGTTTTCCTAATACTTCAATAAAATATCCAGCATTTCTTAAATGTTCATAAACATGACGAAAATTCGTATGAATATGATCAGCATTCCAATCAAGTGGATCATTTTTTTGTCTTAAATCATCACGTGGAAAATACCCAGGTGGATAACCAATCGAATGATATTGATCCCAAAGTATACGATGAGAACGTATTGGTGTTGGAATTATACGAACACGAATTGGTAAAACTAAATCACTTCGTTGAATTAAACTTTCTGAATCCTAAACCAAACAAAAAATGTTCACTAATACAAAAATGAAACATTTTTTTCCTTATTACTTTTGCTGGTGATTCAATAGTTAATGTAACGTGACCTTGAACTATGCCTTCGAATTCTGAAGCATTCTGATGAATAGTCATTGATATTGCAAGATAACCTGACCATGGCCATAATTTTGATGAAAACTCAAATGATAATTCAAGATATTGACCATATGAATCTTGTGGATGCCATTTAGGCTATAAAAACATGATCTTCATTTTTTTAAAGTGATTAATTCTAATAATTACCTGTCCAAAAACTTCACCAACAACGTCCATTCCATTTATAATTGTGATATTAACAATAATTGGCATAGCGCTATAATAAAGTGGTTGTAAACAATATGGCCAAAAATATGGACATTCTGTAAAATCAATATATGATGGACTTAATCTATATAATAAAGATATTTTTAACAAAAAATATTATAAAATTATTATTTACGATGCTTGTGGAACATATTGATTAAGAATACGAAATGCACGTAATAAATTTAATTTTCCGTGTCCTTGTTCAAACATATTAGCATGTCGAATACGTTGTGCAGATGCTAATAATGCTTGTTTCAAAGTAGCTGGATTAATTATATTTGGTGTACGATGAAGTACAGAACTTTAAAGAAAATATCTTAAGTATAAATAACAAAAATATTTTATATAAATACAAACCTTGCTAAAAGAGCAACAGCACCAGCAACAACGGGTGATGCAACACTTGTTCCTGATAAAACTTTACAACCAGACACAAGATTTGAACCTCTTACAAGTGAACCATATGTTACTAAGTCAGGCTTCATTCGGCCATAACCAGCTGGCAGCTAATAAAAAGAAAACAATTCTTCAAAATTCATTGAAACAGTGTGCAAAATTATTTCTCAACGATTCTGATCTAATGAGGAAAGTTTTCTGATATAAAATCGTTTGGTGTTCTGGACACTCGTTGGTGAAGTATAAAAATTTTACTGAGTTTTTCAACAAAAAGTTGTGCTTCTCGCCTCAGATCATGTAGAAAATTGACTTTCGAGTGTCGACCTCGAACTTTACATAAATAAAGTTCTTAATGAGATTAATAGTTGATTTTGCAACTAAGATTTCCTTTTCTAGAGATGTGAATATATGAACAAAATTTGCTTTTTTGCATGAAAGAATTTCGAATATTTAATGTCTCAAGATAGATATTCTCACGTAACATCTGAGGAAAACTACACCTTGTCGTTGAAAAGCCCAATACAATATCGATATTTCGACAATGAAGGTTCAGAAAACCAAACTACTCTAGACTTTTTTTTTTACCACTCATCAAATAAACATTATATCGGTTGAAAAGCGATTTGATACTTGAATAGGTTCTTCTGTAAGATCAAAGTTTGAAAAACCAATAAATATAGAAAAATAATTTCTCCAAAAAAATGCTTTTTCAATATACAAAAGAAGGTGTCTCCGATACATTATAATCATCGTTCACAATTGCAAACTATAATTGAATATGAAAATGATATCTTACCTCCCATATTGTCATTCCTCGAGATGAAAAACGTGATATAGCATCATCTATTGTTATACTTCCAACTCCAATTACATCCATTTGATCAGCAGGATTATTTAATGTGCTATAGAAAAACATATTCATTCACTAATATAAAGCATACAATGTTAGACTATTTACCCATATAAAGGTCCATCATTGCCAATCGCTGAAACAAGAATAATACTATTCGAAGTTAAATCCCAAACCTATACAAAAAAATCGTGTTTCAATCAAATTTTAGCAACATAAAAATCAATACTTTATCAATAAATGGTTGATCCATAAAATCCGGACCACCAATACTTAAATTCAGTACGTGTACTTTTTTTACAATAGCATAATTAAAAGCATCAAGAAACCAAGATGTGTAAGATATCTAAACATTTTTTTTCTTGTTTTATAAACAAAAAACTAAGGAAAATCGAAGTCATACATGATTATTTGTAAATACTTTAAATATATGTAATTGTGCTTCTGGTGCAATACCTAAACATTCGCTATTACTGCCGATAACACCGGCAACAAACAATCCATGACCTATAGCTAAAAAAGAAATGTTTAAATGAGTATACTTATTCAAATAAAAATATTTTCATACTATCATGATCATTCTTTTCATCAGTCCAATTTGTTACTTCAGCAATATTAGGAAAATGTGGATGACCATCTTGAATACCTGTATCAAATACTGCTACATGAATACCATTACCTAGATTATCAATGCAAAAAATAATATTAAAAAATATCCTTTCATTCTTTTTAAAATTAACCTCGATGACCCATTTTCCATAATTTTGGTGCTTGTAAACTTTCTGCTATTCGAATATGATTTGGTGGACTACGATGTAATTTTCTTTTATTACCGGCTATTTCATTAATATCTTCAACTAGAAAAACAAATCCAATATTTCTTTTAATTATCAATAGAAAAACGATACGAACTAGTGGAATAATGAATATGACGAATAATTTGTCGATGAGGATTAATAGCTCGAATAAGTGGATGTTTCTTAAGAGCATTAATTATTTGTTCATTACCAATAAACTATATTTAGAAGAAAATTTTATTCAATATACATAACGATAAAATTCGACAACTCCAACATTGTCTATCGAAAGAATCTGATGAAAGAAGTCCTGTAACTGATAAATCGCTCGTGAATCGAGACTATATGCATTACGTAGATCCAACCGATCCATCTCTGCACGCTATTATCATAGTTGTATGTTAAGATAGAAAAAGTGAGAAAACCTAAAACATTCACAAAAAGCTATTCTCGTTAGGACCTGTTTCTATGCAAAGTTTCAAGTCGAAATTCGAAAACGAGTTTTTCTGGTATTCTTGAGACAGACTATGGCATTCAGTTTAAAATATATCATAAAACTTTAGTATTTCCACAACAATAAGCTAAGGGCACGAACTCTTTTCAAGATACTCAAAGCTCATTTTGTTGTACATAATGTACATAGTTGCGATTTGAAAGCGATTTATCAGTTGGATAACTTTTCTTGTGAGTTGTCTAAATGTATTTTTTGTCAAACATAGAACCTACTCGAACAATATCAAAATCAGATGGATAACGTTGCATTAAATTATTTCTTTTAATTATTTCATAATAAGATATATTATTACGTTCAAAAATTCGTATTAAATAATTTGTTCGAGCTATTGCAGTGTAATAACCAGTAAATTGAACAATAAATTCTTATAAAAATAATTATTTAAATAAAAAAAAAATTTAAATTAAATAAATCTTACCATCTTGTATCGTTTTCGTTTCATATTCTACATTTATTTTTTGTTCATCTATATTTGTTGTTATATTGCAAGAAGGTATTTCATTACTATTAATTGTTGTTATTGTTGTAAATAAAAGAAAATAAACAAATAAAATCTTGTTTAGCACATTGACCATCGTGGGCCATGCTGAGTATAAAAAAAATAACTCCAAAATTAATTTTATCTCATTATCTAAAAATTAACTTAATTAGACAAATGCATAGTACAAGAGTAAAAGACAAAAAAAGAAAAAGAAAAAAGAAAATTATTCATTTTGTACACATGTTAAGCAGATGGATAATTCATTGTTTCTAAAAAAAAGAAAACAAATAAATCTCAATAATAAAGAATTTTTGATGAAATTAATTTACATATTTGTTGAACAATAAAGACAATATGTCTTATTACATTGAGAACATTGCGTGAGATGATTTGAACAATATTGTTTTTCACAATAATCACAAATTGCTACGATTAGTATTGCACAATTCATTGATGAACAACATGAATTTATTTGAAGCGAGTTTGGTTCTGATAAAAATATATATTCTATTAGATTTTTAAGGTTAAATAAAAAATGATTTACCATTGTTTTTTATAGTATCTTTTAATTTTCGAAAGAAATTTTTTGAACCATCATATAATTTTTGTTGTGTTGTTTCTAAATTGCATCATGAAGACTATGAATAACTGATAAACCGAAAGTTTTGAGACAGAATGTTTGTTTATTTTTGACTACCTTGAAAATGTTTCCAAAGAGTCAAAAGCTATAAGTTATGTCCAAAATTTTGTGGTCTTTTCGAGTGTAGATTTGGACATTTTTTTGAGACCATTGTGATGATCAATAGTTTGGATGAAGAATTTTTCGGTACACTTTTGTACTGTCATTGTTGCAACTCGAAAGTAAATATTGACATCTTTATTGATCTATCAGTTTGTAGAGCAGAAGCTACCCTACAAAATGTATCATTGGAGGTTATTATAAAAGTGGTTTCACTTTTCGTTTTTCGTAAATTCTCATTTTTGAATAATCGACTTTTTGACCAAAATGCGTTTTGTAAAGAAACAAGAGCTTAGTAAAATGACTATAGTAAGAAAGATATTATGTTTTAAAGAGTTGAACATTAAATCATATATACTCTGAAGCTATGACTTTTATTTTATCGATTTATAAAAGTTTTCGTTCTGAAAAAATAATTATTCGTTTTCTGAAGAGACATCTTCAATGAACTTGGCTGCTCCTTTTTTTCCATTAGCCCGATATCGATGAAATTTTCAGACAATGTTCTTCTATATCTGGGACATACACTGAGCTAGCATAAAAATACGAAAATGCTTCTGAACTAAGATACAGGTTTTCTAAAAAACCTTGACTTTTCGAGTTTTCTTTGCCACAAAAGATATGTTCTGAACCAGCACGAACAACTGAAACGAATGATGTACCGTTTACTTAATTTTTAAAATAAAAAGTTTGGTCACAAGAATTTAGAGTACGAGTTACCATTAGGGATCTTCTATCCCCAATAGTCTTTTTTTTCATCAATTTTATTTTTGAGTACAAGAAGTTAACATTTCTATGCAAAAAAGAAATATTTTCAACAGAAAATAAGCTATGTCTACGCATACAACAGCAATTGCTCACTGTATAAGTGTCATCGAAAGCCTGTTGGGTTACCATTTCATCGAATTTGATGGATTTTTTAAAAAAATTTCTAAGCCTATTATTCAGAAAGTGTACAATATGCTAGTCATAATCCATAACTTTTAACTTCTCAGAAACACTTTCAAGAGAGCTAAAAATGAACAAATATTTTGTCTCAAAACTTTCTATCTACACGTTATCTTATGAAGGAATGAATTACGTACGAAAAATACTATTCTGATGATAATTAGTCATTCGCTGTCGTTGTTTATTAGTTTGTTCATCATTATTATTTTCAGAAAATTTTCTTTTTCTCGACATCATCTAAAATAAAAGTAAACTATGGATAAATAATCCACATGAATCTGTTAAGGATATCTTGTTAGAAGAAAGAAAAAAAAACAAACACACATAATATAATATTGTTTTCAAGATTATTGTTGTTAGTAATAAAAGAAAAAATAGTTGATCAAATAAAGTATCAAAAAAAAAATCGAGATTTATAAATCGTATTTCACTTGTGCTGGGGATTTCACATTAATATAAACATCATTTTTTGATGAGCCAATGACTCTAATAGCCTAAATATATATGATAAACATGTTTTTTTTTGTTTATTAACAAAATGAAATTTATTTCATCTTACCATATAATTTAAAAGCGCTTCAACACTTAGTCTCATTTTATTTTTTAATGATGTAAATGTATCTAAAACCATTTAAACTATTTAGAGAAAACAAGATATTTATTCATATTACCAGTTTCAGTTGAGTATCGTGCTCGAACAGCTTGAGCTTCAGCATCAGCTCTATATTAAATATTGACACATACAAATTGTATATTTAAGAAAACAAACACAATTTTACTGATTTAAAATAATGTTACTATCTGTCTCAGCACGTTCATTGATTATTTGAGCTTGTTTTAATGCTTTTTGATATTCTGTACGAGCTTGTGTTAATAATTTTGGTCGTTCATTTTCAGCAATCTATTACCATATGTATTCTTTTATAAAAAACAAATGAATTTAACTAAACAACTAACTTTAATATTTTCTTTTGCTGCTTCTTTATCTTTAACAGCTGTTTCAAAATCTCCTGGGCGACGAACATTATTAACCTGTTTAAAGATAATTAATAAATATTAACTTATCAAAGAAAATTGTTACTTGTAAATCTCGAAGAATTGCATAAAATGGACTAAATGTACTTTTCATTTCCTAATAAAATTTCAAAAATGAAACTATTTTTTATTTAAATATCATTTTTAATTTACTTCGAGTAATTTAATTTGAAAATAGCCTCTCATACTTTGAAATGCAGTTGTATTAAAACTAAAATGAATAGTGTTCAATATAGAGGAGTAATTTTCACACTGTCTATCAAAAAAAAAATCATGATATCAGAGATAATGCAAACTGATTATTTGCCTTATATATTTCATATGTATGTTTGTATCCTCTAGAATAATACAGAAATAAGATATCAATCGAAACAAGTCTTGAAATAGATAATATGCTACTCTATTCAATATTATTTCTTAAGACAGACAAATTTGAAATTGTTGAAAAAGAAAAACATGTTTTAGAAATACGTAGGAAGTACCAAAAGCAGGTCCTTCAATATCGTAGAAAATGGTTGAGAAAACTTTCTCCGCTAAGAGTAGAAATAATGCTTTTATATTTCGTCATGTTTTAACTAATATCCTAATAAAAAAAAATCCGATAAGAGCTGTTTGTTATGATATGTAACGCAAATGCTAAAGCGTATTTCAAAGAAAAAGGTGAGATAGATATATTTTGAATAACTTCTGATAGAACCAAGATAATAAGTTATGATTTTCATCATTAGAAACAGGAGATGAAGACTCATCGAATAGTATATTACAGTTTTCAATTCCTTTTTAAAAAAAAATCACTTTATTACTTTTTTCCTTTGATAAAAATATATTTTTCGACATTATTTTAAACAATCGACTAAACCATATTTAAACAACATATTTGAAAAACTAATAATATACAATTCGATACATTTTTATCCTATCAATAGTCATTCAAAATACTTAAACAATATCATCAGGTGTTATAATAAACAGCTCTTATCGAAACTTTATTACTATAATATTAGTTGAAGCATGATGAAAAATTCAAAAAATATAGAGAATTATTTTTACTATAAGTGCATGTAGAGAGAAAGTTTTTTTCAACCATTCTATATTATATAGGAGTGCCTCTACCACCACTACTACCCGTATGTCCTAAGCAAAAGTAGACACATAAAATGTTCGCATGTGAAACATATAAAGTCTTAAAAGTATAATACATGAAACTGGTTTATATCATCAATCTATACAAACATTTACTATCTGTAAGCTTATTAAACTGGATAAAAAATCGATATTGAGAAACTGCAAGGCATGATGACGAGAGAACAAAATATCATCCGTCGTACGTCATTCAACTTGTTATTTTGATTGTTTAGATCTCTATGAGACTGAGAAAAGTCTGGAAAAATTCATTTCTAGAATCATCTTGCGCTGAGATTAGACGTGATTGTATTGTTTCGTATAGTTTCTGAATAATGAGACATCATATTCTTAACTCATTATAGTAAAACAATACATTTTCTTTTAATTTAGAAAAAAATCAGATTTTAATCGACATGAATCGTTCGTTTTGTTTTTCATTTTCTAATATGTAATCACAATTGTAGAATTAAATTCTCAAACTTACTGTGCACATGTATCATGAACAGCTGCTCGACCAGTAGCATAAAGAATTCTTTTATATCCTTCAAAATCTTTAAATTGTACAACAATATCATATAAATTGTTTGGATCCGCTTGAAATTGTAGCGTAGCATCAAGATTAATCGAAACACCATCATGATTAAGACACTAAAATAAAAACTTTAAAAATATTTCTAAAATCATAATTCTTATTAAAAACAAACTGATATATCATCAAATTCCATAGATGTAAATACACTTGGAAATATAATAAATCTGAAGCCTGGTGTATTTAAATGTAATCCAGCTGCTTGAGTTGTTCGACCAAGTTTTTTTGAAATTGTATTATATGAAATGGCAACTTTAAGAGATGACATTTTACATTAATAATTAACTAATAAATTAATTTAAAACAAACTTTGATCTGTATTAAGTCGACCCAAACTTGCAATTATAAGGGATATTGCTGTTATTAATGATAAAGCAATACCAACAGAAACTAACACAAATGTTACATTCGGCATATTGGAATAGAAAAAAAACGAATTCTTTCTTCTAAAAACAAAAAAAAATGAAGACTATTCAAGTTAATTTTATTCAAGAAACGAAAAGAATCTTGCAAATTGTATATTGACGACTAGTAAGTAAATAGATAAGAGAATGAATTACAAAAAAAAACAAAGAAAAAAAGAAACTGACAAATCAATTATTGGAGACAAAGAGATTATATAAATGAGCACAAATTGTTAATTGAAGTATCTATGTAAATTACAGGAAGAAAAAAAAAAGAGAGAATATGAACATCTGACAGATGAAATCATCTGATTTGGCTTTCTTTTTTGTCGAGTTTATATCTGACAGATATAATATACATATTAAATCTGCTTTATTTTAAGGCTTAGGACAGCTCTAAAAGAAAATAAAACATCGTTATGAAATGAAAATAAACACTGTTTTTTCTTAAAACTTACTTGATCTCGTAAAATTTCCCATTCATTATAAGCACGTTGATAATTTTCGAATTCTTTACACCAATCATTGTATTTTTCAATATATTTTTCAGCTGTTAAACAGTTACATTCACCATTACCTAAAATATATCAATATTTAGAAATTACAATAATCAACATAAAAATTCATAATTCTATTTCAAAAAATAAAAGCAATTAGCGCAATCGCTGTACAATTAAAATATTAAACACGATTTAACTGTTGTTGCTAATCACAAAAAGATTATTTTGTTTCTATCTATTTTAGACACATTTCTTTATCATACTTTTACTCAATTCTTCACAAATGCAATTACGAAGTAAATCATATATAATAAAGAAATATAATTAACATACAGTCATTGTTCATGCATAAACAATGTTTGTTGCAATCTATTGAGGGCAGGGGAAGAGTATTGCTCAAGTGCTTGTCACGGTCTGTCGATTTAGTCTTTGATGGTGTTTATTGTTTTCATAATAAAGGGAGAAGAAGAGAACGAAGAATGCAAATGTTTACGTTATTTACTTCAATACTCCTTTTCGATAGTGTTTCACAAAAGATTGATGGTCTTTATTAAATTTATCAATCAATAGTAGATAAAAACAACTTCAGAAAATAACTTTTCACTAAATGTGAATAATCCTTGGTATATGTTAGAGTTGACTTTTCCGATTTAAAGCTAATTATGATCTATTTTCAAATTAAAACGTCTTTAAACATTTTTTTTTTTACAAAACTTTAATAAAAACAGGATAGAAATGTGTAGCCTAAATTTTAGAAGTATTATAGTGTTGTGAAAAACTTAATCGTGTTGTTTTACATATACAGATCAACAATCCAGACGTCAAGTCTATATCTGATGATACCTTCATATTTAGTGATGTATGTTCAAGCACTTCTTCGTTTATCTATAAATACAATAATTGAGGAAAAAACTTGAACAATAAAACTGTTACTGAGTCATCTATTTGCTAGGAGTAACTAATGCTACCAAAAACTATTCGCTACTATAGGTACTTCATTCGCATATCGCATTCAGTATTAATCTCAGTGTTGCATATCTATTGACATTATTTGCGCCAAACCGTATAAGATCTGAAAGTTTTACAAAAAAACGAGTTTGTCAAAGTTACATTGAGACTTTCTAGTAGCGGTGTCACTTTCGGATTCCCTTCCCAAGAACGGGGAATACGTAAGTCTCACATAAAAAGTTGAGCAAAAAATGCATGAACACGTTGGTATATTCAAAACAATGCTAGAAAAAACAGTACGAGATGTGTTCCTATTTCTTGAAAACGAGATTGCATGTTGAAAAAGTCAACTAGATGCTTTTTAAAGGTAGCTGAATTTTAAAATCAACTTCGACACATATATCGGAAAAAAATCGCGTGACATTCGAAAAATAACATACGTCGAGATAAATTTGTGATCGTCGACGCAACATCTCCATACGCAAATGAATCTAATTAAATAGAAAAATGAAGTTAATTACAAAAATTAAATCATCTTTGTTTTTTTACTTCTATCTGTTTCAAGTGAATATGAAACAATTGGTTGATGACCAATAAAACAAGTATATTGACCGTTAAGTGTTATATTCATATTAATAATAATTAAATCTAAATTAATTTCAATAAATATAAGAATTGCAATTTAAAAGAAAAACTTAATTCTTTTACTTTGTTCTTTTGTTAAAAGAAAATTATTAAATAATGTATCTTGAATATTTCGACCATTCCAACGCCATTCAATAGATGAACGTAAATGCTCATTAACATCACATTGTAACCAAACAGTTTCACCTTTTTTTCTTGTTAATTGAAGTATTTTACCTATGAAAAATATTTTCTATTATATTTAATAAAAAGAAAAGCAATTAATAGATCTACTTGGTCGTTGGATAGATTTTTTACACCAAGATTCTGGTTGTAAACGAGCAATAGTAAGTTTTTGATTACTAAAACAACATTGATCGAATAAATTATCTTAAAAATTAATTTCTATTTACTGTTCATCAACATTTGAACATCGATTTAATTGTACATCATAATGACATAATGGATCACGTTCACATTCAACACAAAGCATATAACGATTACATTGATTAACTGAAAATTGATAAATTGCTATATCTGTTGATACATACAATTGCTTTGTATCCTAATTTAAAACAAAAAAAAAAGTCTATTCAATAAATTCAATAATAATATCGTTTACTTGAGCAAGAATCATATTTCTAACAGGTGATTTTTCATTATTATTTTCATCTAATATCCAAGATGTTAATAAAATAAATTTTTCTCCTTTTTTCTTTTGTACTAATTTAAAAACTTGTCCATCTTGTGTACCAGCATAAATTAATATTATTTGATTATCATTATTATAATTAATTGAATCTGTAACAAGACGAGTTATAATTGTATTTGGTATTTGAAATGCTATCTCTAATGGTGGTGACGAATATATATTTCCATTCATAAGAACATGTGAGCGAAGAAAACTTAAAACTGTATCTGATAATGATCCATTTGATTCACACTAAATTAAATTCATTGAAATCAATATAAAAACAAAAAGAAAATAAATAAATTATACATTCTTTGGTACACCATCTGGTACATGATCACGCGGTAATTCTCTCCAAAAACTACTTGAATCAGCTTCTTTAAAATTTCCATCAAGAATTGAATCAATATCACGTCGAGAATATTCACAAATAATTGATGTGGTTAAATCACCTCTATATACAAAAAAAAGCAAAAATTCATTATTAAAGTCTTTTTAATTTTTTGGTTTCCAATAAGGACACAACTAATCCGCATGAAATGTTTACTATAGATAGAGCTCCTGACAAAAAGAAGACGTGTGTTCGAAGAAAAAAAAATGTAAACAGAGTTTTCGCAGCTTTTTTTGAAAAGCTCTGATTTTCGTAGGACCGCTTTCGATCCTCATCTAACACTGTTCGGTCATGTTGAAAATATTTTTGAGACACCTTAGACTTTACCTCAAAGGTGATTTGAAGTTTTTTTTACAAATCTGACTTTCTTTTTTTATGAAAGAAATACGTAAAGAATCCAAAACCAAGGTACTGGCGTTCAGGGTTCTATGAACCCGAACAGGAAGGTCAGAAACGAGAACGGTCAAATTCATCGGTGAAAAATACTTTCCAGTGTCTGTTGTTAAGACTTCAGTTCGATCGAACAAAGCTAGACGTGAGTCAGAAACTGACTAGGTTTGGTTCTATGGACAACCAGAACTTTTCTGAAAAACTGCGAAAATCTTCTTTAAAATTGTTTTCCTCGAATATGTGCATACTTATTTTAGGTGCTCTGCGTTAAAAAAATCAATGAGATCCGTTGGACCTAGACATGCAAAAAACTCAAACTTAATCCCAAACTATTTGGGAGTATNTTGAGAAATATTTATCAGATGTCTATGTGCTTGATAGAAAAAAAACTCATCAATAGAAAAGGAGGGTGTGGGGCGGGTGTTGGTGTGGGTATGGAGTGTGGAGTGTGGATATGGGTGTTTATCTTTTCTCCCATCAAACCCACACCCACATCCACACCCACACCCTACATGGTTATTTTCATCATTATTATTATGTCCATTTTCATTCTAAATCAGACAAAATAACAATTTCATGATGATAAAAAATTGAAAATATGTTAAATTACATTTTGTATTTGCATAAATTCAGTCCACATTCCAAGACTATGTGGATTGATAAATAAATGACATAAAGATGCACGACTCATTGGTTCAATAAATTCAAATAATTGCGGTGGTATAATACCGCATAAATTTCCACATGTATAACCATCTTCAGGTAATAGAAATGGTAAATTTAATTCAGGTTCTTCAGCTAATTGAACAAGTGCACCTTCGCGATGTAAATTTTCATCCACATGTTTATAAGCAGCAGCCAGAAGACTAAATAAAACATTTAATCGAATCTATCTCAAATTATAAAAGACGGAAGAAGTTAAATGAATAGAGTATTCAAGCTAACGGAAGTATAAATAGAATGTTATGTTCTCCTATGTATCATTCTCATTTAGAATAATACAAGAATCCTTGATCAGTATTGATTACATAAAAGAAGAACTGATACAGAACAATTTATTAGGATAATGACCAAGAAGAAACTGAAGAATTATCGATATCGATGAAAGATTTCATCAATCAATCAACACCTTCAAATAAGTGTTAAAAGCTTTTTATTCATCCATCAGCAGTATTTCTCAGAGTACTCAGAAGTTAGTCACAAAAACTGAATAATTATGAAACGAGTGAAAAGAACATCTTGAAAGTTCATTCATATTTGTCATTGATAGAATGAAACCTAAAAAATGATCTTTAAATTAATCAAACTATTTTTCTCTTTGAAAATCTTCTCAGCAATTTCCTATAAAATTTACATTGATTTAATTTTAGTTGTAAGGGAGAAGTTCGCACTGTCGTTCATACATACATAATAATCGTCTTTCTCCTAGTGAATAGAGAAGCTCTCAAATATAAGAAACCTGTCTAAAACCTCCCTCTCTAAGATTAATGCAGCTTTATCGTATATGATATTTTAATTCCTAGAAGATTAAACTGAAAAACTTTCTCGCTTACGCTTGACTAAATGTAGGTGACATAGGTGATTCATTTCAATTTAAAACATAATTGTTTAATATTTGTTTAACTTATATTGAATTAAGTTTAAATGTATTATTTGATATTAATTGCTGTACATCATGTACATCACGTTTCGGACTTTGTAATAATAAACAAATTTGATTAACTTTTGTTAAATGACAATCAGATGCTAATTCTAAACCTTGTCTTTGTGCCCAATCACTAATCGATTTTAAACGTAATAATGATTTTTCTCCCCAAAAATATGAACATAATTTTAATTTTGGATAACAAACAATTCGATTAAATAACCATGTATTTATATAATGAAATATTTGTGAAAACACTTGAATTGTTAATGTAGCATTAACACGATATTTACGTAATAAATCCATGATTGATGAAAGTGTTGCAAGAATATCACCTAATGTTGCTTGATAATAATTATTTGAATTCATATCTAATGTTATCCAACGTAAATCAGATAATTTTACAGTTGTTGAATTATTTTCTTCTAAAAACAAAAGATTATTTTCAATTATTAAATTATGAAATATTTAATTACCAAATGCAATAAACATATCATGTTCAACATCATCTTGTGGATTTGTAAATGATATTAACTATTTATCTAATTCATTTTGTACAAGATGTGTTAAATAACGAAATAAACGTTGTACACATACACATTCAGCTAAACGATCTTGAATATCATGAGAAATTTTTGATATATCACGATCTTGTTTTATAAAATAAAGTAATTCAGATGTATTTGCTATCCAATAAGCTAGATAACCACCATGTTCATGACATTCCTTTTTTTAAGAAGAAATATTTGTTTATTTAGAAAAAAGAGATTGTTTTTAAACGTACTGCTATTTTTTTACTTACCATATCTTCAATACGATAAAGTAATGAAATGACATTTTCTTGTTTTTGTACAAGTGGAAAGTTTGGTTTTCCATATGGTGAAAGACGATGTCGTAATGTCATATAGAGTGTATAGACAGGTGATAAACGAAATTGAATATTATTTAATGGATATAATTTTCAAAAACAGCATGAAGAAATCGAGTTTCAGCTATAAACAAATAGAATTTAGATTCAAAACTTTTATTAGGATCTCAGTCAATACGATGGATTCCATTTCAGCTTCTTAAATTTATCTTAAAAATATTTTCTGAAATATGCTGATAATTTTAGTCAGTTAAAATAATTGATTGTGTACATAATTAAATAACTCATAATATATATATATCTCATCCTTTTCAGATATATATTTAAGATTAGTTAAGTATTCTTCGTGATCATTATATTATAAACGACTTCAAAGTATATATGATGATGCTTAATCGATAGTACATTGACAAAAGTCTCCAGGTTACTTTTATTTAAAAAGAGCAACAAGTCCTATTGTGTTAAGATTGTTATTTTCATGTAATTTAAATCGTATTCTGCTAATACGAAAGACAAATATCGATCAATCAAAACTAGTGATACGCTAGTATAGAAATCTTTTTCATATGGTACGAGATGGAAAATCAAAGGTTCAAATATCATTCCTTAATACCGTTTCTTGTTTATAAAAGTCAACTCTTTTCGAATACTAATCAACAGATGATTACCATTCATAACCGCATCAAATATGATTACTCTACAATGATACCATTTAGATACTGATTGATTTTCATGATCAAGCGACTTGATTACTATATAATGTTCAAGTTTTTCATTTGTCATCAGTAGTTATAGTACAATAAAAAAAAGTCTCCTATGATACTGCATCATTTTTATTACTAATTAGGATTTATAATGCATATAACTCGAGTACCATAAACCGATAATTATTTCAGCCTGTTGAGGCACTATGTGTATGATATATGAAAAAATATTGAATATCAACCAGCGATAACGTTCTGTGATTGATAAGAACTTCAGGTGGACCTATCAGGCTTAATTGATCTAGTTAATTTCGTCTTTAATATAGAGATCATCTCATGTTAATTATTAATGCATATTGAAAAATAAAATACGCATTAATGTCACAAGATGTTGATTGACTATCGACATGTGTTCCAGATAGAGACAGCTGTTAAAAACAAGTTATATCTGGAAGTATTCACTGATTATCTTATTAAGCTAATATCATTCTTAATTGAGTTTCTCATAAGACTTGAATGTGTTATTTTTTATCTTAGTACTTTCTCTTATTTTGTCAGATTCTTTATTAAGTATTTAAAAGATTTCTTTAATTTATTTTTCTTCTCAATGAAATCTAAACTATGTCTTACTTTCTGCTGGAACTTCTAATAAACCCGGTAGAACATCGATCATGGTTCTAAAAATAGAAAAGAGAAAAAAAATTAATAAAGAAAATAAAACTTTCGAATATGTTTTTCTACCCAGGATCGACAATTTGATTGGATTTTTTAATATTAGTCCTTGGTAAACTTGATAAAGAACTATGCATTGATGATTTATCTCCATTTAATTGTGTTTTTGTTTGAATTAAATTTGTTTTTTTCATTGTTGTTTTATGAACAAATTGTGGATCACAACAACGAAATGTTGAATTTCGTCCAAAATAAACTAATGCACCAAGTTGAAGAACAAATGGTGTTGAAACAAGTTTTCCATTTTGTGGATCCATCGACATGTGAAACAAAGTAAGTTTTTGATACAGCATTAAAGAATACATTTCATAATATGAGTTTGCCGCTTATACTCAATTACTGGCTTAACTACTATGTTCGTGGATATGTTGTGAAGGTATCGAAGTCAACCAAGCAAATTGAACGATAAGTAATGTGTTCAAGCACAATTTACTTCTTAAAAAAATGACAAACATTAAATCATATCAGCATTTAATATGAGTATTGGTCACTTTGTTTCAATATCAAAGAAACAATCAATTACCGTCAAAAACATCTCAATAGTGTCCTTTATTGATATCATACTCATTACAGCATTTGTTTTTCTTTTTGTTAAAACAGTTACGAAATCAGATGAACATATTTGCCTTTGAAGAATAAATCTGCACAGATTTAGAAATTTGCTAGACAAAGAAATTACTAAGAGCTTATTATTATCCATTATATAACTATTTTAGATGTTGGATTTATACATAGTCTGTGTGCATACGCTATGAAAGAATGACAAGTCTTTAATAATTTTATAAATATAGTACAAACTCGACCAAATGTGCTAAAAAANTTGAAAAGCTCTGATTTTCGTAGGACCGCTTTCGATCCTCATCTAACACTGTTCGGTCATGTTGAAAATATTTTTGAGACACCTTAGACTTTACCTCAAAGGTGATTTGAAGTTTTTTTTACAAATCTGACTTTCTTTTTTTATGAAAGAAATACGTAAAGAATCCAAAACCAAGGTACTGGCGTTCAGGGTTCTATGAATCCGAACAGGAAGGTCAGAAACGAGAACGGTCAAATTCATCGATGAAAAATACTTTCCAGTGTCTGTTGTTAAGACTTCAGTCCTATCGAACAAAGCTAGAGGTGGGTCAGAAACTGACTAGGTTTGGTTCTATGGACAACCAGAACTTTTCTGAAAAACTGCGAAAATCTTCTTTAAAATTGTTTTCCTCGAATATGTGTATACTTATTTTAGGTGCTCTGCGTTAAAAAAATCAATGAGATCCGTTGGACCTAGACATGCAAAAAACTCAAACTTAATCCCAAACTATTTGGGAGTATGGGTTTGGATTCGATACTAAAAATAGTCTCGATACTTCCTTCTATGAGATATAGGCGACTTAAGGACAGAAAATGACCTGAAGTCCCTCCCCCTCTCGCAAACAGCCGTAATACACTTTTTATGACTGAATTTTTTTCAACGACTAGAGCTAAATTGAAGTCTGAATTTTATTTTTCTTTGAAAAATATTGTTTCCTTCACATAGGAGAACCAAAATAATAAAAGTCTGGTCAAAAAAACATCCTCAATGCAGTTTTTGTTGTCGCAAAAAAATTCAGATCAATCGATCGAAACGTCTGGAAGAAAAGGGAGAAAATTTCAATTTTACTGTTCAAAAATTGATTTTGAAAAAAAGCAAAACAATGTAGTTTTGATAGATGCCTGTACAATGGCCACAAAAACAAAAAAAATCCAAGTTATAAAAGGGGCAGGCGGCCCTTAAAAGCCTCTTCCCCCTTATTAAAAAGACAAATGTATTGCTTTTACGATTTATAGCTCGTTAGATAGAGTCAAGTGTCTACTCTCATATACATTTTAGTTTAGAGTGTTACATAGGTTTTTGCGAATTCTCATACCGAAGAAAATAACGTTTTTTGTCTAAAAACTTTAATGTTTATAACCTTTCAAGCTTCTCTATTGATCTCTCGCAGTGATTGACGTGTTTATCATGCGCCACTACATATGATAAATACAACACTTTTTTCTCAGAATAGGGTGGTTGATTTAAATGTTTTCTTGCGTCCCGAATTTGTCCACCATTATAAATGCTTGAAAGCTAGGCTTAGTGTCAAAGTCCAGACAAGCACCCGCTCTACAGCTTGACAGAGCCAGATTTTTCAAGTTTTTTAATATTACTAGAGGAGCTTTCGAGAAACACAAACAAGAAAAATGGGAAACTCGAGCTCTATTAAGTTGTAGTATCACGACGTTGCTACATTTTAAAACCAATCCAAACTGTCTAGCATTTGACAGACACCTCTATTTCGTCTCCTAATATCAAGCTAACTCTCTTCATAGACCTAATGTGTCGAGCTGAAATTTTTACTTATGAGATGCCTAATCTGAAATGCGTACTCCTCTAAAAATGTCATCATGATTGGATAGACGAGTAAAAAAGTATTTTTGACGAAGCCTTTTAATTTGAAATAGTTCTATACAAATATCTGAAGTGATATCGAATTTATTTACACTAAAAATTATGTCTAAAAAAGAATGTCACATTTATAACCTTTTATACATGAGTAATATAATTATTCATGAATCAAATCTTTATATAT
Organism: Rotaria sp. Silwood2; assembly: GCA_905329745.1. Taxonomy (NCBI): domain Eukaryota; kingdom Metazoa; phylum Rotifera; class Eurotatoria; order Philodinida; family Philodinidae; genus Rotaria; species Rotaria sp. Silwood2. The sequence continues at coordinate 1,993,932 of CAJNSZ010000007.1, read as the reverse complement.
AAATCATCGATCATATGAAAAAACAAAACATTTCTATTCAATTTTACTTTGTTAATTAAAACTTCTAAATTTCACACATGATTTCGAGTCAAAATAGTCCTTCGATTTAGTTTTGTTAAAAGTTAATCTATGATCAAACGTTCTATTCTTTATTAAATATTTACTTACGGTGAACTAGTAAATGAAACAAAGAAACGATCATCATGAAGTTTTGTTACAGCATCTAAATTAAAATTTTTTTTTTTTGAAAATAAAATATGTTTTTATTTTATTTTATTATTTCAATCTTACTAATATCATTAAATACAAAAGGTGAATCATTCACACCACTTAAACATGTTATTCTTGCTTTACGAAATGTTGTCCATGTATTAGCCATAATTGTTGCAGTATCAATATCATTCTTAACGTAAAAAGAAAATTTATTTTTCCAAAATTAATTAAATAATCATTTTACTTTGCATAAACGACCAACACGAGAATAAATTCTTGGAAATATATCACGTTGTTCTTCAGCTTTTTCTCGAAAGAAAAAATATATATTTGAACCAACATCAAATGAAGCAATAAATTCGGGTGCTAAATAAAACTTTTGTCATTCATTTATTTAAAAAAATGTTAAAAATTTACCACTCAACCAATCAGTATCATATTGAGGTGTACGTAAAAATTTAATATTTCCATCATCAGATGGTGGTCGATAAATAATTGGTTCAGTTTTTGTATAATCAATAACGGCACCCGTATAAAAAAATCCATAATTTTGTGGATTACCTTCATCTAATTAACAAAGAAAACAAATTTTGAATAAAAACAAAACAAACAAAGTCATACCTGACCAAAGAGCGGTATTATTATGACGAGGATCTCGTGAACAATAACCAAAACCTTCTTTACTTCCTTGTTTTTCAGTTAAATCAGGCTACAAAATAGTTTCATAATTAGAAATAAAATAAAAATCTTATAAAATAAATTTCTTACATTAAAATAATAAAGTTTTGGTGAAAATGCATTTGTTGAACATACAAATATATCATTATATTTTGTTTTACGTCGTAATAATACTCGAACATGATTTTCACAATCAAAAGCCTTTGAAAAGAAGAAAACAAAAAAATATTATATATAGATATATATTTTAACGGGCAAATTCATTCGTTAGTGACGTGACTTTCCAAATTAGAACACAAGCATCTTGGGACAAGAAACTTTTCTAGAACTATTTCTTATAGGCTACAGATATATTTAGTTACTCTAGATACTGTGTTTTATGCAGATTTTGTCTTCCGGATGGACAATATAAAACTCCAAGACAAACACCTATTTTTGGGAGGACAGATACGTCGTACATGGTACAATAATAATAAATCCTGGAAAGGACAACATGCTTTTCGAAAATTCACAATCTTCACTTTGAATAAAACACTGTCTAGATATCGTCAAAAGCTTTTTTCTGATCATGCTTAGATTTTTCAAAAAAATCGATTTACGTTTTGTTAGTGATGTGACAGAATTCGAATATACAAACGAAAAAAGATTTGTTTTAACTGAATGAGAACTTCAAAACCAATTCCAAATGATAAAAATTCTTCTTCAGAATCTCTAGAAAGCCAACTTTTAAAAGGAAGATTTTCGAAGTCCGATCTTGTTAAAAATTTCATCATAGATACGATTCATACCGTAAAGTATTTTTTAAAGTTTGTGAATTTTTTACTGATAACTTTTTTAGAATATGCTCCAAAATAAATTGTATGTAATCTTGATGCATTTTTCTCATATTCTCTAAGCATAACAAATTTTCTTCATATGATAAAAGATAGAGATTTTAAAACAATTTTAACCTTGTTAGCGCCAAATTTAAATGATTCATGTTTATTCGATGTTCAACTTCGATTTCCTATTCTCTGCTAACTGTCTAAAGTAAATTACTTAATACAAAAAGACAAAAAAAAATTTATGCGCTGTGTGTTTATGATGTTTTCAAGACTGCCGTTTACGAGAAGAAGATTTGAAACTAAAAATTGTCTATATTTTTCCGTGCCTTTTGGGAATATCATGTTTTCCAAAGTTAGACTTGCTCTATATGAAAGGTTTATTATTATGATATCGAATGTAGCACTTAATTCTAAAATTTTCACTGATCAGTAAAAGTTGTTTGAGAAAAAAGTTGACAGTTTTATAGATCTTGAAAGTCTCTGCTTTAAGACATAAGAGAAAATGTTTCGATGATTAATGAAAGAGAAAAAGTGCACTGAGATTTAGTGCAATTTCTCCTGAGATATCTGTTAGTTAATAAATAGTAAGCTGCAAGAGCCAACATTTTAACGTATACCTATGTTAAAAAAGCTTATTCAGAAAAATAGCTCTTGCAAAGAATCCAAGTCAAATGAACGGTGAGTATGTTCCTTTTGCCTGAAAATTGCCTTAATATGTATGTAACTTAGTAAAATTGTTACCTGATTTAATGAATGTGACAGACATTTTTGTACTTCGTCTCGTTTTGATGGAAGATCAATTGATTTATAAATCTATTTAACAAAATAAATATATTGCTTTATTCTTAATAAATCTCTTACAGAGCTTGTTCGATCTTCAATATTATCTCGATCTAATCGAACGATTAAATTTCTATTAAACAACAAAGAATTAGATTACAAAAAACCTTTGACACACACGAAAACTTACTGTCCACCAACATAAAGACTATCATCATCGAGTAGTAAATTCCAATAATAATTTAAACCAGATGAATACTTATGAATAGCTATTGAACAAAAGCAATAAGATCAAAATTTCAATTCATATCGTTTTAAATCACTTACTAGTTGGTACATATTTCGATACAGGAATAGTTGGTATTAAAGAACTACCAACAAATGTAAAAGCAAATAGAACAACGATAAAATTAGATATCATATCTAAAAGAAAAATAACATTCACACAATTAAATAATAATGAAATACATATATCTTTTTAATAAAATTCTATATTATATAAAATATCTATCGATCTTATTTCACTTAAAAGAACAAAACTAGAATATTTTTATCACTTTATTATTTGAATTTGTTGCTGTGTATGATACACTAATCGTTTTTTCATGAATATTACGAATATTTATTAATGAATAACTATTCAGTGTACATATCTACGTTAATCCATAATCGATGAAAACGAAATTCTCATTTTATTCCTTTGATGAGAATTCTCATGACAGAAAATACTATATAATACATAGTAATTAAAGAATTTATGAATGAGCCAATAATGTTACATAACAATATGGTGTGAAAAGACTATCGTTTGTTCTATAGATATTATCTATAAAAGAAAATTATACACTTAAATGATTGATCTTCTCAACTTACCAACATTATGTTTGATCTCATGTCACGTCATAGTTAAAGAAAGCAAATAAAATGGTTCACTAGAAAATACTTGAAACTATTCATAAACTGAGATAATAATTTCAATGAACATCGAAAAGTATTAAACAAATACAATAAAACTCTATAGATCAAACAAAATTGAACCGTTAAGTAGTAATGAAAAATTTACATCAACGGTTTTACTTTTCATTTTATGTAAATCAATAAAAAAAAAAAACACTATGATAATTATTTTAAAAATGGAATATATTTTGAATAATTAGATTTTAATACATTTTCGTGGTTTTCTTCCATAACGATTTTAAATGATCTTCAGATTGAGTCATATGTGAAGAAAAAAAAATAGGCCACACAATGACAAGAGGCCAATCTGTGCGTCTTATAAATAAAAAAAAAAGAAAATTCGACATTCAGAACAAGCAAATCGTCCGATTAGAAAAAAAAACAAGAGTTTTGATCACAATGAACAGTATAGATAAATTCAATGCGTTATTTCTAAGTGTCTGACGATGACCTGCTTCATCGCTATGTTTACGGATGCCATATTGAAATGACAAATAATGATTTATAATTATTCGTATGACTATTGGCGACATCATGTCAACCTATTTTCATAAAAAAAAAATACCTATATTTAAAATATTTTTATAAAGAATTCAATAAAATAATGCTTGAAGGCTGTTTAGATGATGATTTTAAAAGATTCGACTTTAACCAAGAACTAATGACCTCTGTCAAAGATCCTTGACATTCGGATTGCACATATGACCAACACCAAAAAGGAAGAAGTTCGATAAATAGACTTATTTGTTTTTTTTTGTTCTTTAAGTATTAAGAAGTTATGATTGTACGTGTTATTCGTCATTATTGTGTTGCTTTTTTTTTCGAAATAGTTTTCGTGAATTCTTTTATTGATTCATCAAATGTTCGTCATTAATTTATTTTAGACAGCTTTTAATCAATTTTTGTTTCTTAATAATTTTAATTAATTTTAATTTTTGACGGATCATCAATAAAGATGACTCGCATATTATTAATTCTTCCGTCTCTTCTTTTATCAATAATTCAAATGACTTTATCTGAAGTCTATGTGGTAAAATGGGAAAAAAAAGATTTTTTTATTTTAACAATTGCGCTTTCTTTTGTTAGTATAATGATGCAAATAAAGTAATTGACGATTATGATGATCAACCAGCGAATTTTGGTCCATCAATTCCATCTAATGGACTAATAGTAATACACTATTTTTTTAAATATATATTTCAATTGTATTTTTATTTTTAAAGGGATATGTGACATTAACAAATCCAAAAAATGCATGTACTAAAGTAGCGCCACCACCTAATGTTCCGACACCTAAATATCGTTGGATTGCACTTATTCCTCGTACAAAATCAGAGGATATGTGTGATTTTGATCTTAAGGTTAATTTTTTTGAATCATTTTCTAATATTTTCTTTTTTTGTCCTTAGGTACTAAATGCGCAAAATGCAAATTTTAGTGCAGTTATTATTTATAATTTTGAAGATGCACTTATCACAATGGGTCCACACGGAAGAGGTAAAGAAAAAATATTATAATTTGTATTTAATAGTGTCTTTCTTTTAAATCTTAGATATACAGATACCATCAACATTAATAATGTATTCTGATGGATTATCAATTATCTCAAATTATGTATATAATGAAACAACGACAAATTCAACTGCACAGTAAATATTTTATTTGCAGGATGAACTATAGATAGCACTTAGATAAAGAAATGAAATATCTCGGTGTCGGCTCAATCAAATGAAGTCATTTTTTTCATGAAAGCAATTTTTTCTATTATCACATAGGAAAAATACATATGAAGCATTGCATAGATAGTTTTCAGTTCTCATCTAAGAGAATAATAATAAGAAATCAAAACGAACTACATTGATACATATAGAGGAAATTTTCAGAACTATTTAGTTTAACAATAAATTGCTATAAAATTTTGAATTTTCAAACATGAAACAAAATTTTGACCTAGTTTCGAAGACTTGTTCTGCATGCATCAAAATAGTTTATTTTGACTTCTGATTATTCTCTTCGATGACAACTGAAGATTTGCTATAGAATGCTTCATGTATTTTCCTTATTTGACAATAGATGACATTTCTTTAGCGAGACCAAAAATATAAATAGACAGTAGTACTTGTTTACGTTATCTTAATAAAAAAAAATTTAAATAAATTTCTACCGTTAGCCGAAAAATCAGCTCATTCAAACAAACCAAAGGAGACATATTTTTATTTTTCGTCTTAATGCTATTTATAGCGAACCCTATATATGTTTATTTTCATCTATCGGGTTATTTTTGTTTTTGTTTCTTTTAATCATAGGTTTCATGTAAAAATTACTACAGAACAGTTATTTAAATTTGGTGCTTATTTAATACCATTTATTTGTATTATTAGTGTGTCATTTTTTGGTCTTATTGGTTTTATGGTAAGATAATCGTTTTAATAGAAAATATTTTCATTATATTTTGTTTAGTTGGTTAAATGTTATTTACAACGACGTCGTTTACGTCGTCATCGTTTACCACGTTCAGCACTTAAACAATTAAAAATAAAAAAATTTGCTAAAGGCGATCATTGGGAAGTTTGTGCTATTTGTTTAGATGATTTCGAAGATGGTGCAAAAATACGTATATTACCTTGTGATCATGGTTTGTTTTTTTTATTTTTTTCTATATTTTTATCATTTAATTATTTTTTTTAGCTTATCATATGAAATGTATTGATCCATGGTTATTGAATAGTCGACGTCAATGTCCAATATGTAAACGTTATGTATTTCCTAATCATGATAATTCAGACGAAGAAGAGAATACTGGTCAAGCACCTACAGAACAAACACCATTGATACAACCATCTAATGATAATACAGTTCCAGTTCTTTTAAGAACTCGTCTAATAGGTTAATATATAGCATGTTACTAAAAATCAGTTTCTTCGATGGAAGTCAATAACTTATTCATAAATTACAGTTAAACGGCTATTTAATATGTCTGGCGTTGTCCAGATCTTTAAATTATTTAAACGCGGAGTAGAATTTATTTTGACATGAAACTACCAGTATTTTATTGAGGTATTCGCTTCCAAAAGGGGGAACACTTGTTTTTGAGAGAACAGACACATAGTACACAGTAGAAAAACCACAAACTTTGGGAAGGTCAAAGTAATCTTCGAAGAGGCGCGTCTCCTCGACTCTCACCATAGATAAGACACTGAATACTTCACAAAAAAGCATATTACTGTTACTAAGTCTAAATTACCAATAATAAATAAACCAACATTCTTTTTTTGTCAAAGATCATAATTTCAGGGAATAGATTTCCATTCATTTAATAAATCTTTCAATCTTAGAACGCCGAATCATTAATTCTTCAGATGTTGGCGCTCCTAATTCTAGAACTGCTATTAACGAATCATCAAATACTGATGATGATGACGATGATGATGATGATGAATCGTCACTATTAAGACAAATAACAACAACAAATCATATAACTACTAATGATCTTGTATTCAATCGCCCATCATCGAGTTCTGAAAATTATTCAAATTCACAATTACCACATGTTGCTTTACATGAATCAAGTTCAGAAGACACCGACAATAATACAACAAGAACTACAACAACATATGAAAGTCTACAGGATTCTATATCAACGTCATTTACAACACCGCGTGCTGCAAATTTTTTCGTTGGTTCACCCGGTGGTACAACTGATAATACAAATATATCAGCACATTCAGTTATTGAAAATGTTAGTGACATTGAAACCGATGATAGTGATGAACGAATGCATTCAGTTATAACTGATGTTGAAATAAATCCTGCATATATTCCTGATGATGAAACAACAAATGTCCTTCGAACGAACTTGTAAATTCTTTTTTTCTGTGCATTCTCTCGGCTTGTCTTTCCAGGTTTTGAAACAGTGTATTTCTTTTTCTTTTATCTAACTGATCGAGTCAGTCTATGTCGCTAATTTTGTTCATACAACAAATCGATTTATGCATGAATGTAAACATTGTATCGATAATTCATTGTTATCTATGTTTCTTTTTCTGTACTATTTTTTTCTGATTTTCTTTGTGTGTTTTTTTTTCAAAATGTGACATATTTTATGAAAGCAAAAAATTACTGATGAAAATTTAATAGTCAATCTCTTTGCTACTTCTCATAATACGTATGTGAATGCAGCGATAATAATGCATATCATCCAAAAAAGTATGAACTACAAGTAGCGTAAGACACATTCAAGAAAGTTCGATTAAAAATGAAGCTTCTTTGTTGATCGACAGTTTCAGTCTGTTTCTATCGACAAAAAATTAAATGGAAAAGAGAGAAACAACTACCACTTTTGTTTTTCTCTCGGCATACTGGTCGTCGATATACACACATATATACGTATTAGAGGGCAACAAATATCATCGAGGCACATCTATGTATATCCTTTGTTTTCATCGTCGACGCATCACTCTCTTGCTCCCGATTATATCATTTCGTTTTTTCTCTCTCTTTCTCTTGTCTGTGGCTGTTTCGTCCGTCCGTCTGTCACGATCTATAAAAAGCGGAGGTCATACACGTATGATTCCACTTATTTGTTAACGTCGATTTGGTATGGAAAAGGTGAGATACATATTAGTACAAAACTTTTTCGGACGCAATCACCGGTTATCAGGAACGCTTCGATACATGACTCGGCGTGTCTGTTGACCGGTGAAAACTGTTTGAAAATCGTTTGCCATGATTTATCACTTCGTGCATTTTCACTGTTCGATGTGCCTCCCTTGAGTAAACGACATGACTAGGGAGATACAGGGACGGTGTCAATGCGCGTTCGATTTTTTACTTTTTTACTTTTTTTTATATATCGAATTTCTCTGATGAGTGTAAACTACTGTTCTGCTTGTGCCACGCTACGCGATTCGAATGTGAGCGAAGTACAGCAGCCAGTAAATGACGCCATCAATACTCTGTTTTGAAAATTATAAAAAATTATTTTTTATGTTAAATAGACAACTGTTCAGTTATACCTCGCTTGGACATATGTAGGAGCGAAGCATTGCTGGACAGTAGTCGATTTGATAAACGATCGTCCATAACAGCGAAGCTAATGCAAAACTCGGATCTTCATCTCACTGTATTTCCTACCTCGCTATTGGTATGAAACAGCGAGCGTAGGTAATGGCAGTGGTCTGAAGTTTGTCTGAGAGTACGGATGAATATCGAATTTATTTTTATTCTATTGATAATGTTTGAATCATTACTTCTAGTAAAATGTGACAAGTTATTTCATTTAGTAACGATGCTATCAATGAAAAGTTCACAATAGAAAAATCATTAGAAAATTTGAAATGTATTTTACAGGTTAATTTCTGCTACAATTATTATAACTTATGATTCACATTAAATTGCAGATCACAATGGTTTGAATATTGATGTCGGAAAATGTTTCCATTCTTAATAATGTAGTATTTTAGTGTAACTATCACTGAAACTAAAACAACATTATATATACTAAGTTATGATCTTGATGATTGCAGTAGAGAATCAATAATGAAATAAAGGCATGAGTAAATTTAAAGATGTCGAAAAAATTGAATTTTTTTTTTGTTACTTACATTAATATTACAAAGAGAACAAAAATTTTGATAGCACTTCTAATGATTATCGAAGAAGCTTGTTTCAAAAATCAATAGAAGTCATAATTGTACTATTCAAAAAATGGTGCACACAGTTGAAAATATTTACTCAGTTGAGAATATTAACAAATAATCTATGAAAAATGAAGTGAAAAGTAGAAATTATCTCATCAACTATGGCAGATACTACGTACTTACGTAGATGAATAACTGTGTCACTGCTCTTTCGAGAACAAAAAAAAAATGAATATAAATTTGTATAAAAACAAGAAATCAAGAAAGAAAAGAAAAAACAAATCAATAGTATACATCGAGCATAGTGCTACCATGGCCATTTACGTTGATTGAATGAGGTCTATAATCTCGTGATATACCTGCTACAGGTCGATTAGAATAGTGAGAATTATTTAATATTTGTCCATCAGATGCACGTAGAATAAATTCATTTGTATCGAGATATTGCAATTTTGTTGGTTGTTTTCTATTAGCGTTCGATGGTGGTGGTGGCGGTGCTGGTCCTGGTCGTTTTTGTTGACTTTCTTGTAGTTGTGTCGTTACAGATGGTCTATTATTTGGATAACTTGCATAAAGAGGATGTTGTAAAGGTGCTGAAGTATTTCGTCGTTCAGTTGATGGACTCAATCGATGTTTATGAGGTGCTTGAACGATTGGAGTTTCATATGATAATAAATTTGGTTGTGAACCGATCATTACAGGTGATGCAGCTGTCCAAAGTGGATTTGTCGAAATAGGTGCACCACTTCCGTTGACAAGACGACTTTCATAACGAGGACTAAGATGCATTCTAGGTTGTGGATCATATAATAAATTTGTTTCAGAACGAGTTCGATGTCCATGTGGTACTTGTTGATGTTGATAACGAGTATTATGATAATAAGCATCTAATTCATTCTTCAATGATGTATTCGGTTGTGGGAAACTATTTGGTAATTCATAATTATTATTACGAGTAAAAAGTTTTCTATACAAACAATATGAGACATAGAATAATAAGAAAGTAATGAATAAAAATACACACTTAGTAATAGCAGTAATTTGCGGTGGTCGAAAACGAAAAATTGGTTGTTTATCTTGTTGTTCACTTTCAATATGTTCAATATTACCATCATTATCAGTCAGTATTGAACCTGTTTCATCTTTAAGAAATTCAAATGCTAAACTGACAGTTTCTACCTGAATGAAAATAAGCAAAAAAAAAGAGCAATAGTACTGATTTTTCGAAAAATCTTTTTTTGTTTTGTAAAATTCTGTACCGGATCAAGTGTGGTATCACTTCTTTGAGTTGAAAAACGTGATCTTCCTTTTTTTTCCATAACACCATTGCTTAATTCTGATTTTTTCAATTCATCTCCAGTAGAGTTGTTACTCGATGAATGATAATTTGAATATGCTTGTCGTCGTTTTTGACTATGATCTGGATCGATCGGTATATAACCAACGATTGTCGGCTAGAACAAAGTAAACAAAATCAATATGGTAATTTTTATGATTAGATTTATATGAAATTTTTCAAATAAAATTCTGATCACCTTTGATCTAAAACATAAGCCATAAGTAGAGCGTAATTTAGCAGTTAAAACAGTAGTAAAATTTGTTGGTAGTAAACTATCATGTTTGAAACGAACCATTATGTCATTTGACTCGAACAGCACGTATAAAAAATGTTCATTGACTAGTCTTTTTTACTCAGACAGAATAAAGAACAAAAAGAGAAGAAATGCAAATCTCTTTATCAATGAATGATGCGATTAAAATGTTGTCGTTGATTGTAAAGCAAGAGACGTCGTCAGTAGTGAGAGTGTATGTATTTGCCCGAGAGAAGATGATGATGAAGAAACGATGGCGGTAGCTACCTCAGATCAAAAACGAGAGAGAGAGAAAAGGCAGTCACTCACTAAATTGACATCTTTTCGTTATATATATATATATATATATACATATACTTTGACGCCAACAAGGCTTTTTTTTTTCTTCAAGTAGAACTCTCTGTTCAATACATATAATGAGTTATTGATTGATCGAAAAAAGTAAGACAACCTTTAATGTGAAGTATGAGTGAATTTGTGGAATGTAAAAGGGGAAGGTGTATATACTAAACTCTCATGCAATCAAAATGTTATTTTTTTTTACCTCTGTACTTTTCCATGCTTGTGCTCGTTGAACGTTGCCATGTGCTGCACGTACTGTGTCATAATCTTTTGGTGGAAATAGAAGAGGTTGTTGTGAATCAAGTTTTTTTTGAAATTCTTCTGTAATTGATTTAACAGGATCGATTTTATTTTGTCGACTACTAGTACTTGTCGATGAAGATGAAATGTTTGTATTTGTTTTATTAGAATTTAAAGTTGTTGTATTTGATAATTGTGATTTTGTAGTATCATTATGATCTAAATTAAGTAAATTATGTTGAAGAAAATGTTGTTCGAGTTGTACAATTTTTGAACGATGATTTTCATTAAGCGTATATGCACGAAGACGAATTATTAATTTTTGAGCAGTACGTGCTGAATCACACCGGTATACATGAACAAATGCTGGATAATGACGACCAGTAAGTGGTGATATATAAACAACACCTAATTTTTGAACAAAACAAAATATTTTTTTTAAATTAATTTTTTAATTAGATTACATACCAATAGTATCATGAAAAGAAGATTTTCCAATAGTTGAACCACCAATCATAGATGATGATACATGTGTAGAATATTTATGTTCATTTTCGTAGGTAATTTTAACACCATCTCTGCTTACTGATATTGTTGTTTTTACAAATTCACGTTTTGATTTAATTTGTCGAATGAAATTAATTGCATCTCGTATTGATGATTCATTTAAAAGTAATGTTGCTGCTGTACAACCACAATAATCGACATGAAATGATTTTGTTTTGGAAAATTTATGCAAAGCCATTGGACAAATCTATGTATACGAATTATAAATTGATAGAGAAATAAATGAATACGCGACTACTCATGTACAATCGAAGTTTGTCAATAAAACGAAGAAAAAACACAATGAAAGAAGAGACTAATGAACAGCTTCTACTAGAATAGATTGGACCTTGAGACAATAGCTCTGTCGACAATTTTTTATTGATATTGGAGAACGTGACTTTCATTTTGTTTACGACAACGAGGAAGAGAAAGACAAATCTGACCTATTAATTGAGACAAATCGATGCGTCTATCTATCGCCTTGAACAATTCCGTTTTCTGAGCTCTCCACACTATTATAACCTTCCTTTCTTCCTCTTTTTCTTTTCGTTCTGGACAATTCAAACAGTTCTTTCTCAATTCTCTCATACGCTCTACAATGTCAGTAGGTTGACTTTACCTACTTTTTATAACATGACATTCACCGTTGAGTTAACTGACAGTGGTTTTAATAATATCATTCGAACAAAACGTAGGTGAACTTTAGTAATACTTTTATATCTCATTATTTTCGTCATAAAAATATAAATCTTAAGTAAGAAGAAAAAGAAAGAAAAAACAAATGTAACAAAATCTGTTGAGAAATGATTTCATTCCATTAGGTAACGGTGACAAATGCTCACATAGGTGTGAATGATAAAAACAACAAAAAAACACAAGAGAAATATTGAGTATCCGATATGACTATATGAATAAAATATGATTCTAATTTTTGTATTTCATTTTTTTTTTTTATTCTGTAATTATTAATCAGACACTTGACAAGAAAGAGAAAAGTGATACGAAACAAATTCACCTACTCATTTTCTGTTTCTTATTCTCGAAAAGTACGTGTGTAGGTTGTTAAAAAAACAACATCATGTAATGTTTCGTTTTTTTTTCTCTTCTTTTTCTATTCCGTTTACTCACTTAATCAGCATTTTAGGTTTTTATTTTTTTGCTTCATGAAAAAGAAACTCTTTTTGCTGGTTTATAACATGCGATTAGGAACATAAATGTCAATTAAATATAAAGCAGGCAATAGTCGATGGTACAAGAATCACAAGAAATGGAATTTCGAATTTAGTTAGATTTTTGTTGAAACAATACCATATAAAATGACAAACATTCTCTATTCAATACGATGCATATATGTTTGAAAATCCTTTAAAAAGAAATAGTAAGACGAGAACGTCAAACACAATCAGAGATATATTGGAAATAAAAAAAAGTCAATTGAAGGATCATTTTTAATTTATTTAAATCATAATATTTGAATATAAGAATAGTAATTGTAGTAAGAGAAGAATGAAAAAAACGGCCATGAATACGTATGAATAATAACAACAAGTTAGAAGAATATCAGTAAGAATGTCATCAATGATGAGAAGAATCAGCGTGAGGCCATACAAAATACTTTCACAGATATTAATTACTAAAAAAGTAATATATATGACACATAATGGAAACCTCATGTGTTGTGAAAAATGTTATTCCAAAAATGAAACTATAAAAAAGATTTTATGTATTGAAAAAAAGAGATGCATACAGTTAGTAAATAATAAATAATATTGATTAAAAAGAAAGGACATTTTTCAAGTATGATTATAGAAAGAATTATTTTTTTTCCTAACCATGCGTACTAACTGCTATCCGCTTATTGAATAACTTTAGCTCTTAAATATTTTATGTTTTTCTTTCAAGAAGGATTCATTTCAAATTTGATTAAAATGTGTAACTTACAAAAACATGAAGCTATCAAAGAAAAATACTCTGGTTGTCTTTTTCATTGCATTATTTAACTTGACCATGAATCTTGTTTACATACATAAAATTCTCACATATTACCTTTTCATATGCATACTCTTGTCGCCTTTTAATAACTTTATGAGAGAATAAGAGATGATGATAGCTCTTACCATTTTTTTCACGAGATGTCAACAACGGCACAACTAATGTCTTATCGAATACTTGATGCTCTGCCTTACAGACACATTTATGTTCTATTTTTTATCTTATAACTGTCAACATCATCTTTTCAATCCTGTTTCGTAGTCATGTTTTCAACATAAACAAATTACCATTGTTTTTTCTATTTTTTTTAATCATTGATCTTTTTTTTTTTTTACATAAAAATATTTAGTTTTAGCATATTCTTAAAATAATATTGAAACTAATAAAAACATGCTTTTTATTATTTCATCCTATCGATCCATATTATTCTATCATAAGTTAAATGTTATAAAATAGAAAAGCAACCAAATGAAAATAATATTCGATCATTCTCCAAAAGAAACATAGAATACAACAGAACCAACTACTGAATATTGCCAGTGGGTATTAAATTTTGGTACAACAAATTCTATTCAAGGACGGTAAATATAATTCATTCAACATCAATGCACAAGCTTCTATTGAATAGTATGTTTTTTCATGTAAAAAAGCCGACTATACATATAATGTACTCAGTGAATATATCCTAGTTTATTTTTTATAATGCACATATTGCTCGTGCAATGTTAATCGTCACCAGAATAAATCAATCCTCCGTGAGTTCGATGAAAAATAATAGTCTCAGCATTGAGAGTCGAAATTCAAATATAGATACAGAAAGTTAACTTTTCCTGAATGAAACAATAAATTGACACGTCATAGATAGTTTCGAATGAACTTGAATATAATCGAACAGATGACGTGTGTATTGGAATAGTCTCGAAGACTATTGTTACATAAATTAAGGGATAAAAAAAAACAGGACAGAAAATGAGTAAGAGCACTCACTGATAAAGATATTAATCACAAACAGAAAACAAGAATGAATGAAATTAAAACTGAGTTGAGTGAGTATCTATCTCGTCAACGGCAACAGTTCAGTGTATTGAAAGAGATAAAATTAAGTACATATATGTCTTCACATTTACTATAGCCTTTGAAAAATAATTCGAACTATTTTAATTTGAAATCTACACAATACAAATCTTGCTGATCTTGAGTATATTTCATTTAATCTATGACTGGATATATCTAAAGACGTACACGAAATAAAAACATGACTTTTATTTTTACTTTAATTTTCCACAATATTTAATGATATGAAATCACATTTTTGTATATTTTTCGTATTGACCTATAGTGCATCACGTACAGTTCTTCAGAAATATATGTACCAAAAATATTGAATTCAATAAGTAAGAAGAAAGTATTGAGTATATACAAAAGAAATCAAGTTGTAATACTTAGAAAGCTGAATAGTGCGATTAAAATATTTACAGGAAATTGAATTATACAAATATGCTGTTATTTTCTAAAGTTTGAGAAAAAAAAAAGTATTTCAGCTTGTTATGCAGAGATCTTGCGCAAATGCTTTCCCTGACATTTTCTAGAAGAAATATTTAAAGAAGCTTTTAGAAAAGTGGATGCTACTCAATAATTTCATTTTGTAATAAACGAAGTATGTGTCTTCTGAACGACATTTTTCCAAAGCTTGTTTATCGGTTTTTCGTTACAATATGCAAATCTTGATCGTCTGATCGAATCCTCTCAATTTATACATACTTTCAAATTTACAGTAAATGAAAAAAATGTATATACCATATACTGAATTAGCATTTTGGATAATTTGAAGAAATACAGCAATGTAGAGGAGTGTCTTTTCTTTGAGAAATGTTGTTTTTAGAAAAAAAGCATTCTAAGCTTGATACATGTCAATACACATAGCATTGTATCCTTGCTGAAATATTTTTCAACAAATTCTCTCTCCATCACAATTGATAAATAATACCATGTCAAAGTTGCTTTTGATGATTTCCTTAATTTATTTGCTATATTATTCAATTATTTAGAGATTCAATAACAATTGTTGCAATATCATTTAATCATATTTCATGTTTAATTGATGAATTCAATCGAATCTGATTTTATATAATACTATATTCATCTATGTTTCAGTTTATCAAAAACAATTAGTCATAATTATCATAATACAAAAGAAAATATTTGTGAGAGAGTGTAGTTTATTTTGAACGATTATATCAATATTAATAAAGATATAGATATATATTTAATTTTCAAAAAAAAAAAGAGAATGAGAGATTATCCCACACCTAAATTCTAATTTAGTTTTTTTGTTAATTTGATATAAGGGATAGTATTAGAAACGAAAAAGAGCTGAAGTCATAAATATATACAAGAGGAAAAGTGAAGAAACAAGCCTGAGAATGAAGAATTAGAGTATACAAAACAGACGACATAAGATGAAAAAAAACATGAAATTGCACATTAAAGAAAATCCACAATGAAACAAAATCATTCATGTTGATCAGGTGGTTTACGAAAAAATTTTAATTTATCTCGAAATGACATGGTTTCTGTTGTAACACCACTTGAATCATTATTCAAATTTTCTTTATTAATACCATTTATATTATCTTTTTGTTGTTGAAAACGTTTAGTACGAAAACGTGGATCTAAATAAACTTCTTGTGCACCAATAACAGATGGTGTTTGATGATTTGATGTATCATCATTAATATATAAATCATCACGGCGTGTTAATTCAGCCGTTATTCGTTCAACAGCATGCAGTGATGATACAGGTATTGCAACAATACTTGATGTTGGTGATGTTTCAGTTAACGGTGGTGGAGGAGGTAATGGTGGACTTATTAATTGATGATCACTGAAAAAACTATTTAATGTTGAAATATTTTCAAATTTGAAAATTAATCTTACTTCGTGGCTCGTTGCATTAATGATTGTTTAATATTATTAGCTACAGCAAATGAACTATCTCTTGTTGGTGGAGGAGGTGGAATAGGTGGTGACAACTTATAATCAATATGATCCTTTGAAGTTGGAATATGACCAATTGAAGATGAATGTTTCATTGATTCATTTGTTAAAGGCGGTGAATCAGGTAAACGCTAAAGAAAAAAAAACGAACTTATGAAATTGTTTTTTTTTCTTTGCTTATTCATTTACTCACAACATGTTTTGATAAGCGAGCTTGTTCTTTTTTGGCTTCAATAGATCGATCTTCTTCAGACATTCGACGTATTTTTAATTCACGCATATCTCGATCAGTACGTACATCACGTTCCTTATTATATGAAAATTTTTCTTTTGTGAAAAAAAAACAGTTTCGTTTGAATACATACTCGATCTTTACGTAGACGAGCTTCAATTTCAATTTCACGTTTTGCTTGTAAACGATTTACATGTGCTCGTTCAATTTGTCGATCATGTTCGTACTGTTCTAGACGTCGTTTTAATCTAAATAATAAGAAAATTATTGACATTAAAAAAAGAACACATTAATATATTTTTCGTTACTTTTCATCAAACTCATTCATTTCATCAGTTGCATTTGGGGATGTTGTTGGTAATATAGTAGAAATCTATCAATAGAAAAAACTATTTGGAAACATTATTTTTTAATAAACTTACAGGAATCATGTTGATACGTTCTTCTTCGTTATCATTTCCATTTGTGTGAAAATTAAATTCTTCAACGCGCCGATCAAATTCATGTTCCAATTTTAAATTACTTAAAAAAATTAAGATAAAGATTTTAAGAATTTTGTTTCTATTCAACATACTTTAATTCTTTTTCTTCTTGATCTGTACGATCATTTCTATTCAATAAATCATTAATACGTTTTAGACGTAATTCACTTATATTATTTTGACGTGAATTTGCCAATTTTATTGGTTCTTGTTGTTGAATACGCGGTTTTCTGTAAATTAAAAAAAATTCGTAATAGATCACATAAAATGTGAGGAAATTTTTCAAGTATTTCTATTTTTCTTAAAGAGAGACGCTTCTGGTAGAAATTTCAGTCTGATATGTCAAACTAGAACGACCTTCGAGCTTATTTTTAGTGCATTGATGCCTTCAGGAGAATCCTTATATGTTCGCTACTATAAGTGGTACACAACTCGGGGCGCTTTGGAATTAAAGTTGATATCTGTACTCAGTTTTTATCCGAACAAAATCTTGAAATTCAATTTCATTCATTTTTCATGATCACTTCAGTACGTATGATATTAAAATATAAGCGAAAGAATATGACTTCATGACACTAAACGGTACTTTTCTTATCATACTAAGAAATCGAATCTGGTCGAACAAAAAAGTTACTTTAATTTAGACTTTTAAAAATATATTGCTTATATCTTGAACAGGATGAAAGAAATTTTAATTTTTCTGATTGAAAAGCATGTTCTAAGAAAAAACAGTACATATGTTTGCAAATGAATTCTTTTAAAATTCAAATCCAGAAAATATTAAAATAGCATATTCATATGTTTGAGTAGAATTTCTAAAAACACGTAACAGATGACGTAAAGAAACATAATCTGTCATGCTTAAATTATATAAAAATATTTATTCAATGTCGATACAAACCCAAAACTAAAAGAACTTTTTTTTCCAAAATCTGATAAAATTGTGTTTTCTCAGAAAAGTCATATATATATATATATATCGTGAAAGAGGAAATTCTACTGCATCTCGCCGTAATAAAAAATCAACTTCGATTTTTTTAGAAGGAATTCTTAAAGACAAAAAGCTGATTGAAAGAGAGTATAAATTCTATAGATTCAAAGTAATTTATTGATGATGTATTCAAAATATTGTAATAAGGAAAATGACGATAAGATTTTAACTTACCGTATTGATAAAGCTAAATGATCGGAAGACGATGATAAACTTGCTTTTGATAATCGATTAGTTATATCTGTATCATTTGTCTGAAATAAAAACGAAAAAAAAAACATATTTTCGAGAAATTTTCAAATTGACTTTGACTTACTGAATTAGTTTGTTTAAGTAAAGCTAAAGTACTTATCATAGGTTTAGGTGGTGGTTTCGGTGCTATAGTTGGCCCAATAGCTGATTGTGTATGATTAATAGGTTTTATTTGATGATTTCCATTCGTAAAGCCATTTTGATTTGGTGGAATATCTTCTCGAAAGATTAATGGTGGTGCTGTTGATAAATTTCTATCACCAAATGATTGTCTTTCACTAGCTGATCGAATAAAATTTGTTGGTTGAAGATCATCATCATCATCATCATCATCATCATTTTCTTCTTCTTCATATTCATCATTATGATCATCGATATGATGTTCATTTCCATTAATAATATAATTTTCATGATCACATATTCGTTTTGGTAAATCAAATGTTTGATTACGATTATTTATTGTTGTATATTGTATTTGATTTGAATGAAATATATTTGGATTTGATTGATGTTGTTGTTGCTGTTGTTGTTGTTGTGATGTATGTTCAATTAATAAATCATCATTTGTTTCTTCATCAATTAATATTTGTGCTGAACGTGCTGGTTGAATTAATCGATGTTGATGATCATGTTGAATAAGACGTTGAGTATGATTATTATTATTATTAATCGGAGCACTTTTAGCATTATAAACAAATTCATATGATGATGAATTATTTGTTAATTGTGAACGAGATGCTGGTCGAGGTTGTGTTATTGTTGGTGGACCATTTTGATGATGATGAATATGATGATGATGATGTTGAGGTGGATGAGCAAGTGTAGCAAAATGATGCTGTTGTTGTAGTTGCTGTTGTTGTCCATTGTTATGAGTTAATAAACGTTCATGACTACTTGTACTTTTTAATGCATTTGCTGAAGATGATATCGGTGGATGTTGATGACTTGATAATAATGATGGATTTGATGTTGCAGGAAAACGAGCAAGTTGTTGCTGACCATGATGATGATTTTCCGATGGTTTAGCAAGTAAAGCAGAGAGACCTTGACGATTAGCTGCATCCTTAAGAACTTGTAATGTTACTAATGGTCCACATTGTTTAAGTGCTTCGGCCGCTCTAGAAAATCAAAAGAAAAAAACTTAAATTTTAATTTTTAAGTAATTTAATTTTCTTCTTACTGTTCTTGTGTTATATCAATAAGACTTATTTTATCAACACAAAGTATTTGATCACCAGCTTGAAGACGTCCATCATCTTCAGCTGCACCACCTGATACAATAGCTTTTATATAAATTCCTTGAAATTGTTGAGATTCACCCTAGAATGAAAAAAATTTTAAAAAAGACTTTTTCTTTTTTTCTTTCTTCCATCTTACTTTTGCTGCAACAATACTTAAACCAAGACTATTTCCTTTTTTATTTAATGTTACAGTTTCAATACTATTATTAACATCATTGTTAATATGTCCATTTTCATTCTAAATAAAAATGAAAAATATTTTAAGTATATTCAGAAATAATTCTTTTTTCTTTAAATTACATTTTGTATTTGCATAAATTCAGTCCACATTCCAAGACTATGAGGATTAGTAAATAATCGACATACTGATGCACGACTCATTGGTTCAATAAATTCAAACAATTGTTGTGGTATACCACGTAAATTTTCACATGTATAACCATCTTCAGGTAATAAAAATGGTAAATTTAATTCAGGTTCTTCAGCTAATTGAACAAGTACACCTTCACGACGTAAATTTTCATCAACATGTTTATAAGCAGCAGCAAGAAGACTAAACAAAATACATTATTCATTAATCACATCAATCAATCATTTATTTTTGTATGTAAAGATTGAACTGTATCAGGCGTTTGACAGGCTCTTTCAACTCATAAAAAATTCAGATATGTTTACCTCTAATTATTGCATACAAAAAAAAAGATTTTAGCTAATGGAAAAAAGTAATTTGATCATATAGATATCAGAGATAGATGTTGACTGAATAGACTATCAATACTAACTAAGCTACAATATATCATCATTTTCTCTAATGTACCATTCGTATTTATATTAGTAGAGAAATCCTTGAACGATATTGATTACATAAAAGAGGAATAGATACAGAGTCATTCATACGCATGATAGCGAGCAAAAGATAATCTTTATCGATGAAATAAATCATCAATCACTCAAAAATTGTCAATTAGTATTAATAATTCTTTGCAAGTGTTATTTCTTCAAGTATGTAACCTATGACCAGAAAGTCTTAGCATAAAATAATCACTAAATTTTTAGCAGATGACAGGGTATTAGAAACAGACTTTCTCGTTCTTTCCAAAAATGTGTTCAGAAGTTAATTCTAAAGTAAGGTTGGACACAATCATAAGATTATTTAAGAATAATGGTTCTACAGAATACTACTTTGCATTATAGTTGAAACCTATCAAACTCAAAAATATAAAACAATCTTCTATGTATTTTTAAAAAGAAATTTCTGATCAATCTTGATCTCCATAAAAACTAGCTGTCTAGTAAAAATGCATAGATAGGAATTCGCTTGTGGTTGTAATATTTCATTGTGTATAGAATTCAGTGCTCTACAATGTTTAATTGAAGGTTTTCTGAGATCAGAGTTCACGATAAAGGAAAGCTTCCCTCCTCCAAATGGTCTGACTTTCTGCCATCTTTTTACAGCTTCATAGTAACCAGATTTAGAAACATCATTTACCTTTTTTTCACAGAAAATGAAATGTAAATAAGCAGATATTTTTTTGGGGAAGTGACTACGATTGCGAAAGCGCCACTTTAGCTCTCGTCTCCAGTCATCACTTCTTTAGAATATTCCTACGTTTCTCTTTTTTACAGAAAATTTCCTGGTAGTTGTTCAATTTTATCCTGAAAACAGAATCTGAACATATATTTCGAAATAGAAAAAAAAATTCTAATTCAGCCTCTAACCAGTCGCCTTTTAGTGGGTGAAAAATTAGTGAATATTCGATGATAAAACGTTCCCATTATCAGTTAGAAACTAAATGCAAGTTATAAATAAAAAAATAAAAAGAACATTTCGAAAGTTCATACATGTGTTGTTGTTGAAATGAAAACAACGAAATAATCTTTGAAAACTTTCGATGAGATACGCAATGTGATGAATATTTTAGTTATAACGAACAAAACTCAACTCATTATATATGCATATACAAAAATAATCTTACGACTAATCCTTCTTCTTAACGAATAGAGAAGCTCTCAAATTCAAAAAAAAAACAAATTTATACAATATTTTAACTTTGAACTTATTGAAACATGAGAAACCTTCCTCAAGCCTTGTTCTGTAAGCTTAAACACAATTTCATCGTATATCATCATACTTTAATCTCCAATCAATCACGTTACAACAAAGCTTAAAATTTTTCTTTTCAATAACTTACGCTTGACTAAATGTAGGTGAAATAGGAGATTCATTTCTATTTAAAACATAATTATTTAATATTTGTTTAATTTGTATTGAATTAAGTTTAAATGTATTATTTGATATTAATTGTTGTACATCATGTGCATCACGTTTACCATTTTGTAATAATAAACATATTTGATTAACTTTTGTTAAATGGCAATCGGATGCTAATTCTAAACCTTGTCGTTGTGCCCAATCACTTATAGATTTTAAACGTAATGATAATTTTTCTCCCCAAAAATGTGAACATAATTTTAATTCTGGACAACAAACAATACGATTAAATAACCATGTATTTATATAATGAAATATTTGTGAAAACATTTGAATTGTTAATGCAGCATTAACACGACATTTACGTAATAAATCCATAACAGATGAAAGTGTTGCAAGTATATCACCTAATGTTGCTTGATGATAATTATTTGAATTTATATCTAATGTTATCCAGCGTAAATCAGATAATTTTATATTTGTTGAACTATTTTCTTCTTAAAAATAATACAAATTTCTTTTTTTATTTTTAAATCAAAAAACATTTTTTAGTTACCAAAAGCAATATAAATATCACGTTCAACATCATCTTGTGGATTTGTAAATGATATTAAATATTTATCTAATTCATTTTGTACAAGATGTGTTAAATAACGAAATAAACGTTGAACACATTCAGCTAAACGATCTTGTATATCATGAGAAATTTTTGATATATCACGATCTTGTTTTATAAAATAAAGTAATTCAGATGTATTTGCTATCCAATAAGCAAGATAACCACCATGTTCATGACATTCCTTAATGGTTTTTTTAGGAAGAAAAATTATTTCTTTTAAATGAAAAAGATTTTTATATCTGTAAACATACTTCAATTTTTTTATTTATCATATCTTCAATGCGATAAAGTAATGAGATGATATTTTCTTGCTTTTGTACAAGTGGAAAATTTGGTTTTCCATATGGTGAAAGACGATGGCGTAATGTCATATAGAGTGTATACACAGGTGATAAACGAAATTGTATATTAGTTAATGGATAATTCTCAAAAACAGCATGAAGAAATCGAGTTTCAGCTAAACAAAATTCAATTTTAGATTGAAAATATTTCAAAACAGTAATACTAATCGTTTTGGTCATCAATAACATTATATTCTTCTGCTTTACTTCACACATCACAGTCAATTAAATACATT
This sequence comes from Rotaria sp. Silwood2, assembly GCA_905329745.1. Classification (NCBI taxonomy): domain Eukaryota; kingdom Metazoa; phylum Rotifera; class Eurotatoria; order Philodinida; family Philodinidae; genus Rotaria; species Rotaria sp. Silwood2. The sequence continues at coordinate 1,970,523 of CAJNSZ010000007.1, read as the reverse complement.
CATTGTATATATGATTGAGTAACTCAACAAACAATGATTCCCAAAATCATTCAAGTATGTTTATTTTAATGACAATCCAAAAAGTAATTTGTGTAGTTTTATTTCCAACACGAATTTAAGAAGATGAAAATGATTGCTAATTTTTCAAAGACACTTCCACGTACAGTCAACCGTAAAACAAAAAAGGTTCTCAAAAGACTTTTTTTCGTCTCTACGATTAAAATACTCGAACATGTCGACTACAGCTCAGCAGTAGTCAGGAAAATTAGGAGTATTATACTATTTTGGTTCTAGAACGATGATTTATAGAGTAAATTTGAATATTAACCAAAATACAATTTGCAAACATTGTCGTGTTGATACAAAAAGGTCGTTGATAAACATAAACGCAAACTTTTCATCTCCTAGAATTCTGTCTGAATTATCCAGAATGACACAACAAACAATTCTCTAAAAACCGTATTGTCTTCGAGCTCTCTACGACTCTTTTTTTTTTTGACCTAGACATATCAAATCTTACGGAAGGTACATAACTCGCTTTGTCTACTAATTTGTACGGAAATGACATTTCTGTGCGTTCTCTAAGGTTGATCTGTCTGGGTCAAAACTGCATTGTAGACATCTAAAGGACATTTCATAGTTTAGATAATTATTTTCTCGAGCATTCTAGACAATTTAAAGAGTATTCTATTTCCAGATAATCTATCCTTGGAAAACTGGCATTCATTTCCATCTTTGGAAATTCCTATTCGAAATATAAATTTTCTACACAAATCACTATTTTGATCTTTGTGACCGTTTAAAGCTGTGGAAAAAAAAACCTGTTGAAATGATTTGCGAAATTATGGTATTTCACATTTTGTTTTCATTAGGTAATTTTTTTTCACCATACTCATTGATATCAATTTAAAAGTTTTAATTGAGTTTCATGAACAAGACATAGTATTTAGAAAAAAATTGTCGATCTCCTTTATTTATTAATAACAAGTGACATTAAGTTGAAATTATTATATTCAATATGTATTCTATTCATACACGAGAGAAATTGATTAGGAAAAAGAATGTTATGTGGTAGAATAGAAGCTTTTTCATCTGGCTTAATGAGGAACACTAAAAGTTCGCATGTCATTTTGAAACATAGTCGCAACTTTATAAAAATTAATCAGCGGATGATCACAGGTCACGAATGCACTATTTAGAGTTATTATAAAATAACACTATTGAGATAATAATTGATTTCTGTAATCGGAAAAATGCATTCCTACAATATACGAAAGTCCTTCATCAATACTTATGATGTAATATTTATATAATATTGTATCACTGTTTCCAATCATCAGAGTTTTTCATGCATATAACTAGAACATTGTATCAACTATACACTAATAAACATGTCAACTCCTACGAAACACTATCAATGTAACCTATAAAGAACATTCAATGTGTTTTTATTGTCATCATCACATAATAATAATGATGTTATATATAGTATGCTTTGATTCATATAGAATGACAGGTGGATTTATCAGAGCTAATTAACTTAGTTTAATCTTTGACATAAATCTACTTTCTAGTTAACTAATTTATGTATATGGAAAAATAAAGTACATATTACTACTCTAAGATGTTAATTGCCGAGATGATTGACTATGCATATCTGTAGGATACAGAGACAGCTGCTGGAAACAAACTAAATCTGGATATGTTTGCTGATTCATGGATCAGCGTAATATCATTGTTAATTAAATTAATCATAAGACTTGTCTCTGTTGTTTTTTATGAATGATCCCCTTTTTAGAATATAGATTAAACATTTGAAAGATTTCTTCTATTTACATATCGTCTCAATGAAACCTTAAAAATATAAATAATCTCTTACTTTCTGAAGGAACTTCTAATAAACCTGGTAGAACATCGATCATCGTTCTTAAAATATGAGAAGAAAAAAAAATAATGAAATACAAACTTGCAAATACAATCATTTTTTACCCTGATTCAACAATCGAATTTGATTTTTTCTGTTGTAAATCTTTTGGTGGTCGAATTTGTAATGTATTCGATTCGACTTGATTAGGTTTTTTTATTCCACTCATTGGTAATGTTGACAATGAACTATGTATTGATGGTTTATCACCATTTATTTGTGGTTTTGTTGGAATTATATTTGATGTTTTCACTGATGTTTTATGAACAAATTGTGGATCACAATAACGAAATGTTGAATTTCGTCCAAAACAAACTAATACACCATGTTGAAGAACGAATGGTGTTGATACAAGTTTGCCATTCAACCATATTTCACCACGAGGTGTTAATGTAACAATACCATTTTGATTATGAATTGTGCAATGGTCACGATCAATACCGACACCATCAATCTAAATTCGAATAAAATTTCTTTTTGTTATGTTTATTCAATTAGAAAATATTTACAAAAAAATATTGTTTGCCTATTCCAGCTTTTGCATCACGACCAACATATGTTGTATTCGGATGAATTTTAAATACACGAGGTGTTGTAAGATCAGTACCATCTATGATACAAATTGTTTTTTTTTGCTAAGAAAAAATTAAAATTTTACCATTTTTAACTTCAACAAACATAGACAAATGATCATTTATAGTTCGATCTTGAATTGATGGTGCTGGCATTGTATCTAATGCGGATTCTTGTGCACGAAGACGTTTACGAATTTCAATATACTCTGGTGGACACTTAACAACTTTAAACATAATTGAACCTATTAACGAAAAAGCTTTTTTTTTAGAAAACTTTTGTTGATTGAAGGGCTTTATTTTTGCTAACCTTCATTTTTTTGTGCATGACTTAAACAAATACTTAATGGACATTCTTGATCATGTAAAATAACTTCTTTTATTGTTTTATTATCCATTTGATCACGTGGTGGAATAACAATCTTTAATTGAAAAATGAAAATTTTTTCAAAAAATATAAAAACAAGAAAGTTTACTTGAAGAAGACAATAACTTTGTGGATCTTCATGTTTTAATCCATATTTTTCAAGCATTTCTTTAACAACCCATTCAGCTGTATCTTTTATTGATAAAAGAAATGTTTTATATGGTATCGATGGATTTAATGCATCACCAAATACTTTCATAGTACCACCTTGAAATAGAATTTTAATTCATATGAACTAATAAAATGAAAAATATTTTTTCTACCTCCTTCTTTTGTACTTATTTTAATAAATTTTTGTTTTAAACGATCTTGTTGAATTTTTTTAACCATTTCAGGATTTGATAACGAACGAGTAAATTTATTTGTTTCAGGTACTGATTTATATAATGATTCAACAATAGCTGTTGGTGTTACAGTTGATGATTGAGTATCATTTTCATCAATACCATTTTTCTATATGCGTGACAAATAAGTCAATTCAACAAACGATGAAAAAAGAAAACTTTTTTTTTCTCTCGTTCTCTTTTACAAACTTAATATTTCATTGCATAAAAATTGATTTTATATATACGTATGTACATATATAGCTATGTACATTAAATAAATAAAAAGAAAGAGAAAAAAATTTCTACATGGTTGGACAACTTATTTTATTTCATTCTTTAGACAAGGCGAAATAGAACGGGTTTTTTCAAACAGTACGATTTAAGTTTTTTTCTTTTTCACTTCATTTATATTCGTTGGGCGAGTATTAGAAAGACTCTAAAGAACATATTCGTAGTATTTAGTAATGTATTGTGAATGTGTACATTTGACTCTAATTGCTAATGGATTGATTCATACTCAAGTAGTTATTTTTACAAACATTAAAGACCTGATGAGTGAGCCATTTACATATCCTCTATGGATATAATTTAGTATAAGTATGTTACAGCAGAAATTACATAATAATCAGCATAGTTTTGTATAGACATTTGTGAGTTTCTGTTGGTTCGATTTGTATTCAGTTTGGAGTCTGAATAGAGCAGAATTTACTCTAACCTATTGAAATACAATCTTTTGGCTATGGTCCAATTTTTATATTGTTAATGAAAAGAAGTTAACTATACATCCATCCGGATTCAGATCTAGTGAAGTGTAAGTCTGCAGGTGTATAGTTTCTAGAAACTGCATGATGTAGATATATCTATATTAGATAAATCTGTTAAATATGAAGCTTAGGTTTCTGTTTAAATATTAAAAAAAATTAATTCACAACACCAAAAAGAACGAATATAAGCAATAAGCATACACCAAAAGCAGAGCATTATTATTACCGATATACTCTCGTCGACAGAAAATCCTAATATGGAAAGAAATGTGCGATATTCAAACGCATATTGTTTTTCTATTCAATCAAATTAAAAACAAAATTTTAAACTAACTTTATCTTGTTTTTTCTTTTTCTTTGATTCACGTTTTGATGATCGCCGTTCTTTAAAACTACCACCAATTGGTTTTGATATCTATAAAAATCAAACTTTTATTTCACAAATATATATATCCTTTAATTAATACTAACTTTAGGTAATTTTGCATTTTGTAAAACAAATCGACCTTCTCTTTGATCTTTTCCCCAATACAATTGAACCCATAATGGTCTTTCATCCATTTCTAATTTTCTTCCTTCTGGAAAAGAAAAAAAAACAAACAATATTATTCCTTTCTTAATTTATTCAATTTATGAAACAAACCTCCATTTGGATGAACTTCATAAATACAATAATCTTTTTCATTTGGTAATGTTTTCATATCGGGTCTCAATTTTTCCATTAAAACTCGAATAACATCTAATGTTGTAGCTGTACTTGCAACACGTATACATTTTGTTGTTACTTTATCTTCGGCATCTTGAAAATAAAATCTCATAACACCATAAAAATCGAGAACTTCATTAGGTTCACTAATTTTAAATAAATCAAGTCGAGTTGAGTTCCATTCATTAATAAGATTGAGTACTTCAGAACGATCTTTCGGCAATCCGTTCATGGTCATGTCATATCTAGAAATAGAATATTAGTGTAACAAGTATAAGGAAGTAGGAAATAACATTTTTGTCCTTCTCCGATATACAGTCAACTGATAGTAACAGAAAAAGAAAGATCTTTATCAGTTTTTTCTTATTCTATGGACGTAATAAACATGTCTATTGGAAAGTTCAACTGACGAACAATTCTTCTTGTCATGTTGATTTTTTCTCCCCCTTCTCTTTATCGTCCGAATGAACGAACGAAACAATGACCCAGAAAGTGAAATAATTACGAATCAAAATTGAAGAACTAGAGGTCGCTAAAATGCTTCTACTCGGTTGGTTCAATTATGAAATTAATATCCAGTTAAACAGTTATTCTAAATATTAAACGAGTTTATTTTCACATGATGAATATTTGTTTACTTTAAAAACAGGCTCACAGTCATGTAGTCTGCTCTGTGAAATGTTAATCATGCCAATTAGTCTATTGACTGTATTTAAAGTGAACAAATGTCATTAATAATATACAAAAAATTAATTTTAATAAGTTCATTCTATTTGTATATATAAAATGTTCAATATTCTAGGCGACAAATTAGTGAACAGTTTAGAAAGTAGTACCATACAGTTGGTTATTATATTAGTTTTTTTATTTATCTATTTGATATAATATGAATGTCAAGATTATTTTGTAAGCATTTCAATGAACAAATTTTATTCATAAAGATCTTTATAGGAAACAATTATTATTACGAAATTCGTTGAATATATCAAGAACGTTTTCGACATTCCGTAAGCAGTGAATCGAAAATACATTCCTATTCAAAAATATAAGATCAACGTATTTTGGTTGTTTTTCTGACAATGTCAAGCATTTATCCCAAATCGGAATGGTGATTTGAATAACCAATGAAGTTCTCTATTAAATATATTCTATATAGAAATGTTACAGATGGACTATAAAAAGAGGGGTTTATGAACATCGCACTTTTCAGGATAGACAAGAATATGCAAGAATCAGATTTTAAGACTTGTTTGCGCAACGTTCAGGATAAAATGAAGAGTCAATAGGTTTCCTATGACCTACTGTTTAAAGATTATAACAATGACAAAAACATGCTTTTATTTTTTAGCAAGCTTATGATAGATTTCGCTTTTTCCTTATTTTTTTTTGGTGATGGATGAAATTTTTGAATGGAAGGTCGTAGAAAATCCAATGAAAACTCATTTTATTCAGAATTTTTTGCTCTTTAAGATGGTGCCTCATAAAAACTAATTTTCACAACCTCTTCTGATACCTGAGAAGTATCCTGTTTCGTTTTTTTTTACAAAATTTTCATAATCTATCTATAAAGTTTCGGTATGGAATGCCTTTTATAGAGAGCTTCATTGACTATTTAAATCACTATTTGGCTTTGCAGCAAATGCTTAATATCATACAAAAACATTAGAAATACATTGGTCTTGTATTTTTTATCTGTATTGTACATGTATTGCACAATCATTGTGCAATTACATGTTTGATTATTTTTATAATGGTATTTAGTGATGATGACTGTGTCATTCATCAATAATTGTAGGTGTGGTTGAATCGTGTTTAAAACAATTGATGTTGTCATCAAACAAAAAATTTACTGTTAGTAATTTATTTATTAAACTTTTTGAGATTTTATATTGTATTTTATTTACAGATTGCTGTTGAAGGAAATATTGGCTCTGGGTAATTATAGATATTTATCGTCAAAATAGAATAAACATAGAATTCTATATTTAGAAAAAGTACAGTACTTGCTTATCTAAGTAAATCATCATTATGTGATGTAAGAAAATATTTCGTTTTATTTTATCAATTATCCATTTTGATATATTAGATTGTTGCGGAACCAGTTGAAGCTTGGACAAATCTCAATGGAAATAATCTTCTAGTAGGAAAATTCGAGATTAATTAATAATAAATTTTTTGTTTTATTTTGTGTTTTTTAGGCAATGCTTTATAATGATCCACATCGATGGGGTTTTGCATTTCAAGCAAATGCTCAGATGACACTTGCAAGATTACATGCACAACCATCGAAATCACTTATTAAAGTTATGGAACGATCTATTTATAGTACAAGATATTGTTTTGTTGAAAATCTTTATCGAAAGTACAATCTTTATTTTTTTCATGAAATTTTATATTTATTCTTTCTTTTTGACTTCTATAGTAATATTCTTGAAAATGTTGAATATGAAATTTTAAACGATTGGTTTCAAATGCTTACATCGAATGATTCATGTCATCTTGATTTAATTAGTATGTTTGTTCTATTATTTATGATTATTTTGTTGATTTCTTTTCTTTTTAGTTTATCTTCGAGCACAACCAGAAACATGTCTTGAACGGATAAAATCTCGTAATCGACCCGAAGAACAATCTATAACTATTGATTATTTAAAACAATTACATGAACGTCATGAAGAATGGCTTTCACCACAAACTCGAACGTCAACAACACCTGTACTTATTGTTGATGCCAATCAAACAAAAGAACATGTTTATATTGACACAAGTGCATATGTGTCAAATCTAGCTTCTTGTTAAATGTCTTTTTTTATTTCATTTGTTGTTGTTTTTTTTTTTGTTATTATTGTTGTATTAAAAAAAAGTTTACGATTGTTCATCATCAATAGATGATGGTAAATATTCTCGAGGAAATAAGCAAGCTATTCGTACAATTGGTTTAGCATAATTTGAATTATTTTTTATCTAAAATCAAGAAAATAATTATTTAGCATAAGATTGTAATTGAATTACTTGAATTCCAAAACGTATTTTTTCAAGTAAATATGTCCATTTAAGTTTTGTTTTTTGTTCATCAGTCATTAAAATAAATTCATCGACCTTTATTCAAAGAAAAGAAGAAAAGAGAAAATGAATTTTAAAGAATAGAATGGGAAAAGACTGAGGATATGGATGCGGGATTGAAAGACGACTCACATTGACACTGACACTGATCATCTTATGCTGAATAGCATATTGTCTAAATACATATTTGAATGATCCTATCAGAGATGGAACCGGTACCGGTTTGAAATTGATACCGACTTTGAACTAACGACTTGTCCAATTATTGATCTGTGGATACTGATACTTGACTTAGTCAGCCTTCAACAACGTTTCATTACACACCCTCTATGAGAAAATGAGAGCAAAAACAATAAATAAGACACATAGTTAATGACGGGTGTAAAAGTTACTGACTGGTAACTCGTACCGGTTGCATCTATGGATCCTTTTCTTTTTGTATGCTTAATAAATCTTTTTTATCAATGCTATAGATTATTCAATATTTTTTCTTTCTCTGTTTATTCCTTGACATGTAAATTTTTACTTACTGAACATTTGAGCATTTTTCTTGCAATATCATCACCTAATTTAACATTTGTTATTGTACCTGTATGATCAGTTAAATGAACATTTAAACTAAAAACTTCTTTTGTTGAAAGATTTTCATCATTGATTTGTTCTAGTAATTTCATACGACATTCAGCTTCTGTACATTCATTAAAGCCATTATTATCACGAACAGAACGATTACAAAAAATACTAAATTCAATATATTTTATTGGGATATAAAAATGAAAATAAAAGTTCGAGTTTACCATCTTTTTGTAACTACTTGATTTAATGACCCATCAACATCGAAATGAGTTAAAAAACATTGTACAATAAATGTATCAGTACCATTACCATCAGATAAATATTGTTTTAATTCTCGTATAGTTACAACTGTTGCTTGAAGTGCTTGATAAAAGAAAAAGTAAATATTGTAGAGTTTTAAATATAATTTTACCATTAAAACCACCATCTATGGCAACATTGAGTAAATCGTCGATTGGAATTGATCGCATTGATTCATACAGTTGAGCTGATTCATTCGTATCTAATATTGTAATATAGTTTAAACTATTCGATCGAAAATTGTTTATTTTGTCAAAGGAGCGCTAGTAAGATTTATTTTATTTATGTATCCTTAGCTTAAAAATCATTCTAACTATATCAGGAAAAAAGTCATAGTTGAGAAGAGTTTGTTTTCATTGTGATTCTTCTATTTGATATCAGAATATATATATATTAGAGGCTACTCTTCTCTTTTCTTTGTGATTATTTCTGGTTTTCACCGAAAATACGTTCGACTAGACTGGAATTTTTATCAAAACGAAAGCATTTGAAATGAAGCGACAAATGTTTGAGGAAAAGCTTTTAAAGGAGTTTTTTCGATTTTTTCTCGGGATTAAGAAGTGCGTAAAAATTTGGTAGGAAAGCCAGAGTGCTGACTTTCAGAACCCTTTTAAATTTGGATAGGAAGGTCAGAAATGAAAATGATAGATTTAACTTCTGAGGAATATTTTCAAATTTTTGAGTTAAGAATTTCAGCGTGATTGGATGATGGTTAGACTAGTGCCATAATATGATAGAGTACTATCCTTTAGAAAATCAAAGTTTTTCTGAAAAAGAATATATCTCTGTCTGGCCACATGCATCCTTTTCAAAATCCTGAAATTGTTAAAAATAAGACGATGAGTACTCATAAAACAAGATTCTAAAAAAAACACATTTCAGCCGCTGCTCTATTCACTAATAACTTTATGATAAAGATAATTACCTGGATTGATAGTAAATAAACTTTGACGAGTTGCAGTTAGTCCATAAACTTTTCGATATTCATCATAACGAACACGTAAACCAACACAAAAAATAATATGTTCTTCAGGTATCCATCGTTGAGCAAACTATGATATAATCATAAAATTAAAATTAACATTCTTAAAAAGAAAAATATGTAATTACTTTAATTTGCTCACTATCCCAAAACGTTAACCAAACTCCACTAGTTTCTCCATCAAAAAGTAAAATTTCTAAAAGTTGTTTTTCCTCATTATCATAATCAGTTTCACGTTGTCGACGTGTTCGAATCGTTTTCAATGCCCCAATCTGACCAAAAAGAAAACAATAAACAATAAACAAACTAAAATTTTCACTACTTGTTGTACACCAGCTAAAACATTAATTCCATCAAGTTTTTTTACTAATTGTTCACCATGAGTAACGATTTGTGCTAAAGTATAGTAATCATTTCCTGCTCGGCAAGGTACAGAAGCTAAAGATTCATATTGTTTTGCTTTTGGACCTTCGATTTTTTCTACATATGATTTTTCATTTAATGAAAGTTCAATTGATCTAAATATGTCAATTTAGGCTAAATAAACTGAACAAGAAGAATAAAAATATACAGAGGCGTCCATGGTGTATAACTATTTGCTTTATCATCTAATTTAGCTTTTACAACTGGATAATGAATTGTCACTAGACGAACAAAGTTATTTAGTTATTTTTTAAAATTAAATTTAAGTATTCATACCAACATCTCCAATTGTAAATCTACTACTAATAATAATTAAATCTTTTGGTGAAAGCCAATAAGCAACATTAACAAAATCTTTAATTGAATCTCGAAATGTAAAGTTGAGTACACTTCGTTGTTGACGATCATCTTAAATCAATAATACAAGGTGGTAAAAAGAAAAAACAATAATTGCATACTTCCTTCAAATGTTCGCACTTCAACTTTACCAATAACAATACCATATATAATCTTACAAAAAAACAAAAGACATCATATTTCGATTGAATAATGAAAATAAAACTTACACCATCAACTAAACCTGGATTATTAGATGATAATAAATTTAACTTAACAACTCTTTGAATTGTTCCCATCGATTGATAAGATTTTTCATGATCCTATTTTATCATAAATATCATTATGAAAATGAATAAAACAATCAAATTCAACATACCATAGTAATTAACCGTTTTTCGAATGAACATATACAGAAAACGTTCAATGAAGACGAGAGAAAAAAATACTTTTTTTTTGAATAGTCAGATTTAACGATTTATTTCGAGGTACAATTATACGATTGGTCGATAATTACATATGTGGTTTAATTTCAATTTAACCATAGAGAATGTCCGAAAAAAACGATATACAAATAAATTTCTATATCATCAATATGTTACAGTCAAATGAGCTAATGTTGAGGAATGGCCCGATCAGAGGAAAAGAGGTGTGACATCCTTCTGAATCAAAAAAAAAATTTGTTTTTTCCAACGAGATCAAAAATTTTGTGTACATTTTCTTAGAAAACAAATCGTGACATATATCTCCCAATGTTGACTGCTTCGGGTCAACCCTCCAAATAGTTTTTATATCTATAGAAAAATGAATGAAAATTTGAACTTGATAAAGTTTAGTAATGAGTTAAAACTAGTCATTTCCTATGAACAAAGATTTTAATTGATGATACATAAAATATTCTTAAATTGACTGTGTTAATATGTTTCTTCGTAGAAGGAGAGTTCATTTAGGGTATTCCTCCCCTTTTCGCAGTTCTTGAGAATGGCTCATCAGAAAATTTTGAAATTTTCAGGATACGTAGATCTTGATATGAGTACAACAACAGTTGTTATACACTCAAAACTCCTGGATACTGTCTTCTATGAGATAATAAGGTCGCATTGGTGAAAAATGACCTCCAGTTTTCACCCGTATTTCTCCAAGACTCTATTTTCGATTGAGTTGAAAATCTTTAAACAAGTACTAGACGCTATATGCAGTGATCATCTTTGTATTCTTTGTCCTTCAAATAAGAAAACTGAAATATCAAGGGTACTCTTAAAAACATATGTTCTTTTGAACAGAATTGTTCTGTAAGAGCTACCCAAAATCTGTAGAACAAAAAACAATCGTCCTCCCAAACAGTGTATAGTATATATGAGGAAAGGGAGATGCTTTTGCTGTCTTCTTCTCGGAGTTTTTAGCCTTTAAGAACAACATCTGAATGCCGAAATGTACTCAATAGATAGATATTACTTCAGATTATATGACGGTCACAAAAACACAAAAACTTTGGCTCATGAAAATGAGAATATCCTTAATGATTGTTATTACGAAATATTAACAATATATAAGTCAATAACTTTTTGAGAGCAATACTTCACAGGTAAAGATTTTTTTGATTCATTAATATAAAATTAAACTGAGTTGTTAAAACGTTGTATACATTACAAAATTATCTTGATGCAGAGATATTTTGAATCTAAATCATATTCAGTAAAAAAAAACAGAAGAACTATAAAAATAATGTTTCGTATAGCAAATTTTGAAGCTAATATATTAAAGGTCTCTGTTTATTAATCATCTTTCGTGAAAAAATAATGACAAAAAAAAAAGAAAAGAGAAATGAAAATCACTACATACTATATCTATACATAATACAGTTGTTCAAATAAAAAAAAGAAATGAAAAAAAGAAGAACTTCACTGAAATATAAACTTAGATCGTCGTCATCTGTAATTCGGTTTTTATCAAGATTTCACTGATTTCTTTATTTTTTCAAAACATTAATAAAGAATGTTAAAAATTTTGACGCCTTGAAAAAAAAAACTCCTAATAATATTTTTCTTTTACGTAACTATTCTCATATCTTGTCTTTGTCGTATTCGACGACGTTCCATAACTTGTTTACCAAATCGTTTAGCTGCAAGAACAGCTCGAACAGTTAATCGCATAGGTTGTTTTTGTTCTTGTTGATCAATATATTGTTTTCGAGATGTATCATTTATAACACGTGATAAATTATTTGAATTTGGATTAAGTAATGGTATTGTATGTGTTACTGTTACGAATGGATGTGGTGTAAAATAAGATTGTTCAATAATTTGTCGTTGTTGAGATACAAGTGATCGCATACCTAATGCTATTTGTCGATTAACCATTGAACCTTGAACAAATTCTCGACAAAAATTTTTTACATAATTCATACTAAAATAAGCTTCATGATGACATTCATCATTATAAAGTTTTGTTGCATACTGAAACAAAAAAATAAAAAATAAAAAGTAAAAATAAATAAATTTGTTTATTGTTTTTTTGTTACGAAATAATGATTAGCACGATCAGTTGGTTCACTAGGCATATCAGCAACAATCATAGCAACATAACCGGCAAGACCAAGAACTAATTCAATTGGATAATTACATGTCCATAAAATATAATTTAAATGTGGTACATCCGGACGAATTTGACGCATAAATTTAAGTGAAAGAACAAGTACTGAAGTAGCAAGAAGAGATGCATTAAAACAACTTGACCATGATTGAATACATGCAACATGAATAAATAAATTACTTAATGCTCGAATCTATTGGAAGTTAGAAACAAAAATAGAATTAAAATAAAAGCAAAACAAAAAACTGAAATTTATTTACTTTTGGTTCATTTAATTTACATGTTTCAGTTGAATTAAGTTCTAGAAAAAGTTCGACAAATTCTTGTGGTAATGGTAATTGAAAATCAAAATTGAGTTCAGCAAATAAATGTCGAACTATATGACCAATATCACGTGGATCAAATGCATTAGCGGAATAACGAGAATATTCTTCAAGCTAACAACATATGAAATTCAACATAATAATAAATAGAAAAAAAATTAATTTTATTTTTACTTTCACTTGAATACGATTATGAAATTTTGCAACAAGAATAAAATAACCCATAGCACGTAATTGATAATCACGATCATAATGACCACGTAATGTATCTCGTGCATCAAGAAGTCGAACACAATGTTGAGCTACTTCTTCTTTCATATGATTTTTACGCTAAAAAAATTTGAAAATTTATTTTTCATTATTTTAATAGACATTAAAAACAAACTTGAATTCCAATTAACCAATTAACAATCGATTGACGCCATATAAGACTAACGGCTGAACGTTGTAACACAGTTCGAAGCCAAAGAACACTAAAATTTAATGTATGTGATTGTCGAGCTTCAAGTAACTGTTGAAGAAAATAGAAAAAAAAAACTACTAGTAAAATATTTTTAATCCTATCGACAAACCTACGAGTAAAGTATTTGTATGTTCAAATAAATATTGATGAAGACCAACGCGTTGTATACGTGATGCATGTGTATGAAAATCTGCCGAAGTTGAAGAAATTGGTTCCAAAGTATCGCAAAGAACTATTTTAAAATGAAAACAAAAAAAAAACAATTTTTTTTTAAATAACAAATAAATCTTACAATTGTAACAGAAAATCGTTGATTGAAGAGGTCGTTGAATAGCAGACAAATTATTATTATTAAATGGACTCTAATAAAAATAAAAAATCTTCCTATGAAAAATAAATTAATAAGCAAATAAAATTTACATTCCCAGTTGAACTAGGTACTAGTTGATTTCGGTCGTCTCCCATGCGATGCGAATGACGTATGATTATTTGCGTTTGTCTATCTCAAAGAGAAATAAAATGACAACGAATGAAGGAATAGGAAGACGAATTAAATAATTTCTTTTTTCTTCTTGCCTTTCGCTTTCGACTACAGAATATAAATATGCACATTTCCACGTCTATAGTTGTTGATGTATACCTAGATTAAGAGAGAATAATTCACTCTCGTTTGATCGAAAACATGCTGTTTATATAGTCACAATACTATTGTTAACTATTCGTTGGATTACTGTTCTATATGAATGACTAAGGAGCATAGAACGAAAATGAGCATATGAATGAAACATTTTTCTCATAAAATGTCCTAATATAAATTTAGATTTGATTCAAAGAATTTCAATCATTGTAGAATTCATTGATGTCTAATGAATGCTTATCCATAGTAGTTTCGAAGTATTATGTCTACGACTTTTGATGTCGACGAAATTTTAAGTAATTTCTTTTTTACAGATGATTACTCGAACTATTGATTTGTTTTCTGAAGAAAAAATCAGTCAAATTAACAGAATTCTTATAAATTTTTGGTGCGAATTTGTCAGCAAATCCAACTGTTGAAATCTGATAATTGATTGTCAAAGTTATTACAAGATGCAAAACAAGCAAAAGAATTGAACATGCTACAGCAACGAAAAATATATACGCATTAATGTTAATAATTGTTGCTGTAAAACTATCAATATCCATTCATTATCTTTCACTTTCAGTTGCATCTTTTGAACGAGATTCTGATAATGTCTTTTAACATAAGATACTTGAACATTTTTTATTTTATAGATGTGATTCAACAATAGATCATTCGCAAAATTGAAAAATAATTGTTTATTGTAATTTAGCCTTTAGAAAAGATCATCAAAGCAATTTTTGAAATAATTGTACACATTAATATTTTTATTGTTTAGTTGATCGATTTATTAACAAAGATAATGTTGAACGATTATTGTGGATAGTACAATATTTTTTGTAGTTTGTAAGTACTGAAAATCGACGACTACGATTTTCATCTATCTTCTTGTGTTTTATTGCAATTTTGACTGTAGAAAAGAAGACACGTTTGTCTTATATATAATGATGGACACAAGTTTAGAGTAGCTGTTCTTTTTTTAGGTTTCTCTTCGATGTTAATAACTAAGAAGAATCTAAAAAAAAACATTTCAGCTGCTAAAAGGATCTCTATCCACATTGATGAGTCCAAAAAGTCAATAAAACTAGTTGAATGAAAGCGCCTGAAAACCTAGGACCTTCCAAACCAGTTTTCTGTCTTCCATTCGAAGTTTTCTTTTTAAATAGTTTTATTTCGCTGAACAAGCAATGGTGAGAAAAAAAGACGTCTTAGACCTCTCTGTGTCCTTTCTTCATCGAAGTGCATTCTGCTTACAGAAGATCCAAGAAGCATTTTTTTTTCTTGTTTCTATTAAAAAATGTTGATGATTCTACTCTGTTTGGTGCTTTGAAGCTGTTTCGTCAAATATAATAATTTCCCAAAAGCTTTAAGTGAAAGGGATAAAACTGATTTTGGACGACGCAATTTTTAATATACCTTTATCCAATGAGTTTTGTTGGAGTTGTTGAACACACCAGTCTTGATAGAGAATCCTTTTAGCTATTCAAATGTCTTTTCAGATTCTTCCTAGCTAGTACCATCGAACAGAAAATCGAAAAATACAGCCGCCCTATACTTATATCCACCATGGTGACAATGCATATTAGAATTAATTAATTAATTAATTAAAATATATTGAATACAACAAATATAAAATCAACAAGGTACATGAAGAAAAAGATGCGCTTTAATAAAAAAAAAAGAAAAAAGCAACAGATCTTAATAGATATCATTGATGAAAAATTGAGATACAGAGATATGAACAAGAAGATCAAAATATACTCTTATAGAATCACATAATTAGATAATAGAACGTTTAACATAAATGAAAACAAATGTATTTGAACATTGTGCTGATGAAATAAAAACTGATGTTTAATTAAAAAGTAAGTGTTGATTTCAAACAATCTACAGAAAATGTTTGTATTCATTCATCGTGGTACATAAAATGAAACATTTAAAAGAGACAATATTTGACATCACAATATACAAAGAAAACAAAAAAACTTTCTGGGCTTTGTTTTGACATTTAACATGTATATTTTAACTTTGTCAGCATATACAATCCATTGTCATTTTTGATGATAGGAATAGCTTAGACTTAAAAAAATCTTTTAAAAATTTTATTTTACATGATTTACAATAATTTAAATTTATAAATCCTTTTTTAAAAGTACAATATGGTTTATTAGGTACTGATAAGGAAGATGTCTGAGACGAATTTGATTTTGATGATGGATTAGCTATGACTGTCTTATCTTGTAAATTTGTTAACAATGACTTGATTCTCTACAACAAATGTTTACTTTTCATTTATCTTAATGTATGACTTGTTATTCCTATCTATAATCTGTTCAGCGTGTTTGAAATACTTTACAGCATTCATACCATCTTTCATTCTGTAAAAACTATTACCGGTACAAATTTGTACGTTCACATAATTAATCGATTTTTGTGATTTTTTCATTTCTGTGATCAATTCTTTGATACCACATTTCGGATCTTTTCAATCTATTATGCTTATCATTATTTTGAATGAGAAGAATAATATCAAATGAAGTTAAAATGCATAAACAGTGCACTTTATTCAGATTATTGAGCGTATCAAAGATGTCTTTATCAATAAACTGTTCCATCAGAATCATGACTCCATTTTTCAAATAAATGAGAGACTGCAGATACCTAATGATACGTCAAAAAATCAAGATCATTGTCAAAATTTTTCACAACCATATAAAGCAATTGTCGTTGTTTTCTTCGCTTCTCAGATCTTTGCATAGTTCAGAAAAAAGTCCTTACATTTTTCTCAGCTGTGTCTAGTTCGTACGGCTCAAATGGTATGTTATTGTAAAACAAGATCCAGTACGCCTTACCATAGAACTACTCTTCTCCATAAATGTGAAATTCTGAAGTTTCTTTGAGTGAATGATATTTCATAGCCTCAAAAAGTAACATTTGATTATTAACTAGTGCGACCAACATATTATTGATTTCTTTAAGGTCTGTTTGATCAATATTTATTTCATCTCTGGCTATGGAAAGGTGTAACATACGCAGTACAAAAAACTTCAAAAGAACAAGACGACTTATAGGAAACCTTTTGCAATCATTATTTCTCTCTTTTTTTAGACACTTCTGGCTCTAGAATCGTTCTCGAAATAATCTAACCCGTTTTGTAAATATTTCTCTACTTTTTCAATGTTTCGAATCAAGATGATTATCTCCAAGTTTGAAACATTTATAAGCTAGAGACTCCAAATGGTTCTGGAAATTGAAAGTTTTCCTCTTCTCTACATTGTAATAATTGTGTTGCGCCATCTGTTATACTGTTTTATTTTATGATGAGTATATTATAGATATCTTCTAAAATTGGTAATGTATGTTCTTTTATGACATCTAGTAGATCAGCTAAGTCATTATCAAATGTTTGATGTATAATTTTACTATTTCTCAAATAAACATTTTGTTTATGTGAAATCATAATTAACTCTAGTAAATCAAACTCTTTCAAGAATAATTCGTTCGTATCTGGTCAGAGTTGTTTAATAATTGATACAAAATATTCAAGAGCAGATACATTTTTCAATAAAAAAGATAAATAACAGACAATGTATGAGTTGCAAGTGAAAAAATATATGCTTTCATTCGTTTTTTTTCTCATCAATTGTCAAAAACAAAACGCCCGACCCTCTTCCCTTAAATCGGATCCATTTTAGTGTCGAATTCAGGAAATTTTGTAGAATTTTACTCCATATAAACATAGAAAGAGTTCTTTCACGCGGTAGTTTAGACTAGATCTAATTTAAAATGATGAATAATCAAACGATAATTGACATCTAACCTGGATATTCATCTGATCGACATGTAGCTGCACATAGGGAAACAGTAATCAAAAATTAAGTAGAGAAAAAATTGATGTCAGAGATGAAACTCAACCGTTATTACAAAGAAACACTGAAAAAACACATGTCAGATGTTTTGACAAACATGGAAACAAATATTGAGTTATCTGAAACTCGTTTATGCTCGTATCCTCTCATATTCGTGCTACTAAGGATGATAATAGCATATGATGGGGAATTCAAATTTGTGGCAAAATCACATACTTTAATATCATCCCTATTTGTAACAAAATAAAATTATACCGCTATAAAATATAGCGGTATAAGCAATAAAGCGATGCAGTATGCATACTGAAGCATTCATTAGTCAGAAACTCTTCGGTCCACGTTACTCACCTTTCATTTCTGCGTCGCGGCGTGGGGGCGCGTAGCGTCCCCCGAAGAGCCGCGACCTACGTTCGTCTGTGTACACCGTTTCGTCTATCTGCTACTTCCGTTCAACCTAAATTGAACACCTCTGCAATTCTACATCCCCAATACCGCTATAGTGGTATACGTATATACTGCGTGGAATATTTTACTGCTTCTGATTGGTTGGTTTTGGAATTTGCCGCAAATTCAAATTCGTCATCAACTCGATAATAGTTCTCATACTGTTTATTGATTATATTCATTAAATAATTACAAATACAAGTCATCTTGTTATATTCATCATTCAAAATCAGACCTAGTTTGAACTGTCTATTGCAACAAATTTTTCTTTGCCAATATGGTATCAAATTCTAGAAACTATATAAATTCGACATTGAAAAGTTGCTATAACCCTTACTATTCAATACTTATAATTCCTGTTTTTAACGCGCTTTAATTTAGTATAAAATCCGATGTTGACATCCTCCTGTAAAAAAATAGTGAACAAAAATCACTTGTAAATACTTTTAATATTAAACAATTAAAATAAAGTAATTTTTCTTACTATTTTCCACTTTTTCTACTGAATTCTAGTACTTGTTGTACTTTCAGAAATACTTAATTTGCAATTTGGGTCTGCAAAGTATTTTATATTATTTTTTTAAGCATCAAAAGTACTTTTTACTTATAAGTATACTTATAGTCGCTTAAAAAGGTTCACTTATAAGTGCGTGTTTCTGCTTAAAAAACACTACTGAAAGTACTTAATAGTCACTTTTTTGAGTCAAAATTTTTACATGGTATCATTTGTCCTTGGAGCTGGAATCCGCTGCAAAAACATTCTTGGAAACTCTGTACAATGTATTATATAAAATTATTTCCAACAGTTTCTTCTTGAAAAAGAATTTTGTTGCCTTATTAAATCTCCAAATATCTTTCAACCAAGATATTGGGAAGCTCAGTTATTAAAATTAAAGTTATATTTTATCATATCTCATACTGTGTAGAAATATATGTGATAACCAGCTGATTATTACAAAATTCTACTCATTAAATCGTATATAAGTCTCAAATAAGATATATATGTGTATTGACATTAGTATGACTATTGCTAATTCTAATAATCCATTATTAACATTAAAAAGAAATTTAGTGTATGTAGATCAGTCTTACAAGCATTATATCACTACTACCAACAAATATTTATTTAATATTAAGTGACAATGAAAAACAATTCTATCGATTCAATCTATTTCTATTGATACAATAGTTCTCAACATTATATTACATAATGTTTGCATAAGAAAACATATAATAATGGTTTTCATGGATAATATATCATCTCACACAATATTATATTTAATAACAGACTATACGTAAGAACATCATCACTCTCAGTCTTGATGTGTATCATCTTTGCCACGAGTGTCATCATGAATGTGTCCATTGTTATCTTTCGATGACAATTGTTCCACTTAGAAACATTTTTTCGTGAAATGATCATTGAAATTTCGTAATAAATGATGGCCAACAATCATTAAGTAACCAGTTAAAATTAAGATTGATTCTAACAGTTGCAGAATGCGTGTATAATTTGTGAAGTTTCTAGAAACGAAAATGCCGACGAAATTCCTACTATGATAACTAGTAATAGAGATGAATCATACAAGAAATAAAATAAATAATTGTCATATAAAATGGATGAAAGTAACACCAATTTTGATACGAACTCATAAACTTCACCTAAATCGACTCGAGGAAGAGCATCGAATTCCGGATATTCCTATAATAATTGTGAACAGTTGAACATAATATGTTGAAATATGTTAGATCTATTTCGCTTGAATGAATCCAAACGAAGCATGACTTGGCCGACTGTTCTCGAATGCTCATACAACATGCCCATAGAAACAATAGCTGGGATTGATATAAATGCATTTACCAAAATTAGGATAATATGGGATTTGGTGATCACCCAGGTCGAACAGGCACGGTTGTAAACGATCGTATACGGAGAAATACGACAAAATACATGATCCAATATTACGATCGTATTTCTCCGTGTCGTATACGGAGAAATACGGCCATATACGGAGGAAAAAACGGTTGTTTACGGCAGTCGTACACAGATTTCGTATACAATCTCCGTTTTGCCCCGTATTTGTCCGTATACGGTCACGGTGATATACGACCGTAATACTGGACCATGTAAAACGCAAAAATACGANCACAGTCAATAGTTTTTCAAAACATTTTATATCAAAATGTAGCCCGTTCAATTCTGAATCTAATGGTATAGTTTTCAAATGTTTTCTGTTGTTCGACAACGGCAAAATCGATAAAATACAAAAAGTGCCTTAAATTTTTTTTCCACTGGAAAAAAACAGTTTCTGCTATAAAAACTTAACCGGTTCACCGTTGATGTTCTCGATATAATAAATTTGTAGCTCCTTCTGGGAGTTATCAAAATCACTATTTGGATGCCCATTAAAAGGGATCTTTAATGAAAAAAAACGAAAAACAAAAAGTGCCTTAAACTTTTTTCCGCCACTTTATTTGATATTACTTGTATTTTAGAATGGCTCTCTTCGAAGAACTTCATTTCTATTCAGGTATTGTAAATTTTATATATTTATATAACTACTCAAGGTTTTATGAACGTATCATATCTTTACGAAATGCCTTGTTTTATTGTCTTCGACAACGTTTGCGGTGAGACACATGTAAAAAGAAAAATGAATGTAAATTTATCAATTTTGGAACATGAATATCATTTCATTACTAAATATAATCAATATAAAAAAAAAGTTCTACTTATGAAATGCACAATGACAGTCAATCGTTACAGATGTAGTTTGAAAAAAGACAAAAATAGAAAATAGAACACGAGAAAATAAAAGATCATGTAAATGAGTGATCGATACAAATTCATTGCTTTGTGCCTTCTCTTTTGTTCACTGAAAAAAATGATTTCTGAAAAACTAATAATCTTCTTCAAATTTCACAATCAGATTTTCATAGTTCTATCAGAAAACAGTTGATTAAATATCAGCATTTTCTTCTGCTAATATTAAAAAAGAATAATTATCTAGTTGTACATTGAATACTATAATGCGTGATGTTGACCAGCATAAATAATAAATACTTGTTTGAATTTATATTTCTTGTTTTTTTTCGATGATAGATATAATCATTGTATAAAATGATTCTATTCTTTCATAACTAAATTATTATCCAAATGAGTTTAAAAAAAACTTTGAAGCCTTTTAATTTTTTCTATTATAAAATACGATTTGATTCATGTATTCAAATTAGAATGACTAAAAATTAGTTTTTATTGATGATAAATGATTTATCTTCAAATACAAAATCGATATAACCTTCAGATAATGTCGACTTATAAAGAAAGAGACAATGCTAAATGTTTAATTTTCAGAGTAACTTTGCTGCATATTGCATATCATATGAAAGTAAATGGTATACGATAAACTAATTCAGAAATATTTGTTTTTAAGAAAAACTTTTTTTGTTTGTAACAAAGCAACATTCACTAACGTTGTATAATGATTTCATTTCTATGAACGATATATGTACAAATCGAATATGTAACATAGAATTTTCTCTTATAGAGATACAAGTCGTGATTATTGAAAGAAAATTCTTTTCTTATTAGAGATGTACTTAATAGTAGTAAATATTCGATAAGCGTCATAGAATAGATGGACGTGTATTCATTATTTTGTTTTCGACTGACTAAAGTTATTCAAATGAAGAGAGAAATGGTAACTGTCATCATCCCATTGTTCACTAGAATCAATTGGCCGTGCGTGAAAAAATATCGTGTGATAACCTAGATTTATTCGTTCTGTGTTCGTCTATCTATAAATAGCGATACACATTCATAAAACTAACATATATAACGTCACAGTCATCTTCTATTTGTGTAAATTTTATTGGTATATTTTTCCCTGTTAACATTGGTTGTATAGTTTTATAAATAAACTAGAAAACTTCTATCAAATATAATAACAAAAATCATGTCATCGATTGTCAACTATGTTATATTCATCTTGGTTCTCTTATGTACCAGTGGCTTATTACAAGAAGGTTTGTTTTTATTTTTAGTGATTTAATTGTATAACTTATTATTTGTTTTTAGCTGTTGGTCTTCAACTAGGTGAACAACCACATAGACTTTTACAGATGCGTCGACATGAATACCATCTCAAGCATAAGGGATGGCGTTACCATTGTTGTAAGTAATATTTCTCTATTTAGACATTCGTTGCTGATATCGTTTTTTGTTTAGATCGTTATTGATGATGAACATGGTAGTTTCAGCTGATTATTGAAATTAATTATATTATAATACTAAAAAAATCTTTTCTTAATCTAAATTTATTATATTTTTTTTCTTTTCTTTAATTTGTGATGTTATAATTATCTTTCTTTTGTCGAAATGAATAAATAATGTTAAAGCAATGATTTAAACATACCTTTCACTTTTTTTTACATTCTTGCTACTCATAACATTATATATATGTTAGAAAACGCATTCTAAATTGTTATCCACTGCACATATTCAATAGAATATGAAATGCTTTGACAAATGTCTAAATGCTTTAAATACGAAGTAATTGTTGTTGTGATAAGATTTCAATATTTGAAATTTATAGTCGAGCAGTAGGCTTGAATGTATAGTTGAATATCTATTGAGCGAATGATTGTTTTGTTCTTATTCAAATCATTGTGCAAGTGCCAGTAATGAAATGTCAAATAATGATAACAGTGACACGTATTAGAATGATTTATAAATATTTGATATTGATTGCATTTTAGAATGCTTTGTTTTTGGAGAAAAATTGTTCCTCTTGAAAAATTTCAGTTTTTTTTACAGTAGTTTATTTATATTTTAGTTTTGCATATTCGAAGAAAAAATTGAATTTTCTACTTAAATAAAGTAGTTGAGCAAGATGTATTTGACAAAATAAGCTCTAATGTTCATATAGAGAAACAAAGAAAAATAAGATTGAATAGAAATAGATTCTTTCGGTACATAAATATCATTCTAATGATATATTTAATTCACTGTTTTTTAATTTTCTACATTTAGATACTTATATTTTACTGACTATCATTTTGTTTTGATAATTCACAAGAACAGTAATAATATAAATAAATTTTCTTTCGTCTTCTCTTTGTTTCTTCTGATGAATAATAATAGATATTCGCTGTTTCGAAAAATTAGCTGTTTTGAATAACAAATATTCATTAATATTCAATCACTTTGAATCTATTCGAATGACTTATGCAAATCCAAATGTACAATAACAAAGTCGATTCTTTTGATAGATATAAGTGATGAGTCACGTTGCGCTCAGTAGTGATTTTCATTTTGAATTTCAATCTGATTCAGGGTCATCAGATTAAAGATTTCGAAACTCTAATTTTGAAAATTGTGATATACTAATATAGAGTCACAATGAAACTAAAAATAAAAATCACTACTGAGCTCAATGTTATTCATCATCTTTATTTAGATCGGTGTTAAGGTGATTCGTAATCAGTTGACTAAAGTCAAGGATCTCTCGAAAATCCTTTAACTCTTGAACAGTATGGCTTAAAGATCTCGACGATTTTGCATAGATCTGTAGTACCTCAGTTTCTCTTTACAAATAAGATAAAAATGAAATCAAAATATGATGAAAAGGTTTTCTAGAAAGTCGTTCTGAAAGGTCTTCAGCAAAAACTCATATGCTCAGTTAACTTCAAACCGATCACAGATCGTATTTCTTCATACATCCAACATTTGTGTATCGAATAGTAAAAAATATGGTTTGCTACCTACTTGCTATTAAACACTATTCAAGAAACAATCACACTAATGGTTTTCTGAAAATGACAATAGAATTATATTAAGGATGGTTCTGAATTGATGTTACAAGAAAAAAAAGAAAACAAAAGAGAAAAGTGAAATAAACCATTTCAAAATATGTTTTCTCCAAACCAAATAAAAATAAAAATTGAAAAGATATTTTGTGAATAATTTCTAATCGAGAGTAGGATTGATGCGTTCTTTGTTCATCTTGTCTATTAAGAGCAATACATCTATCAGCTAAACAATTAACTAGAAAACATTTATCTGTAATCATGAACATGTCATTCATTCTCAAACATGTTGTGTTTAGTTTAGTTCTTTTTTGAGTCGATGGCTTTCTACAGCGATATCAATTAATTTATTCAGTTTTTCATTTATCATCTTCATTGTTCTAACCTGTAATTGTTGGCCGTGGGTATGGTGGCCGTTAATTCGATCAACGTACTGTTGATAAGTCTTATCTTATCGGTGAAGGTCGGCGTGTTGTTAGTAGCCGTTATCTTGGTGGAAGTAGACGTTCTGGCAGCACATCTTATCGTTTTAGTAGCACTCATAGTATCATTAGTAGTTCTCTCTTGATTCGTAGCTGCAAGCGTATTCGTAGTACTCGATGTCAAGTTCACTTCTGACATCATACGTCTTTTTTTTTCTACTTCGGACTTAAATATTTGTATGTATATTTTTTCTCCAAATTTTGAACGATATTGATCAACAACAAAGTGTAAATTGGTCAATAAATTTAATTAAATGTTTTGCTTAAAAAAATATTTCTAAAACCAAAATAGTCAATATACTTTTGATTGTTTATGTATGATGATATTATTATTTTCTTTTTCTTTTTTTTTTTTTGAAAACCGATTTTATCGTATTGAAATAATATGTATGACTTAAGATAACTTGTCATAAAAAAATAATTTTTATATTTATATTTGATTTATTTGAAATAAATTAATGAAAAGATAAAAAACAAATGCACGGTACTGTTCAGCTCTTTTTTTCTTTCTTTTCAACAGCATAACCCAAAAACAAAAAACACCTTAATATGAATATAATTTAAGAATAAGATGAATACTTCTCGTATTGTTCTTCACACACACACACACACACATACAGGTTTCTTAGAGAAAAGAGAAGTAAGCAGTTCAATAGGATTTTCATGACGAGGACAAAAAAAAAGACATTGTAATCGTCATTATGTTTTATCCTAGTGTTTGTGGTTGAATTATCAAGGATATGTCGGTGAGTAGTTTTCGTAATAATGTTGATATGATAGACGTGGTTGTTCGTTTTTCACCTAAAATGAATGTAATTAAGAAAAATAAAGAAAAAGTGCACGTATTAAAGGTACTCGGGTTGTATTTGTCCACTTCTGGTCCTCAAAGAGAGTCCAACCGATCAGGCAGAAATGTTTATCACAGATATTGAGCAGTATTCTCCAGATGTAGAATTGACTATTTTTGCTTTTGACCTTTGCATCCGAATTCAAAAGAATTCCAAAAGTCAAATCTTTTGTCTTGCCTATGAATCTTTCTTTACGAATTGTTCTCATAGAAAAAAGAAAATGAGATTCCATTGAAGGCTCAAAACTAACAATGAGATACAGTGTTATGTATCTCCAAAAACGTTTATGAGAGTCGTAATGTATCGGGATGCTGTTCCACAGAAAAATAGGGTTTCTCCGGAAAATTTCCGAAGGCTCTTTTTGAAAATTATTTCCTTGGATATGTATCTCTTTACTTTCGGTACCCTATCTGTGATAAAAATTTCAGCCCAATCAAATGCACACTCGTTAATAATCAAAATTGATAAAAAAAGAACGGATTTATTCTTAAGACATACTTGCGATGAACAAGTAAAGTCAGTTAATAATTGATTAAGAGTTTCATTCGAATATAATGAACTTCCATATTGGTGAATATATTGATCAGGTCTAACACGTTTTATTTCTGATCGTTGTTTTATATCTTTATTAACAATAATATTAACATCATCATATTCGACAATAATTTGTTTTGCTTGTTCATTAGGCTGATATTTATTTCGTACTGGTAACGGTGATGCTCGTTCATAAATTATTTGACGTTTTTGTTCGGGTGGATATGGTAACCATTTTTCAACTACAATAGGTGCCGGTTTTTGTATGATAGCTGAAACATTTGGTCGAAGACGTTCAACAACGACTGTTGGTGGTGAAGATGGTGGAGTTGGTAAATGACGATAAACAATAGTTGGTTTGGATAGACATTCCTTTTTTGGTGGAAGTGGCGGACGCTCACGAATTACAATAGGTGATGGTGTTCTTGATAATTGAATTTGACCGGTATTTTCTAGTTTTTGATGTATTGTTATTGGTTTAGGAGGCAGAGGAGGTTTGTGACGAACTTCTCGAATAATAATTGGAGCTGGTGGTGGAGGAGTTGGTGGACGAAGTAATTGTATATCAACTTGTTGTTTTAATATAATATCTTTACTTTTTTTTCGTATTATAACGGGTAGTGGTGGTGGTGGTTGTAGAATAGGTGTGGGATATTCATGAGTAAAATCCATTGAAGCAGCCATAGAAGAACATCGTTCAAGATCTTTTAAATAATTTAAATTAATATCACCGATATTAGTTGTTGCTTCATAAGTATGAAATGGTTCACTTGATGATTTGTTTAATTCGTTCATTGTATCTGATGAAAATCCCCATTCAAACTTTGAAATATCTGTTGTTGTTGTTGCACAATCTTCAATTGGTTTTTCTTCATGATTTCTTTCAAAAATATTATTATTATTATTATAATTATAATTATAATTATCATTATCATTATCTTCATCTGTTTTTGCAGCAAAAAAGAATTGTGGATGAGATTCGGATGGTACAAATTTTGTGAAATTTTTTTTCGTCATAAGTTCTTCTCGTGGTATAACAGTTATTGGTTTACTAGTACTTGTTATAGAACATGCCATTGATATATCATCACAACTTTTATGTCGTGTTAGTGTATCATTTTCAATCATGGATGCTAAATGAGCTGTTGACGATTGTGTTCTTCGTCTTACTGTTGCTTGTACTGTTGGAATTGGTGTTGTTTGTATTTTTGGAATAGGCGTTGTTGGTATTTTTGGAATTGGTGTTGTTTGTATTGTTGGAACTGGCGTTACTGTTGTTGTTGTCGATTGTAGCCTTTTCCTTTGGGTTGAATAACTAGAAGAATCCAAATTAAAACTATCGGCATAAGCAACCAATGATTCAAGTAATTCATCATTGGTTACAAAGTGTTCATGTGGTGATATATTTGTTTGTATTGCTGTTTCATGTTCAATAGATGTATCGTATAAGGAAATAGGTGGTCTGGACGATTGAATATAATTATTTAAATACTCATCATAGTTAATAAATGATGGTTGTGATTGTATAAGTACTGATAAATCACCAAGAGAACCACTAGTACTGTGTAAATTTTTATTTGATAATGGTATTGATGTTGTAGTTTCTGATCCTGTTTGTTGCATAAACATAGGATCGAATTGATACTGCACATCATTACACAATGAGATAATCGATGGTAATGATGTTGACCACTTATTCATTTCTAGCGCACGTTCCTTATATGTTTGTGTGCACACCTTTAAATAAGCGACTTCAAATCAATTGAACATTGTCTTTATTTCCTACCTCTGTATATGTACATATATGTATGGCACGGGACATTTGGCGTGTCATTTATTGATGGTGCGTGAAACTATTGAACGTTTGCATGCTCATATACGCATTCAAATTGTAGGGAACAATTCATGGCCTTATCAGATCAAACAAATGTAATTATTAAAATGCTTAAAAAAAAACAGACAATTACAGAGACCTTCAAGACAAGGATTTTTCTGTCTTCTTTTTTTTTTCATGTTCTTCTCTATCAAATAGAAAAAAACTCATTAGGTGAACGCGAATTACAAATCAATTGTATATAAAGACAGAACAAATGTAAAAGAAAATATTTAATTCAATATTAATTGAACATTGAAGATATTTATTTATTCATTTCTTTTTTTTTTATACATTCAATTGATAATATTTACAGACGTCATACAATAAAAAAAAACATAAAAAAAAAGAAGAAATATTAAAAGTTTCCTTCATCATCATCATCATCAACAGATGTTCCGTAATAATTAACAATCGATAGTGATTTTTTTCGTTTATATAATTTGACTAAAATATCATCTTCAATCTGATTACATTGTTCAAAATTAAGATATTCTATATCATGAAAATATTTTTCTGGTACGTCATTTAATATATGACCATATATTTGATGACACCCAACTAATGATAAACGTCGAAGATGATGACATCGAATGACTATTTCATTGAAACTATCATCAGTAAGACAATATGCCCATGAACAAGTAAAATCAATCAGTCGAGGACACCTATAAAATAAACGTTTTTTAAAAGAAAAAACGTCATCAACAAAAGAAAAAGAGAAATGATTTAGCTCCCGATTCAGTCCCATTTGATGATTTCTCGCTTGAGTCTTTTCTCAATTCGGTCCTAATATTATCAATCACAATGACTTATAATTATATTTAATATAGAAGAGAATAACTTGTACAATAATGAACAACAGAAAAAATACAACATTATTAGCATTTATTACGCATAGGTGCGTTATGCATGTAATGAAAAAAAATGAAGTTGTTTGTTTTTAGTTCTTTACAAATTTCGTTTTTACGGTTTTGCCGCATTGAGTTATTAATTGTAAACCTTGATATTTAAGGACAAATGCATTATTGTGTGTAATGTCCGCGCTAGAATCGGAGACGAGTGATTGTAATCTCAAGAACTCGACAACGGCAACTATCAGCAATCTTCTGTTTTCAGCAATAGGAAGAGAAGAACTCCGGACGTCTTTCTATCTTATACCATGTAATACAAAATTATTTTAAAATATATCATCTTCACAAAAAACTCAAAAAGAGTCCATGAAAACAGTTCTTTTGTTTCAAGGAAGTTTTGATAAAAAGTCATTCTTCTCTTTGAATTGCTGAAAATTGTAAGTCGATAACTGTTGTCCTTATCTAGTTATTGACCTTACATATATCACTCTTTAATTCTGTGGTGAGCATTAGTTGTGAATTGCATGTTACTTGTTTGCTATTCATATTCACTATACACAGTCAATGAGATATTAAATATATTCACCTTTATTTTTCTATATTCATATCTCTTCTGTAGCTTTAACAAAATGCGATGTAAATTAAGCAGGATGTGGATGAGGATGAGGTCTCTATCAGGATAAATTTAATTTCTCGTGGACCTCTCACCAATGAACATTCGAGAATGAATTCTTTAAATAATTAATCATGAAGATAAATGAAGACTTATCATCTCATTTTAATGTGATGAATTATGA
Organism: Rotaria sp. Silwood2; assembly: GCA_905329745.1. Classification (NCBI taxonomy): domain Eukaryota; kingdom Metazoa; phylum Rotifera; class Eurotatoria; order Philodinida; family Philodinidae; genus Rotaria; species Rotaria sp. Silwood2. The sequence goes on along the minus strand of CAJNSZ010000007.1, from coordinate 1,940,615 downwards.
ACGAAGTAGAAAGAGACCGAAATGAGAATTTATCACAAGAGATCGCATTCAGAAGAAATCCAAATGAGAGATCATCAAGAGAGATCGCCCAAAATAGACACTTACATTTTAATAATTGATCGGATACAATCATTATCAATCAAATGACATTCTCCTAATTTAAGTAGAATTAAATTTTTAAAAATATGCTTTCCATTAAATAATAATTGAAATGATTCAAGTGGAACTGTTGTTAATTTTGATAAACATAATTCTTTAAGATTATTAAAATTCTATTTGAAATAAATTAAAATAATAAACAAATTATTCAAATATAAAAATGAAAAAATCTACTTGAAATATATGAAAATTTGAGCCTGACATATTTGTACAAAATTCAATCATCACTGATTTTAACTGTCGACAATAATCAATATATTCTAAAGCTTTATCCGTTAATTGAGCACCATCAATTTTAAGAATTTCCAAATATGTATTATGTTTATCACATAAAACTTTTACTGTTCTATACAAAAAAAAAAAAATATAAAATAAAACAAAAAAAATCTTGTTTCTTTTTTATTTTAAAGAAAAGATAAAACAAACTTACTCATCATTAATTGCTTCAATATAAAGTAAATTTAATTCTACTATTGTATTTAAATTATTAACAAGCTGTAAAATACCAAAATTAGTTATTCCTAATTGATATGAAGCTGTAATACGTCTTAATTGAATAGTTTTATCAGCGAGTAATGATAAAATTAAATCAAATTTTTCATAGCCTTTATGTTGTTGGTAATCAAATATAATTGTTTGTAAACAATTAGGAAAATATTCAACAATAAAACAAATTAATATTGGAGAAACATGAACATTTTGAAAACGTATTGTATGAAGTTTAGAAGTTGTTTGAGCAATTCTATCAAACCATATAGCCCATGTAAGAGTACTTACTTCATTATTCCAATTAAGAAATGTTATTGATCGAAGATATGTTAAATATGGAAGTAAATGAGTTACATCAAAAACGGATAATATTTTTGAAAGATCAAAATGAGAAATAACTTGATTTAAAACAAGATTTGCAAAATAACGGCATGTTGGTGCAATATTTGTCATAAGTTCAAATGGTGGAATTAATGAAAATATTTGAATAAGAAGTTCTGTTGGAAGATCAAAAAGATTTTTATTTGTATCACAAGATAAACATGAATTTGGAATGGATGATAATGAAGTTGTATTCAAATGATTATTATCATGTGGTTTTAAATGTTCAATCTAAATAAATTATATTGAATACCAAGAGCATCTGCGGATATTTTTTTTTGTTTCTAAAACAAAGTCTAGTTAAAAAAGATGTCTATTTTTGTCTATATTTGGATAAATCTGATAATAAGGGACTTGTTTACTATTAAAAGAAACAGAATACACAAGTATTCATGTTGTAAAACAGAAGAAAATATTCAGAAAAACGAATAAATTAAAATTGAAAATTGAAGATTATTTAGTCGTATTAAAGACATTGACGTAGGATCCAAAAGTCTAACCAAGTAGTTTTGTTTAACTTGAATATTAGTAAACATCCCTGAGTTGTCTAGATGTGCAACTAGCTCGATGTTTGATTATCAATATCAATAAAATTAATATAGTGACTAAATGTTTCTAGAGGATATCTTTAATATATCCCTATAGTACGGTGAAGTATGGAATTTTCGCTTTTTATTCTTCGATTCTTCCACAGATAATTGTATTCGATCTAGTTCTAACAAAATAAAATAGATTCAATCTTATTCTTCTGTCTCCTTCCTCCTATCACTGTTTCTTTTTTTTTTCCACTGTGAACCTTTTTTTCTTTTGATTTGTAGAAATAAATGATATTTACATTCAGTTTTTTTGCTAAACATTGCTGTTCTTCAAGCTCTTCATAACATTGATTTAATGTATACAAACCTAGTTGATTTATAATATTTAAATTTATAGATTGTTCTTTTTCAAGTTGTTCAATTTCTTTTAATGTCCAACCATTTTTACATAGAGGATAATTTGGAAACGGTTGACAATTTTCACTTGTATTTTGTTCATGTTGAAGATTTTCAATTAATAACGAAATAGTTACAATAGACTCTTCAAGTTCCTCTATATCTGAATGATCTGGTCCATAAAATCGGTCAAATTCTTCATCTTGATCATCATTGTTCCATAATGGATGTTCATATATACGGCATAGATTTAAAAGAGATTCAAGCCGATGTTTAACATTTATGGACACCAATAAAAGACGATCAATTAATAAAGATGACATCTAGAAAGAACAGAAAACACTTATAAAAACAAAAGCTAATCATTTATAAACTATTTTTATTTTGTTTTGTTTTATGTTTTTTATTTTTTTATAATTTTGTTTTATCAACTTGTTCAACAGTTTGTGATTCACGTTTACCAATCATAGGTGCAACTAAATATTCTTCATAAGTATTTGAAGCATTCTCAAGTACTTGTTTAATTTGAAGAGTTTTTTCAATTGATATTGTATCTGTTTGTCTTAAAGGACATAATTCTGTTTCAACCAAAGTATATAATGGTTGAAGATGATCAACATTTGCCTGATGTATAATATTCGATGAATGTATAGTTTGTTCAACTTTTTTTATTGTTTTTTCATTTTGAAATGATATCAATGAAAGATGTTCTAGTTTATTTTGCATATCAATATCAATTTTAATTGGATTTGATAAAATTTTTTCTTTCGCTTGTTGTAAAACAGAAAATGAACGACGAAACAAAACAAATAATGACATCTGCAAACAAATATTCCTTATCAATTACGTATTTTTCTTCTCTCTTCATTTCATTTACATAAGGAAAATATAATTTACTAAAAACAAATAAAACAGAAACAAGAATTTTATTTTGATTAAATTAATTATTTTTCACTGCAGCAAAAAAAAAAAAGAAAAAGAAAAAAGAGAAAAGGTGAATGAATAAAAAATAGTTGGTAATAGCGTGAATAGTTTGACAAAGTCACAAACACACACAGACATAGATAATAGATGTTAAGAAGACAAGCAAGAACAACGACAACAATAATAATAATGATATGAGCTCACTTCTTCGTCACTAAACTAATGTTTATTCTCGATTACCACCACCAAAATCGCGATTTTGTCCACGGCGATCATCCCCGGAAGCACCACCTGTACGACGATTATCATTACGTCGATCATCATATGACGGACCACCACTAGCACGAGGACGATTATTTTCATTATCGTCACCGTCATTAGCACGCCAACTAAACTTGGTTATTTAAGAGAGGTAATAATTTTAAATTCAAACAAACCTGTCCAAACGTGTTCTTTCTCGTGTACGCCAATTATCGTTTTCTTCTGATCGACCCCAATTACTGGATGAATGTGGTCCGCTACGACCACTATCTCGTGGTTCATCTCGTTGTTCTGTTGTCACACGTGTCATAGGCCGCCAAGCTCCACTTGAAGATGATTCTTCTGAACGTTGTTGTGATGGACGATCATTTCCAGTTCGTGGTCTATTTCAATGAAAAAAGAAAAAACAAAGGAAACCAGAGTATTGAATATGGTTCTCATATAATTTACTGATTAGAACGTTTCTTTTCAACCGTGTGCCATGTGTCTGCTGTTTCCACATTTTTGTCGGTCCATCGTTCTGATGTTGATGAAACTGACGGTTGTGTTTGTTGTGAAGAATATCCTCTTCGATCATCTCGTCTATCGTCCCTACGATCATCACGTCTATCGTCTCTACGATCATCGCGTCTGTCGTCCCTACGGTCATCACGTCTATCGTCTCTTCGATCATCACGATTTTGTTGTTCAGGTCTTATTCTATGTCGCCATGATTCATTAGATGAAACTCTATTATTTGATGAATCATCAAGACGTCGATCACTACCACCACCACCACCAACTCGTGGACTAAAGATTTAAAGAAAATATTTCTAATTATCATGTAATATTAAGAGAAAATGTCACCGTTGTTCATCATTGCGTGTACGCCAGATATCATTAGAAGCAGCTTGTGATGATTGATTTTCATCAGTTTCACGTATATTACGACGCCATGGTCGACTAAAATGATAAAAGTTACATGAAAATATAAATTTTGAATATACATACTTTTCAGTTCTATCTTTATCTTGCTGATGACTAGTACTGGTAGGACCAACTCGTCGACTACCACCACTAGGAGCTGTAGGTGTGTGTGCAGCCTCTTTTTCGGCTTGTAATCTTCGGTCAATTTCTTCTTCAAGTTCACGTTGTTTTCTAGCTTGTTCAGCTAATTTTTTATTTTTTTCGTCATTAGCCATACGTACTAATGCTAAACGTTCATCTTCTTTACGTTTTATTTCAGCTTCAATTTGTCGCTGTTTTTCTTGTTGTTTTCGTTGTTTTTTTAATTGTTTTTCTTTTCTAAACTCTTGCTTTTTCTTTTCTATGTATTCTTGACGTAATTGTTCTAAACGTTGTTGACGTGCAATTTGTAAACGTTTCTCAAATTCTTTCATTTCTTGAACATAATCTTCATGTCGTTGTCCACGAATTGATTGAAGAAAATCATCTTTATCATTTTCCATTCGTGTAAGACGTTCACGTCTTTCAATAGCACGTTGACGTTCAGCAAGTTGAATTTCACGTCTAAGACACGTTTCTTCTTCAGCTTGTTTTTGTAATATTGGTATTTCAGATTCATGTTGGGCTCGAATAAGATAATCAACTTTTTTAAATTGAACTTTTAATTTTTCTTTTTGTTCTCGACTATGTTTAATAACAGCATCAATATGTAATGAATTAATTGAATTAGGATCATATTTGTATAATTCTTCTTCACCAATAACTTCAATTATTTTTCGACCTATTTCTGATTCACGTAATTTATCGATAGCCACTTTCATAGCAAAACGATGTTCTTCTTTTTCTTTTTCGACTGCTGCCTCAAGAAGACGACGTTTAAGATCAGCTTCACGTCGAGTTTTATCTTCTTCATCACGTTCAGCTTGTTTTGTTTTTGAAACAATTTCAGCTTGTCTCACCTAATTAAAACACCAAAAAGTAAGAAGAAAAAAAAATCTTCTATCATTTTTTAAGAGCCTTTCTCAGAAAACTTGATCTTCGCCAAAAACATAATTTTTAACATAAACAAATGAACATGTTGTCTAGTGTATGAATTTATAAAAACAGTTTCTGTTCTCGAAACTATTTAGAGGTTTTATGAATGATCTTTGAAACTATCTGATCAAATAATGATGTCATGAGCAATCAGTAAATTTTTTTTTGCAGAGTTAGATCTACAAGATAAACAAATATCTTTTTTCATAAGTGATCAACTCATGTACATCTCAGAAATACACTATTGAGATCAACAATGACATGAAACTATGAATCTTCTCTTCACCCATATTCCTAAAGAAGACGTTTTATACAAAATAAATAATCATATTTCTTATGAGTTAGTAGTAAAAAACTAAACATCATTATCAGCCTCTAAAATAACTGTAAGGCAACAAGCAAATTAAAATAATTCATTTTGTTATTCTTCGGTCTTTAGTATATTGTTGAATAGTTCAACAAATAAAAAGGGAATGATAGGTAGCATCATCCATTGGAATGTATGCTGTATAATGACAATCTAATATACATAGACAAGTGCTTCTCTTGACATCCAATATATTTATGATTCATCTTCACTTTCAGTAACGATAGGAAGACTACATTTTAAAAAACAAGCATTCTTTTGAATTTTTCTCAATATACTACATTCTAGAGAACTGTATTTTTGTTTTAATTGATAGATATATACATAATTCTTCAGATGAGGAAAAGGAATTTTCTAATTAGTCGTGAATGCCCGATAAACTCTGCGTTTTTCGACAAAAAACATGCTTAGGAATTCCAGATTTTTGAAGTTTCAATGCTTCGAAAAATGAAACAGAAAAAAATTAAGAAAAAAAAACTTCTTTTCCTCATCTGCAGTGGTACAGCGTTCTCTTACAAATGAAGGCAATCCGAACTCTCCAACTTGGTCATGAAGAACCTCCTAAACAGAGAGATATGGAGACGTGACATTTCTTTTTATCAATTTACTATCATGAGCTGAACTTCTATGTAAAGTTTCATCCTATATCTCATGTATCTCGTCGAAGTTAGATTTTTGAAGAGAAGAAGATTCCTTAATTGAATAAATTTTTATTACTTTATCTTTCTGTTCTTTTTCTTTATCTTCTTTATAACGTTCAATAAGTTCACGTCGTTTTAATATTTCTTTACGTTGTATTGGTTCATCATGATAATATGTTTTTGCTATATCACGTCTTAATTTATCATTACGTTCTTTATTTGATTTTTCATTGATTATTTCCATACATGAATATAATGCACTTGACATTGAGGTAAGTTGATTACGAATTTGTTCATTAGGCATTTTTTGAATAATATTTGATTTTGAACCAGCATCAATTCCAACTGATCGTCCAATTGAAACATTCAAATCTGTACCAAATGTTAATGCTTGTAATTTATGTTCAATATGTACTTGAACATCATTATTTCTTGCAGCATTAACAATTATTTTTTCTAAACGATGTCTATCCATAGGTGGTGCAAGACTAATAAAACGTTTTAATTCAATTGTTTGATATACTTGTGATACTTGTTGAAGTAAACGTACAACAGTAACATCACGTAATGCAGGCATATATTGAGAATATTCTGGTTGTGCAAGTTTTTCAACAAATTTAATACCTTCTTCCATTTTTGATGATAAATATAATGGATGAAACTCAACTTCTAACCATTCATACATATCTTTAAGTTCAGGATGAACGAAATTTAAAACACCTTGTTTTATCATATCACGTATAAGACTTGTACGTGTTGGAACTTCTTGTAATGATAATAAACTTGTTAAACGTTTTTGTTTTTCATTTAATGCTTCTTCAGTTTCTAAACGTTCATCAATTTGTGTACGTGGTGTTGGCAATGATATTGAAAGTATAGCTAATACTAAAATAGATATTTACAAAAACAAATTTAATTTAATTTAATTTATTTAAATAGATATGACATACAAGCTTTTGTTGATAGACGTGTTAATTCAGTATGCGTTATATTCTTTTTTAACTCTTTATGTAAAACATATAATTTAAGAACAGTTGTTGCATGAAAAACATAATTTCCTGCTTTCCAAAAGACTAATGCTACTTTATTATAATATGTAGCTAATTGTTGTGGTCTTGGTGTTTTCTTTGAAATTGTTGTAAATGAATGAATATCTTCAATTGCTTTAAATGCTTCCTGAAATTAAAGTTTAATTGAATTGAATCCTTATTTTTGTTGTTATTAATCAATGAATAGTTAGAACGCAGTATGAATACGATTTAGATCAAACATGAATAGATGCAAATATGATTAAAACAAATTTAACGGTAACGTTGTCTTGATTTTTTTTAATACAATGTTAAGTACCTAGATCAAATTCAGATAACGATTTTAATATTCAATGAAGTTTTCTATCTAATACAGATTATAACAAGGTCTTTAAAAAATCGGATACGGTAGTTTTTAGGTCTCAAAAGATATTGGCAGAGCTATTTTTAACCATGCCATTCTAAAGAGAACACAATGAGGGGTCGCTGTATTTTCTATGATCTTTTCTTAAGAAGTTAAGTATCACAAACAACGAACAAAAATACTTTTAACTTTTTAAGAAAAGGTCATAGAAAGTGCGGCGGTTCCTCATTTTGTTCTTTTTAAAATGATACTCTTAAAAAATAGTTCTGACAAAGTCTTCTGGAACTTGAAAACTACTGTCTCCAATTTTTTGGGAACTTTGGTCTAGATTGCATTAGGTAGAATACTCCATTGGCTATTAAAATCACTATCTTAATTGGAGCTAATCCTTCACATTATAGAAAAAAGTAAATAAAAAAAAATACCATTTTGTTAAACTTTTTCCTATTAACTCACATTATAATTTTTTTATTTTGTTTTTATATTTATCTAAAGTTTTATTTTATGAGGAAAAAACTGTGTGTTTAACTTGATAAAACTAAACGAAAGGAATAGTTCATAGTTTAGTTGTTGCTCTATTAAGTCATATATTCTCATTGGGAAAGTAACAAATAAGCGCTATGATAATTGGTTGCATGTTTGATAGAAGAGTGGTTCTTAATTCATTTGCTACAAAACTCAACTTTCAGGCATGTGATTCAATCACATACATCATCACGCGAGAATGCGGATGACATGTAAAAAATGAAGACTTATCTCCATAAAATGGATACATAGATGGCTCTCGCTGCTAAACGCTAATTGAATGTTGACATTCATAGTTTGAATTTGTCGAAATATTACGAAAAGACTAGAAACTATATTCATCATCGAATGACGAGAACCGCAACAGACAAAGGCTCCAAAAGAAAACTATGCGAACTGGAAAATTTTTACAGCAATAACTCCTTGCTCTCGTGTAAGGCTCCATGTAATCTTAACGTAATCACTTGGGATTTGCCTCAACATCGTTGCATTTCCTTTGGACTTTCATATATCTTGAAAGAAGTTCTAGCAAAGCATGCTCAATAACATCAATTGATTATTCTTAGTTGTTCCCTATATGATGGAACAACACAAAATACATATGAATATGCAGTAGACAATACATGATTTATTGATCTATGACAATAGCCTATGTTAAAAAACAGAAATGCAATAAATGTAATTAAAATTTATTGCTTTTCTGTATACTTAATTTACAATGAATGATTTTTCCATTAAACTCTTTAATCAGTTTGGCGTTCGCATAGATTCAAAGATGATTAATACGCAGTTGCTCTATTAGAATTCATATGAAGGTTACAGGTAGTCTTTTTCTTTTAGATTGTAGATCTTATTTTCAATTATCTCAACCTTTACAAATAGTAATCAAACTGTTTTTTTATACTTCTATATATGTTTAAAATCAGAAGTGGGAAAGATAGAGATATTATATACCATTGAAATACTTTTCATAATCAAGTATGAGTTCATATTCACACTTGAATTTACTCGGACATATTATAAAACTTTAATGACTATATACCTGCCATAATTCCATAGCAATAGCTGTATCAAGTTGTACTAAACGTGTTTCTAAATGAAGTGCTTGTGTGTCAGGTAATTGAAAATTAACACTATATATTTGTTGAGAATATTTTTGTGATTGTGTAAAATGTGTTCGAATAGTATCGCATAATTTTCGAAATTCAGGTCGTCGATTATATTGTTGACAAAAACGAAAACCCATTTGTGCAACTTCTTGATAAATTTTCTCAACACGATTATTATTTTTTAATAAATCTAAACATTGTTTATATGATTCCCAAACGAATTTTAACCATGGTGCAAGCATATCACGATCTGTACGATCTTGTTGCGATTCACCACTTACAGCACTTAACAGAAGGCTAAAAAAGAAAACAAATAATATGAATAAATATTCGTAAGTTTCTATTTTTTTTTTGGAAAATTTGAGTTCAACTACCTTTCTGGTGTTTGAAGAACTTCTAAATCATCAATATCGATAAGAGCATTTGTTGCTTGTTGACGAGCATTTATACAACGTTGTTCGCCTTGCTTAAGAAATTTCATAATAACATCTTCAAGTGATTTCACTGATACCTAATAAAAGAATAGAATTATTTTATAATATTAAAGAAACTTTTGTTTTGAACGAACGGTTTGTGCTATTGTTTTATATTGATGAAGACCATCTTTTGCAATTTGATTTTTTTTCAATTCAACACATAATTCTAAAAATTTTTCCATTAATGGTTCATGTGTTTTTGTCCATGTACGATGACGACGTGATTTAACAACTTCAAGAAGTGTTTCTAAAGCACGTTGTTTTCTACCCACTTCGATTAGTTCTAACAAAAATATAAACATTTTATTGTTAATAATAAATGCGAAAAAGAAAAATTTACCATCTGCTCGTTTTAGAGCACTTTCAGGCTTCATAAAAACCATATTTTGAATTGAAATATTTTCTTATTAATTGAATAAAAATAAAACTATATTTTTATCTAAAATATATCAAAGATGATTTAGTGTTTCCATTAAAGAAAAGTATAATTTTCGACTCGGTATCAAGTGTGAATTAAGCTAAAGAATAAATAATTATATTCTATTTTATTTTATTAAAAAGCAAAAAAAAAAGATTTATCTTACTCGAATTGTATTTAATAAATCAACTGATGAAAATGATGACAAATTTTTTTCATTTGCCATTTGTTCAAGAATATTTTTTACAAAATCTATTGTTGTTTCGACTATTTTATCTACCGCATCAATGTCAATATCTGATGATGATGATTTTCGTGCAGCCAAAATAATAACTGTACGTAAATGAGAGATAAAATCAGTTTGATCATTATCACCGTCTACGTTACTCATTGAAGTAGCTGATTGAGTTGGAAAAGTATATTTGAAGATTTTTCTTTAGTTCTCCAAATTATTGGAAGCCATTTTGCGATGTCTCGTCTAAGTCTCTATGGATTAATTTACGCAAGAATTTTACTAAAGAAAGAAAATAAAGAGTTTATTTTTATAATTTAACAATCGGAGATTTCCTTTAACGAATTATGCAAGTATATTTTATCAAAAATTACGTTTTTCAGTTCTAGAAGATAACTACAAACTAGTGACATCTGTTTGATAGAAATTTTTGTACTTCACCGATTATGACCATGATGATAGCCAATTAGAAAATTCTTGATTATAGCTGGCTGGCTTACTTAATAATCATTGATATTGATAAGCCTTGGTTTTGTCTTCACTAGAAAAGCAATACTGCATTCAGTTTGAATTAAACTGACATAGACCTTCACATAATATTGTAATCTACCAATCAGAATTCGGAGTTTGTAGCACATTTCGCAAAAAAGAAAACGAGTTATTCTTCGTGTCATATGTTAATAATATATAAATCCAGCGTGAAATTTATTACCAAGGGACTTATTGTTCTGGTCACACATTTCGTCAAAAAAAAAGTTTCTAGAAACAATTTTCTTCACTCCTGTACCTGTCTTTTTTATGCAATTTGTTAATGTATTACGCCATGTATTTGATTCTATCAAATTTTAATAATGTGATGTCATCAATGTACATTCATTCATTTTTCTAATTAGCGCATCAAATTCATTTTTGAATCGATGCATTAAATTTTATTCACCTTGTGAAAGTATATATAAAAACTTAATAAACTTTTCGATGAACAATGTTTCTTAATACAGCATTAGGCACACAGCCAGGATTTTTGGAAAAGAGGGATTAAATCTTTTTTAGTCATTTTAAACACGAGTTTGTTTTTATCACGACGAATTTTTGAGAATTTAGCATTGTTGATTTTCATGTATATAAATTACATCGTAGTGCGTTCTGATTTCCAGGCTTTTTTTAAAAATTGCTCTAACCCACCCAAGCTATTGTTAATAATTCTGCTTTTATAATTTTTGGCACTCTTATACAAAAGCATGGAAAATCCAAAAAATCATAACTATTTTCCAAACCTAGAATGAATCAGAATGGCTTGAAAAAAAATTATGAAATCAGAATTTCAGGAAAATCAGGACCCACTGCAATGCATGGTATAATATGAATATGACTTGTACAAGAAGAAAATAAAAAAAAAAAAGAAAATACCTAAGAAGCAAGACAATCAATTTGGTCCATTCATAATAATTATTTTACGTTTTCATTTGGCAAATTCATTAATAATACTTTCAATATTTAATTCCTGAGCGACTTTTTTTAATAATATTTATGGGCGGTTACCGGAGCTTATTTTTTCTACGGCATTTGTTTACTAATTAGAGATTTATTAATTATGATGATATTTGATCACACCCTAATCAACATCCACATTCATACATTCACTCGTATTCGCACCTTGTATGGATTGAGGAGCTCTATGGAATTTATCTCGAAAAGCTTAGAGGCATATTGAAAAGTTCCAATAAATCCCGAAAAACTAAGTCCCCGTAGCTGCTGATATTGATAACAGCTAAATCATTCAATGGTTCATCACCTATTCGATTGTCCACACTAGTATCCTTCGGATTTTGCCTCATTATTTGCAATATTTCTATAAAAATAAAGGTTTTTTATTACGTATGAATCACAATTTAGAGCGAAATACTTGTGATTCGCCATATATTTAATTCACAATAATCATTACCATCAAAGAGTCGGTACAAAAAAACATTTTACACTAACTGATAAGTATATATGTTAGTTCCAGCACAAATATATTCAGAGAATGCTTTTCTAATATTTAAAACTCAGTGACCTTAGAAATTGATAGCGAAAGTTATTCGTGTACGAGAGGAGGGGGATCGGTCTCTATAATCCTCCCTCTGGTTGCGTCACTGTACAACATGAAATTTTATAGTGAAGAGTAAGTTATTCAATTGTGTCAAAAACTACTGTAACTTTGTAAATTTATTTATATTATGTTGATTCACTATGTCTCATTATATAGCTATAAAACGATTTCGAAAATATTTTTTCAATAAATAAATTATAAGATTTCTACTGAGAAGTCGATCACTACTCGGAAGTCGCGACCAACTTCTAATATAGTTGCTAAATTGACAATTTTTCCATTTGGATGAACATTATCCCCTCTTGTGAAGCAAAAATTTTAGACCTAATAATTGGTTTTTGGCTGATATATGATAATCTCATTAAAAACATTTTATTAATTTGAAATACTTTTTGACAATCATTTATTAGAGATATTTTTGCGATATCTCCTCGCTAGTATGAACTAGAGTTATGAAAATTTTACCAGATATTCATTTTGGGATGGACAATCCAACCTTTCAATTCTACCCAATAATATCCATGTAATGATTAAGTGTCATTGAATTTTTCATTTTATTTCTACTCTCCTTATATATTTCTCTTAAAAGTAGTCTATCTCGTGATAGACTTCCTCCAAATGAGTATGATAGAGTTTGCTCAAACGTTTTTCCTAAAGACTACTAACTTGGTGCTACTTGAAAATATATTCAACATTTTGAAATCTTGAAGTTTGACTGACACAAGCAGCATCACACAATAACACTTTTTTATTTAGTATACCATGGTAGACGATAATAAACCATTCGATTTTATTATAAAACAATGATTGTTTGACATGAAATTTTCAGAAATTGCAAAAGTCAAAATTAGTAGTCATTTCTGTAAGTTTCAGCTTGATTGGCGAAAATTTCACCTGCTTTTAGTGTTCGATGTAGCCGGATCAAAAAGATCTTAACGAGTGATTATTGTGAGTTGCTATTGACTAGTAAACGATGCTTTGAGAAATGAATTCATAGTAATTTTTTCTTTTGAATCACTCTTGATTCAAAACAAAAAGTTTACTTGAATAAGTTTCTGATAGCTTAATCGTTCCACAAGTGAGTTCACTCAATTATTCATTGATATTGATCTATAATATATAAAATATAAAGGTGAACATTAAATTAGTATCAATTACTTTGAAAAGTAGCTGAATATCCGGTAATGATAGTCGTTGGAAAAAAGCTATGCGATGTTGACTAAATTTAATTTGAGAATTGCCGATTATTATCTAGTTACTATTCTTCGAAACATATATCTATCAAACTTTCATCGTATAAATACATCTATTTTTATCTATCGACATTTTTCTGATCCAAAAGTATGCTTTCGATATTCCTTTTCTATATTTTTCCATTATATTAACTACAAAACGGATAATTTACGACGAAAATTCATTTGAATTTTCTCAATAAACGAAGTGATTTTGGCACGATTTTGATTGGAAAAAAATTATTATAATATTTAATCAAAATATGAATTTCAATAGAGATCGATGCCCTCTGACATTATTTTTAGTATCGTACAAACTGAAGGCGAATATATACTTTGATTATAGAGTAATTGTTTTGTTAAAATATATCGTTTGTTTCTTTTTAGATTGATAATAATGAAAATTATGTAGACATACATAGAAATAAGCCTTTTCCAAAAGGTAAAAACTGCAAATCTCTGCATTTTTTCTATTAAATTTTGCTTTGAAAACCATTCAAGCTTCTTCTATTTTGAAACGAAGAACAGTGATCATGAGGGATGTAAAAACATGGATTATTAATTATTAGTTCTTCATTTTCTTGTTCTGCTTGCTGTAGATGCCTATACTCACGTCAAATTGTTTTTATTCATTTCCTTCCGTACTCTGCATGTGTAAATATCTACTCATGTAAAAAAAAAGTAGGTAAACACCAACTTATTAATACTTTCAAGAGTTTTTGTTAAATAGGAAAAAATACTTATAAGTGAACCGTTTCAAGTACTTTTCATACTTTCTGACTAAAAACTACGATTAAGTACTTTTTACAGTGAAAAATAGTAAAAGTTACTTTATTTTACTTTATTAATATTCAAAGTAGTTAAAAGTTATTTTTGTTCACTTTTCTTTACATGGATATCACAGTAACCTTTTTTTTCCTTTCTTCTTTATTCTTCTCTATTATGCAAGTGTGTTTTGGTTACCTGTCGACTGCTTGATACCATGTTTGATAAATGGCACTTAATATGAGTGCAAGTCTCATACAACGTGCGCCTTTTCAATAAGAAAAATAAATTCTTCAACAAAGATCTGTTAGCTAATCAAAACTTTTCAATCAACGAATAAAATAAAGTCGAAAAACCTTTTTGTTGAGTCTGTTTGAAGATGTCTGCAAAAGAATCTGACGACTAAAAGCTCGTATTCTATATGAACGAATCACCTATTGATACCTTCACCGAAGCTTTCTTTCCCAACTACGCTTCGATTCCGTTTTCAGAGCTGCGCAGTCATTTTCTCATCGTACATTGGCGTACTTGGCAAAAACACAACTACCCATGTCTTGGTCATTAGACATTTCTTCATCATTGAATTCAGCAAGGTCCCATTCATAAAAAATATTTCTGAAAGATGCAAAACGAGAGTACGACCGTAACCGATTTTGGATGTTTTCTTGGTCAAGATGTAAACCAACTTGTGTACGACGGGGTATCCTTCAATTGAATTTGTGACTATGAACTAGATCCTTTTTTCATCAAGAAGGTTATGAATTGTTTCGTGATGGTGCATTGATAAAAGATAAGAAGGTATTTACTTCAGGTGATACTTTTGATGATCGGTTTTTCGAAACAATTGAACCAGCTTGTTACAAAGCCCTGTCTTTGTAACCAAGGATCAATCTAATAAATCCTTCCTTTGGTTCGGTTCAGTTGAATCTCCTCAGTCTTTCAAATTTATTCTTCTTATATCCGAGCGAGAGAAAAATACAAGTTATATTAAAGAGAGATAAGTAAAAATACAAAGAGAGAAAAAGGAGTGGTAAATATACATGTCTTCTACTCTAGTTTAGACTATTTAATAATCATGATGAAAATGACGTCCGACATCTTATTTTTCAAATTTCCTCAAATTTAATGAAGAGAAGAAAAGACTGAGAATGTATTGAAATTCTCACCGCCGAATAAGAAAGAAGAGAAGAGAGGGAGAGAGAAAGAAGAGGAGAAAAGAAAAGAAAATAGATCCATCGACCTTCGTATATAGGGTGGATAACGTATATCCGAATGATGATGCATACACAGACAAGTCGAAGAGAAGAGATAAGAAATAAAGATATATGTTAGAATGCTCTCTAACACAGCTGATTACCTTTATGTTGGTTCATTCATCCATCTCGTCGATGTTAACTCGTATAGTCAAACGCCGGATTACTGGGCGACAAGCCGATTCATTAGTGCCTACCTACAGAGTCTGCAAGAATATCTGAACCTGCTGACAGCAAAATGATGCGACACTGCCCAGAGAGCTTTGTATGTATGTCGAATGAGATTACGGATGGCAAATGGCAAGGAGAAAGTGCTAATTTTCAGAAGATGAATGTTATCAACGATTTTGACCCAATACTCTATTTTGTGGTTTCGAAAAAAAAAGAAACAGTAACTAACTACGTAGTGTTTTATATTGTTTCATTGTCAACATTGAACTAAATTACTATGAACCATGTTGTCTACAATGAAAAAACATGAATTAAGATAGACTGGTCATATCTTCTAGCACCACTGTAATTAGATCTACCGAGAAAATGTTGATCTATAAGCTGTTCGGTTATATTTTACTAGTGTATGAATGTTCTAAAAGTAGAGAACTAATGAAATGTTCTACTCAGAATGAAATTAGTAAATCTTATAGATTGTATTTCTTCATAACATGCTCTTTTATGACCTTTCATATTAAAACGTGTTCTAATTATACATTCATTTTTCATATATACAGGGTGGCAAAAAATTCACGATACCGAAAAACAAATAAATATCTCCATTATGGCTCGAGCAAACAAGCTAATTTTCTCCTGAATGATAGAGGCATGTTCAAGCTTTATATCCATAAAAACATGCCTAAATAGATCCTTTGTTAAGTATCACTATTAAACTCAACAAAAAAAATTTACTTTTTTACAGATAGGAAAAAAACTAATATACTTAACAAAGAGTATCTCTAGATATATCTTTATGGTTATAAAGCTTGAACACGCCTCTATCATTGGTAAAAATATCAGCTCGTTTGCTCGAGCCATAATGAAGATATTCAATTGTTTCTCGGTATCGTGACTTTTGGGCCACCTTGTTTTTGTATTCTCATAGTGTTGTTTTCTATTTAGCAGAACTATTTATTGTCTACAAAAACACAATCTTTGTAAATAGCATAATAATAGAAGTGACATTTGGAATGGCATACTCTCATTCATGTTAAGTAATTTATCATTTAGTTTTAGCAAACATTACAATATTTTTCTACATTCTTGAAAAAAAACTCTCTTTTTCAATTTCCTCCTCTGCTAAGTGCAATGCTCATTCCGGATCAATAATGTTTCTTCGCCTGTAATTTGTACTTATCAGAGCATATCATAATGTGTACTATTCTCTACCTCTTATTTGAGAATCTTTGTAAGCAATTAAAATGAAGAACCATGATACGTTTTATTTTTTATTTTTTTGTATCCTATATTGTACAGTCCAAAGCAAAAGATAAATCTTATTATAACGATGACTTCAGCTAGTTTTTCTTGGTGCTATAGCTATTGACAAGTTGATTCTGCTTGAGACAGTGAGAAATAATTCCTAAATGTGTACAGAGAAAAGTAAATTTGTTAAATATTGAATCTTTTCTCATGAAACATTTGATTTCATGAGAATCTATTAAAATCCTTTGCTTCAATTGCAAAGAAATTTTTTAAAAACTTCCGTCTGTCACACCATTCTTTTTCCATTGTGTGAATAGCAACAAGATACACTTATTAAATAAGTTGTATCATTCGTTAACTTAAGCTTCTGTATCTTATTTTTATACTCTTATTTTGACACAAGTTTGTATAGAACAGCAAATAATAAATCTCCAAAAGTTTTTTTTATATTCATTTTTACTTTTCTGCTTGTTATATCGAGCCCTATTTGCTAAATTGTAATTCATGAAAAAATTTTTACAAATGTATTCAACTGTTCACGCTGATACTTGACCTTGATGTTGTCGTTGATGGAATATGTAAAAAAGCAGGATTTCTAAAAGCACTACGTTCGATTGATTCTAAATTATTCTGATACAAAAAATATTTAGCTCGAAGTATTCGAACATAGGTGCCTACGGTAAAAATTATAAATAGTACACCAACTATTAAGTGTAGCAATAGAGAAACCTGCTACTTTAATTCAAAAAATAAGACCAAGCCAAAAAAAACTTAAGAATAGATCAAAACCAGTTGAAAGTAACCATGCTATTTCAACACTAATAGTGATTATTGATAATAGTTCTTCATTTTTATTATTTATTCAATAAGCCTTTTGATTTAACTCTTTGGCTACATTGAGTAATAATATATGATATGTGGTTGTTAGTGGTGATATCTATGCAGGTAAAATAGATTGTCGATCGTCTCTCTTGTTTTGTCTGTAGTCGTTGTAATCTTATCACGTAGACGATGATAACAATAACAGACAAAAGACGAGAGACGATCGACTATCTAGTTACCTGCACAGATATCATATATGATACTCTCGTCGTCAAAGGGTTAAGATACTTTTTACTTCAGGTAAAATACATACTGACATAAGTAAAGCCAATAAATGAACACTAACTAAGAGATATGATACAATGACATAAACTGTAAGTACACCATCACGAGAAAAAATATATGAATATGAATCGATCGACAATTTGACAAGAGCTACCTAATAAAATCTTTAAAATTAGAAACAAATCAATGATAATAATGATACTTACAATAGCAAATCCACTAAGGACAGTTGAAGTTCCACTGACAGTTTCCAGTTTTGATTTACGATAGAGAAGATTATGTATTCGTTGATCAGTTTTGCGTGGAATTTTTCCTAAACGAACGTGAACACTTAAAGATCTTTGTGATGGTGTAAACAGAAATAATAAAGAATGATTAACGCAATTAGTCTAAAAAAAGTTTTGCTTTCTATTCAATCATCGGATTTTTATTCTTCGACAAATTAATTATTCACAAAAGAAAATACAATAACTGGTTCGACAAAAGAAAATGATCATTAAAAATGATTCGAGACGTCAAAAGTATTAAAAAAAAACTATCAGTAAGGAGATGTTTTTTAAGAATTACAAGATATGTTAAAAGTTATTTTTGTGAATTATTGAGCATCCTAAAGGGTGGTCCATAAGTTTCGACCCCTCTCTGTAAATTGACGTTATCTATATGAATACATATATAGATAGTTGATTGAAATATACGGTTTTGTAGAGAATGAGAAGAGCTATCATCTGAAAAAAAAATGGTTGAAATTGTGTCGTAGTTATGAAAAGTTATGATCATTTTATTTATGATGACTAAGCATTTAACACGTTGCGTTTTGGCAAAAACAAAAAAAATTCTTTAATGTTTAAGTCATTTAAGTCGAGTGAAACATTGTTTTCTACATGTTTTTACTAGATATTTTCATATGATTCGATAGAGTTCGACAAGCTCTACAAAAATATGAATATCAAAACTAATTCTGATGCTGTTTCCAATACAAAATTTGGAGGAAACCAGAAAGACTAATAAAAATCTCACATATCTTGGATTAAAGAGTATGCTTGTCTTTCGATAACTCTAGCTGATCGACTGCTAATTTATGTTTCGAGATGCAGCGCCACATACTGAAGCTGGAAATAACCTTTCCGAGCTTCATGAGCAGACGAAACAGTCGATGAGTCGACGTTATTGAAAGTTCAGCATACACTCTCTAATGCAAGATATATATGAAATTTTTATTACTCTTTCTGATTTCCTTCAAGTTTTGTATTGGAAATAGCATCAGAATTTTTTTGATATTCATATTCTTGTAGAGCTCGTCGAGCTCTATCGAACCATATAAAAATACTTAGAAAACGATATTTTCCTTCAGACGTTAGAAGCATATTTTGTTTTTGCGAAAACGCAACGTGTTAAATGCTTAGTCATCATAAATAAAATGATTATAACTTTTCATAACTACGACACAATTTCAACCATTTTTTTTTCAGATGATAGCTCTTCTCATTCTCTACAAAACCGTATATTTCAATCAACTATCTATATATGTANAAATCATGTCGAATACGGCAGTTTCTATCCATAGGATTTCATTGTTTCTCATAACTTTGAATCTGATCAAAATCCAATGAATTCGGTAAGTGAACATCAATAGGAAGATCTATAAGTAATAGAATAATTTCAGAGAATATTTGATCACCGCATTCGATTGCAGTTGAAGCCTATCCAATGGAAACTCAAACAAAAGGATTCTATCATTATTTCTTACTACAGTAGTTCTCTAATGATACGATCTATAATGAAGAAAAAAAATGTCCTTGTAATATAAAGAAATTACTTTCGTNACTAAAAATTCAATACTAAAAAATCGTCCATAAGTTTCGACCCCTCTCTGTAATTTAACGTTATCTATATGAATACATATATAGATAGTTGATTGAAATATACAGTTTTGTAGAGAATGAGAAGAGCTATCATCTGAAAAAAAAATGGTTGAAATTGTGTCGTAGTTATGAAAAGTTATGTTCATTTTATTCATGATGACTAAGCATTTAATACGTTGGGTTTTTGCAAAAACAAAGTATGCTTCTAACATCTGAAGGAAAATATCGTTTTCTAGGTATTTTTATACGGTTCGATAGAGCTCGACGAGCTCTACAAGAATATGAATATCAAAAAAATTCTGATGCTGTTTCCAATACAAAACTTGAAGGAAATCAAAAAGAGTAATAAAAATTTCATATATCTTGCGTTAGAGAGAGTATGCTGAACTTTCAATAATATCGGCTGATCGACTGTTTCGTCTGCTCATGAAGCTCGGAAAGGTTATTTTCAGCCTCAGTATGTGACGCTGCATCTCGAAACATAAATTAGCAGTCGATCAGTTAGAGTTATCGAAATACAAGCATACTCTTTAATCCAAGATATGTGAGATTTTTATTAGTCTTTCTGGTTTCCTCCAAATTTGTATTGGAAACAGCATCAGAATTAGTTTTGATATTCATATTCTTGTAGAGCTTGTCGAACTCTATCGAATCATATGAAAATATCTAGTAAAAAACAATGTTTCACTCGACTTAAATAACTCAAACATTAAAGAATTTTTTTTGTTTTTGCAAAAACGCAACGTGTTAAATGCTTAGTCTTCATGAATAAAATGATCATAACTTTTCATAACTACGACACAATTTCAACCATTTTTTTTCAGATGATAGCTCTTCTCATTCTCTACAAAACTGTATATTTCAATCAACTATCTATATATGTATTCATATAGATAACGTCAATTTACAGAAAGGGGTCGAAACTTATGGACCACCCTTTAAAACCACAGAATGGTAGAGATGCAGCAAGTTTATTTATGCTTCCATTATTCATCACTTTGAACCTAGACTGAAAATTTCACTTATCTTTTCTATTTATGTATGTGACTAAAATAACATACCGTCTGAAGTTCTACCATCGTAATTACTTTGTTTGTCGTTCGAGTGAGCGTTTACCGGATCCCATTAGTCGTTATATGACATTTATCCTCATTCATGTTTTACTGAAGTAATTAAACAGCTGTCATTTTTCTTCTACAGAATGGAAAAATTTCTCTCTCTATTGATAAACAAATCTTGAAAAAAATGATTATTTAGAAACATGTTCGCTTTCCATTGATGATAGTTGAGACATTATTTTTATTATTTTGTCATTACGGTGTTCCCAAGCGTTGATAAATTTCAAAAAAAGGGAATTTTTTTTCACTGCAGCTGAGAGTATAGTCTTTTACTGCGAGACGAAGCGGCATGTAAATAAACTTTCTATATATAAATTGTTCAGTTTTTTAAATGCTTTCAGAATTCAGGTCGTTTCTCAACAAGCATAACTGTATTGAAGAGCAAACAAAAAACAGTATGGTTACGGAATATCATTCTATTTCCGAAAAGCACATTGTATCTTTTACTAGAATCCAACAAAAAAACTTTAATTTTTTCGACCCGAGAAATTTTAGAGAAAAATAAAAGTTGAAGTTATTATTGACAAAATATTCCATTTTTGTTCAGAGTTCGATGCTAATTCCAAATATATCCAAATATGTGCATATTTATGAACAAAAACATCAAGAAATTTGAATACTAATGAACTTCTTTAACACAGCATTTCAAGAAAATGAATGCAAGTATTAAATCAAATTATTTTTAAAATGAGTGTGTTCGATGGATCTTGTTAAATTCTATCTGGAAACACCATTTTTTTTTGCGAAAATTAGCAACAAAGGCAGGTTTTGTTACGGAACTTCATCATAAATAGAGATGGTTTATGAAAGCATTATCATGTTTCGTAGACATGTAACGTTTCTAGAAAGATCGGATGATTGCAAAAGTATTTCGAAACCGATCGATATTAACTAATCGAAGAATTTTGTTTTCTGATGATCGATCTTTATTTGATAAGATATTCCGCTACCATCTTTTACACAAATTTTTGAGTTGTTCACTCTCAGAAACATTCTGTATGTTCACAGCATTCAATGCTTTTCAGAAATAGAAACGTCTCGATTTCAAATACGATCAATCATTTTCTTCTCAATGGTAGACTCAACTTTCTTTACTTTCAGGTTCCAATCCTCGCCACGCGTAGATGATCGATGGCTAGCCATGCCAATTATCAAATGAATAAGCAACTTGTTTTTTCAAGAATTCATACTTATCTATGACATGTTTTTCTCTTGTTCGAATTGTTTAAAAATATTCGTTGAATTTTCTTAATAGGAGAGAGATACTGAAACTTTTTCATAAGTGTAGATAGAATTGGGAGATAATCCTAATCTTAAAAACTGCACAATTAGTAACTGAAAATTAATACGTTTAGTGCCTATTTATATGTATTATATTGTTTTATAAGCCACTTTTGCCAACACACAGAGTAATGCAAAAATAAAAACGTTTCCTGTTCTAGAATCTGAAAGAACAATAATTTATAAAAGTATTTATGTGTCACTCTGACATCTTTTGGTCTGATAGACGGATAATTAGTATAAATTATGCATCGGAAGTATGAACGAGTTATTGCATTGCTAATTATATGCATTTAAACATAATTTTTTTCTAACATGAGTTGTCTATCTTGATTCATTTCAAAAAAAAAATATATAGAAATGTCTATATGCTATCAAAGAAAACAAACATAAAAAATATACAGAAAAGAATTTTTTCAGTAGATTTTGAGAAAAAAACCGGAGCACAGCCTAGGAGATCATAAAAGAACGATCTTACACGAAACAAAAAAAAAATATTCGTCGTTAGTTTACTTTATGTATAAATAACAACGAAAGACTAGATTTATATTTAAAAAAAATAGAAAGAGATTTTCATATTGCAAAATACATTCTCAACTAATTTTCATCATCACTAGGTGTCAATAATGAAGATATTTGTTTTGAAATTTCTGAAAATTCTTCTTGACTAAAATCTCGTTTACGTGATGTTGCAGATGGAATATTTGCTAATTTTGTTGTTGAATATTTTGGTAAAACTGACGATGATGCATCCATTGGACGATGTCGTTGAGCAGTTAACAATGTTAATGATGGCATTGGTTCATCAACAGCTAATATTGGTGGTTGCGTAGCCATTTGATTAAGAATTGTTTTTGCAACAAGTGTTGCACGTCGTTGACGAAGTCGATCTAAATTTGGTGGTGGCATAGCTGGTGATATAGTATCCTCATCTTCACAACCAGAACTAGTTTCACCTGGTGATAGTGATGAAGCTGACATGGCACTATGTCTTCTTACTGATAATAATGATGTTGATGGGGATGGACTTGAACCAGCACAGCGACCACATGATCGAATTATTGTATTAACTTGAACACTTTTATCTGTATTTGTATCACTTTCAGAATTTTTAAATGCTCGAATAATAAGACCAGTGGATGGGCGAGGTACTGGTTCAGCAATACCAACGGGCCGAATAACTGATGTTGATATTTGTTCGAATGCATATGGTATTGTACGTGATGAACGTTGTTGTCGAGAAAGAATAGATTCTGATGTTAAGCCTGATATTGGTTGAGAATTATGATTTGTTGTGGCTAATATATCATCTGTACTCAATTCATGAAAACCTAATTGAAATGAAAAACAAATATAAAGAAATATTTATCTGTTTTTTTTTGTTTTATTTTTTTTTTGAACGTACCCATCTGTCGAAGAAATTCTATAAGATCTAGAAGCAATTTTTTTCCGATATTTTCAAGTGTTATTTGTATTCTTATTTGTACAGCTTTTACGCACAATGAGACAATAGCTAAACCAAATAATAAATAAATAGCTAAAATAAATATTAATTTCATATTATTTTCATGACGTATTGTTGCATTGCGATAATAATTTCTTAAATTAATCGTAAATATAGATGTAAAACAGATATAAATGCTATCAAAAAATGAATTTGATGTAAAAAGACATGCACCCATAAGTATATAAATAAAGAGTGTTATTATTAATTGTGGCATTGTTAAATTAGTATCATCATTGATGTCTTTTAATGTATCAATAAGTATATTATAAATATTTTTAATATGTTTTAGATGAAGATTTTTAGATAAACGCCGTTGTTTTAGTGATAATCGATGTATTGGTTGATCATTTTCATTAAATTCATTGTCAAATGAAGATGCTAGTAATTGATTACTTTTTTGTGAAAATAAATCATCTTCATCTGTTGGTAAAGGTATTAAAATATCTAATTGTTTTTCAATAAAACGAAATAATATCCATTGACGCATTTGAAGAAAATACTTTGTTGAATATGCACGTAATAATAGTAAAGATAAATATTTTATTAAACGTGTTATTAATAAGCTTAAATCAGATAAAAATACTAATGTTAATGGAATGCCAA
Organism: Rotaria sp. Silwood2; assembly: GCA_905329745.1. Classification (NCBI taxonomy): domain Eukaryota; kingdom Metazoa; phylum Rotifera; class Eurotatoria; order Philodinida; family Philodinidae; genus Rotaria; species Rotaria sp. Silwood2. Next base: position 1,916,096 of record CAJNSZ010000007.1, on the reverse strand, counting down.
TGGCAGCATAGATCATTAAAAATAATTTTCCTATCTTTGTTGTTGGCGTAAAATCATTTGAACCTTAACGAATAGAAATAAAATAAGAACATTTTAGTTAAATGTATATAAATATATTTACCGATAGTTGTTAAAGTTGTTCCAATAAAATATAATGATCCAGCAAAAGTCCAACGTGGACTTTCTTCATTTAATGGAGTATTTTGAACAACAGTTGATGGTGTTGTTATAATTGATTGATATGTTTTTTTAATTTCTTCTTCATATTCACGAATATGTTTATTGACATATTTAGTATATTGTTGTGCGTCACCTGTCTGCCTTTTATCTGTTATTTTTGATAAGAGACGTTCTCGTTCTCGGTCAAAGTTTTTTAATGAAACAACGGGTACTGGTGTTGTTTCTAATGTTGGTGAAGAAGTAGTTCGTGGATCATCTGATTCAATTTCTTGAATAATACTGGCACCAACAAGTGTATAGATTAAAAAAATGAAACAGATCGATATATGGGGAATGAATAGAAGTGACCAGTATCTGATTAATTAATTTGAAAAAAAAAATCATTATTAAGATATGATATATATGTATATAATATCTCACTTACTTAACGGACAGAACCCACTCGCGTATATTAAACTTCTTCGACATTGATTTAGGTTGTCAAGCAACTGGAAAAAAATCAAGTACATTGTTGGTAAAAAAACACATATACACAGAACAGGCGATTCCTTTTTCTTTTCTGTTCTTTTGGTTTTCTTTACCTTTGTTAAAAGTAAAGAAGAAAGAGAGAGAGAGAGAGAGCGCGAGCAGGCAAGCGAGACCTGAAGGCAGAAAGCTATCGCCTTAATTTTTTTCCACTAACATGTGTCATTGTATACGACTATTTTCGTCGATGTTATTGTCATAAACAAAAATCCGTATGTCAAGGAAACGAATCACGCCATAAAAAAAGTATTGGTCAAAGTATGTTTTTACTTTTTCTGCTTATACATAAAAAAGCGAGATTTTTTAGTTGCAACTTCTTATATTCACAATAACTTCATACGCACTGTAAGGTAATAAAAGAAGTATATTGTAAATTGAGAAAGAAAAGAAAAATATTTTTGCATTCAGCCGATTGCGGCACCGTGCAAACGATAAAAACTGTCAGTCCCGTAAAAATCACTGTTTTTCTTCTCTGTTTTTTTCTTACATGACGTGCTCGAACATTCTGTTTAGATTTTCTTTTTATTATGTTTTGCAACCTTGGTGCATACATTTTAACGTGTTTCTTATTTATGCGTATCTATCCTTGTTCTACCCAAAGGCTCACTATTAAAATGTTCTTTTAGATTTTTATCCGTTTCATCTGAAATGATAGCCGATTACCTTCAGTTAACTACAACTGTTATATTACTTATTATTGTACCATTACTGTATTTTATTTATTATCGAAAATTTCGTTACTTTATTTTCGACCAATCAGTGAAAGTAACAAAAGGCAAAACTTCCAGAGGCAAATGCCCACCATCCTTTCCTAACGGTAAGAGAATTACAGCTGTTGATTATCATCAACGATATGCGTATGTACTTAGATATATGTAAATAGAGACGTAAACACGATCTAATGTCACCTGTTTAATGCAATGACTGATGAAAGGAATAAAAAAAAACAGTCGAACCGAGTTGTCGTAAGAAGTATTGAGAAACAGAGAGAAAAAAGTCAACGAAAGGGCGTCTAAGTAGAACATCAAAAAGATAAAGATTAATAGAATTATTCAAAGGTTATCATAGAGGAAATTAAATATCTATACATGAAATTGAATTCCATCTATTATATAAAAAGAAAAGAAATTTTTTCTTTTGTTTTCTGTTTAAAGGATGGTTTTGGATTATAAATTCATGTGATCTCAAACCGAGTCATGCTAAAGCAATCTCATATTGTGGACGAAATATTGTTTTATTTCGAGGTACAAATGGTAAACCATATGTTCTTGATGCTTTTTGTCCGCATATGGGAGCTCATTTGGGTGTTGGTGGTAAAGTACGTCATGGTACATGTATTGAATGCCCATTTCATGGATGGACATTTGATGGTGAGACAGGTGATTGTGTTTTATCCGGTGTTGAAAATAAAATAATTCGTATTGCTGATAAATATGAATACCATGATATTGAAAATTGTACACCAGTACCAAATAATGATAATACAACGAATGTTTATTTAGAAAAAGTTAATGAAAAAGAAGCAATCAAAATTAGACGATATATATGTAGAGAACTTAATGGATCTATTCTTATATGGTATCATTCTGATGAAAAATTAAGAGAACAACCTTTATATGAACCATTTGATCTTTCAAATGAATTAAAAACAATTAAAATGCAAGGTATAGATGAGAAATAAAATTTGTTTTTGATAATTTAATGTATTTAAATTTCTTTAGCACGTGGTGAATCGATAAATTATGTTAACTGTCATATTCAAGAAATTCCTGAGAATGGAGCTGATGTTCGACATTTTGATTTTTTACATCAATCAATTATTGATATTATATTTCCATTTTTAAAATTTACTTGGACAATGATATCAGAACGAGCAACAAATCCACGTTTACATGAAGTAATGGTACATCCACATCCAGAAGTAAATGCATATAAAATGCGTCTTTTAGATACATTTATTAATGATTCCAATCGTTCTTATGTAAATGTTTTATCATTAAATTGTTATCTTCAAATATTGGGTAAACATAAATTATTTGTATTTAATGCAACTGGTTTTCAAATGGGTCCATCAGTTGTTTATTTATTTTTATGGTCACCATATTTTCAAGTAACATTTTTTCAAACAGTCACACCATTAGAAAAATTCAATCAACGTGTTATGCATCGTATTTTTTCAACAAAACCAATTCCATATTGGTTATCAACATTAATGCTCATGGGTGAAGTTAAACAATTATTTTCTGATATGAATATATGGAATAATAAAATATTCGGTGCAAAATTAAGTTATAATATGAAAAATGATGCTGATAAAGGTCTTCATTCATGGAGAAATTGGTATGCACAATTTTATGAAGGATGTCATGAATATGAAAGTAAATCACTTTCATGGTAAAGACGATAAACTCTTACGCCCTGTGATCAAGATTTACAGAAAAAAAAAAGACATTTTTTTTTAACGATACATTTTTTATATCGATATTTATCAGAACAAAAGAAACGACATTGCACATGGTGATTTTTTTTTCTCTTCTCACATACTCCGTTGTAATGTTGCTGTCTGTGATATCTGTTCTAATTTTCGTTTGGTTTTATTCTGTGTTTATTTTCAAGTTTCTTTTCTCTGACTATTTTATCGGTGACAATATATATTTATCAATAAAATATTTTTGATACTTTATTATTGAAACGTGATTAAATATTATAAAGAGATAAATATGTATAACTTACAAGAATTAAGTGCCATTTGAAATAAATAATTGTCTAGAAAAAATATCTAGAAATAAAAAGATAACGAAGGAAATAACAAGACAGAACTACTTGCAGAAAGAACGTGTCTTTATACGCCTTATGGAAAGATGCACGGAAGAAGGAAAAACAGTAAATAGTTATATTCGTCTTCTTTCTCTCGGGTTTATGCGTATGTTCTATTTTGTTATTTTGTTATGCTAATTGATTCTTTTCTCTTGTGAGAAAGCTAGTAACCCTATAGTTCTATTTTTTTTTCTTGTCATTTTAATGAGAAAAGCTAGAACATATGTATATTTTTCTATCAAAGTCCTATGGCTTTTTTTTTTTAAATGTATTCTTTCATAACAAAACGCAATATACGGCATAAGTAGATAATCGAAGGTTTCAACATTTATCTGTCAACTATTCAATATAAAGTTGACAGAATATGGCACCTCTAGTTTTTGGATAATATCACTGCCGTCACAAGCAACAAAAACAAGAAAACAAGCAACAACAACAACTCGTCATGTTTGTCAATTAGGAAAAAGGACACCAAGCAAGGTTTTTCTGCATCGATGATATCTAGACTCATTATTTACGGGTAAAAATCAGATAAACTGCTTGAAAGCATCTTCGAACAATAATGAAGAATAATGTTTTTCACATGTGTTTGTGTTTCTAAGTAGATAATTAAAACAATATTTTTTACCTTTTCTCTATTGATTGATATACGGTATAATTTTAAATGGCAAATCGATAACAGAATAGTAAGACATGATTAAAATGAATGCGCAGTATAAGCAATAGACAGCATAAGTAATAAAAACAAATGCTAGTATAAGGATATTTTTTCTTGCCAATATCAGCAACGAATAAGAAAGATCCACAATGTCATCAATCGCGTGCTACCAATAAGAATGCCTGAGAAATAATTGTCTCATCTTTTTTTTTTTGGTCTTCATCAAGAAAATATCATCAACCAGCATCGAAAATGTCTACGTAAGTAAGACCAGAAAAAAAGAACTATTAGGGAAAGAAGATTATATATATATAAATATATATACCAATATTTATTTGAGCAATAGAATTTAAGGTCATATGTTGATATACTTATCTCTTTTACTTGAAAAAGCAGATCGTTTACATGCAATATGATCCATGTTTTTCAATGTATAATGGGAGAAAAACTCTCGTGACAAAAAATAATATTTTATGAAATAAACGTTCAAAATATTAATTATTCTTGTTAGTACCAATGAAACAGAGTGACACTTGCCATATTATATAAAAGAAAAGTATTATGCTATGATTAAAAAAAAGAGTTAATGAAAACCAATCGATGATAACAATATTTTTCGAAATTTCTTTATCTTGACAAAATTTTATTCTCGTTTCATAGTCCAATAGGAAAAAAAACACAGCATTTCACTTACATTTATAAAATAACATGTATCAACATGTTTTCATTTTCTCTGTTTCATTAGATAATTACTAGAGTATTACGTGAAATGGAGAGTATTATCCAATTGATACTACTAGTGAGGACTCTCAAGGGAAATTGTTTCAATATAAGAGTGTAAGACTATCAGTTAAATTCTTGCCCTTTTTAATAAAATGTCTTCATCTATTAATAATTGCTTGTAAACCTTCTAGACTCCTACATAGACTATAATTATGCATGTAATATTATTTGTTATTCTTGATATTTATATGTGAGTAGTATACAACTAAAGCAACAGAATGGTTCTTCTTTGTAAGTGCAATAAAAGAAAAAAAAAACTAATCTAGGAGTCCATATCGTTTGATTACTACTATGAATGATGTATTGTTGATCTAATTCCTTTTCTACACTCAAAGACCAGAAAAAAATGTCCTTTTATTCACAGAATATTCGAAGTCATTCATACACACGACACTCAACTATTAATAACTATTGTAAACATGAGATGACATTATCAAAATGTTACTATTCGTTGTAAAATTAAACATATTACATTATTCATGCGATAAATTTAGAAGAACATTTAGCCAATGATCATATATCTAAATAGATATTTGATATGATTAAATTCTCTTCTTTATTTTATTTAAGATTTTCAACTAACAAAAGATGAAAGAGACTTCGTCTCTCGCTTGAATACTTGTTGAGACATTAACATTAGAACAAATGACTGAACATATAATAACATACAAGTGAAAACACAACAAAATAGTAGTGAAGTAACGAAGATTTTCATTGCAGGAGGAAGATCAAAGTTGCAAGGCTTGGATTGATGGAAGAAGGCACTCAGTTTCGTTTGTTAACTCTACTGTTATCTATATCAAGATAAAAGAATGATGATGCCTCGTTAGTTCTATATAATGGCTAATAAAGCCATTTTATAACAATATGGAGCAATCAATGAAATTCAAACAAGTACATACACTACTTTTAAAAATGTTTAAAATTTCAATGATACAGAATGCATTCAACTTTCCAACTCCTGATTTATAACTTTATATAAATTCGAGATTTTTATTTTGTTTTTTTTTCAAAAATTATAAGTTCAATACTGATCGTCAAAACTGCTCCAAAACAACTCTTCGTGAATATGTTATTTTAAATATGTTTGATTAGGCATCCATGGAATAGTGTGTTACATGAAAAAACAAAAAGGAAATAAATTTTATTTATCAATTAGTTATTTTTTCGACCTCAAAATTCAGTACCTCATTATCATCATTCAATAATTCTTCTTCGAATTTTTCTGTAAAAGTATCCAATTTCTTGAACATTTTCTTAATATTGTATACATAATTGATGGGCAAGGTGTGTCTATAGCTGATTTCAAATTTAACATTTATTTTTTATGATTGTTGTCGCTATCACTAATACGACAGTTACCATTGTTACCTTGCACATATTGTTTCAAGTCGGTCCATGTCAACTACAGCTGACTGAGTAAACAATGTTTCATAGGTAAACTACAAATATTTGTTTCACAATTAAAGATGGACGTGAGATTAATAGCTGAACGCAAAATATCAACGCTATTGTTTCGTTATTTTGTCAATTTCATATTGTTGTTCGGGTAAATTTAAAAAAAGAGCATCTGAAGTAATTCAGCTTCGACATCTTTTTCAGGAACAGTTATGTTACGATCATGGAACCTTTCTATTATAGATTCTTTGTGCCATGATAATTTTGTCGGCATCATATCATTTGTCAATTGGCATATGCCATGCAGTACAAGGCTCGAAATGGACAGCCTAGCCCGATATTTTAATCATGTTTTTTTTCTTTTCACCATGTTCCCTGCCTATCATAAATGATAGAGATAATTCAAAGAGTTTTATGATAGAAAAACTATGTGGGTTTCAAGTACAAGTAATATAATAAAATATTGTAATTGCTTAAACTAATTATATCTCTCATTCGCACGCAGCACTCTGTAGTATATTAACTACGTTGACTAGTACGATAGTGGGATTGACAGAAAATAATGTGTCGAAAATAAGACATTGTCGATAGTACGATTCGTAAACAACAGTTTATCTAGTACTTTAGCATTGATTGACAGGTTAGATCATAGAAAGTTTAGCAATATCTGGAAAAAAAATAATCCTATGGATTTTGTGCCATTTTTCGGAGCAAATGATATGTCATCGAAAATAGTCTTTGATGTGTCATTATCAAACATATAGTAGCTACTGTGAGTTCGTTAGTTGTATATAAAAGCTGAGTTATTCTTAACGAATTATAAGTAAGATATCTTAGGTCAGGATTCACACTTTTTCGGGATGAATTCGCCATAGATATTTCTCCAGAAGAGATCACTTGTTCTCCAAGTACTATGTGGCGAGTACTATCTGATACACAAGTCCTTCTTCAAAAGTACATCTTTCATTCTGCACAAAATTCGTTTTTTTCCGAAAAAATGCATGAAATAACTGAAAATTAAAGAAAAAAGCTGTTATAATTAGTTCAGAGGTTCTCTTCAACAAAGATAATGAACTCTGCAGATAAATCTTGTCGAGTTTTATTTATTGCATACCATTTAGAGTAGCTTGGAGTAAGCATTCATCGAGAAATTCACTAATTAATCCCTGAGGTATTAATCATTTTTGTTAAAACCTATAACCACGTTACTGAAGAGCTCTCTTCAATAGAGGTATAAATCTTTCCTAATAGCTTCCATGGAGCTCTATCAAATACGCACTTTTCGGGGTGAATTCGATTGAACGTCCAATGAGAAAATCACTCATTAGTGCTTGATTTGTTAATCATTTTATTAAAGCATATATCACCTTATTCCAGAGCAGCCTTCAACAGAGATAGAGTGTAGGTAAGGGTGTGGGTGTGAATGCTTTCCTCAATGCACCCATATCCACATGTACACACACACACTCAAACCCACGCTAATCTCATCCATATCTTAATTTGCACTCACAACCATACTTACTTCGACGCGACTATCATATTGTTCGAGAAGTTTTCGCTGTTTTTTAAACTTTTTCTCAAAACTTTGTTTTCTGTCAGAAAAATTGAAACTTCGTTCATATGATTTAAAATATAAATAGTGTTTTTGTTTGTTTGTTTCAAAGGTCTAAATGAGAGTAAACTTTTATTGGACCAGATTTCTTTTTCTGATTGATGTGCTATGAAAATTGAGACTTAATTTCTTTAAACTAGACATTTTTTTGGCTCTCTGTACGTTATTTAATGGCGAAATTATAAGGATTCTTCTGAATGTCATAAATGAGCTATGAATACGATAGAAGTTTAGTCTAGTTTGATGTATCGAGCAGACATTTTTACCAGAAGCATTTCTCACGAAGATCACATATTTCTGAAAAGTTCAGCCCAAACGGATCATCCGAATCAGTAAATACATTGAGAGAAGAATGATCCTTCGCATATGTTCGATTACGATCAAACTGCGAATTTTTTACCGTAACTACGTGTAACTACGATGCAGTTGTGAAAAAAGTGGTGCCATGGGTTAAAGCGTTTCATGCAGCGGAATTTATATCTTAAAAGCTGTCATAAACAACGCTATTATTTTATATTACGAATAATTTTATCTCACAATCTTGTATCACAAAAAATAATTTCGCCTTTGTGAAAATATTCCTGATAGGAGAGCAAATTATTACATGAAAATTTGTATTATTTGAGATATGTAAATAAGGTTTGTTTTCATTTAGAAAAAAAAATAACTTGATTAAAAAATGTTAAAATAATAATGAGGAAAAACAGTAAACATCTATCAATTCACGTGATCACTAAGAGACAATTTATCTGATCATGTAACTCGTTCACAAATGTTACTGTTTCTGCACGTTACGACCACCAGTCAAAAACAGATTGTACAATTTTTCTTCGCCGAAAATCATGAGAACAAATGACAGAACGCACGAATGATACACAGAGGAAAAATCTTATTCGTTATGAAAGATGGATCGAATAATTACAATTCTTTCATCTGTACTGTTTGTAAAAAAATTTTTAAAATTTTCTGTAAATATTTTGTCACTTGTATCTCTGTAACTATTAGAGACATAAGGCTCAAACTCTACAGTAGAGTAGATCTAGGTGTCTAGTATATATGCTGTAAATATCAGCACATTCTATTGAAAAACACGTAAGAAAAGCGCATTCCTTAGAAGGGATCAAAACTCATTATTATACAGCCTGTATATAAGAAAATCGAAAGTGATCCAAAGTTTTGTTTAAGGGTATCCCCCTTGCCTGACTCAAAATTTTTGATTTCTTGGTTTTTGGCTTTTTGTGGCATTTTATAGTACCAAGTGGTGTCTATCTACTGACTACATTGTGGGACTCGAATATTGTCGTTAAGCTATAAAACCTTGAAGAAGAAATGAAGTCTACATGACGAAAATAGCAAAACTTCTAAATTGTTTCGTGTTTTCCTCAAAGTCAAATATTTAAGAGAAAAAGTCAAGAGGGAAACAGCGGACTTTTGTACTTGAAATTACTTGAACTACTTTAAGCTACTTCGACTTACTTCAAAGTGCTTTAAGCTACTTGAAGTAGTTTACTTTCGCATACTTTTCAACTTCGCATTTACTTGAAGTTATCTCAATTTACTTGTTCTAACTTTGTGCTACTTGAAGTAGTGTACTTTGACGTACTTTTGTACTTCAAGTCCGCTGTTTTCCCCTTGGAAAAAGTACTGTTTCGCTCCCGTTTCTCTTCTAGTAGTAATTACAATTGATCTGGAATTTTTTTCACATATACTAGACACTGTTTGAGGTGGATATTGTTTTTTGTTTCAAAAAATATCAATATGTTGACTTTTTGCAGCTTTTACAAAAAAGCACTCTCCAAAAAAAACATGCAGCTTTTATGATCTCTTGGATATTTTAACTTTTTTTTTCGAAGAACAACAGATAAAGTTAAACCAAAAAGATATCCACCCCAAACAGTGTCTAGTATCCGTCAAAAAATGTTTTAGCTTGATCGAACGTAGCATCTTGTAGAAACGGGAGCGAAAAGTGGCACCAGTTTTTGCTATTGTGATCTAAATATCTCATAGAAGACAGTATTCGGAAACTTTGAGTCTATGACAACTTTTGCTCTACATATCAAGATCTAACTGTCTTAAAAGTTTCATTTTTCTGATGAACTGTTCTTCAGAAACCCTCGAAAGAGGGGGTACCCTTAATGATAAAGAAATAATTGTATCAAAATAGTATTGCCAATTGAATAAGAGTGAAAAATCGAATCATTTGAAAGACTACGATGTGTGTATGTGCCATTGATCCATTGTTTTGAAATTGTTAATTAGATGAGTTTCATGTCACTAAAAAAAATTAGCTTTGTACTTGAAATCCTTTTTTTTACAACTTATTAGCATGAAAGATCTTATTGTATCCAACTTATGAAGCAAAACCAAATGATAGACTCATCTTTGTTTAGTTTGAAAGTGAAAGTAAAAAGTTTTATTTGCTTCGTGCAATAGCAAAAGATTTTGAAGAAAAACGTTTCGAAAATACAATATTGACAAAATTTAATTCTTTACATCATAGAACATCACACTATAAACAAAATACTTTTATATTTAGTTCATATTGAACAAAACATAAAGATAAGATATCTAAAGTTAAACTACTAATCAATATTTGTTGATAGTTGGTATGGTAAAATACCGTATTCATATATTTCTATGATGGTGTTCATCGTACTATTATCAGTATGAAATATGACCGTATAGAATTGGTTCTCTTGTTTAGAAAGATTTTCTGTTTATTGTTGGATTCAAAGTACCATGAATATTCAATAGTTAGTCATCTTTTATCTTCTGTAGACAATTAAATTCACATGTAGGCGATATAGAATGTTTCAATGATCGTAATTCATTTTTTAATTTAAATTCAAAATTATTTACCATATCGATAAAGTTGCAATGATGCTTGTTGAGTTATCCAAAAAAGTCATTTCTATACTGCCTAATTTATTCCTAGTGTTTATATAATCATCTAGGATAACAATAATAAACATTTGACCAATTGATTCAAGTATATATACAAGCAATTAAAATATAATTTACAGCTGGTTTTTTTAAATATTAAGTTTTGGTCAAATCAATGATGTGTAATTAGGTAGTTTTTTGGCCTAAAGAAACAAATAAATAGCAGTCCATTTAATACATATTCTCCTATGAATACTATTTGATATGTTCATGATTTTGCTGAGTATCTAATATAAATCATGATAGAGGTTCTTAGAGATTCATTCACATAGCAAAAATGATTGATTAGAAATGGTTTATAATAGAAATCTCATTTCTTTTTATTTCTAATTCATGTCGATCTCTCTATGAGAAGACTGTTATTATATAGTGGCGAGTTGGGCATATATATATTTATTGCCAAAATACAAAGTGACAAAACAAAACAATTAAATACAATACAATAAAGTTAAAGATATTCTTTATAGTCATTTTTGGGCACTTAAAAACGCCGTTGGAAGTTGAGATAATAAATTAGCACGATGGTAGCATAATAAAGTAAATGTTCACCGGCAGTACTAACATAGCATAAATGAAGAGTCACAGCAGCGTCCAGCCTAAAATAAAAACCTTTGTGCTGGACGTGCCGTGGCGAATCGCCGATTGGGTCACGCACTTCAGCTTAAATGTAAACGGAAAGAAATTGGCCAGCTGTATGTGCCATGGCTCCAGGCCGTTGGGTCACAAGTACAGCTTAATCAACTCTACAAGTTGAATGCCAAGACGTCCAACACAAGGAATTTGCCTTTTCGGCTCTAGTGTCACTTGACACGATTGGATTGCCTTCTCGGCTCTGGTATCACTAGATACAACTAATTTACTTAGTATGCTAAATTCACCTTTGTTCTGGATAAACTATTTAGGATCAGCTATATACTATTATAATGGGAAGTGGGTGGGCGGGTATTGAAAAGTTTAACTTGAATAAATGTTGAAGTTTTAACAAATTAAGCAGGATTATATGAATAGCTTGTCATTGAATTAAAGCACGAGAAGATAATAATGAAATAACAAATTAGCTACGCATGATAATGAACATAAATAAGAAACGAGCGCTAAATTGAAATAATAGAAAGATAATTAAAATAAAAAGACAAGTCGAGCCTACATGAATCGTCTTTAATGTCTCGTTATCTCGCCATTAAAGACTTATTATAATAAAACCTATTGATTCAATTACTGACAACAATATGTATCTTATAAATTTTCCAAATATCAAATAAAAATTATGATTCATTATTGATTAATTTGATGTTGTTGGAGTACTTATTTTGTTACTTACATTCTGCTCGGTTTTTATGCTATAATAATAAAACTTTTCGCAATAGTCTTATTCAAATTGATTACTATCATTCTATGAATAAATAATAAAAGATTATAACCTTCTAAATAAATTCATTTCATTAATTGTAAATATATTATCATCATATATAATATATTTGTGTATAACATAATAATCTGACGAATTTATTGATGTCTTGCTTGAATAAATGATTATTGTACTACGATAATCAACATCTCATCATGAATAAAAATAATCTACATTTTAATTATTCAACTTGTTGGGTTTTATAGAAATGAAGTGATCAATCGTTAGGATATATAAAAAATGGAAGACAATATTTATTGTCAAAGGGGAAATAGCTGATTACAATCTTTAGAAGTTTCTTGTAATCCCTCGGAGTACTCCGAAGTCTCAGGTATTTCAAAGTAGCTTCTGGAAAGTCCATCATAAAAATAAAAAATTGTTGTGTCTTGATTTTTTCCATCCATCGTGATATTAGATGGAATAGATAAAATTAAATTGAATACCGTTTATTGAAAAATCAAAACAAATAAAATATCACAAAAAAGAAAAAGACATTCGTTTATTCCTTTTTTATTAATCTGTATTACTCAACGTAATTTGTCATTTGAAAAAGTTTCTTCTTTATGCATAATAATAGCAGCAAGCAGACTTCTTATGTAAATATTTTTTATTATAATTAATTATAACTTGAACATAAGAATATTGCATGTTAGGTTCGATTGTATCGAAGACTTTTACTCCAAAAAAAAATGTCTTTTTTATGTAGAGCTAATGAACTCTTGAGTAGCATCTTGTTCGTCTTCATCAGTGTGATCATTGTTCGAGAAAAGACTATTATTATTGCCAACATCATTGTTGAAGTTATTTATTGCTTCGTCATCATCATCATCCGTAAACTTTTCAAAGTCTGCATCGTCCCTATTGACTACTAGAGATGAGTAGTTATACATATTTGACTTTTTATTTAATTGTTCAAACATGTATTCACTTAATGGTGCTAAACCAAGAACACGTTGTTTTTGTAAAAAATTCAATATTTCTAAGCCATCAAGCATATGAATAGCTTTATCATATGCATCGGTGATAACTTATTCAATATATATTTGATCAATCTGATTTTGAGTTTGTGATGATGATGATGAGCGATCATTTCGATGCTTCTAATGAACCAGAAAGTAGTGGCGTAACCAGAAATCGTTCGGTGGGCGGGCGCCGCCCTACCCGTTTTTATAAGATTACTTGAAGTGCTCATGATATATTTCTTTTTTGTATAACAAAAATGTACTAGTTCATTCACCTTAAAAAATTTGTTTTAAAATTTATTTTTTTATTTATTGAGTAAAAAATATCCAAAATGTTACAAGACTTCATTTTAGCAAAATTCTACAATTTTTATGTAAATCAGCAAAATCATCCATGAGCTTTTCGAAATCAATGGCAAAGTCACGTTCCACTGCTAACACACATAAATCATTCAATCGTTTATCTGACATCGTGTTGCGTGTAGTTGTTTTTATTAATTTCATCTTGCTAAATGTGCGCTCACACGTAGTAGATGAAACAGGTATAGTCATAGCAATGATGATAAGAGATATGATTGTTGGAAATGCCTGCTTGAGTGGTAATAGTTGATAATAGAGGTCAACAATATTTTCTAATTTTGAATCTTTCAACATGGATTTAACAACTTCAATTTCATTGCATAATGAGCAAATATCAGCTTTCATTTCCACTGCAAATGGTTTTAATATTTCACTTTGCAAAAAATTTTCGCTATCGGGACAAAGTGCTGATATACTAATTAAAATTTCCATGTTATGAACAGAAAAACGATCATTCAGCTCTATTAATACAGCATCAACTATTGGATAAAAGAGATCTATTCGATAATTATCTTCATTGTTCAAATTGTCACGTTGACCGATAGTACTAGTAATAAAGACATCTTTAAATCTTGATGATACTTCTTTAACTCTTCTCTGTCTTGGTGTTGATGAAAGATCAATATGATGTGCTTGACAAAAACTTGTAATTTCTGTATATATAAGAGAAAATGTATGTTCATCACGAAGATCAGCTATTTTAGCAATAATCGATTTTATTAAATATTGAGCTTGACAAAAATCCATGGTTTTAGCTATAAAAAAAAGTAAAAACAACAATAGTTTACACAATACTCAAACAACTGTTCTATATTGGATTCTAACCTTTAAGTTGATCAGAAAGTATTTTAATAATACCAAATATCTTGTGAATAATAAAAAGAGTGATAGTGAATGTTGGTACTCGAAGTGCTACTAATAAACCACGTGCATCAACTGATCTTTCATCACCTTCATTTTCTAATTCTTCTAGAGAAATTATGAGAGCTTTATAATTTTGAATTAATGCATTGATTGAGGACCATCTGCTATCCCAACGTGTGTCACACCATTGCTTTAGTGAGGTAGGATTGTTGTTTTCTATTAATGAAAAAAAATCTACATGAACGCATATTTTGTTGAGGATAATTAATCTGACCTATCAACAATTGTTGTTGAATGCTTTTAAAACATTCACTAGTAACACTGGATGAATGGAAGTAAGTGTAAATTTTTGAGACAATAGAATAAAATTCTGGCAAATACGGAACAACTTTAGATACATCACGAATTACAAGATTTAATTTATGCACGAAACAATGTATGTATATTGCTCTAGTCATATAATTCTTACGTAGAATAGCTTGAACACCTGAGTGTCTTCCACTCATCACAGATGCCCTACAAGAAGGATGAAAAATAATGAAGATGAAATTAATAGAAAAATAATATTTTACCCATCAAAACAGATCGCGATACAGTTATTTATATCAATTTTAAAGAATGACAAGTATTTAATTATTTCAATACTCAAACTTTCAGCATCAAATTCATTCAATTTCACTAATCCCAAAAGATATTCTTTGAAAATTGAATTACGATCAATTTTGTCATTATTTTTCCATGTTTCATGTGAAATACATCTTAAAACAATACTCAATTGTTCATGCCCACTACGGTCTTTTGCTTCATCTGCCATAAGTGAAAAAACATGTCCACCAACCTTTAAAAGATATTGAAAATATTAATAGTCGAATAAATTAAACTCATATTTAAAAGAATTCACTTTTTCAGCTATTTGTTTTCGTATTTGGTTTGCCATTAAATGTATAAGTTCATTCTGAATTGAAGGAGACAGATATGAAGCATTATCAGCACTATCAAGAAGTATTGAATTAACTAATGGATCAGTTGCAGAAGACCACTTTAATATTTCAATGAAGTTTCCACGATTATTAGACCTAATTAAAAGAAAATTAGATACTGAGAAAGTGAAATTCATCTTGATCAACTGACAGATCACTTTCATCATTACCACGCAACGAAATTAGTTGACGTGAGCATAAAAGTACCGTTGATGCAATTTTTGTAAGACGTTGACGATTTTTTCTAATTAATTCAATACGTCCTTTATCAATAACATTTATAACAGTTGTTTCAGTACTTTTTCGTAAAATAAATTGTTGATAATTTGCACACGCAAATTTATGTGATGCACTTGTTTCATGTCTAGAAAAACCATAGCTCTTTGCCATAGCGTTTTTCCAGTTATTATAACCAGTTATAAATGCGTCACTCTGTTGCTAAATTAACGATAAAAAATAGATATTTTTTAAAAATTACTAATAAAAAAATAGATTATAAAAAAACCAACTCATCTGCAAACGGAGTTGTTTACGGAGTAATAATATTTTACTTACTCGATTCAATAAATTAAAACCAGCGCTAAAATGACGACAATAGTGGCAAAAAGCTAAATCTTGCTTTACTGAATACTCCAGCCATGGAAAAGTTGAATACCAAATGGAGCGAAATGATCGATTCTGTTTATTCACTGGATATGAAGATAATTTTGGTTGTGTTGGTAATTCTTTTGAAGAGCGGCTAATGTCTAATGCAATAGAAGAATTTTCCACAGCTGCTGCAGCTATTGGTGATAGAGATAATGGTGATAAAGATATTGATGGTGAACGTTGTTTTGGTGAAGACATGGATGATGAACATCGTGATGGTGAGATTGTGGATGAACATTTTGTTGGTGAAGATGTTGATGATGAATAATGTGTTGGTGAAGATATAAATGATACAGATAATGGTGGTAAAGTTTCAATTGGTAAAGGTGGTGGTGAAGGCGAAGCTATGAATGATGATAAAGAAACTGCTTGTGAAGCTGATGATAATGATTTCGAAGTTGTATCTGATGAGCAAGTAGTTGTTTCATCTGGTTGATGTGTTTGTGAAGATTGATCAACAGCAGTGGAAATGTCAATCTTCTTTTTTTTGAAAGACGAACGAAAAAACGATTGAATCGAACCACGTTTGGGTTCTTTATTATCTGACGACATTTACCAGAAATTTTATCTATTTGTATGAGGATCAAGAGATTGTTGGTGATTGTTAGTGCAGCTCATTTGTAAGATCATAAGAAAAAAAATCGTTCGTGAAATAAAATCTACCAGTTACTCTTGTCACAATAGGTGTCTCTCTATTTCGAAGAAGAATTCATGTTTAAGATGTATTCACTCGACCGATCAATCAGATGTTTTTATTAAAAAAATTATGTCTTAGAAATCAGAAATTACCGGTGAGCGGGCGAGGAGATTCGGTGAGCGGGCTGAGCCCGCTTTCGCCCTACCTTGGTTACGCCACTACCAGAAAGATCAAATTGTCAACTGATTCATCGTATAATTGTTCACATTTAGTATTATTCAGTAATGAGATTTTCTGAAAATTGATGTACAAGCTTGTGAACTGAAAATATGAATATTCAATGCATATGATGATAATTGTTTCTATTTGACAAGTAAAATTGAATATAATAAATTATGTGCATTCATGCGCGGTGAGATATATGTTGGTTTAGTTATAAAACACTTCCTTTTATTATTTTGTCTTGTTTGCGTCAGTGTTATAACCCGTAACAGTATGCTGTCAGTTTGATCTGATTAGATGGAGGTTTTCTTGTCAGCTACTAAACACAAGTTTTTCTTTCTTTTTTCGCCAATCAAACACTTTTCACTGACACGTTGAAGACTTTTTCTGTAATGGGGCATATATCAGAATTTTCTATTAAATAAAAATTCATCATAACACACTGAATATATTGTGTGAATTCAGATTGATGTTAAGTGATGTTATCGAAACAAAACCGAATAATTATTGAACATTGTAATTATCATAGATTTATTTGTATTTTCCATCACTTATCTAATATGCCTCACATAGATATAAGAAATAGCGGAGTAAATTTAACGTGGGAAGTAAATCAAGTATACATTTAATTATTAATGCTCATATCTAATGAATATTTAATCAGTACATAAAACTTATCTAGAACTTATAGTTCTATGAAGTTTTCTGTTCTTCAATATGAAAATATATAGTGAGAACTGTATCGTTGTGAACCAGGACTCTTACGGCATTATACTGTGGTGATTATGAAACAGATATGACTAATAGAATATTTGATTTAACTTTTATATGGTCAAAAAAAGTGAAAAATAATTCACGCTAGTCTATCGAATGGTTCAAACCGGTCTGACCGATTTAAACCTATGCCGATATGGAAAATGTACTACCGATTGAAATTCTGGTTTGCATCATGTTGAATGTCTTAAATTTGATATCCATATGAACTATAATAGACATAAAGTAGCCACGCTGCAAGCAGACCCTGATCATAATTCATCATTAGCAACGACAAAACAATCAAAAAGAAATATTAATGTAATAGAATCTTTAATTGATACATGAAAAGCAGCAAACAACTGAGAACAAAATAAGGTTTATATACAAGAGTACAGTCATGTTTCGTGCTTCTTGTGTTGCTTCTTTGATCGTATATCATTCAGAAACATCTTTTTGTTTAACAAGTCGCTATCGTCTAGGAAACTAATCCATTTTTCTTTTCTGAAATACTTTAACTATCGAGTAGTTATCTGTTTTTTTATATTAATGTTTTCGTTGACCTCCTTTTTACATTATACTATTGATTATTAATCACATATATAAGATGTTGATAGTAACAAAATAACTCTTTTTCTCTTTGAGCACAAGATTATTAAATTACTTATGTATTATTTATGAGAATATTAACATCACTTTTGATCGATATCATAATTATTCCTTGTTTATAGTAGAAGATTATGAGCAAGCAAAAAATTTGAATAATAATAGAGACTTGAGAACTACAGAAAAAACTTGAGTGTATTAGGACTTTTTGAAGTCCCGCAATCTGCTATAGTGTATGTATATGGCAATAAGAAAAACAAACACATTGAACAAGGAAAAAAAACATTCCGAGAAGTATATATTTTCCTATCTATTATTTTATACTTTAATCATTCAATACTTGTTTTTGATTCTGATTTGATGTACTGTAAACAACATTGATGGACACAAGAGAATCAACAATGACAAATTCATCTACAAATTGGCATCTCTTCAGTTGCTTTGAAAGTAATGCAAGCAACTTTTGTCTTGATCTGTGTTAGTTTTCATGTGATACCTAGAAGACTTTAAGTACATAGTGATAAACTAGTGAACTCACGAATGACGTAGTTCATAACCATATAGTTTTTAACAGCTTACTTCTGTTTTACTTACATCATTTATATATTCCTAAAAAGTAAAGTTTAGAAAACCAAGTAAATTATTTTATTATATTAACACAGTATAAATCAATTTTCGAAATGATATAGCACCCTATTATAAAGACAATTAAGGATGCAATATATCGATTTCTACAATCTGACATAGAACTTTGATTTTTTTTCTTATCATCAATCTATGAATAATAATGTGTCCAATCATATACTCATTTTTTTTTATTGTACAATGTTAATTATCAATAACCAATAGAGTAGAATAGATTAACGAAGTTTTTTTTTATTACTCTATCATGCTTTATAACAAGTTAACTGAGTATATCGCAAAATGATATTAAAGTATAAAAATTTGTGTAGAAAAATCCATAATTATAAGCCTTAACTCTTATTTTTTACTACGGATAAAATTTATATTCGTCTTATTTGTTGTATATAAAATTTTTATGTATGCCTTTTTATGCCATGTATAACGAAATGATTGGCAATTACTTTTTCTTTTATGAATTTATGCTGCCTTTTTTGGTGCATTTAGTATTGTGTACACACTTATTGATGTGGTAATTATTGAATTGAAAAATACTAAAGGTTCTTTCCAAAAATGCGTAAAAAAAGTGTTGTGCAATCAAAAATAAATGAATGTAAAATGTGATCAATGTCAGTGAAATTCATTAAGTCAACCATTTGATTTTTTACTCTAGTATGTATTATAAAAACAAATAATCATATTTTGTTGCTCTAGTTCAAAAATTATCGAAAGCTTATATTTCCTTATTTATTTATTTTGCAATGCATATGGATATGGATAAAGATCATTTACATATTCGATGATAGCTGTAGTTTGGATTTAATTGAATGTTTCGAACAGGTGCTTTCATATCGTTTGATGAAAGAAAAACGATGCAATACCCTTTTTCAAATGATTTATATTCACAACGAAAAACATATCACGTCTTCAAATGCCAAAATATTCCTTTTTTGTTTGATATAACAATCATCACCAATTTTTTTAATAGTTTTTTTCAATGATAATTGATTTGGTAATATGACTGATAGAGAAAAGGTCAGTATTGAAATAGTAGAAACATGATTGCATCATGCTTGTATATGCATATGTGTGGAAGTCAATGATGAATATATTTCACGTACTGATAAGTTAATGTGTAAATGTTTAAAATGCAAAATGTTCGAACTTTTGCTAGAAGAATCTGATAAAAATAAATCGAATTTCGTATTTTGTCTATGCATGAAATATCAGTTAGCATATTTTTTTTCCTGCACTTACCTATGCCTCAATTTGTCAGAGGTTTTTAATCTATCAAATTTTGATCAGAAATCATCTGGATCAAATCTGAAATGTGAATGCGTACAGAAAGAAGGTTATAAAAAGAAACACAGGTGAGTGAGAGAGAAAAAAAAATCATAGATAAATATCCTTGTGTGTATTGACATCGTCAACAATGTTTTTTCTTTCAATGATCAGATTATCAAACCCCTTTGTTCGATGAATATGATCAAATGGTTTTTTTTTTATTTGTCTACGCATTTTTTTCTGACATAAGGACGAAAATTCTCTCTTCTCACTTTTTTTCTTTTTTTTCGTTTTGTCGGCTAAAAGGAAAGAATGAACTAGCACAAAAAAAAACAGGTCGAAAAAGAAAGTGAATAGTAAGAACGAAGAATAGGTAGTCTAGGTGTGGTGAAAACTTCATTTATCGCTATTGCCAACACGACTACAAACATTATACTGCTGTTCTGTGTCGAGGTACGCGTTTATGTACTGTTGTTCGATCAGGTATAATAAAAGGTAGTAACTGGTTGTGTGAAAAAATTTTATTATTACGAATAAATACAAATATATATCATCAACATTCAACATTAGACCTACCGTACAATATAAAAAAAAAGGAAACAACAAGATAATATTGGCACGAAGGTAGGCGCGTACAATCAGAAAACAATCTGACAAATTGAAAAAGAATAATAAAAAACAAAACTGTTCTTTTTCCTTTTTGTATACATAAACTTGATTTATGTATGAAAAATGATAATTAGAATAAAGTTCTGTCAAATTCATAGAATGCAAAAATGACATGAATATTTGTAAAAAATAATACATGAATTGTTGATATTTGTTTAAAGACGAAGGACAAATCATGTTATAAATTTGATTCGCAAATATTTCTCATAAAGTTGATATTTTATTTCTAAATAAGTTGAATATCTTATTCAGTACTTGACTTTTATGAATCGCATATATTATTTCGATTAAAGACTCCTTCAAGCGTTGACAGATGAATTATAATTAACTACTCATCTCGACGCGAAACTTGAACGTATTCGATTAAATATTGAGTAAATCGAGAATACATGCAGCTAGTGGTCTACGATTTTCAGCAATCGAAATAAAAGACATGGGGACGGTTTGTACTTCGATATTTAAATAGAACAAAATCAATGATTTTCGAAAAACATTAAAAAAATATATGAAAATTATCAGTCATGCCGACGAAATTTTAATTTTGATGTCTCTTAGATAGACGAACATGAAATCTATAATTTCAATGATTATTTTCTCGTATTCTAATGCTGAACAAATAAAATTATCTGTTCGTTCGATTGAGTAGTATGGAGTTTTGTTGTTTTTGAAGTGAATTCTCTTACTTGATATAAAAACTTCATAGAAATGATAAACGAGTTTTATACACTGTTTTTTTGAATGTTGTTCGAAAATCATTGGTTTCAAAATTATTTCATCTCATATATTATCAAACAAAAAGACATCTTCATATCTTTTCTTTCGATTGCTGAAAAGCCTAGATCATTAGCTGCATGGATTTTCGACTAATTTAATTCAATTTTGAATCGAATACCTTCAAGTCTTGCGCCAACACTACCTTCTATTTTTAGATGTTGAAAATCTTTATTAACAACAATAATAAAAAGAAAAGTTTTCTTTCGTTTTTTGGAACAAAAAATTGACATCATTGTATCCAAAAATATGTCTTTTTTTTAATGCAGATTTTCACTGTTAACATGTCATTGCGATATTTATCATAAGAATGTTTATTGACAATACAACAAATACAGATGTTAGAAAAGCGTAGAAGCAGCAGTTCGGTGTATAATATACCTCGAAAACCACCAAAAAAAGAAAATACACTTGACAGAAGAATACAGTGTTTTGGTATACATTTAACTGTTGGTATTGTTATTGGTGTTTTTCTTGCATTAGTTACTATTGGACTACAATGTGTTGCTTTTTTTACACCACATTGGAAAGAAGTTTCTCCCAATACTCTCTCCTTATATGTTGGTGGTGTTGATGCTCTTATTCGTACGGAAATTTTAATATATTTCAATTCTGTTCATCGTTTTACTCGTCATTCTTATGGTTTATTTCAACGATGTGAATATCCTTTAAGTAATGCATCAAAATTAATTAATGAACACAGTGAAATTCTTCACATGAGTTTAAATAAACAACATAAAAAATGTACAAAAAATTTTTTACCATCCTATGAAGATAAACAATTTAATGAATGTCATAGTTTACAGTATTATCGATTTTGTTCAAAAGCAAGTGAAAAAAGTTTTGATATTAGCAATGATTATCTTCGTGCAGCATTTGATATTTCATCAAATTCACCTTTAAATATTGACTCAACATCTTCATGTAATTGTCATTATCCAACGTATGTTAAAGCATGTCATGTACTTGGAATAATTGCATTAATTAGTTTGATTTTAACTGCTTTACTTTTTGGTTCATTTCCATTTCTTAAAAGTCGTCATCAACGTTTACAAATTAAATGTTTTGGTGTATTATCATCATTATTTGCAATGATATTTATGTTAAGTAATCTATTAACTGTATTAAATCATTTACATTATGAATCAACTGAATATTTAACTGCTATTGAAAGACATTATAGATCAAGTCAAATTTATAAATTATCAGAAGATACAAAAGTAGCTATTAATCGATTTCTAACAAGTATTAACATTGAAACTGGTTATTCAACTATAATTGCTTGGATTGCTTTTATTTTATCAATTATTGATGGAATATTGTTGATGACAACATGCAAAGTAACATATTATCATGAAGAAATAGCAGTTCTTTTTAGTGGTATTCCTACGGATTCACCACGACAAATTTCAACGATCGACAATGAAGAATATAAAATATCCACAGCTCCACTTACATCTTCACCAAATATGACTGATTCTCAAGTTCTTCAATGTCTTCCTGCTTCTCCCCCTGTTGTTCCTCGATCGCCACCAACAGTTGTAGCTACTAATACTAATGAACAATCGAAAATATATTCATCTAGTCCGTCTTCATGTCTAAAACAATATCATTCATCACGAATCCACTTTGAAGATGAAGTGTGACTGTTTTTTTCTTTATTCTCATAAGACTCTTCGTAATATTTTTAAGATCTATTCAGAAAAAAACAATATGTGGTCTTTTGTTTTTTTTTTCAGATTTACACAGCAGGAAACAAACAGAGAGAGAGAGAATTATATATTGTTTTCAAATTGCGGAACATATCAATATAGAAGTATGTGTATTAATAACAAAGACGGAAATGATTTTAAATTTGTCTTTTTTTTTTATATTTTGATTTTTTTTAATCATGCTGTGTCTTTGATTTTTATTTCCATTATTTTGATCAAATTTTTTTAATCAAATCGGTAGCGTTTGTCAAAACGATATCGTTTGTTGATACCATCGAAATTCGATCGTTTTTTGTCATATCGATAACGTTTATCAAAACGATATCGTTTATCCATTAATAGGAGATAATCATCGTTGTTGTCATGATCATTTGATTCATTACTATCGATTGATGTTGTTGTGTCTTTCTTATCAAATCGATAACGTTTGTTTACTTCAAGAGAATTGGAATCCATATCTACTGTTGAACTTTTTGTGCAAACAAATAACAGTTGACTGCCAATCTATGATAAAAAAAAACAAACTAATATAGAAATATTCAGGAAATAACAACACAATACCGTTTTCAAGCGGAAACTAGTACAATGCATAAAAAAGAAATGAGTCGGAAGCATCCGTCCTGTCGGTCTTTTCTATTATTTATCGATATATCAACTAAATTGACATGCGCACAAATTAGGACTAGTGCATTGAAGCTCAAAAACTGAGTCCTTATGAAAAAGGAAATTTACGATCATGAAAGTTACAAATTGCAAATCGTTTTGTTGTTTTTCACTCAGTTTATTTTAATAAATTTGAACGAAAATCAATATAATTTATTTTTTATACGAAATAAAATAACCTTTTACTTACAATGATAATGGCAAAGAGAAAGAAAAAATTGTTATGGACAAATTTCATGTTTTTAATGGTTAAATGACTTGGATAATGTGAAGAACAAGATTGTCGTTGTAGTTTGATCAGTAGTCGTTGATCGTTGATATCTTTCTTCGTTGTTTTATTGTTTTGAATGTCAAACACCACAAGAATAAAACGAGAAAAATGACATACAAATATATATAAAGCGAGAGAAAATGGCATTTCCGGATCTTTTTTGTGTCTTTCTGATTAGTTTCTCTGTATTCTCTCTCCTTCTTTCTTTCTCTCTTTGCTCGTAGTTTGTAAAGTATCTCGCAAGAAAGAAATGCAACTGGGTGGGAAAGAAAAAGGAACTTCCGTTCATTTGAAACGCATTCTATGACACAGTTTGCCAACAAAATCATAAAATGATTAGTTATTTAACTTCGTATTCGAAGATCGTGCTTGAAACTTGTCACGTCTCATTAAGCGATGCTTTCTTTTTTTTTTATTATTCTCTATATTTTCGAATAAAAATCCACTAAAATGACAAAAGAAAGAAAAAGAAAACTACTAGGAACAACCCATTTATATATTTTATTATCTGAACCAAGTCAAAACAAATAGAAATATGTCACGAAACATTCCAATTATTGAATCAATCATTAATAGATTTCTTTTTTGACTGAATTAAATCTTGATATACTTGATTATCGAACATTTTCCTATTTATCTAATTGAGTTTTTTCTAGTGTTTTTTTCGTTTATCGTTTATAAAACAATGAATTCGTTATAAATAATTAAATTTCATCATATAATATAAGGTTATTTCTTCATCATTGATTTTCTTTATTAATAAACATATTGACATAAGCGATAAAAATACCAAAAAGAAAATATAAATACAATAAAACGAGTTTCAGTAATCTTTTTTTTTTTTTATTTAAACGTTCTTAAGAAAAAGAGCTGCACCACATTGTAGCCATTTGTCTTTATCGCTACTACATGGAACATTTAGACGTGTGACGATTTTGTCACGAGTTGCACTAAAATAAACTGGTAATGATATTGTCTCACGTGTTTCTTGTTGGCCAACATCCTATAATGAAAATTAATTAATGCTATAAATATCTTTCAATAGAAACAAAAATTTACTCTTGGTATCCAAGCAATATAACACGACGGAAATGCTGTAACACTGGGTGAATCAGGTGCACTTTCACTCAAACGTCCATTATCAAATGAACAACCTTCTAATTGTAAACCACTGATTTTAATTGATACATTTTTTCCATGTTTAACTTCACCCGACCAGGATGTATTTAATATTAAGGTATCCATAGGTTGTTTAGTTTCTCGTGCTGTTTGTTGTCTTAATGCATTTAAAAATGTATCAGGCCGAAATAGATCAGATAAATTAATTGTTTGAGAAAATATATCACGATCTTTTATGGATGTTGCTATTTGTTGCATTGCTTTACCTTTGGATATAACTGCACGTAAATATTGCATTGAATCTGTTGGACCTTCCCAACGATCTTGCCATGTTTGAGGAGTCTAAAGAATATGTTGATTATCCATAACACTATTTATTAGAAAAATGAAAAGCAAAGAACTATCTAGAGACTAGATGTATGGGGTGCTCGGAAAGTCATGTACTAGAAAAAAAACATTTCTATATTTTCATTATACTTTGACCTAATGAACTAATTTTTTGCTAGACGATAAAGCGGAATGGTAAGTGTTTGTTTTTATAGACAAAAAATTTACTAAGATCGCTTACAACTATTATTATCCAGTTGACAGTTTCTGCTAAAACTAAAACGATAGATTTTCAATTTTTTGTAGTATTATTCAAATTGCTCAATGTTTTTAAATTTTCTCAGTTTGTTAGATAATTTATTTCTGATACTTGATTTTTTGCGTAGCCTATTTAACTTCTCCGATGCTTCATAAGACTCTTTCCGATGTTTTTTATACAGAAAATTACTCAAAAAAGCCGAACGACTACAATTAACTTTTCATACGCGTAATGTCTCCAGGAATCAAAGATGGACAAGTTCATTTTCTCAAATCATTTGAGAAATCTTATGTAATTATTTTCAGCTAAAGAATATGGCTCTATATTTTAATACCAGTACTATTCAGGCAATCAAGCGGCATACTAATCAAGGATTTTTCTGCATCTCGAACTATTATGTTGCTTGTCAAAATGCAATAAATTGAAAATCAAGTCAGTACAAGTTATTACATCAAAAACAACATAACAATGTATCTAACGTAGAAAAGTCTGTTGAATATGTCAGTCTGTCATGGGAACATTTCTAAGTAGAACTACATTTGAATTAAAGTCATATTCACTAGCTGAACATAATAACAAAGGACTTTTATAAATGGCTTAAGTACATGACATAACCGTTTCTGTCATGAATAATCAATTATAAAAACACGAAAGTATCTAAAACCTTTTTGGCATATGCCATTTTATAGTGCTCTTTGTACTGATTATTCTCGGAAAAAAAATATTTCTATTTTGATTAACAAATAACGACGTTAAAATCAAATTACTTGAAAACATCGAATCGCCCCGGGATTCCAAACATTTCTTTTACAAAAACGATCAGCGAGAAAAGCTGTACACAACGGAATGTCCTAAAGAAAACATTGGATACAATTGTGTTTTTTATGGCTGACTGCTCATGGAAATAATAGGAAAAAACGATCAAGTTCTGTATTGAAGTAGATCGTGCTTGATTTCAAGCGTATTTAAAACCTGCTGATTCGTAAATAAAAATTTGAAACGTTTTTCTATGGTCAAGAACAAAATCAGCTCATTTAGTTGAAATGCGTGGGATACATACAATCCTTTTTTGGTAAATGACTTTTCCGAATATTCTATACAAAAAAAACAAAGATTTTGCTTTAAGTTATTAAAATTATTTTGTTTGAATATATAAATGAACTTTTGCATCATATTAAAAGCTGATAAACGACACTATATTTACAGTAGACGACTAAACTCGGAAATCCATTATTCTACGTTATAGTCAAAATAAAGTTTTAGCAAGAACGTTGCGTATTTATTAAATGCAAACGGTTATTTCAATAGAAGAAAACACTTGTCAACGTAATTCCATAGGGATTAATATGTGGAACTCACATATGTTCCTCAGTTCCATTATACTAATACAAAACACGTCGATTGAAAAGTCTCCAGTAGACAATAGTTGTTTTCCAAAAATAAACGATCGTCAGAGAAATTATCTGTATTATTTATTTCTGCGTTTCGAATTAGAATCTTTCTCTTTTTTTTTATTTCACATTATTATTATTCTAACCGTTGATTTAACTAACAGATAAGTCTGTTGTATATATCTTGATAAGATCAGAAATACTGATATTGATTATTCCCCAAAGTGATAACTTGATTAAATCACACTTTTTATGTTGATTATATGACGACTGCGGTAAATTAGTGTATCACTATATATCGCCCTTGACATCTTTAATATAAATTTTTATCTGCGCAAAAATAAAAAAACTACATTGTTTAGAATATGCATAAACGCATTTCAGAAAATCAAATTTCAATGAAAGCTTTAAAATGTTCTAGAACAGTCTAAGTCTTGTTGTTAACGTCACTCAGTGTCGTTTGTTTTTTTTACCAAGAAGTCTGATGCAGGTTGTCCTCAGTTGTTATGGAAATCTAGCCAATGATCGTTGCCCCTCTCTCCCTCGTCCCTCCTCGTCACTAGGTAAATTATATTCATTGCTTTCTGACCTTCAACTTCGATTACTTGAGTCTAAGGAAAAATAGCAAAAAGTTTAATTTAAATTCACGCTCACTATTTTGTTGAAATAGTATATATATATGAATTCCACAAAATACTATCCTTTTTATGCGAAGCGTCATAATTAACAAAGTATTACTATATGTATCAAGTTGATTTCTTCAAAGAAAGGAGTATAATTTTATTCATATGTCTTCGAGCATTATAATCAATAATATGCCTATTCGTTTCTCAAACATTTCAGAAAAATAAATTATCTTTTAAACAATTCTATTAACAACCTAATACTCGACTGAACCTGAATCGAAGCTAATCAATATTCGACAAATATTTTACAATCATAGTTTAGTTTTCAAACCTTTACTTTATACAAAAAAAAGTGTACTTCATAGATTCTTCCATAGAAAGCAACAAAAAGAAGAGATCATTTCAAATCCTACAAACAAGCAAGTGATTCAAAATTCACTTGATGCCTTTTTGCATCTAAAATCTGACCAATTTCGCAAAGTATACTTTTGCTTGTTGCTGATAATGCTAAAATAGAACTGAGTGTTGATGCCAAATGTCATAATTGTAAATACATACATCGATGCTTTCTCGATCACAATAATACATATTCACATTTTTTATAATTTATTATAGTCTCTATGTATTCGATTACTCCTTTATATAGTTCCTCATTATCTTTAGATGAGTTTTCATTAAGAACGAATTCTCTTATTAAAACAATATCACGTTTTCACTTCTGTGTCCTGTTTTCAAATGTAATAATAAATTGCTCAATCATGACAGAACTGGTTTTTATTCCTATGTTTATATATATATATATATATATATAGCAGTTTGAAAAATTAAAAATACTCGATCCGGTTGCAAGACATTACTACAAACTCAAGAAAATTGTTATGATTACGAAAAAAGTCTAGACATAAAAACAAAATTACTTAGCATTTTCATTACAGAATAATAGTGCATTATTTGAAGAAGAAAATATTTTGTTTTGTTTTCTACTTACTTCATTTTGAAGTAAGTCTTTGGTATATTCTTGAATTTCATTTGTAATTAAACTAATTCCTCGAATAACTTTTGATAGTGATGCTAAATTTTCATGAATTGTTTGTACTAATTGAATGCCATTATAACGTTCTAATTGTAGAAATGACTGTATTGGTGATAATGAACCATCTTCGATTGGTGGTTGAACTCTTAATTTGATCAAATCCGTATCCTATAAATGATAAATATCAATAAAGAATTTATTTATTTATATTTTATTAACTTGATTTAATTTTTTCCATAAATTAAGCAATGGTGTTAATAATGCACTCCATTTTTCTTTATCAAATTTGTCGACTTCAACATCAGTACGTTGAAGAATTTTTAATGAATTTATTATCTAGAAGAAAAAAAAAATCGAAAAATTTGATTAATTCGTTTTTTCTTTCAAAATAATTTTTTTCTTTACTTGAGCACTATTCATTCGTTGTGCTGATCGCTCAATATTAGCTGGTAAACCAAATAGACTCGGTGGATCTTGATCATCATGTAAGTCTTCACATATCTTTTTATATTCCTATGTAAAAAAAAAAAAAAAGAATAAAATTTTTCTTTTTATTCCTCTTAAATAACAAACATTAAAATTTGATGAATTTGGTAAATTTATATTCGATGTTAATTTATGTTTCGATCCTCTTGAACCACCAATGATAGATGAATTAAAGTATTGCATCAAATAAGATTGTAGTACATCTGTATCAACTGGATTATCAACACGACCACCATAAACAGCTTGATCAAATAAACCATAAATATAATCCCATTGAATTTCACCGCCAGCTAAAATAAAATAAAACATTCTCATGATTGTTGAAAATATATTTGAATAAGTATGCTTGAGATAAAAGCAAGAAGACAATTTTTAGATTTCTATTTATTGATCTTTCACTTTTATTGTTACAAATCAAATTATGTATTTTACATCTGTTAATAATATCTATTTGATTTTTCTTTTGCTTATGATAATCAAGTTGTGATTTCTTTTGTATTTAGACACTTAGTTCTACTATTTTCTTTTTTTTAAATGCAAACTAAATAAGAAGCATCCTCATCTCCATAGAATTTATATTTTGAAACAAAAGAGAGATGCTCTAATTTTAGACAAGAAGATTTTCGAATAAAATAAAACTAGTTTATTTCAAATTACGTTAAAATATCGCATACTTAGAGCATACCAAAAGTAGTAGTTTTGATAGATAAATGTACACAAGAAAGAGTTAATTAAGTTTTTGCTCCAATAAGTATTTCAGCTAGTAGACATGTTTAACTATGCATAATCGACTGTTTTCGAAGACATTCGCTGAAAGTATTTTTGATTAAAAAATTTATCATCTCGGTTATGACACTAAATAAAGTGATTAGCAACTATTTCGATCAATCAAATTTTGTTGAATATGTCTGACTAAACGAATAGAGCGAATACGCAAAGTGATAGGATGTGTCATACATAAATTAGTTCAGATTTTGCGGACTAGAAGAACTACAATTGAACAATCTCTATTAGCTATAGTTTAATGCAGTAATTTAGCCTCAAAACAATGTTTACTACTTATTAATGGAACAAGAAGACAAAGATCATCGACTAGTGCTCAAGGCGTCGAAAGTCATTATGACAACGTCCAACTATATATTCATAAAGATGCTTTTACTATCCTGTATTAGAATGTATCATAATTATTTTATACCGACCTTATTCTACAGACAAAGCACAATGTATTTTTCAGGTGCTCGATCTAATTGATAAACTTGATCAATCAAACGGCTTCTAATCACTGCATGAAGTGCCGTAACCAGAATGAAGAATTTTTTAATCAAAACTCTTTTACGAAGTAGCTTCAGCAAATATCTTCAAACAAATTCATTGTGCATAATTAAACATGGCTACTAGCTCAAATATTTGTTGAAGCAAAAACTTGATTAACTCTTTCGTATGAAATTTTACCTGTTAAAATCACTGCTTTTGATATGCGCTAGATAGATTTATTTACGAAAAACTAGACAATCTATTTGTTTGTAATTCAAATGTGTTAGTAAGAATGTATATAGAAGATATCAGTCATGTAGATGTAAAGAAGTAGAAAGAATCTGAATTCCTCGATTGAAACTAAAACACATTTTTAACTCATGTTTCCAAAAGAATATTCTATATAAGAAGATGAAGTTAGTTGTTCAATTTGAGCTCGCGCGGGAAACACTCAACTGACAAATGTCAATAACACGGATTATTTTTTGTCGTAAAATGACTAGTGAAAGCCTGAAAAGACAAGTACTCTTGGGTTTCGTTGCGGAAATTATAGCTGCTCTTATGAGTTTCTAACATTTGAGCAGGGCATTGACGGAAACATCTCATGGTCAAATTGCAATCTGAGGTTTTGGTCATAGATACATCTGATAGCCTTTTGAAGATTCGCAACGTTTTGACCAGCATAAATGCTGCTTGCACGATATATTAAATTTTCAAATCGGGCTCATATTTCATAAGAAAGTGAAGAAAATGAAGTTTTGTCCAGAAATGTAATATTTCGTAAAGGAAGCATTTATTTTGCTTGAAACTTTTAGGATTTTCTAAGAACCAGTAGACGTGCATTTGAACAAAATTTCAATGCGAAATTCAATCATTAGATGTCTCCGTCAATGCATTGCTCTGATATTAAGAACTTCTAAAAACAGTTATAATTTAGAAAAAGACAATCAAGGGACATTCTTCTCTAAGACTTTTATTAATCTAACAGCAGTGCACTTATGAACAAAAAAAAATTTCGTTTAATCGGCGTTTTTCAGTTAGGAGTCTTCGATCATGAGCAGAATAAAAAACTGTTAGGTCTAATTCAAAAATTAATTTAATCAATACTAACATTGTCTATCAGCTCGTTCACATAATCGATGTATAATTTCATATCCAGTACGTAAATCTGCTTGAGAAAATTCATAAAATTTAGTCCAACCCTAATAGAAAAAAAAAATTATTAATTTAATTTCTTATTAAATATCAAATAAAGAAAGATAAAATACTTGTGGAATATATTTTCTTCGTTCTTGCATAATAGCATGAAACCAAGCAAGAACGAAAAGTGTTTGTGAACGTGTAACACCACCTTTACCAAATTCATCTTGTGTCCAAATTTCAAATGTACGTAAAAGATTTTTTTTAATACCCGGTGGAGCTTCATATGTTATTTTAATACTTGATTGTAAAAGTATTGTAGGAAATTTCGGATGAACTTCAGACGTTAACCATAAACGAAAATCTTTATGTGGTTTTAATGCATTTAATTCCTTTAAAAACAAATAACAATAAATAAAAATTTGATTAAAGTAACAATAATTACTTTTTCAAGTGTTGTTAACCATGATGTAACTAAATGAAGATTTTTTAGACATAACCATGTACCTTGACTTGAACATTTCTTTAAAAGATCAAGGGCTATTTGCATTTGACCTTGTCCCATTGCAATCTAAAATAATTTTCAATAGATAGATTATTTTATAGAAAAAAGAAAAGAAAAAGAAATATTTACTTCTGAATATCGATCTTTTCCAGTTATTTGCAAAGCTAAATCTCTAAGTTCAGATGATGGATCAGCACCTGGTGAAATAATAATTAAAATTGGTTCAGTTGAAATTGTTTCTTTTGAATAAAGGTTTTTTAAATTTAATGTTTCAGGTGATATATCTGGAATTCCTAATACATCACAAGCAAATAATCTCATAGCACTTTCTAAACGATCAGGTCGAAATGCTTGTATAACTAATAATTGTTGAAATGATGTTAATTGTTTATCTTGAGGAAAATATAATTCACATTCATTAGTTGAATTCCATTTTGACCATGATGAATCATCAAAACGAAGATTCGAAAAAATTTGAGGAAAATTTGCCTGAAGAAAACAAGAAAAAAAAAATAATAAATTCAAACTATAATATACCATCGGGACCAGTTAAAAGTATTCACTTTACGGAGGTGTTTATTATAGAAGTTTTCAGTTTTTTCTTACAACTTACAGGATATTTTAAAAGTTTCGATACCTCGAGAATGAAGGTCAAGAAAACAAAAGCATTCAAGGCTTTTCTATTACTCATGAAATAAATATCGTCTTGGTCGACAAGCGATTAGACACCTGGAGAGGCTCCCTCGTGAGCTATTTATCTTTTTAATCGATTTTCTATAAAGTTTTATTGTGCATAACTTTAATGGCATCCATTGCTTAAAATAATATCAACTGAATGGAAAATCATACGTTAATCGTTTTAGAACTTTTCTCCCACATTTGACTATTGAGCTATAAGTAAATTTTGATAAAATTCAAAAACATTTTCTCTAAAGACAAAAATCTTATTTTTCTAAAGATATGTCTACATCAAATAAGTTCTGTAAATATAGAGTACTTGAAGATGATTTCTACTCTTGAAAATGACGCAAACATGAAGAGTTTTGGTTAATTCGCTAAAAATGACAGTAGTGTAGCGGAGAAGTCATTTTTCGTCGAAAAGACGACAATCTGAAAAATAGTCATTTTTCTTGCGATAGACTTTATAAAAGGTTTTGCTACACTACAACAGTTTCCAAAACAATTATCGCTTTGTAGAGAATTATTTACGTATCATTCACTGTTTTTGATAAAATTTTATGATACGTCTCAAGCAAGTTTCACTTCAAGTTTTTTTCCTTCGAAAATAAAAAACATTTTTTATTCTTTTCAAGATTCACTTATAGTTCAATAGCCAAAAGTTACAGAATAATTCTAATGAGGAAATTACCTCATTGGCAAGTCTCAGAAAGAATAGCCAAAGCCTAAGACAGCGAATATTTCATATTATTTTAAGAGTCATTAGATCTTTCTATAGGTAAAATTTTAGATTGAAAAACTGTCATTTGATTTTTGGGAACTACCTAAAAAATGAATAAAAAATTCACCTTTTAGGCTTATGCTAGTCTTACTGAAATCTGTTTGTGAGCTCAATATGAGCTTAAACGGTGAATATCAATTAGGGTAGCTCCCTAGTTAATGTATATTCTGAAAGAGCACACAATTCTGATTCTACTACATTACAATTTTCACTCTTTCGCAGTATAGTTAAATATGTGAAAACTAGTCAAATATTTTGCCTAGAAACTTTCAGTCCACCTCTTATGTTGTTTGCATTACAAAGATTATTGTTGCTTATGAGAATAGAAATAAGCGTCCATTATTCGTTTTAAGAAGGTACACATATTTGAGAGACTGATTCCTAGCGAAATTCACTTGGGACAAACTATAGACTGTTCAGTATAGGAAAATGCTCACACAGAGAAACTACACTGTAAATTAATACTTACTTTAAATGCTGAAACATCGTATGAACGTTCTTCATTAACCCATGATGGCAATGATCGTGTTTCTTTGACATCAGCAACTGATATACCAATAAAATGTTCCCATTCCTAAATGAATATATATATATATATTTAAAAAAAGAAAATATTTTTTTTCTTTTTCTTTTTGTCTTATTTACATTATCAGGAATCTTTTTTGAAAACATTCCATGTGCTAAATGCATTGCAAACATTAAACGATCAGCTTTAAATAATGATCGAGTAATATATGTATAT
Organism: Rotaria sp. Silwood2; assembly: GCA_905329745.1. Lineage (NCBI taxonomy): Eukaryota > Metazoa > Rotifera > Eurotatoria > Philodinida > Philodinidae > Rotaria > Rotaria sp. Silwood2. The sequence continues at coordinate 1,881,408 of CAJNSZ010000007.1, read as the reverse complement.
GTCATACGAAGTTGATTTTTTCCTAAAGATAATGTTCGATCTTGTGGTGAACTTTTCTATAAATTAATAAATAAATATTAAAAATAAAAATTATTATTTAAATAACTAACATCTGTTTGTTGAAGATTACGTTGAAATAAACGTAAGAAAGCAGCTAAACTGAATTGATACATATTATTAAGTTTAGCTAAATCAGATATGACAAAAAATAATTTGCTACCATGTTTAGCAAGTGGTAAATAATCATTTCTTTCCTAAATTAGTTATATAAATAATATTTTATTGAAATAAATTCTTTTCTCTTTTACTTTATCAAGATCTTCACTGAGTTTAACAGATTCTTCAAGGGAATTTGTTATTGTTGCTGATTTTTCTTTTGTCTTATTTAATGATTCTAATAATTCTTTGTTTTCTAAGATATTACCAGTTGCATTTGCTAAATCCTTTAAAGAAAGAACTTTTTTTTCCCTTTAATTCAAAACAAATTTATATACCTCAAGTAATTGATCTTCTAATTTTGCTAATTCAATTTTAAGTTCTTCTTCTTTTCGAAGTAATTCAGTTTTTCGAACTTCTAATTCAGGTTTTTCATGTTGAATTGCTGTTGCCAAAAGCTAGAAGATAATATCATAGAATATAAAAACAAATTTTAAGACAAAATTCTCTAAATAATATTTCTTCTGATAGAAAATAAGAAAGTTAAACATATCGAAGAGTAGCCATCTACCGAAAAGAATAGGAGTCTAAAACATTATTCTTTACAGTGTGATTTCTTTTTAACTGTACTCTCCTGGTCTTTCCAAGATGTCTGGAGAACAGTACATCAAAGGAAATTGAAGTTTTCAGGACAGATCGATTTTGACGAGTAAAGCAAAAGCTGTCACAGACTTAAAATTGTCGAATACTGTCTTCTCTTCTCTAAGATACGGGGACCATATAGTGAAAAATGACTCTCGGTTTCTTGAAAATGCTAAGCTCAATCGAGCTAAGTGTCGTTTTATTTTTTGTATTTCGAATAAGAAAGCCAAAATATCGAAGGTATCCTTAAAAAGTATGTTTTTTTTTAGTAGAACTACTAAAAATCAACAGAACAATAGTTTTTGGAATAATAAGAATTCTCATCTCAAACAATTAATAGTATATGTAAAAAATAGTTTCAGTTCGGTGGGATATACTAGATCGAAGAAACGGAGAGGCTTTCTATACGTTTTTCATGAAAAAGTTGATTTGAAAAAAAATGCAAAATAATATACAGCTTTCTTTAGTTTCATTACGTAATATTCATTTCTTCACGAATTATTTTAACGTTTAAAGATAATGTTTGGATGCAAAAATGTACTCAGTAGATAGATACTATTTCGAACTATACAATCGCATTAATAAAAACAAAAATTTTAGAATAGGAAATAAGAGAGAGTACTCTTAAGTCCCATCGTTTTTGTTAACTGAAAAGAAAAATCTGAGTTTATGCTGCAATACTTTTTATTAATAGAATTTTGTATTAGTTTATTTGAATCTTCAACATCCATAAGTCACTTAGATCGTATTGCAACGAAATTATCAAAATTTTTCATCGTCATATCATGAACAGTTAAAAACTAGAACACCTGACTACTTGTAGTATGTAAAGATATGAATGCATATTAAAACAGAATTAGGTTTGAGAGACTTGTATACACTTGTGCTGGAAAACTCATCATATACAAAACCGATTGCCTTTTTCTCGAATGAGTCAATATGATTTTGTATCGATTGAGTTACTGTTTTCGCCAAATAATAGCTTCACTTTCATAGTTTATCATTTTTTTATGTCACGCGTTTACTTTGCTAGATCTACAATGTGGTAGAGTAAATGCATGACGTAAAGAGTTTATAAACTATGTAAATGAGGCTATAATTCAGCGAAGATCGCAATTCAATCGGTAGAAATCATGTTGATATATTAGAAAAATAAGATAATCGATTAGGTGTAAGATCAACTTTGAGCGTCACTATATGTTATCATATCTCCATGAAAGCATTATATGAACAATGGAAGTCTATGCTTTAGTAGATCTTCATAGGAATTTTCGATTGATTTTATATTGTGAAAAATCTCTTCTTACCTGTCCAGTAAGTCCAGCACGTGTTGTTGTAAAATTGACTTCATTAACAATAGCTTCCATATCTGGTAATAATTCTGGTGTTGGATTTCGTGTAGTCAAATAAATTCTAAAATCTGGATTATAATCAATAATTTTGTCACCAATTTGTACGACATGTCTTGGACCTTGTGAAGCTAAATCTTTTCTTAATATTGGATAAAGTACTGGTTCAACACCATCAACTTCTTGTACAATTAATGTTTTACCAAAACGTACAGCTAATTCTAATTGTGTGGTAAAATTATTATCTTGTTGATTAATAACTTCAACTTTTTTATCTTTTAAATGTGTTTTTAACCAATCAGTTGCACGTGATGATGGATCAACAAGAAAAGGACATAATTGTGAACGAAGTATAACCATTGCATTTTCCATTGATAATTCATCAGATGGTAAACCTTGACTTTTCCATACTAATTGTTCACTTTCAGTTGATAAAAATTTTCTTATATCAAATTTTTCATCAACATTTAATATTTGTTTCCATTTATTCATATAATTAAGACGTTTATCTTCAGATTGACTAGCTAAATATGTTATGAAACTAGCAGATAATAAAGAAAGTTTAGGTAAAATTTTTAATTGTTCATTTAAATCATTAACTTGAGCTGACCATCTTAAAAGAAAAGAAAGAAAGAAAATTGTTTTAAAAATCAATGAAATAAATAATTAGTTTTTTCTTACCGATAAAATTCTCCTTCAAGTTTGCCGACAAGATTTTGTGCAGCTTCAATTGTTTCTTTAGCTTTTTCTAAATCAACTTTTAAACGTTGAGCTTCATTTGTTGTTCTAGAAAATATCAATTTATAATAAATTATTCATATGAAAATTCGAACAAACTTTTCAAATGTAGTTCGATATTTTTCAACTTTATCATCAACTTGTTTTAATTCATGACTTAATTCTTCCATTTTTCTTGTTGAATTTTCTAAACTCCTAGAAATAAAAAAATGTATTAATTTGTTTTTAACAAAGGATTCTGTAGGATAAAATGATCATCATTCATTTAAAAAGTCATTTATACCGTTCTGTAGAGTAATTCGTGCCGCATCAAATGATATGGATAAAATTGCTTTTTTATCAAGTTTTTATGTTCTGAGAAGTCATTTATCCATCAAAGGATATTATAACAATAGTAGGTGAGATGACCAAATATTAGAACTTAGCATGTCTCGATAGTAATCTATATCAAATTTCATTTAACTTCGTATGTCAAGTGATAAGACCTAAAGAACTTATTATTAATAGATAGACGTTTTTCCAGTCAAAAAACATTTATCACAAAACTCATATACTTTTCTGTCCTTAACAATCGAATAATTGGCCTTTTTCCGACACTCATTAGGCAATTCGACCATTAAACGCTTCAATTCAGTGGATAATCAATCGGTAAAATGATAGAGTTTGTTGATAACACGATTTCTAAGAAAGTTGCATGATTGGTTGCCTTTACCTTAACGAACAGTATGGAGGAATTTAAAACATAATAAAGGCCAAAAATTACAGAAGTTATTGAAAACGCTAAGTTGTTGGGTATGAACATAATTATTATGATTATTATTAGATATACACAACTGAAGCTGAGACAAAACTCTATTGAAGTAAATTTAAATGAAATTTGATATAGATTACTATCGAGACATGCTAAGTTCTAATATTTGGTCATATCATCTACTATTGTTATAAGATCCTTTGATGGATAAATGGCTTCTCAGAATATTACAATTTGATGCGGCACGATTCGCTCTACAGAAAGGGTATAAGTTTCTTTCCAAATGAAGGTTGATCATTTTGTCCACAAAGACCTTTTCTTTTTATTTCTCACTTTTTTAATTTATTTTGTTTTTCTTCTAATGGACGAATTCTTTCCAATACTTTAGAATATTTAACGTTAGCTACGACCCATACAGCAAGTGGACCAGCTACTTGTGATGCTTTAGCAGCATTTTCTTGAGAAAATGAATCAGCTTTTTTACGTAACAATTGTTCAACTGATTCACGATTTTCAACAGTTACATTTCGAGGATCAAAATTCATTATTTCTTCTTTTACACCACGTTTACCTAAGAAACTAAACAAAAAAAAAACCAAAAGGTTTTTCTTTCTTATATTGAAAATGAAAAAAAAGAAATTACGCTTTCATTGATGTCCATGATGTATCAAGTACACCCATTAATTTCAAAACACCTTCGAGAATATCTTTTATAACATCGGGTGGTGCACGTAATGAACGAATTTCAACTAATGTTTCTGATCGTAAACTACCAACAGCTTGCTTAGCTTGATCAACTAATGGTTGAGTTTCGGCTAATTCATCATCGATTTCACGTTTTTGACGCTCAATAAATACAGTTTCTTCATTAACTTTAACTGCAAGATGTTCCATTTCAGTTTTTTGTGTTCCAGCATCCTGTTAATAAAAAAGAAAATAAATAGAAAGTTTCATTGGAAAGATATAGGTTCCGAAATTTTTAATTTCTCTTATTAGTTGTTATTTCATAGATTAGATTTTTTTTCAAGCATTCAGATCTGTACCTTTAACCTTTCTAGGTGTTTGCAAAATAACTTGCACAAAATAATTTAGATTTTCTCAAAATACTTTTCTTGTTGTCGATTGTCGTGTAAAAAGCTATCATATCTCGATATTAGATTATTAGAATGAAGGTATACGATCTCCTTTTGTTATTTGTCAGAAAACAAATATTCTACTAAGAACTATCTATTGAAACATCAACAAATCACTCGAAAATCAAGGTTGAAACGATCGATCGATCATTGAGTTCTTATCGCAACAGAGAAAACAAACAATTGGATAATATATTTGATGTAACAAGGACATAATTTTTTTCAGAAATAAATGAAAATTTATCGAAAACGAATCAAATATCGGCATCTACATCGATAATAATTCTTCCTCTTCATTAACATCAATATGAAAATGTTTTATTAAGGAGTACTGAAATGTTAAAACTTCATGTAATAGGCCAGATGTCAATTTAATAGATAATATTTGGTCCGTTGTAAAACACGATACGGAGAAAACAAACCAAAACAAAAAATATTAATGAACTCGAACTCTTTGTTAGATGAAGAATTTCAAAATATTGCATTTAGCATTGTCTGGATCTTCTATTTCTTCTAAAAATCAACGAATAAAAATATTAAATTATAGTGTTGTATAGTACTCATCGTAAACTACTAACCACGATACAGAGTAATTTTGAAGAAGGTGCAATATATAAGAAAATACTTGTAGATCAAGATGTGCAAGTTATCTTTTTGCAAAATATCTGTATGACAATGCATCCCAAAAATCAGCCGTGAAAAAAAAACTGCAATAATTCTTCAACAAATCAAACCATTGACATGAGTTTTTCATCATTTCATAGAAATTTCACTTATAGCTATTATTTCGCATGATTAACATCTACTGTAAAGCATGAAACCATATATTTCGAAACATATGTAGAAAACCAATGCATAAAGTGTGTTACGAAATTATTGTGATCTCGTCATCGATTCTTATTTATATATCAACACGGCTTTTTGCACTAAAACCTATATAAAAGTTCTTGCTGATTTGTAAATAAGAATCGATGATGAGATCACAAACAAGCTTTGTGGCACTGGTCTTTTGCAAATGTTTCGAAATATGTTTTTTTTTACTTTAGTATTAATGCGAGAGAGAAACAGCAGACTTCTAGACTGAAGTTCCTGCTGTTTTCCCCAATGTGTTGATGTCGATCATTTGAAATAATAGCTATTGATGAGATTATATGAAATAAAACTTCCGAGAACATCTCATGAAATGATGAAAATTTCATGGAAGTCGCTGAAGAATTATTACAGTTTTATTTTAAAGTTGACTTGTGAGACGTAGTTTAGTTCTCGTTTGAAATGTTTATTAAACTCCAGAAGAATTAAAAATATCTTTATTTGAAAAGATATTTGTATATAGTTCGATTTTGATTTAGTTTAATTAAAAACTTACAGCCATGCTTTTCGTAATTTGTTTAAGTGCTTCATCAGCTTCATGTTGTTTAATAGCAAGTTCTTTTTGTTTAACTTCTGCATTTCGTTTTAAATCATCAACAACTTTTCTTGCATCACTTAATTTCGAAACACCAGATTTTAAATGTTGTTGCCTTTTACTAGTTGCATGATGTTTTGTTAAATAAACTTCTTGATATGTTTCAAGTAAAGTTAAATAACGTTTTGGCGTTAAATATTTTTTTTCCATTGTTTTATGAATTGAATAAAATAATTTAAATAATTCTTCATCTAAATCAATTTTTCCTGTAAGATTTCCTTTCATATGATCATCAGAACGATCTTTTGAAAATAACATTGATGGAATCTAAGAAGAAAAAAAAAATAAAAAAATAATTATTGAAATATTATTTAAATAGAAAAGTTTTTTCTTTGTCTTATTTACTTTTAACATTGATCTTTCAGACCATCCTTCCATCCATTGTACAGAACATTCTTTAAAAAAACCTGGATTACTTTGACAAGCTATTGTGAATGTTGGTCGTGTAAAATCCATAACTAATACAATATGTAAATTAGTTTTGACTCCTATAAAAATAAAATAAAACTTAAAAAGATTTGTTTTTTTTAATTTATTTAGATTTTACTTTGTGCAAAATATTGAACCATTGTGCCACGAAAACCTTCTTGTGATGATTCTTCACGTAATGGAGATAATATTGCTTCTAATTCATCGGCTGTGTATAATCCTGGAACTTCACCAGCTGATAAAAGACTATTAATTAATTCAACAAATGTTGATTCCATAAATTGATAATCTTCCATTAATAAAATACATTGTTCACCATCAACACCAGCATTTTGTAAAATCTATTGTTTTTTTTTAATTAAATAATAAAAAAAATGATAATTATTATAAGAAAATAAATGAAACAAACCGTTTTTAAATCATTTTTAAATTGTTTTAATCCGTATGTTCGATTAACTTTAGGTGAAAATAATTTCATATTATTCATTGAAGCAACAACACCAATTGATGTACGACGACCAACACCACTTCTACCAGCTAATAATAATGAACCACCAGGTGTTGTTAACACACGATCACATCGAACAATTGTATCAAGAATTTCACGAAATAGAAATACATTTGTGTCACGATATTCAGCTCGATATCGAGCAGTACCACGTTCAATCAACGGTATCAATTCTTTAGTAGATAATCGTGATAATACACGACCAGCGGGAGGAAGAGTTCGACGACCACTACTAATAACCCAAGAGACAAAATATGAATCTAAATAAATTAATTCAATATTAGCAAAAACAATGACCGAGATAAAATCTTTCGTAAACGTATTTTATGAAATCGTGCAATGTTCGACATAAAGTTATTTTCTCGTTGCTTTCTATTACTATTATTAGAGCCTAATTCTTAAGGAAAAACATAGGTGATTACAGGATACGAGAGTTATGTAGAATAATTTGAAATCAATGTGTATTAACAGTTTTATTTACGTTATAACAATGCTCTAGATTAGAGATGTGCAGGACCAATTTTAGTTTCTATTCTGGCGACCGGAACTAGAAGAAAACAGTTGTTTCAACTGAAACTAAAGACTATAGTAAAATATTCTATGCTCTTAAATGAATTATCTTATAAATCATTCATCAGAACATAACTCAATAAAGAATACCCAAAAAAGTACTCGTGACCAACTAAATCAATCAACAAACGGATATTGAAAAAGTTTTTTAGATGTAATACAAACACATTCTGGAACAATTTTTTCTAATCTGGGACCAAGATCAAAACTGGGATTATTAGAAAAGAATTCTTTAATCGAATATATGTTTTGATCTATAATAATTAAGATCGAAAATAGAATTCTTAATGATATAATCATATTTTACTCGTAGTCAACAAATTTTCGATAATGACAAGAAATTATTTACAATAGGAAATCATTTTCTGAATTTATTAGTCAGTTAACTCAAACAAACTTAGCGTAAGTCAAATCACTCTAGTTAGTCAATTGGATACTCTATTTATATCAGTTAGGAAGCCAAGCTGCTAAGACTGAGTAGCTACGTTGTTCGACACGTATCCACAAAGCACTGTGTCCAAAGATCGGTATTACAAACCATGGAATCACTCTGGACAAGCCACTAACAACTGTTTTTGTCGGATCATCTATTCAGGAGCATGCTAACTACGTTGTGACGTACACCTGGTCTTGTGGTCAGTTAGTATATATGCTGAGCTCATTCAATTGAGCGCAAGAAATCTGTGTCAGACTAGTCTTCTATCTAGAGATATAGCTAGTCATAATTGTAGAGAAGATATCAAGCTATTAAATCTGTTACTAGGTAAGCACCTCCAACATCGTAAGATAGCCGAAAAGTAAAGGTATTCTTCTTTCGCCAGTTAGGAAGCCTTTCTCTTTCTTCTATTAAAATTTCTACTAAATATCAGCATTCTTATTTTCGATTTTACCTTTTAATGATCCTAAAGCGTTTGATGACCAATCACTTTTTAATGTTTTATCAATAATCTGATCGAATTTCTCTTGTGCATCATTTCCAACTAAACGATCTTTAAATAATCTAAATGCTTCATATGTCCATATTTCAAGTAAATTTTCAGCTGTAGCATCATTTTTTATCGATGAAAAATCATAACGTAATAAACTTAAACACCAACGTGTTAAATCTCTCGGTGTAAATAAATAATGACTATGTACATCTTGACTAAATCGAGATCTCAACTAAAAGAAAAAAAACAAAAACTTCTTTATGAATAAAATCATTGTTGTTTTTCTTTTCAAACCTCATTATAAATATGAATCATTGATAAAGCAAGTTGATGAATTTTTCCACTTGATGACCAAACTCTATGATTAGGTAATTGTTGTTGAAGTATAGGTCGTAAATAATTCGCATAAATAATTTGTAATTGTTCTTCATTTGGATAATTTATTGAACATATTCGAACAATTGATGTAAAACGTGTTGATAATTTATGTCTACCAAGTGTGTTTGATGGATTCATACTTCCAACAATTTGAATATTTTCAAGATTAACAAATTCAAGATTATCATCATAAAAACCATTATAAGTTAAAATCTAAATAAAGAAATAAATTTTTGATAATTAAAAACTAAATAAAATTTTTTTACTTGTTGTAAAAATTCAATTAATTGACTTGTACCCCATTTATCGAGTTTCGGTAAATTAATATCTTTAACATATAAAATAAGATTTTCACAATCTTTTGGTCGATATGTTCGACCATTTGTTGATGAAACTTGTATGCATGATTGATTTAACTTTTGTATAACATGTATTGGAGATGTTTGAGCACTACAATGTAAAATTGCGACTTGTGTTGAACGTAATTGTCGAAAACAATAACGTAGCAGTGTTCTAAAAGATAAAAGAAAAAACATATTCAAAAAATCAAAGAGTTCATCATTGAAAAGTTTTACCCTTTGCCACAACCATCTGGTCCAACAACAAGAAAAGGTTTTCGATGTTTATTATTAAGCCATGGAAGAAATGAATCAAGATAACGTTGAATATCGACTGTACGAATAACAGGAAGATCATACATATTGTTAAAATTATCAACATTAAGATCAATTTTCTCCTATATATGATATGGAAAATAAACTGTCGAAAAAAAAATGGAAATAAATTACATCATTGTTATAAGTTGTTAAACTTTTTGATCGTTCATCATATTTTGTTGATAGTAAATTACTTGGATCTGGTGGACGCTCACCAGTTAAATTAAAGATCTAGACAAATGAAAATGAAAATTTTTTTATATGAACATGTTATCATGCGAAAAAATCTGTGACGTAAGTATAATAATGATTACAATGAATTTTAAAATTTGAGGCTTATAAATTATCCGAATTTGATCAATAATTTATCTGAGAATGTATAGAAATGTGTTTTACACTCTTAAATCTGAACTTCTTCATGCAATAGAAGACCTTCGAGTCTTCTATTATGTTTAAATATACAAAGTTTTCAAGAAGATCTTCTATTGTATTACATTTATTTTCATAGTTTTTAATTGAAACGTTTTTCAACATAGGTATGAGTGTGAATGTCATGTATGGGAGAGAGAACACCCCCATTCAGACATACACCCCCCAACCTACAGTGACAAGGACTGATAAGGGAAAAAGATGAGAATCGTGCTGGTTTGAAAAATATTAAAGTAAAACGGAATAAATTTATTTTCTCATGAACTCCTCTTTTCAAATAAGACATAAAAGTGATTTTGAGGATTTGGAAAGAGGTTTTTTAAGTCTAGAAATAATGCTGTCATCAATCTTTTAACGCTTTCTCAGCTCAAAATTCTGAAAACTCGGCATATTTTGATGTAAATATATAGTTATTAAATTTCCAATTTTGCAAGGAATCAATTAATTAACGGAAGTCTTCTATTGCAAGGAGGAGTTCGCCATTTTTATTAATCTTTTAAGAGATTAATCGAGATTTTTTTTTCATTTCGGATATACATTGGCAGTGCATATTATTTCACAGTGATTAATGTAATAGTTTATTTCCTCTAATCATTTTTACAACAGTTTTGATTTACAATCAACCTAGTTCTTTAGGCCTTACGAGAGAAGTTCTTCAGCTGTTCACATGCTTTTTGAGTTGAGACTATGTGCATTATGTAGATTCAAATGTGCTATGAATACCTTGAAAAGAGTTCGTACCCTTAGCTTATTGCTACGAAGATACTAAATTTTTAGAGGTCCTTTAAATAAATGCGCTATGATCCAGAAAGAATAATATTCAAAATTCGATTTGAAACGTTACATAGAGACAGGCCTTGATGATAATAGTTCGGCGTGAATGTTTCAGATCTTGTCACTGTTCCTATCGTAAGATACAGCTATGGTAATAGCTAGTCTTTCACATCACTAAAATAAGAACACAGATTTGATGCTCTTATTTTAGTCTACAAGAAAATTTTAAAACTATTCTCATTAATGTCTGTCTCGATGCAAAGTTTCAAGTCGAAATTCGAAAGTCAGTTTGTCTGATGTTCCTGAAGAAGATCACTGCATCTATTTAAAAGATACGATAAAAGTCCAGTATTCCCGTAGCAATCACGTAAGAGCACGAACTCTTTTCAGGGTATTCATAGCTCACTTGGATCTACATAATGTGTATAGTCTCGATCCTAAAAGTGATTGAACAGTTGAAGAACTTCTCTCGTTAGACTAAGTTTAATATCTGTAATTTTTTTTTCTTCGAAATTTATCTGAAAACATACTTCACGTGCAAAAGCTTCTTTTGTTTTTTCATTTAAATTTCCACCTAAGCCACGAATTAAACTCAAAGTAAATAATGATTTATCATGTACACTGTGTAAATGTGATAAACCATTAAGAACAGTTCCAATTAATGTTGTTGTAACAACAAAATCACCTTGTTTTATAATCCAATTAAATGCATCAAAGAAATAATCATTTATTAATTGTTCTGTTAATGAACGTGTTTCAGGTGGTTCTTTAGCTAACCATGATTTAACAACAGCTTTTACATCTGTATCTTCATCACTAAATTTTTTGAAAAAAAAATATAAATTGTTTCATAATAAATACAAAAATATAAAAATAAAACCTGAGAAAAATCATTCCCATTCGAGAAATAGTTGCTGGTGATGCACAACTAAGATCATGTGTTTCAAAAAGAAAATTAACATTAGGACCAAATTGTATACGTTCACCAGATGGCATTGTTAATAAACGATTATCATCAAGTACAGAATTTAATGATTCAACCCATTCAGGATCAACATCACCATCACATACAATCCATGATTGAATTTCTTTTAAATGAAATATTTTTTATTTAGAAATAAACAAACAGAAAAAAAAAATTCTTTTACCAAGTGGTTCTTTAACAACTGCACGTGATGCTGCTGTTAAAACTCCATCAGACCATTCTCTTGTATCAATATCAATATGTCCAAGTAATTGTATTCTTGGCATTGATTTAGGATTCATAACATATGTTCGTACAGTTTGACCTGTTTTTTGCATAGCATGTTGAAGCATTTTCCATAGAACTGATTTTCCTGAACCAGATGGACCAACAATAACAACACCCATACGTTGTCGAAGTTGTTCATAGAGTTCAAGAGCTTTACGAATCTAATTTTATTTACAATGAAAATAATTATGCAATAAAACGAAAGCCAAAAAATCGATCTTACCTGCATATCATTTATTAATAAATGATGTTCTTTATAAATTTCATGTAAAGCTTGTCGTAAATTTTCATATTCAATATCTCGTAAATCAATGCCAGGAAATATATCTTGTAAAAGACCATCAAATCGTCTCGAATCACCGAAAGTTAGTTTTGATAATGTATTAATACGAGCTGCTTGAACAACTAATTGAGACTCATATTTTGAGGAAATATCAGCTAAATTAATATAAATTAAATTTTATTTTTCAGAAAAATTTAGAGCGAATGCTTATTTTAGTGAATTCATTAGAAATAGAGAGATTTTTAGCTTAGATCAAAGAGAAAATAGGAAAGGTATGGGTGAGGTTACATGAATAAAATTGTAAATGACGGATTAATGTTGAACTTTGTCGTTTAATATGATCTCTATGTTATTGTGTTGTCAATAATTGCTTGTTTAAATTTTTAAGTCAGCTAATCATTTAAGTACTATGGCTTCATCAGTGAAACAAATTTCTTTATAATTTTATATTTAAGATACTTATTCTATCAATTGCTGAAATCTTGAAAATCAATTTCATTCATATAAAACTCGGTTTCAGATTTGAGTATAATCTCAACAAATTGTGTATTGGCGAGGTTTATAACCTCATTAGCCATTATAATGTTATGATTTTTATATGGATGTATAGGTGTCGATGAAGACCTGAGTCAACAGAAGACCATTGCCCATCAAACCACACCCTATGATTCATTAGAAGAGATGAAATCATTATCTTATACTACGAGTGTGAATCGTTGATTTATTTTGTTGGTCTAGAATTCTGAGAATATGAACCTATGGTTAGTCACAGAAACGTAATAGGAGTGATTGATAAATCTTTATGCTTGATAATCTGTGAGGTAGATTTATTTCTCTTCAACAATTATTGAAAGTTACGAATAGATGAGTTTTCGAATTTCCGATATATTACTCATTTGTCTAATATTGAAATAGACTGAAACCGGAATGTAGTTCATAATCCAAAATCTTGAGAATGTTTTTTAATATACGTCTAATTGATATCGAATCTGATAAAAACTTGTAAGAAAATATTTGAATTGACTCTTATCATTCAAGATCTTTTCTCTATAGTACAAATCTTTTACTGATTTTATTATTTACATAGATAAATAATCTAATAAATCTTTCGTTTAACATACTTTTATTAGCTTTAGCATTTCTTAATAATGTTCCACAACCTTTTAAAACCGTTTTTAATGCTCGTAAACCCCAATCATAATGTTGTTGTGTTGTTAAAAGTTCTTTACTTAAATTAAATAATGCAACAAGTTTTCTTGCTAAAATATTTGCATTTTTAAATCCATCTGAATAAAGAAGAACTTCAGCTATAAGTTCATTATTTGGTTTTGACATAGCTACAGGTCGAAATAATTGTTTTAAATTATCAGGTAATTTTGATCGACCACCATAACCTTTTCCAGCTGGATTTAGTGTAACAAATATTCCTGAATTTGGATTTATTTCTATTTTACGATCAAGTAATGTTAATGTTGATGCACCACTTTTTAAAGCATCTTGAATAACTTGAATTTGCATTGATACAGCTGATAATACAGCTTCATCCAAACGATTAAATTCATCAAAGCATCCCCAAGCATCTTAAAAAACAAAACAAAAAAATGAACTATCAAATCATTCAATATATCTTAATAAAACATACCACATTTGCAAATACCAATAAATATTCTACCGATTGATTTTACATCAATACCCTAAATAAAACAAAATTAAAATTTCTTTCGTCTATAAATTGAAAAAGAATTACCTCATCACAATTAAATACAAGTACTTGACGTCCAAATGTTGATCCAAGAGCTTTAACTGATTCTGTTTTTCCTGTTCCAGCTGGTCCATACTAAATAAAAAATTGTTAGCAAAATCTTTGCAATATTATAATATGAAACACGATATAGCTGTTCTTGCTACTCATATGAATATTGTTTTATTCTCTCAATTTAGGAACAAATATTGTACTTTATTCTTTGGAAATGCAGTAAGGAAGTAGTTCATATGTTATAACGAGATGTTATTGATATACGGTCTTTGATCGTATATCGATAATGTCGATCGCGATCTGTGACTCGAAAAGGGAAGTGCTGCTAATGTGTTTGTCACGTCCCTGATGTATCGTTGCTAACAGACATGGGATCGATTCAGATTTTTCAAAATTTAAACCACTCCAAAATTGAAGTTAATTTCGGATACTATGAACCAAACTGATCTTATTTCTGGTTGCTAAGATGCCTGCCATAAGCTATTCCTAACGTGTCTGTGACGGTCTATCATGGTTTTATAGTAATATCTATCATAGTATGTTGGATGAGGAATTTCTACTCTATATACTTCAAAACTCTTTTTAGATTGTGTTTCATAAAAATAAGTAAGTACATACTGGATTTCCACCAAATCCCATATGCATTCCTTGTGTTAATGTTAAATAACATTTATCAGTTAAAGGTGTATGTACAAGTTTTTGTGCATTTCCCTGATATTCATAAGTGTAATTAAATTGTGCATCAACCATTTTTATAATAGCTTTATTATTTTCTAAATAAAATCTTAATTGTTTTTGCCATACCCAATCATAAATATTTCGAATTTTTCCATCAATTAATTGTTGTACAACATCCATATTATGAACAGTATCCATAATTAATGCTTTATATTTTAAATCAGTTACTTGACCTTCTATTGAATCAGTTGCAACTTGCACATTTGTATATTTTTCAAGTACTTGTTTAATATCAGCATGACATTTTTCTAATTGTCCATTTCTTATAGCTTCTTCACAATGTTCTGTAAAAGTTATTAATTCAGCTAAACACGAAATCTATGAAAAACAAACAAAATCATTTTTTTTATATTTCTGAAGAAAGAATTTTTTTTTCTTCTTTACTTGTGATGGATATTTTTCAATTGGTATTTGTCCTAATTGTTTTCGAGATTCTTGTAAAGCATTAATTAATAATTGCTGTAATGTATTAACCATTTCTTTTGATAATTCTTTAAGCCATTCTTCAACTGATGTTGTTATACGAATTTTTTTTGTTAATGGTACAAGTTCACCATCTAATGAACGCATACCAAGAATATTTTGATTTGAATCATCAAATTGAACTGTATGAATACCAGCAAAAAGCTTTTTTAAATGTGTTTGAATAACTGTTGGATTTGTTGCTTGACCAAGAATTTCTAATAAATCATCATCACCAATAAAATAAAACCGAGGAAATATCGAACGTTTTTCCTAAATATAGAAAAAGAAATTCAATAACAATTCAAATAAGAATGGATGTTTTTTTTTTGTTTTACTTCAAGAAGTTCATTAAGGGCTTTTTGACAACGACCTAATTGATCAAGCATAGATTTTAACATATTTGATAAATCTTTACGTTGTGAGAATATAACTAAACGAGGATTAAATGCAATTTCAGACATTATTTCACGAAATTCTTTATCAACACCACGAAATCGACCTTGTTCTTTTGGTAAAGCACCTAAGAAAATAAACAAACATTTAATTATCAGCTTACTCTTTTTTTCTTTATTTACCTCGGCCAAAAATAGGTTCAAGATATACAAATTTACGTTGTATTTGATTAAGAGTATGAAGACATTCATCAAGAATACCTAAACGTTGTTCCCATATTTGTGCTTGACCCTCTAAAACAAAAATAAATGAACATATCTATAAAGTCAATTTAATTTTAATCTTAATAGAAATCACTTTCATTGATGAATTTAACTCTATTGGAATTTCACTTATCTTATTCAATAAGTAATTATGAATATCAACTAAAATTTATGAAATTTCTATCGAACAGTTCTTTGTGAGAAATTTTACTTCAACTAATAGTTATGAAAAATGATAATCATTATTATTATATACTCGCAACTTCAAATGTATATTACAATTGATTTGCTTCAATCTTTGACTAGAAAATACAACCATACTTCTAACTACGGAGGAAAGGTTCCTTACGAGAGATGTGTGGGACTAAGTTGTTTTGGTTTTTCGATTTAGAGAAAACTATTCCAGAACTAATCCGTATCGCATCTAAAACAATTTTTCAGTACCCACTTTTTTATTTATTTAGTTGACATCTAGCACTTTTTGGATAATCTCTCTTGAAGGATGTTCTGATTCATACGTTTTATAAGATAATTTGCTTAAAATCATAGAATGTTTTACTATAAATTTGAGTTACAGTTCCGACAAATTTTTTCTCATGACTCTGGTCCTGGAACTGGTTCAGCGCATCTCTATCCTTAACTGATTCACACTGTTTTTGTTGATGTTTTGTGTATAGGCGAGAGATCTTGTCCGAAGAAGATTTAAACGGATGGGACTTCTTTCAACAGATATGAATAGATTCATTTTTCCAAAGAAAGAAAAACCATATCAATAAACCTCATATGAGAACCGTTCTAACTATGTACAAGTTACAGCTCTATATCATAAGCACAAGTGTGTATAAATAAGACTAAGACAATACTAAGAGATTACCGACTCATGACATCATGATAAAAACGTACAACCATTTTACTAATTTTTGGGCTTAGAGACAGATTTTTTCGGAAAAAATTTAATTAAAGAGTTTCGATTTGAAATTTTGCCAACAGATAGATCTAGTTGTTATTAGAGTATCTTGAAAGTTTCAATCGAAATAAATATTTCTTTTCCATGTAAGGATGACACTTTCACGAGTTTTGTCATTATGATTTCTCTCTTAATATAGGATTGAAAATATGTATATCTATTAAAAAAGAAGCTACATTAGATGAAATTCTCTCAAGCTTTTTCCTAGAACAAAGTTTCTCACGTATGTGTAAAATACCAACAAAAAACCATGTGAACCAATGAGAAGACTTATCCCTGTAAGAATTGAAAGACTAACGGAAAGCAAATTAGAGGAGCTATCTGTGAAATTACTATTCAATATATAGGACAAATAGGGAATTAATCAATATTTCTTGCTTTAAAAAAAGATACTCATAACATTTCTTCTTTTTTCTAATTCAGTAAGTATTAGTCAATGTTGCTGTAACATTTAAAACTCAATCGATTAATCAAAAACTGATTGTTCTTATTTGAAAAAAAAATCGTACCAAAATTTTTATAATATGGTGAATCTTTTAATGATGACAAAAGACTTTGATTATCTCCAATTTGTGTAAATAAATCTTTCCAATCTTTAATTATTTGTATTTTTTGTTGTTTTGTATCAATATATTCTGTTAATGAAAATTGTGCACCAACACCCCAATTATCTAATTCATGTAAAGCTTCACGAATTGTATGTTCAGCTTGTGCACGAGCATTCAAATCCTATTCAATAACAAAAGAAAAAGGACATATTTTTATTTTTCTCAGTAACTTTTTTGTTTAATTAACAAACCTTAAGTTGTTCTGAATTATTCATAATTTCATCTTTAGCTCTTAAAATATCTCCAAATGTTAATTTTTCTAATGTAATACCACGTGGTATTTTTAGTATTCGAAATAATTCTAACCAATGATCAGGTGATAAAGCTTCACCTCTAACCCATTTAAATAAAGGTGTAGTTAAACGATAATTTTCGATATCTTGTTGTATACGAACATTCATATTACTTGATGATTGTTTTTTTGATGATTTAGTTGATTCATTATTTGATAATTGTCTTAATTTTTCTTGCCAATTAGAAAGTAATTCATCAAAACGATATGTTTTACTTCGAAATGTAACCCAATCTTCTTTAGCTAATTCAGCTAATTCTTCTTGAAATTCTTCATAGATTCCCCAAACATTTTTAATACGTGTTACGTCCGTAGTCACTTCATCAAGTTCTTGAAATTTTGGTTCAACCATACCAAAGACTTTAAATTCTTCACTAAAAACAAAAGATTCATGAATATATATATGCGTGATGGTTCTCCTGTTTTGGACTACTTTTGGTTCTGCATAAGAGTACGACTGATTAGATTCAATTCTTTTCTGGAAATGCCTGGAAGAAAATCTCAAAGGTAGTTTTATGCTTTTTGAAAAATATCAATTTCTCGATTTTTAATTAGAAAAACACGCGAATTACCAGCTGAAAAAAACAGTTTTTGAACTAATACATCCAGTACTTTTCGATCAGCAGAATTAGACTGGAAACATAAGCAGATCTGATGGTTTTTGAAGACCTGCTGTTAAAAGATTTCCTCGAACATAGGTTTCATCGTTTTCGATAAGCCAGCTGTAGTAAAAATTTGAACTCTACTTGTTGTATTCTCACTGAGAAGCAGGAGTAGTCCGAAACATGAAAGTACCTTCAATAGGTGACCCGAAAATTTTTAGAAAAAATGTGTGTTCAATTTTAATGCATTTTCTAAGTCAAAAGTTATGAGTTCGGATGTTCTTTTCGAGTATAAACTTAGAAATTTTGTTTTAGTTTTTGTTCGAGGGTAGTGAAATAATCTTTGAAAGTCAAACAACTTAGTTTGGACTGAATTTTGTTTTTCTAGTCCAAAACACAAAATCAAGGTTTTTGATTCATCGAAAACGCATCAAAAGTGAACAAACACTTTGTATAAAAACTTTCCGATCACTTGTTATTATAAATTTAAAAAGCAAAATATGTTTTACATCATTTTCTCTTTTTGTTTGATCATATCTTGAATTTCTTTTTCTCTTTCACGAACAATTTTTAATGAATCTCGACATTTTTTTTCATCCTCCATATCTTGTTCTCGCGGTCGAATTTGTTTCCAACGTGCTTTCATTTTTTCACATTCATTTAAAAATGTTTCATAACGTGATTGTAAATTCTTTTTAAAAACATCTTTTTGTTCGTTTATCATTTGAATATGTGAATCCATCATTGTTTCAAATTTATCTAATTTTAATTGTAATGGTACAAGTTGTTCATGACCACCACCAGCTACTGAACGTAGTAATTTATTTTTTGATTCAAGACGTTCATATAATGGTAATATATCTTTACGTTTTGAATTTAATTCATCATGTTTTTTATAAGATAAACGAATTTCTTCATGATTTTTTGGACGATCATTTAACATTTCAAGACCTTCATTAACAAAAGAATCGATACTAGAAGCATCACGAGTTATTGAACGTTTTAAATGTGTTAACATGGAATCCTGTAAACGTTGTATTTGATTTTCTATTCCTAATTTAAACGGACTTATATTGACGACAAAACAATCATAACGCATTTCACTAAAAATAAATTCAAGAAAAAGTAAATGTTAAATTAATGAAACATTTCGAAGTGTATTTTAAAGAGTTTTTTCTTATAATCAATCAAATGCTTCTACTCACTTGGGTAATTTTTCTGCATCTTGTCCACGAAGTTTTAACATTCTAAAATTTCTTTCCCAATCAGCAACATCAAGTAAATATTTTTCAGCAAGTTCTTCAATATCAACTTTTCCTAATACCGTCCATTCTTTAAATTGTTCTAAACCATGTTCTAATCTAGTAAATAATAGATTAGATGCATAATAACATGTAATAATATCATCATTATGTCTTAACATTATATTTTCATAAATTAACTTTTTCTTTGATGATGTTGTATTACTACAACCTTTAAATGTTAATGGTATTGTTAAAAATCTTTTCATTTCATTAAAATAAGTTGCTTTGATTGCTTCTAAATGACCCTGTTCTTGTGATGAATTTGATAATTTATATTGAACAGAATTATCACTAAAACAGAAAAATATAAATAAATAAAACATTTCAAAATCAATTTAAAATACCTAAAAGTAAGATCTATATTAATATCTGGTAAATTTTCATTCAAAGTTCTTAAACCTATTGAATATTGAAGATCAAGTGCTTTATATAATTGTCTATCCCAAAAAGCTCTCCATGATTTCATATTATCAGCTGAATAACCTTCATTAATTAAATTTTCCATAATTTTTCTAATATCTTGTATTTGATCATTCCACTTTTGTTGTTCACGTAATAAATCTGTATTCATTAATGAACAAACAATTTGCTGTATATTTGAATGATTACGACGTAATTTTAAATTTTCAGTTTTTAATTTTTCAGCTGATGCACGAAGTGTTGATATATAACGTGATAATTGGTCAGGATTATCCCAAGTTATTTTAACAGCTGAATCATCTCCACTTCGTTCTTTAAAAAAAAACAACCGAAATTCATAAAATAGATAAATTAAAAATACAAAAAAATTCTTACGTGATAACTTTGGATCTTTAACAAGATGTTCAAAATGTTTAGCTAAATCAAGCATCATTGGTTGTTGACTTGGAATCATTTCCGAATCAATTGTATTATAAAAATGTGCCAACTAAAAAGTATTAAATCTACTATAAAATTTTAAATTTAAAAAAAAAAGCATACTGCTTGAAGTTCAACTCCATATTGATAAAATCTTTTACCAACATCTGCACATTTTATAATTTTTGATGGTATATCATAACCAAGTGATGATAGTTGTCGTACTTCATTAAGTAAAATAATTAATCTATCACCATAAAGTACACGTAATTTTCCATCACGCGAATCAAGTTCCATTAAACGACCAGTTGTTTCAAGACTAAAAAAACATTGATTTAGGAAAAAAAACAAGATAAAAAAAGTTGTTGAATAAATATTAAACCTTAATGCTTGTGATGGATCATCAATAGCACGTATTGTATCTTGACACCATTCTTTAAATTTATCTTTTCTCCAATTAATTAAATCTTGTTTAAGTTGTTTAGCAAGTGAACCGACACGTGAATAACCCGATAAATCACCTAACAATTTTTCTCCATCATTAATTATATTATTTACCTAAAAAATAAAAATTAAATCAAATTTTAATTAAAATCTCAAAAAATTCTATTAGGGCAATCTCTACGGGATTCAAGTATGAAATATGATGTAACTGGTATTGACAATCACATGAAGATTGTTTTATTCTATCTATTTTAGGACACATTTTTACTTAATCTTCCAGAAATACAATGAGTAGGTAGTTCATATTATTATAACGAAATGTTTTTGATATAGGACTTTTCCTTATATATCAACGTCTGTCATAATTTATGATGCAGAGGAACAGTGAATAATTAGACGGACATGACCGAAAGATGACGTTGTCAAAGTTCACATATTGGAATAAACACATCTATCGTTGGTATATCTTTTCCCTAAAGTAAGATTTCCTTGAGTTAAGTGGAACACTGAAACAGTCCATCACAAAAAAACTTCTTCAAAAATCAGAAATTATGCGAAAATCATTTCTATCATCAAGTCATGGAAATATTTTAAGATGAAAAATAGACTGAAACTAATAATTTAGCATATACACTTCATTGTGTAAAAAAAATCATTTCGATTCAATCCAAAATGAAATAGAAAAAAGTGTTTAATAAACCGAAAGTAGCTTGAAAAATCAGTAATACTGTATTTTGTAAATGTCCAAAACAATATATCTGATTGTTCTCAAGCTTTCACAAATTATTCTCTCATATCTAGTTCATCGCTGACTATAACCCGATAACGCATTGAAGAGCACAATGAGCTCTATGAGTATCGTAAAAAGTGGAATCTTTGTTAGCACAGCATCATTTTAGTTCCAAAACAAAGGTGATATTCGAAATCATCTCATCGTGTCGGACCTAACTATATATAATAAAAAGGGTTCTTTTTTCAAAAAAATGTTGACCCTTATGCTAAAAACCCTTCTAACAGTTGGATCTCATGGCAAAGTTCTCCCACAGATGTTTTTTGCGAAAGTCGAAATGTTTGCCCCTATACACTTGAACACTTCTTTCAGATTATATTTCACAAAAACAAAAATAATAAATATTTTCATTTACTTTTGCTTCAATTTGTCTACTTGTATCAAGTACAGTTGCAATTACTGTACGATTAATTCCTTTTGCTGTTGATTTTTTCCCTCCATTTATTAAATTATTAAAATCTTCTAACAATATTTTAATATCATTTTCTAATTGACCTAAGAGTACTTCTCTTTCAGATGCTAATTCTTTTCGAATTGCATCACGTTGTATTAAATCACTATAACGTTTAAAGTCTATAAGCATTTGTTGAGGATTTGAGCGTAATTTTTGAAAATGTTCACGTAATTGTCTTGCTACATCCCGATCTATACTTGTCATTACATTTTCAAATTGACTCATTGCTGCAGCCCATTGTGGATCGGTATATGGATTAAATTGTATTGGATTAAGATTAAAAAATGGTGCAAATACTCTATTTGCTGAGAAATTTTCTTTATTCATTGATGGATTAAATCGTAAACTTAATTCATATGATGAACGAATACTTATTATTTGCTGTAAACGTTTTTTAAATTGTATTATATAAGTTGCTTTAAATGGTTCACCTTTCCATGGATGTGGACTATAACTACGCCAATAGATACTTGTTAGTTGTTCAACGGCAATAGACCATCGTTCACACATATTAGCACCATTACGTAAATGTTCACGATTTTTTACTGAATCTTTTGAATCCGACCAGAAATCAATGTTTGATAATTGTTTTTGAACAGATTGAACAAAACTATTCGATGTTATCGTTAATAAATGTTTCATACGTTGTTCAGGATATTCATCATGTTCTGTTTGTTTCCATACATCATCATACACGTCTTTAAAAAAAATGATTTAACATAGTTGTTGAGAGTAAATAAAAACTAATACAATTAATTTTTCACTTTTAAAAATATTAATCAATTTATAGGTAGAAATTGTTGATATGAAAAATAAGAGAATAAGAATGAAAAAAAAAATGATAAGTATTTTTCTGTTAAGTTTATCATAGAAATGCATTATCTCTTGTTGAATATACATCTTTCTACGTGACCCAAAGTAAAATTTATGATGAGAAATTTTTTTTTTCTTTCCAGGTATTAATTAAGATGATATACATCTATCACAAGTTGAAGATATCTGCTTCATTGTCATGGAAACAAAATATCAATTTTTTCAAATAAAGAAAGTATGAAAATATTTTTTGCTTTGATATTGCAGTCATGGATAATAGGACCAGCAGATCGGAAATTTATTTCGATTTATGGAAAATGCTTTGTCTCATATCAAGTCAAATACGTCAAGGAGAAATGGAACGAAAGAATATAAACATATATCTATCATTCACTGTCCTAGTCCACACATTTCAATTTAAGCAGGTATCATTTTTTTTTTGTCTACAAAGAAATGGATGAAGTATTTCTATTTGAATATTTTACATTTCTACTAAAAAATAATCGTTCTCTCTTATTATTTCTCCGTAGAATCAAAAGAATCATATAATTATTATCTAACTAAGTGTTTTGAATTTCTGTTTATACTTCGTTTTTTCTATTGTACATGACCTTTAAGCACGGATATCTCGAACAGACTTGGGTACAGGACAACGTTTTCTGTATTGTCCTGCTGTCGTACTCTGTTCTGACAAGCGGCAAGATAGGATATCAAGACCGTTCTCTTCTGTGCCCAGCTCTGGTTCCGACGAAGAAGTCAAGGGAAGTGACCCTCCAATTTTGAAAAACTTTTTTGTTCTTTGCCATTGGAATTCCAGTGTCTTATTGTTTATCCATTTGCAAAAAAAGGTGTCGTCTCAAAATTCAGTCAACTCTAGCAAAAATCTTTCGATCAGCTTCCTGAGTCACTGCTCTTTCGCTAATCTTATCAACCTTGAAGAACCTCTGAATTTAAGTAATGGCTGCTGGTATCTTAAGAAAGCAGTACTACTACAAATGGAACAGTTTTATTCCTTTTGGGGGATATTATCCAGCCCTATTAGATTGATATTATCGAGATTTATAAGGAAAAACAAAGATTTGTCGCTAATGAACTCATTAACATTTTTCTGTCTTCTTAAAATTTCTCGATTGTCAAAAACTGTTCTTGGAACTTATTTTCATTCTCATGTCTAGCTATTTAAGTACTAAACACAACTCGGAAGTAGAATGTTCATCATACTTTGCGTTTTTTCGACAACATCGACAAGTTCAAGAAGTGTCAAACTGAAAATTCAAGAAAATAATTATAAATTCATTTAAATTTAGTTTTATTTTTTACTTTTCGAGATTGTCAAAATTTGCTTTTACTGGACCGAATAATTGAAAAAAATATTTTGCTCGTTCAAGATCTTGTGTTTTACTTGATGTACTTCTTGCAACATCATACCAATAAGTAATCTCATCTTTTGGATGTGATATACTTGCCATTGATGATGATGAACTACCTGAACTTTTCTTTCCTGATGATCGAAGTACTTGTTCAAGTTCACTTAATGATGTTTGAATTTGTTGATTAGCAGCTTGATTTGATTTATCATTATTATTGTTATCACGTAATGCTGGTGTAAATACAGATTTAATCATATAATAAAGTGAGTCTAATGGTGAATCAACCATTGATGACAAAAATATGTTTGTATAAACATTATCTGATGTTAGTTGATCAGGTCGAAGTTTGAATAAAACCAAACATTGTATACCTTCGATAATTTTAATCTAAAAATTACCATTTAGAAAAAGAAGAATAATTCGAATATTATGAAAATACCTCATTTGTTAGATCAATTGAATGTTTGTGACTACGTGTTATTGAAAGTAAAGGACATTTTGTATCATCAAGAAAATTATTTAATGCACGATGATCAGATAAAGATGATAGAGAATCACGTTCGATACCAAAATAATTGGCAATTGTTGATAATATATATGTTTTTCGTGTATCCTCCGGCATGTTCAAAACATAAATAAATTTTCTTCGATTTCGCAGCTGATTACTTTCATTCTGGATGAAGGTTTTCAATGGTTGCTTAGTTATATTATAATCCATCTATTTACATATAGTGACCTCTATGAATTATTTTTAAAATAATAATAAAAAATAATTGAAACATTATATAAATTAAAATTTCGTCTTTAATATAAAAAAATTTTGTTTTGGCATAAAAGGATGAGTCATCGATTTTATACTGAATGACTGGCTTCGGTCGATCTATAAAAAGGTACCGCGTATAATGATCTGATCTGTCTGAAAAAAATGGCCGATACAGGCTGGCGTTTGACCAATTTGGGGTTTTCATACCCATTCGACTTTTCTTAACATTTTGTTTTTTATTAAAATTAGTATATAATGCCTCGACGGTCTTCCAAACAAAATCGTAATGGTGTTAAGAATAGCACTGGTACTGAATCCCTTCGTCTTGCTATCAAAGGTAAAAAATTAATAACTACTCATGTAATTCGTTTTTATTTATTTATATTTGATTTAGATTTTAGTGTTTATGATTATTCACGCTCATCAAAAGACTCACCTCAAAATAGTTTACGAACAACGTCCAAATTAACTCGTGAATGTAAAAAAAAATTGTTTTTTCTTTAATTTTAATTATTTGAGTTTGTTTTTATTTTTCTTCTTTAGGTCGAACTTTAATGGACGAACAAGATTGGTATGAAAAAGATCTAAGTGATTTCGATGATCCACAATTGTCTGATGAAGAACATGAAGGTTATTTTCATTTTTTTTTTTAATTATAATCTTTTGATTATACTGGGCTTTATAGCTAGGTACTACTGTAGTTTAGTCACACTCGCTCTCACTCACACACTGATTGCTGTGTTCAGTGTAAGGATGTAACTAAACTGCAGAAGAACCCAAAATTCAAACACATGAATATTCTATTCTGACATGAAATCAAATGCATACCCGTCATCTTAAGAGTTGTGACACGCATATCGCTTGTAGAAGACCAATGAAATGCTCACCGATAAACTAAACTTAACGTATATGAATCTACTTCATAAGTGCTCTCTCAAAACATCTTCAATAAAGAAATCAACAATCAAGTAGAGTGTATATTGACCTGTAATAGAAAAATCGAGAAAGATCAAAACAAAACAACGGAAAAAACTTTAACAACTTAACGACGTAATTGAATAGCAATTCGTTGTTCGTGATTACATAACATTTTAGGCATGAAAGTTCGAGGTCGAATGTTAACCAAAATATGATTAAGAAAAGATCCATAAGAAGCTCGAGTATTATTTTTATATAGAAAATTCTTAACACGTAATAAACGATGTCCTTTAGCAAAGAAAAGCGTTAGATCAAAGATACCAATTTGAGATTTTGATTTTTTTTTCTTTAATTTTCATTAAATAATTATTTTGTTTTCTTATTTAGTTCAACAACCAAGTCTTCGATCAAAACAAAAACAACGTACAAAAAAAGACCTATGTATCACAGAAAATACTGACGATGGAAGAGATTATCCTCTTGATTTATGGTTTATAATTGCTATGTATATATCACCTGAAGATATTGGTAGATTTTCATTAATTTGTCGAGCATCAAATCATGTTGTTAATACAGTTTATTTTTGGATGCGTTTATTTCGAAAGTAAAAAATAACAAACAAACAAAATTCATTTTTTTATCTATTAATAACTATGAAATAATTTTTTTTTTTTTTTTATTTGTAATAGACATAATAAAACAGAAGCGAATAAAATTGGTCGAATACTTGTTCATGAACATTTATCAATAGTTCGTACACATGTTATCAAATCATTATATCAAGTCTATCCATTATTTCAAAATCGTTTAAATAAAACTGATGCTATACAACAAGATCCACATTTTCTTCGTTTATCACGATGTGTACGTATTTGGTATTCAAAAGGATCACAAACAACAGCACAACGTGAAGCATATAATTATTATTTTGAATTTCGTTTTGATAATATACAACGACCAAAAGAACAACAGCAACAACAAATTCAAATTCAAGCTTTATCACCAATAATTCAAACAAATAATCAATATATTATTGATAAAGATTGTTGTATATTACATTTAATTTGTACAAATTTTATACCAATAGGTCCATATATGGGTATGATTTTATCTCAAATAACACTTAATATTAGTAGTGATTATCGATATCATAAATTAAAAATGTGGTTTGATTCTTCAAGGTTATGTTTACAAACATCAAAAAAATATTATGATTCAGTCGTTATTATTGATCCAATTTTATGTTTAAGAGTTTATAATTGGTATAATAGTCCAGCGAGTTTTGATTGAAAAGAGAAAAAAAAAGGAGAGGCATTTATTTGAGCTTTTTTTTTAAATTTCTGTGATCATTTTTCTTTGTGTTTAAGAAATACAGTACTTTATCTTTTGTTTATTTATATACTATGTTTCTTCGTATTGTTTTTTTTTAGACCGTACTGTAGATAATTTTGCTATTTGTACAGGTGTAGGAAACTTAAAAGCTTTTTTTTCCTTTATAAAACTAAAGGTTCTTTGTGTGTGGTTTATTTGAATATAAATAAGAAACTTGGATGATCATTGATTGATAAATATGTTTTGTCGTTTACAATTCATATAAGCTTTTAGTAGATAGAAAACTATTTTGTAAAGCTGTCTAAAGAATTTATTTTTATGAATAGTATACCTATAAATGTTTTTCTGTAACAAACTTTAAGAAAAAGCTATTGTTCTAAATTCGGTTGAAGTATCTCATTTCCGGCTATAAAAGTTTTTTGTTTTTTTTATTACTATTATTTAGACTCCAACATAATTTCTCAATCAGCATGGTTGAGAAACTGAATATACGATTGTAATATGTGGGTAGTTCCGTCATAGATGTGCTGCAGAAAGATCGAAAGAAAGTAACAAGATATTCTTGATTTTTGGCATAAAATATGTGAATATGAGTTCTAGTCTTCTATTCACCTACACGCACACCCACTCTGGAGGCATCACCTTTTTCAAAATATTTTTCCTTTCGATCTTCGTATGATCAACTCCACCGTATGTGTCATAATTCATTTATAAATTTCATCGAATCCATTTCAACATTTCTATTCTTAACGAGCATAGTCGATGCAAATTACACATTCGCTAAAAATCGCTACTGTTAAGAGCTTCCAGACCTATACAATTATAGTGCAATATGAGTTGTGATAGAGAATTATTGTTAAAGTATATTCTTAAAGAAATGCTCTTTGTATGAAAATTGTTTTACACTTTTACGAACAACAAAGCTTTTCCGAAAGAAAAAAATTGTGAAATACGATCTACAAGGAATGTGGAAGTATAAAGATACAAATTTGCACAGATCTTCCTTCTGCATCATAGATCTTAACAGACGTCGACATTCAATCACAGATCGTATATCAACAACGTCTCGTTCTAATATATGAACTACTTCCATATTGCATATTTGAAGGATGAAATAAACGGATGCTCAAACCAAAAAAATAGATAGAATAAAACAATCTCCCTGTAATTGCCAAGAGCAGCTACATCATGTTTCACATATGAATCCAGCAGGGACTGCATTAACAGCTTTCATTATACGAAAAATATTGTTTCGTTCAGATGATAACTAAACTATTTACCATTACAATTAGTTTAATTTCTTGATGGAACATTGATGAAAATTATTTCGCAATTGCCATTTCTATAGTATTTTTTAATGGATGAAAATTTCTGGAATCAGAATTTTGAGAATAAGACTTTAACCTTATGCGATCACATAAAAAGATATTTTTTGGAGATCCAACAATATCAATGCTTGATAATTCAAGTGTACCTGATTGCTTTTTTATAAGTGAAAAAAGTGTTGATCATTTTATGAATAAACAGAAATAAAAACAAATACTCACCCTGTATAATATAATATTTTTCGCGTTTGGATAAGTATATTCAAGCTACATAGGACCTTCAATCCTAAAGCAAACATGAAATATTGATATGTCATACATCTTATGTTTTTACAAAGAGCTATATTATCCTAACTTACGAAACGAATTCTTATTTCGGTAGAGTAAAGTGATAGTCATAATCGAAGGATGTCTTTCGAGATCTATTAAAAGCAATATGAATTTATTTTCCATCCATATCACAAGAAATTGACGACAGCAAAAACAAAATTCAAGATCTTCCATTGCTTTCACTTTTGCTCTAAATAACGGGACGAGCAAAACTAGAAAGAACCTCGTGTTTTTAGATTCAGCGGTAAGAATATAGACATTATATTTATCGTACGCTTCTAATCCATTTATAACAGCTGTCAGATAAGACTATTACTACATAGATAATATATATATATATTGTATATATTTATGACTACTCTTATTTTCAATAGAATTGAGACTAAAAGTCTTAATAATATACTGTACATATCCTATCTGTCTAAATATACTTTTATTTTATAATAAGAATAGAACTAAGAGGACTAGCGGAACTTTAGATACATTATATGTATATCGATATTTACTTTTTTGGGAAAAAGAAGTAGTACTAGATGATTTTTAAATGATACGTTCATCTGACGATGTGGCCAGATATGAATACAGTGTGCGAAATATTCATTGGTCTATTGGTGTGAATTCATATGCCACCTATTGGCATTTCGCTTTCAAACAGTTAGAAACAATACAATTTCGAAGAAAACACAGAAAAATCGCGTTTTTGTTGAAAATATTCAATACTGTAGTTTTTGTTATTTGTTTGACAATAATGGTGCTTGATTCGTAATAAAACTGAAATTCACTAATCTAATTATATTTTTTTGTTTTGCAACGAAATGTGCATCATCGAAAATATCTTTTTGAAATAGAATAAAAAGATTGTATCAAATTCTCTTTCTCTCTAAAAAAAAATGTCAAGGATCCCGCTGACTTTGGTGATCTATCTTAAATCATGATACCATATATGTGGTCTTGTATAGCAATTTGCAACATGTCGAATGATATGTAAGAAATCGAGTTTGTTCCAAATTTTTATGCGCTGAAGGTTTGTATACTAGTTATAATCCTTGAGGAATATATATGGTACTCAAAGACATGGTAGTCCTTAAGTTGTCTTAAGATAAAATTATATACATTTTTTTTAAACTTAACCCGACACAGCTATGGATGCACTTGAAATTTCTATGATCAATAGTTTTCATCGTTGTTGTTGTCAAAATTAAAAATGGTCAGTTGTAATAGGCCTAGGCTATTTGTTGACTATACAGTATTCCAGTGTGCTCAATCCTGCGTCACATAACAAGTGAGTAACAACGTAAAATTTTCTCAATACTAGACACTTTCGAACTCTATATATGTCACCGATAAGATCTTTCACAACAGTAAGGACTCATTGTTCACTTATGAAAATATTCGGTAAAATACCCTATGCTTCTACATGAAGGAGCTGGTAGATTAACGATATTTTAATAAAAGCTCATAGTCCTTTAAAAACTGCTTATGTATAAATAACCAGCACAGCATTTCCGATGAATTCATATAAATAATTTCTTTACAAGCAGAAAGAGTTTTTTTGACTTACAGGTCTCTGGGGTATGGTACGAGAACATGGCAAAAATTACTTTTGAAATGAACATAAAATATTAATAAATTTTTCTAGAATCTCATATATGAATCAAACCCGGACGCTCAGAATCGAAACTTGAGAAAGAAATATAAAAAGTAGCAGACTATCTACCTGCAATCCTATGCCTGTACTACTTTCATGCACCTAAAAGCCAAAAAATTTCTCTGCTTATAAAGAAGATATTAATATCAGTTCATTAGAAGTGCTACGCTGATTAATCGAATATAAAAATTGTTGATAAGATCATTGAGTATTATTAAAATATCGTCAATATAAAGATCGCTTTATATAGGAAGAGCATCTATAACTTTATTAAATTAAGTTTAAAAACAAAATATGCATAAGTTTATCTTAGCACATCTTAGAAACTACAATCTTTATGAGTACCATATAAATTTCTTAAGTATTATAACCAGTATGTGAACACTGAGCACATCCAAATTTGAAGAAAACTTGATTTCTTATATAGCATTCAATGCTTCGAAAATTGCTGTGCAAGACCACATCTATAGTATTCTGATTTAGGATAGACCACTAAATCCGATGGAGTCTTTTCTTATTCCAGAATTCTCAATGTAGCTTCATTATCATCAATTGCTTTCTTTTTGTTGGCATGAGTAGGAAAAAGTGCAGTGCCTGGCAAAATCCTGATTTTTGAATTAAGCTTCTTGGTTATTATTTAGGAAAAGCACTTCTATAAATAGATGGTCATTTTTAGCGAGATTTTCGAGGCATTAAATTTGTCATCCTTTTTCTCCGTGTAAAAAGTAAAACCTTTAAAGAAACTTTGTAAAGAGTTGCACTAGGGCATGTTCTTTCAAATTAAAAACAAACTAAATCCATAGAATAAGGTGCATAGAGGATTTGAATTATTAAATGTGCTAT
This sequence comes from Rotaria sp. Silwood2, assembly GCA_905329745.1. Classification (NCBI taxonomy): domain Eukaryota; kingdom Metazoa; phylum Rotifera; class Eurotatoria; order Philodinida; family Philodinidae; genus Rotaria; species Rotaria sp. Silwood2. Next base: position 1,849,711 of record CAJNSZ010000007.1, on the reverse strand, counting down.
TTTTGACCCTTATTTTTTTAATATTTCCTCACCACAGCATGGCATAGGATTGAAAGTTTTACTATGACATCTTGGCAATAGTCACAACGTATTCTGAAAATTTCATGCGATTTGAATTCACTCTGTCCAAGATCAACTTTTGGGGGGGACGAGGAGCTTAAATATAAAAAAAAATGTTATTCATGTTGCCGCGAAAGCTCAACACAGTTTCGTCTAGCTTGATCTGAACTGTATATATTTTGAGCATTCGTATAAGTCAAATTAAAAACATCATTACTATGTTCTTAGCCGCATCCTGAAAATTTTCTGCAAAGAAAAACACAGTAGTAGTCAGAAACGAAAGATCAGACAATAAAAAAAAAACATTAAAATTTTCAATAGGTAATTTCTAACTAAAAACAGAAGATATCATTATCTTTCATATTTACCACGCCATTAAATGAAATATTCTTCCCAGTTTTTATCTGTCATACTTCAAAAGAAGTAAAAGGATTACTCAAAACAAAAGAATCCTATTTGTCATCTAACTGCCCGCAGTAAGATAAAGGAAAATTGGATTACTGTTAGCATTTGTACTTTTAGTATTTCTTTAAAGCAGTATTTAGTTCATAATCCTTTAAGAAAACTCTCAAAAGAACTGTAATTCAGGTTTTTAATATTTTTTTTCTCTCTAGATAGTGATCATCAATCTATTCTAAGCCTAGACGAAGTTATGATCTCGATGCTTTTATAATTGAAGAAGAATAGGCAAGATTCCAGAAGTTAAACAATCCTTTTATCACCAACGATATCAGAAAATTGCACAAAATTATATATAAATAGTGATTTGCAGAGATTCTAGTATGGATTATTCTATCAATTTTCTATTGATAATTTACTAGTAGAGAAACAACAATAACATTTTCTTGTTTCTTATCTGAAAATTATTATCAAATTTAAACTCATTCTGATCATTTGTATATTTCTCTACAATACGTCGATTATAAACAAGACAAAACAACAACACTGCAAAAAAAAAAATCTTGAGAGTGACTAGGTGACACTGTGAAAAAGATAAATTAACATTCTTTGTTGTTTTTTTTTTTACAAAACAAAAAAGTCACTGCTGTCCAGTTAATGATTGATTATCAAGCCAATGATGATGTCCAAATTCAATATTATTTCCATTTACTACGCCTGTTGTTGTTATACCATTTGTAACAAGTGTACAATAATCAAGTTCCGATGATGATGCATGATCATCATTCGTTGTCATTGATGATGATGATGATGAAAATGAATTTGTTGGCATTAATCCTGATTGTGTTGAATAAGATGATGTACGATTTGGTCCACCAAGAAATCCACTTGTTTCTGTATACGGAGAATCGAATGGAATTAATTCATTTGATGGTGGATGTGCTGATCGAGATATAACATCAGAATAAACAGGATTATTATTATGAATATGTGATAATGAATCATCGGATTCGCGTTCAGATAATTCTATAAATATTAAAATCATAAAATAATATAATATTTACTTTTTTTTCCCTATAATAATTTACCATCATAAGATACAGCTGTATCACCGTCGTTACTTGTATCTTCTTCTTGATGCATACTATGATTTTTACGTGTTTTCATACGTGTTGTTTTTCCTTCGACTGCTCCATTACGTAGAACATTTGACCATCGTCGACCAGAATCTTTTTTTAAACGTTTTTCTTTAGCTCGACGATTTTGAAACCTTTTTCATAAGAAAAATAAAATTTTTATTTAGAATTCTTCATTTATATATATATTGAAATTCTTACCAAACTTGTACAACACGCATATCTAAACCAGTTTCAGCTGCTAATGTTTCACGTACATGTCTAGCAGGTTTTGGACTTGTATTATAGGCTTGTTTAAGAATTTCAAGTTGTTTTTGTGTTATAGTTGTACGTGGCCTTTTATTTGTATCATCAAATTCTATGATGAAATATCTTTTTATTTTTACTATATTTGAAAAAAAAATCAAATCTAAAAATATTACCTTTATTTTTTAATGTTTCATAGTCAATTTTACAAACAAGTTTTTGATCATCAATTAAATAAAACTCATCACCTGTATTCAATTGACGATGACAAATAAGACAAGCAAAACATTGTAAATGATAAACATAATCACTTGCACGTCGTACAACTTCAGATGGTGGAATACCATTACCACATGATGCACATTTTGTACCAAATTTTCTTCAAAAAAAAAATAAATTCATTAGCTGTTTCTTTTTTTAAACAATTTATTTTAACTTACTTAAAAAAATCTTCTTTACAATAAACACTTCCATCTCTTGAATAACATTTATCAAGTAATTTTATACGACATTCTGAACAATTTAAACATAATGAATGAAAATGATTTTCATTTACTTTAAATACAAATTGATCACATATTGGTAACGAACATACAGAACAATCATATGTTGTGATAACTGCACCTAAAATAGGACAGACGATGACATTTCTATTCTACCAATCGGATTAGAATATATGATAGTGACATTAATCTTTTTTTCTTTGCCTTTAAAAAATGATTGACATGAAGTTTTTCTTTTTTTCTTTTCTTAAAAGATTTCGAATAAGAATAAATGAAGAAAGAAGATATTTAAAACTACCTGTTCGATGTTCATGATGTTGTTGTTCATTATTATGCTTATTTCCTATGACAATATTTGTTTCATTATTAAATGTCATATTTATTAATCTTATTCAATTCGGAACGAATCAATTTTCTTTTATATTACTAACACTACATATACACATACACACTTATCTTGTTCGCTTCCCTTTTTATGAATAAATGAACGGCAGACGTTTGTTTCTTTTTTTTTTTCTCGTACCCATTCGTTCATGAAAAAATATGTTAACCAATGAGGAAAAAGACATTAGAAAAAAAAAAAAAAAAAGAAAGAAAAATAAGATGGAAGAGGAGGAGTAACTCTTTCCTTTTTTTTTCTTTTCTCTTCTTTTTCCCCATTGATCTTATCCAGTGAACACACGCCCTCATTCCATCCCGTTTGCAGATCGTTATCATTGACTCTGGCGTGAACTATCTATCTATCGGATCATTTATACACGCATAAACTAAATAAAAAAATAAAAAAGAAATTGTCGCGCACGCGACAAAGTTCATCCATTAAAAAAACAACAAAATCAAGAGATAAGATAGATTGAAAACTTTCGAACAGATGGAAAATAGCTAGTTTAAAGTTTACGTTTTTAAAAGATCCCATACATGGAAAAGCGGTGAACATACTAAAATATTTTATGTTGATTTCCCAGGAGAATATTATGCTAGTGTTAACACTTTAGTTTTTTCGACTAGTAATGGTGACGATGATCACATTCACACTTTTGTTTTTTTTTTTTTTTTTTTATTCTTATATATTTGTCTGTCTACATAAAAAACTCGCTGAATTCACCGATGACATTGCATGCAATGCACAAAAGTCTTGTTCCCGTGCGATTGACAAAAGAGAAAGTATGAGCATTGATCACGCTCTTCATCAAATTCACATTGTTGTTGCTCACACCTCAATGCACAAAAAAAAGAATGAGACGATAGTCCCAAGAGATTTTCATAGGTGATTCAGAATTGGTGTGTATGAATAGTTAATATATGTGCTAATGTTCGTTTCTACTTTTTCTCTCCAAGGAATTCAGTATGTATTTACTGTTGAAAAGAAACAGAAAAATAAATTTAACTACAGGTACTTTCCTATTTTGCATTTTTCCATGAAGTGTCACATACTATTGACAATAACAAGAAACTAAAGCTTTTATTTTTTTTTTCATAAAAGTTATTCGATGGTATTTTTGGATTTTGAAACGTTTCTCTTCTTTCTTTCTTTCTTTCTCGTTCTTTCTTCTTATATTAATTTCATCGATGTTCCACTATTTCCTCGATTTTGATTTGATCGTCCATATCATGATTATCATTGACATATTGTGACAATCATCATTTGAACTCCATCGATGCAATATGCTTTCTCGCTATTTTCTCCGGTCGTTCAATCTGCTAATTGCATCCTTTTTCTAACCAACAAGTGTGAAGCGCCTGCTTACATTTATTTCACAATATGGAAGTCAACGAGTCTTCTTTTCTCCTTCGTCTTTTTCTTTTTTTTTATTTCCACTCGTTTATTCTCACACACTTTTTGCTCGTTGTCCATCTGCTAATCAACTAGCTACTACTAGTAAAAAGACGAAATATGAGAGCAGTCAAATGTCACCCGAAGCCTATCCAGGTGCAATATAGACGAAGACAAAAAATATCTTTACCGAAGGGCATTAAGACTGAAAAAGAAAACTATACGAATCACTTGATTGTCTTCATTCGAGTTAATCAACACAAAAGACATCTCTTTAGTAGTTCGAATGTCATTTACCTAGATGTACATGTTAATCAAATAGTGATGAAGAAAAGACACAAAGTGGCACGAGTATGTGACAGGTTGCTTGCTCAGCATGAATTCCTTCGTCATTTTTTTTTTCTCTTTTCTATATAACATATGGATACGATCATTTCCTATATTTTTATCGATCAATATTAATTGCTCTATGACTTAATAAAATTCACATCAATTGATGGATATATAATCTTTTTTTTTTTTTTTTTAAATATAATTGAACACGAAATAAGACAAAAATAAACATACATTTCAAAATAAGCAAAAAATAATAATAGGTGTACAAAAATGAACTGCAAATTTGAGCAAAAAAATATTACGATACTACGAATCGTTTCTTACACATTTGATCACCTTTTATAAAAAAAAAAAAATTCAATGCATTAATAAGGTATACATAAAGATATATATATATATATATGATTGATTGTTCATTTATATACTTGTATATGAGTTAAATTGAATAACAACACCGGTTGATTAATTATGAGTTGCAGGAAAATCAAGTAGTGAACCACTTTGTTTCTTCCATGATGCAATAGAAGCTATGACGATATGTTCACAATCAGCTTGATCAACAATCTTTTGTAACAAGAAAAATTTTTCAATATGAATTTATTAATAGACTTAATTATTCACAAATATATAAAATAAAAAGAGAAGAATAGCACTTCTAGATTTTCCTTATATAGATTGTTAAAAAGGCTTTAAACGATATTTGTCAGTAGATATTAAAAGACTTCTGAATCCTATAAAGAACTAAATTCATAGTACAACAAGACTAAGAACTTTCGACTTGTCAACTTTTATCAATTTAAAATTAATAATCAGTACAGAAATCAAATATAAATTCTCTTAACTATGAACGATGTGTTTCAATTTGGTTAAAAATAATTTTTCTTTTAGGTAATGGAAAATAGAAAAATTCTATAAAAATATCAAAATGGAAATGTTTAAGTTATTTATTTGGATACACCAAGAAGAAGGGTAAAAACGATAGCTCAGGAGCCTGATTGGAATACTTTTAGTAACAAGGAAAATTTTTCAAGATTGTGGGATCGCGGCCTTCGATCTCTCCTGCGCGGAACACCTTTAACTTTGATTAAAGAAAAAAATATTTTCAAAATTAATAATGTATGAGTAACTAATGTCGGTGTCAGAATTAAAGAGAGATGGATGTGTAAGCTCAATAACTCAACAATGGCAACAGTTAGAGAGCGGTAATTTTTAGCAAACGAGAAAACAGAAGTCCGGACGTCTACCTGTCTGATATTATATAAGACGAAATTATTTTAAAGCTTATTATCTTTGCAAAACATTCAAAAAGAATGCATAAAAACGGTGTTCCGTTTCGATGTAATTTTGATTTTGACATGTACTGCAAATATAGAAACTTCAGGTCTATAGTTTAAGGCACGATTCAAGTGGTTATCTTCTCACATCTAAATGTTGAGCATAGATATTCAGTCAAATTCCATAGAATCCTGTTGATTTGTAGCAAAATTTTTTGACTTACTATCAAACACGACTATGAATTTTTCGATAATTTTTTATCACAGAAAGGTAATATTTGTAAGCTTCTAGAGAAAAACTTCTTCCATCAGATATGTATGTCATATGACTTTTTACTGCATACCAATGGCATGGCAGTGAATGACATCACCTTTGCTGTGAACACGGCAGAATGCGGCGAAGATGGCGCTATCTGTCTGACATAATAACAGTGCGTAGAAGAGCTTGATATTGCATACACTATTAGACAGAGGAAGTCTTTCTTGATAATCCTACTTATATTCTGTTGTGTAGTCAAACCATAATAGTCGCCTTTTCTTTGAATGGAATATCGTTTTCATTCATATTTTTGAATTTTTTTTCCAAAATGATGAATTTTAAAATAATTTAGTCTTATATAATATCAGACAAAGAGACGTTCGGATTTCCTCCCTTTCGCTTTCTGAAAAGCACAAGTTGCTAGCTGTTGCTATTGTCTAGTTATTGAGATTACACCTATCTCTCTGTGATTCTGCTGTAGAAATTAACTATATGCATATTTTTAATACTAATTTACAGAGGTGAATTAAAACTTTTGAAGCCATTTCTGAAGATATTTGTTATTCAGTGTCACATCTGAAAAATATTCTATGAATTGTTTCCAAATGAAGTTAGAATTCCTTCTGATATCATAAACGTATTTATTTCTCTTAGCAAATTGAATTCATTTTAAATGAATAATTGATACTTGAAATATATTCATAAAGAATTTGACTTAGTAAGGTAACAAAAATATACAGTAAAGTTTCATATTTTTTTGTTGTTGTTGCAAATATTCAAAAGACAAAAAAAGGAAACCATAATAAATAAAGTCTTACTTTGAGATCACCGAGATATTGTATAATTTCTGTTGTTGTGTACAAACTAAGTAGCTTTAGACGACAATGATGAAGAATATGAATTGTTAAAAACACAAAAATATATTCGCTACCAGCAAGAAATTTTTCCCAAATGCTAAATAAGAAAAACTTTTTTTTTTGGATATTATTCAAAAAAAATAGATACTTTAATAAAGAAATATCATCAACTATTAATTGAAAACCATCTTTAAGCCATTTTTCTGGTATATAACCAAATACATTTTGAGTATTTAAATGAAGTAATAATTTCGGTTCATGAAGAAATTCTTGTTGAGCAATTCTACTAACATGATACCGCTATCAAAAATAATAAATTATACATTTTTATGAATTTATACTTTTTTACTTAAGTACGAGTAAGGCAATACGTCGAGTTAATTGAACAAATTTATCGTATATTTTACAAGTCATAAGCCAACATTCAGCAGTAACTTCTAATCGTTGTTCATTATCATTATCAAGAAAGACACAAATAAAATTTGCAATCGATAAATATGGTTCATATTCGTTCTATTATAAATTTAAAAGAAAAGAATATTTAATTTTTGATTTTTTTTGTATTTTTTACTGTTAAAGTAACAGATAACTTAGTTGGATGTGAATCCAGTAAATACATTGAAAGAAATTGTTGAGAAATAGTTGTATCAGTTTTAATTAGTCGACAAGTTGTTAATGTTGAATGAAGACATTTGTACATGTCACAATTAGCTTGATCAACATATTGACGTGTTGTACGATAAGGTGATTTAATACCTTAAAAAGAAAACTAATTAAAAAAAAAGAAATATTTTATAAATAAAAGAAAAAAACCTAATAAGATCTTCCAACAGAATGGCTTTAATTCAGCAACAATTGAATTTTTTTGAACATGCTTTTTTAATTTTTCAATATTTATTGTATCAGATTCAAGTAAATCTCTAAATACTGTTTGAACTGTTCGTTGTATTAATATCATATCTAGAATAAAGAATATTATCGAAAAAACAAACTGATCTTTATTTAATTAATCAATATCCTCAAAATTCGTTGTAGATTTTGAGGATTGCTGATTTTCAATCGGATTTTCAAGTAAATATTTTAAAATATGAAGAATCATATCTGAAGAGAGATTTAATGTAGTTAATAATGATTTAATAATTTTCGATTCTGTCAAATGAGATAATATCATAGGTAATTTTATTGCCAGTCTAAAATTAAAGTAAATTAAATAAAAGAAAAAAAAAAGAAAAGTCATTAGTACATACAAATGAATAAGAAATAAAGTCATTATTGTCCATTCATTGGATTTCAAGGCTATATTTTCACTACCAAAGCTAAATATGTACATAAAAATAAATATATAGTTTTTTTTTTCTATCCTAAAAGTATTCGAATCAGGATTGCCAAATCTCCTGATTTTTATAGACTTTCGTGACCTTCAATTTTAGGGACATTTTGAATCAATAAGAAAAGCACGCTGTATTTACTTGAATTATTTGAAACAAAAGCAAGCAATTTCAATAAACAAACTCCTCTATATCACGAACTTGTGCAACTATAGACAAAAAGAAGCAATCTATTCTATGTTTATCGAATGTTTTCGTTGCAAGAAGATTACCTTAGTTAAGTGTTAAATTCATTAGAGAACAATCTTTACTGTAATTGATGCTCATCTAAAAAAAATGGCAGATGGAAATTCTTTTAATAACTTGTGATAGAAGTAGGATAGAGAGCTGAGAGTTACACCTTTAGAAATAGGAGATGAAGACACACCGAGCCGTATATGGCAAGTTTTTTCGACCTGTGTTTTTTAAGGTTTTCAATTGACCTTTTTGAGAAACAGCATATTCTATTAGGTGACTATAGTGAATATTCTACTATCATATGTGTATCGGAATTGCTAAGAAAGCCTCAGATTTTTAGAATAAGTTATGCAGGAGTCATACATATTCTGATCAAAGTTCTCGGCAGATTTTTCAAGTCATTTCTGTAAAAAAAAAAACATATGCTTGTTGTTTGCATATGTTGAAAGAAGCCAGTTAATATCTAAAACTTTTTTTTTGTAAATTTGATTTAAAAAAAATTTGAGAAAACATCTTAGAAGAACCTATAATATATGATTAGATGCGACTTTATGTTGTCTTTCCAATGGTGAAAACTACAGCGCTCTATCTGGTTTCTCTCAACAGTTGGTCGAAGAATACTCACTCGCTTTTTTTAAAATGAGCATTAATAAAATTTGCCGATTCTGTCTTGCTGAAAAGTCAATCAAAATTGACAATTGATTCATCATCTAACACAATCATTAAATGTTAACTTTCAGAATTTCAAAAAAGGAAGCGTTCTCGAATCACATATTCTTCATTATTGAAAAAAAAATGTAAAAATTATCAAACAAAAACAATGCGTTCTATTAATAATGTATTATTCTCCATGCACGAATCACAATCTTGTTGATGCAGAATTAATAATTAAAATGAATACTCATGATAATTATACCCAATTCTATAATTATCTCTTCAATGATCCAAACCTGTTGCAACACAGTCCGCTCATCAGAAAATATAGTCATGTTGTAAAAGTGTCACGAACGCGATAACTAATAATTTATCATTTAATCATACTCATGTTGTTTCGGTTCCTATGAATTCTCACATAAAGTTTATTTTATATTTTGTCACTGTATTTTACTCAATGGCCGTCAAATTATTAATAACATAGCCCACACTCAATTATTTTCTTTTCTATGAAACAGAATCTAAATGTAGTGTTGCAGGATGGGAGGAGAAATTTGGACTCCCTTTTTTTCTCTTACATTTATGACAGACGTCTTAGTAACGAGCCATCGCAGATGTGATAGACATATGAGAAACGGCTTATCACCGACGTGACAGAAGTTGTTGATATATCCTCAAATATCGTATATTAATAACCTATCGTTATAATTCCTTCTTGCATTTCTGGATGATAAAGTTAAAGGATGATGAAGAAATGTGTCCCAAAGTATAGACCGTGTAAAAAAACTCCGGGACACCAAAGAGTTGCTTCATAAAATTTCATATTACATTCTGATTAAACTTTATATAGGCAATTAGTATAGTTATTAATTAAGGTTTCATATTATGCTATGCAAATGCAAAACTTCTTGCTTTAATATAAAGAAATGACAAGAACAAAAAATCCCCAGGGACAAAAAGTTCTGAGACATTATTCAATCTATTCACCCATCAAGTTTTCTTTGATTGCAAATAGTATCATTGGAAAGACTGTAAAACATTGAGCATAAACGATATGTTTTAATTTTCGAAATCATAGTAATTAAACCGTTTCTGTAGGACAGTCTTTTGCTGTAAAATAATAGTGATCATTAAAAAAAACTGTTAAGAAGATGCTTTAAAAGAGGAGAAACCATGCTTTCTCTTTGTCTATTTTAAAGCGCAGAAGAAATTCTACAAAATAAATATTTTCAAGCTTCCTAACATCTCGGAAAATAGAAATGCAGATTTTCGAAATATTTCAGTTATTTTTATGTGAAAAAAGCCACTAAAATCGATTTTTCTTTTTTGTCATTATACAATGTAATTGTTTAGTATGTTAAAGTTTCAAAATATCTTCTTTTGTAGAATTTATTCTGCGCTTTAAAATAGACAAAGAGAAAGCATGATTTCTCCTCTTTTAAAGCATCTTCTTAACGGTTTTTTAATGATCACTAGTATTTTACAGCAAAAGACTGTCCTACAGAAACGATTTAATTACTATGATTTCGAAAATACAACATATCGTTTATGCTCAATTTTTTACAGTCTTTCCAATGATACTATTTGCAATCAAAGAATACTTGATGGGTGAATAGATCGAATAATATCTCCGAACTTTTTGTCCCTGGGGATTTTTTGTTCTTTTCATTTCTTTATATTAAAGCAAGAAGTTTTGCATTTGCATAGCATAATATGAAACCTTAATTAATAACTATACGAATTACCTATATAAAGTTTAATCCGAATGTAATATGAAATTTTGTGAAACAATTCTTTGGTGTCCCGGAATTTTTTACACGGTCTGTAGATAGAATAAAATAATTTTTCTGTGATTGGCAACAGAAGCTACATTGTGTTTCACATTTTAATTCCGCAGGAATTATGCTAACAGCTTTTTCTTATATATCATCTACGAGAGCAGGTTCCCAAGCGATAAATCGCTTTTAAGCTGGAATTATATTCAATCGATATGATCTAGTGAATAAGTAAATATCCATGAGTAATTCAATTTGCTGGATCTTTGCTGACAAGGTGTTGAATTTTTAGTGGAGTTTTTCTGTATGACCTTAGTTTTCAAGTGGAATCATATTTTTGAATTTTGAATTTTGACTTGAAACTCTACCCACACAGAGGAAGCAATAAGACTAGCTGATAGAAAAACTTTTCCTACTCAGTCTTACCAAGATATGAATTTTTAAAAATGTAATCGCTTTGCCATAATCATTGTAAAAGACATGAACATTTTGAAAGAGTCATATCTTGAAGATGTTTGGTCAAAATATTCTAAATTGTTTTCTATAAGCTAGCCTAATTGGTGTATTTATGCAAGCGAAGTTCCAGATCAAAATTCAAAAATATAATTTCGCTTGAAAACTGGAACCTACAAGAAAATTCACTATACATTTGAAATCTCAGCAACATAAGCGAAGTAGCTCGAATTACTCTGGGGTATTTGCATAATCATTAGGCTCTACTGATTGAATACAGTCCCAGTTCAATCGTAATCTATCACTTGGGAACCTTTCCTCGTTAATAGCAAATTTTCGTCGTTTCCTTTCAAGCAAAAGAATATAACAAGCGCCTAAATAAATGAAAATTTCAGTTGCGTTCGAGAGCAGATCACGTAATCATTTCATGATTTGAATAAAAACCCTGCTAGTTTTTGAAATTTAAATTTAGCAATTCAGATCAGAATCTAATTACCTTAATGTCAATAATAATTCTGATAGTGCTGATCGTAAATCTGATACTATAGTTTGTTTGACATCGTCGTGAAGCATTTGTTTGAAACTATGAAAATAATATTGGTTAAATTATTTAAAGAAGAAAAAGAAACAACAGACCACGTCATGACTTTCTGACTAACAATTGATAAACGAATAGTGTGTTGAGAGTAGGCGTCAACTGGTGGTAATATTATAGCAGATGATGATGTTGTTTCCTATTAAATAGATTAAAATTATAAATAGCACTTAACTGAGTTCATACCTCTTTTGATATATCACCTTTTCCAAAGAAAAATTCTTTTACTTTAATTTCATATTGATTTTCTTCTTTTGTTTTTTGTAATTCATCTATTGTCGGAAGTTTTTTTTCAGCACGAGATCCATCAGATGATATCATGTCTTCAACATCAAGTTTATTTACTAATTGTTGATATCGTTCAGGATTAATCAGTCTATCAGATATCATTGTTTTATTTTGTATGTAATCTTTTGCTGTATCAGTTATCCATTCATATAAACAAGTTATAACAAAATCAATTGTTGTATTATCTGTTCGAATATAATCAGGTAAAGAAATTTGTTTAAGTTTTTTTTCAACTAATGTTGGTTTTTGTAAAATTGTAGCTCGAGATTGATAATATTTATCACGAGCTATTTGTAATTTTTCAAATTCATCATCATCACTATCCGATGTTGATGGTGATGATTCACGACGAGGTATTTTAGGCATTAATCGATTATAATTAGATTGAGAAATAATCGTACTACTGTCATGTTGTAATTTACTAAATAATTTACTATATAAAAATACTATTAATTTTAATGTTTTATTTTACTTTAAATTTTCATGTGTTAATAATTCAATTTTAATTGAAGTATTTCCTTGTTGTTGTTGTTGTTGTTGTTCTCGAGCCCAAACAGGTGATGTAGGAATTTGTCGTTCGAAATATTTTGAAGATTTATAACAAAATGTTGAACAAAACAACTGAAAATAGAATTTTTAATTGAAAAACTTATTTGAAATTTTTTCATTTTAGATTTTTTTTACCCGTCGTTCTGTTGTATCAATTACTTTATTTACTTTTACATTAATAAAATATTGATGAGTTGGCATCTAAAAATTGATCAGAAGTTTAATCAACATTGTAGAAAACATAATTAATATACATCTTTTGGTAGTGATGTGGAACAAATAGGATAGCCACAAATTTGTTTCAATGCACGATCTTCATTGACACCTCGATATCGTTCTTGATCGATCAGAATAGCCTACATAAGAATGTTGATTAATAGAAACATTTATAAACATGATGTTTACCGCATTAATTAATATTTCATGATCGACTTTGTCTTCTTCAATTAATTGCATACATATATTGTATGCTTTCTTTTCACAAGCTTTTCTTTGTTCAATTTTAGCTCGGAATGCATCAAGTTTTGTTTGTTCTACTGTCGCCATCTGAAATATAATCATGAATAGAACATGTACATATAACAAAGAGAGAAAATTATCTTCCGAAATATATCAAACAATAACAAAAAAGAAACAAAATAAGCTGACGACTAGAGTTGAATAGAAGGTAAAATACATTGAAGTGTAAAATATTCTGCAACAATACAAATATGTAACATGCTATTATTACAGAAATCTAAATAAAATCAATAGAAATAATAAACAAGTGAAAGATTTTCACATACTGAAAACCATTTTTTCTGCATATGGTTGTTGTGAATGAAGTAATTGAGCAAATTTCTTAATATCTAAACGTACTTCAGCCGTATCAATAGAACTTGATGATGATGAACTTGATCGTTGTGTTATTGGCATATTCCATTGGGATCGATCATCACCCATAGGATCTACATTTACATTATTAGATTTTTTTTTTTATAAAGGGAATCATTTTCAAACCTTTTCTCGATATTTCTTGAAGGCCAGTAAAATATGTCGCTACTTGTGCTGTATCCGTTTCAACTTTTACTGTCATATCACCAGATTTGTTTGCTTGTAATGTCTACAGAGAAGACTAGAAATTTTCCTTTCTAAATTGAACTTACAACAAAATTACACATAGCCTTCATTCGATCGATAATATTTTTTAATGTTTTTAATTTTGGCATTGTGATACTAATCTAAACAAGATACAAAAAAAGAACAATTTTGTTTCTTTCTCAAGATTGAATTTCATTTTATTTCTTTTTTTATATACATGTATTTCTATAGATTAAAATTAAGACAGATCACATGATTATATAAATATCACAAGTACGATCTGTCCCTTAGGTTTATATTTATATATAATATGCCTGAGCAATTATTCCCTAAAACACATCAAGAAGTTTGACCTTTATGTGAGTATCAACACTCATCATGACAACAATAACAACAAGAGCAACCGTCCTAATAGCAAGTGTTGAGAATACCACGGCCCATCAATTCTAAGCTAATCAAGTGATGAAACAAAGTTATCTTTATCCTTCAATTATGATCATTTTAGTTAGAATCGATTGATTTATTATTTTGCTTTTCTATTTCATTCTACTCGGTCATAGAACAAAAAGTCGATCAAATATTTCTCATCATCTATTCTGTCGATGTATGAATACTATTTTGAATAGTTGTAATCGAGAAAGATTCTAATAATAAGAATAAAAACTCGTTTTTTTGTCTCATTGATCTTTTTCATTCTTTTTTCCTTCATCGTCTTATATTGTCCTCGAAATATATCGACGATAAGCGTCGACTTCTCCCTTGACACTAGATTTTCTATCTTTATTTATATGTATACACGCTTGTGTCTCTATCCATAGGGAAGTTCCTTGCACTATTATTTCTCATTCTTCCGATGACGGTAATAATCCACCGCCATCAGTTCTCTTCTTTTTTTCTGCTATTCCTTTGCGGCAACGATACACGCAATGAGTTTTTCTCAGCGCTCTCTCTCTCGCTCTCTTTTCCTCGTTTCTTTCTTTTTTTTTTTTTTTGACTAGTGCTTGCCGTTCGTATTCAAAGATGGCAAACTCCATACTAGTTACATAGGCAAAGTATAGTAGACGAACTAGAACGCTTTTTTGTCGGTTGAAAGAAAAAGAGACATTGATAAATATACAACCACAACAAGAACTTATTCGCTTGCTCGTCGAGTCTCGTCGTACTACTAGTAAATTATCTCGGATCCCTATGGCATTATTTTTTTTTGCTGGTAAAGAACATCGTAAGAGAAATGTTTTTTTTTTGGAAACATTTGACAGATCAATAAATTTATTGTATAAAATATGAAGGATATTAATAATCTAATGTATATTAAGAAATGTTCCTTGAATTATTTCGATACGCCGTCAAGGCCATTGAGACGTCAGTGAGAAAATAATGATTGATACAATAAAAAAGAAAGATAGAATCAATAGTGACGTCAATATTAATCGACATTGCTATATACTTTGCATGGCGAATAGTTAGAAAAGGCAAAAACAAATGATGTTTCTCTAGTTCTAGTCTATGTTGTTCTTTTCTTTCTCTCTATCTTATCATATCAACAGGGAAAACATCCGGAAATAACCTTAATCATTTGAGTACGCCAACTCGAATGACAAAACAAGAAACAATATAATTATATTGTTACTTGAGTTTTCTTAATGTATTTTTCATTTTTTTTCTTTCTAGTATATTGAACTCTTATCGTCAATCGATACTTATGAGCTGTTATTCAAAAATATTGACACTATGAGGAAGAATGCAATGGTGCATCGCAGTGCCTTTCTCTTCTTCCCTTTCTTTGACTACTTTATTTCCTAATAATAATCTATTGTCATCACTTATAATAACGATGACTTTTATTCTCAGTATTATTAATTTACCATCATCCGCCGTCCATGCGTTGTCTACATCAGCATGTTCACAATATTTATTTTCAACTAGTACTGATATACGTACAAATAATCAATATATTCAACCATGTCCAGTTTCAACATCTTGCCAGTGTATATGCGAAATTGAAAGTAAACGTTTATGGATTGATTGTTTTTATCGACAGTTAACATCAATGCCAATATTTCAAACAATTTCAACAAATAATACAGTTATTGAATGGAATATAGATTTAGCATTTAATTTATTTGACAGGATAAAATTTAATAATAAAACAAAATGGATACCTGATAATATGCATATACGTCATATGGTGCTTTCTAGTTCACTTGCATATGATCTTATTGTACAACTAAATTTAACTCATCGACATTTAATTGATATATGGCCTAGTCAACAACATTTATCTATTATTGATGATCAATTTCAAATATTTGATGACTATGAATATGATAAGTCAGAGGAAGAGGTAAAAAAATTTTTAATAAAAAACAAAAAAAAGAGGAAATTTTCTTTTCGAAACAGGATAAAAAAGATATAAACGAACTCTACAAAATGAAACGTTCAGTAACATCATCAAATGCTGAACATAAACGTCTTCTTACTGAATTAACATTAAAATTACGAGAAAAAACTAAACGAATTAATCTATTTACATTATCATTATCTGGTGAACCTGCGCCAATATCAAATCTTTATCTTGATCATAATTCTCTTGATTCTATACCTACTCAAGCTTTATATAACGCAACAGGTTTATATGAAATATATTTATCATTTAATAATATAGTTCAATTACCAGCATTTGCATTTGGATTTTCTCATCGTCTTACACGTATTGATTTATCACATAATAAATTAATATCAATAAGTAATTTAACATTTCAAAGACATCCAAATGCATTTGCTGGTCCATTTCTTATTGATTATCTTGATTTATCACATAATCAATTAACAACATTAGAAGCCAATGCTTTTGCTTATCTTGTTAATTTGCGTTTATTAAAATTAGAACATAATCAAATACGTTCAATATCTGCACATGTATGGACTGGTTTATATCGTTTGAAATATCTTGATTTATCACATAATTATATAGAAAATTTTACTCAAGCTTTTTACAGTGGATATCTTAATGAATTAAATCAATTAAAAATTACATCAAATAATCTAAGTGAAATAGGTCCATGTGAATTTTTATCACTTAAAAGATTATCTAAACTTAACCTAAGTGGAAACAATATAACACAACTTGATACTTGTTCATTTTATGGTCTTCATCAAACAACAACTTATTCATCATTAAATGTACATTTACGTTCAAATCAACTTGAAACAATTCATCCATGTACATTTAATAATTTTGCACGTTCAACAATTCATTTAGAAAATAATCCCTTAATATGTAATTGTTCATTTAATTATTTATTACATAATCGTCAATCAATTGCTTATACAGGCCAAGAATGTCTTGGCGGATTTTCATATCAATCACAACATCAACAATTAACATTACCTGCCGTCCGTAAAACAAATTCAACATTAACTAAAAAACCAATTAATGCTTCAATACCATGTCAAGATTCATATACATATTATAATGATCTATGTTCAAGGCTTGATTGTTCAACTGAATGTGCAACTAACGAACGTTTTATTATTCAAATAACGACAATACCAACACCAAGCGGAACAATATTTATCTATCAGCAAACACTCGCTTCTATTTTTATTGTTGTTTTTGTTCATTATTGTCATTTTTTTTCTCTCTTGTATACATTGTGATACTTAAAAAAAAGAAAAAAAGGCATTTTACTTACATCACATCGAGGAATGTTTGGAGCCTGAAAATCAATCCTAAAAAAAAAGAGCGGAATAAATCTCTCTGTGTAATAGGAAAAAATATTTACCAATGTTTATGGGCTAATAAATGAATAGGAATGTCACATGTAAATTGTCGTTCAGTCATTGCTGATGAAATCTAAAGATGATTTAAAAGAAAAAGATTTTTCTTTTTTTTTCTCATTTTTCTAATAATAAAAAGAACATACAACTTCTGTATCAATACTTAGACATGGACTGTTATGTTTTTTGATTAAACGAAGTCTAAGTAATTGAGCTGCTTGTGCTGGTTTAAGTGCACGTACTAATTCTTCAAACATAATTTCAATATAAATTTCATTTGCTAATGGTGATAAACCATCCATAATATAATCATCAAAAAATCGAATTGGATCAAGCTCAATCCAAAGTGAAACACCACCACCAAATGATTTATCACCCAAAATCAAAAATAGTTTATCAGCTGTTAATCGAAGTACACCGGATTTAGCCATTTTTGATATACCAATAATAATTTCTATGACAAACAAGAAAAAAGATAATAATGTGCTTTGTTTTTTTTTCCAAAAGTTTAACATTCTTTTTTTTTGTATGAGACTGAAAACAATGTAGAACAAAGCTGGAAACTATTTTTATCATAAATGTTAGTTAGATTCTTGTTAATTAATATTAAAACATACTTGTAAATTTATTGATCGTACTACTATTGTGTAATTTGGCACGAAATTTCATTGTTTTAGATTTTTATAAAGTCACAACAAAGAAAAAAGAATAATATCTAGAATATAGAAATTAAGTTGAATTATGTATATTTGTGGAAAATAATCGTGACCACCACGATGTGTTAACAATATTTCGTTGAAAAACACTATTTATATAACTTTTAACAAGTTTAAAATCTTTTTGTAAATAAGGTCTAGCAGCATTAACAAAGTCGAAATCTGGATCAAGTTGTCGACCAATACCTTCGATAATAATTGTTCCAAGAGCCAGTGTTGTAAAACTTGATTCCATTTTAATGTGATATTTTTTTCCTAAATCTAATACATTATGTAAAACTAATCCAACTTCAAGTTGTTTTAATGGAGTTTTAAGAACACTATCAATTAATTTAGACATATCTTTTCGAAAACCAATTTTTGATTGATCATCAATTTCATTAGCATTTGGAGCACGTTCTATCAATAATGTTGCTGCTTCTATGGCATCATAATTTACTATTGCACGAAATAAATCATAAAAATTCTTTTTATCTCTTCGATTAAGTGAAGATGTTAAACCAACATCGATAAGTATTATAGCTGGTTCATGAGATAACTTTTCATCAAGACGAACAAGAATATTGCCTGGATGAAGATCTGCATGTACCTAAAAATCAATAAATCAAATAAAATAGCTTTGCTTGTGAATTTAGATCAGAGAATCTTGATAATGTTTTTTTTTTATAACTTGAATCATATTAGATACCGATATTGAATACAAATGAAGTCATAAAAATTATTATTTGCTCTCAGAAGTGGTTCAAGGTCGCTGGGATTAGAAGAGGAACGATAAATCCGGAGATTGATTGGAAGACTTTTTGCTAAAGTTGGCCTGATTTTGGAGAGTGTAAACGTTTTGTTTTTTGGGAATTAGTGAGCAAAACAAAACCAATAAAACGCTGGAATGCCACTAGGAAAAAAACAAAAATTTTTCAAGATTGAAGGAGAATTAACTCGCTTTCTAACTCGAGACATTTTTGTTTCCTCGCCCACTACTTCATCTATTCGGAGAATATTTATATTGATAGGCTCATATTTCTTATCAACACACAAAACTCAATTGCTATGAAGATACTGCATGTTTATGGTATTTTTTCCATAAATACCATGATCTCCTTCAAAAATATCAGAAAAACTGATTTTCGAGTTTCGACTTGAAAAGTTGTGTAGAGACAAGCCTTAATGAGAATAGTTTACTGTAAAAATTATAGATCTTTTGATTTCCTTTTATCCTGTATTTATAGCTTAGGTTAATATACATAATGCACATAGTCTCGATTCAAAAGCGACTGAACAGTTAATTTTAACGAACACCCGATAATGTTTTCTTGTTTGTTAGTGTTTATAAGATTAAACTTACGAAATTGTCAACAAAGAGCATTTTTAAATAAGCATTAACACCCAGATATGCTATTTTTTTTCTAATTTTTGTATCTTTACATGTTTCCATAAATTCATTTAATAATTGTCCATTTTCATAAGTTTCAAAAAGAATATCTTTTGTTGATGGTAATGATGAATCAACATGTGGAAAACGTATATTTGATTGATATTTTTGAAAATTTCTTTCGAATATTTGCAAATTTTTTGTTTCAATCATTAAATTTGTTTGTAATAACATATTTTTAGTAAATGCTTGAATATTATCTTCAATATTAAGCGATTTAAATGCTTCTTTTGATAAATATTTTGTTATTACACTTGTAAGAATATTTAAAATTTTTAAATCATAATAAATTTCATTTTGAACACCAGGATGACGAATTTTCATTATTAAATCATGATTATCAATTTTACATCGATAAACTTGTGCTATAGCACCACTTGCTATTGGCTTTGAAAGACAATAAAATAATGACGAATCAATATTGATATTATTCTCACGTAATAATTTTCGTGTTGCAGATTCTGAATGTGTTGGTGCATTAGAATGGAGTTCATTAAATATTGAACAAAATTGAGCAGAAAATAGATCAGGTCGAGTTGCCATCCATTGACCAAGCTTAATAAAACAAGGACCACAATATTCAAATGATCTAAATAAATTATAGATAAATTTTCAAAAAATATTTCAGAAATAAAATTTTACCGTTTAAGTGCAAAACACCATTTTTCATATAAATGTGGAGCAAATTTGTCTTGAAAAAAATAAAAAATAGTAAGAGGAGTAAAAATGATGACTAGTTTAAGTGTACGAAAGAATAAACGTATAGGTACAATAAAAGCTGCTGAACGATTTAAATAAAGTTCCGAATTAAGTAATTGTTGCGTTTGTAAAAGAAGTTTATCAAGTTCATTTTGAGTTACAGACTCAGTATTTTCATCAAAATTTTCTTCGGATGATTTCCCTTGGTTTATCCATAATTGAATTTCAGAGAAATCTCTATAAATAATATAACCTATCGGTACACCGGCAGAAACGACAGTAAATGCGATAGTTAATGGCCAAAAACGACGATACCATGGATATATTTCACCACGTCTAGGTAATTCAAATAAACGACGATAGGGATTTGACGGAGAAATAAGACGTGGATTGCGAAGACATAATGAACCACGACGAGTTAGATGAATAGCGACTCGGAAAAACATAATTAAGCAGAGAATATTCGTAATAGATAAGATTTTTATAGAACTTTTTGATACATAAGCTTGGATTCATAAAGATATTTAATGGATTGAGAATTTCGCAGCAGTAATGATAGATGTCTATGTAAGTCGGCAATGAGAAAACAAGATATATTGTTGAAATGTTTTATAATCAAACTGTACTGTAAAATCAATGAAAGAGTTATATAAAAAAAAAAAACCCTTAACTGTCTTTTGAAACTCGCTTGTTCCAATAGAATATTGGTTTCTTTAAAATTCCACCACTCAACTTTGAATGAAAGACATAGTTTGAAATAAGCCTTATAGAAGTTCATTAACTCGTTAAATTAGTGGCAATATAATTTCATAACATTTCAGTGTTATATAATTGTTCTAATCGAATATCTCTAGCAAATGGTCATACGAATTTTTTTTCTCACAAGGCTTACTTATTTATATTACACTAAAAATATACAGTAATACGGCTTGTCCAAACGTAACGCTGTTACGTTTTTGACACACTGTTCTTCAATTAACTCGGAAGGTTTAACAGCTAGAAAGTTCATTCAAACGCCATCCGACACAGCTTATCAAACTCTATTTATGCTATAAGAACGACCTTTTTCGGCTGAAGTCTCGAACGTCTAGAAAGGTTTTATTATCGCGTAACGCTGTTACATAAAAAGACCCTTTTTTTCCANGCGAATTTCACAAGAGTGGGATGTGCGCCTCTCTGTCAGTCGAATATCTGTAACAAATTTATATTAAATATTTCTTTTTCTTTAATCAAATTCTAACACTTTGCACTTTGGAAACTTTGTGACACTCTGTTTAAAAAAACAAAGTGTCATTTTACACTTTGATTGCAAATATAAAGTGTCATTTGACTTTTTGTTTCAGATTTCTATTAGAAACGCTGTCTGTCATATCATTCCAATAGGAATGTTAGATAAATCATTTTCTATTGTTGGTAAAAACTTGGAAAAAATTTTTTGCATTTAATATCTTCAAGAAAAAAAGATGCGAAAGGTTATATACATGCTAGTATATAGCGCCCTCTTTACTATTATAGAGACCATATCGAGTCTTGGTGCAATGGCGATTTGCTGTGTGAAGCACTAGCTAATCCGATCGATGTATTATATTATACCAATAAACTACTTGTAGGAATCATTGTTTTATATCTTCTTTCTTGACATTTCTATTTTAATTTTATTATCTTGTATTTTCCTTATTAGACGAAGACATTTATTCATGTAATAAAATCCAAGAGTTTCGTTGAATAAAATTAAAAATTACTCATGGAACCATCTCCATTTCAAGATCTTGCATATATTCTTAAAAATGAATTACCATCATTGAAAGGAAATCTTGCTGAAAATATTTCAAACCTTGCTAAAGTGGCTGATTTTTGTGAAGATAATTATTTAAATTCATCTAATCATGACAAATCACGTGTTTATGAAGACACAAAAAATTATGCTATTCAAGCTGTAAATTTTTGTTTCTTTTTTCTTTATTTATATAAATTTATTTTCTATGATTTAGTTAGCTAGTGTGGCTTATCAAATAAATACAATAGCAACATCATTTTTACAATTATTAGATTTACAATCGAATCAATTTAATGAATTAGAAACAAACTTAAATGATTTAAGTGAAGATACAAATGTACACAAAGAAAAAGTAGCACGAAGAGAAATTGGTACATTGACAACAAATAAAACTTTAGGTCGACAACCATTATTTATTAAACCAAGCAATCCAGAAAAACTTGTGCGATACGTTCGTAAACCATTAGATTATTCAATTCTTGATGATATTGGTAAAAACTCAATCAATAATTGTTCTTTTGAAAAAAAAGAAGATTTTCTCGTTTAGGTCATGGTGTTCGTTTATCACCACAAGATAATAAATCTCGTCATATGATTTATAGTAATGGTCTTCAGCAACAACAACAACCACAACCATCTACACCTCCATCAATGAAAAATGCAAATGCTAGTTTATCTAAAGCAACTGGTGCTAATTCATCTTTAATTTATGCTCAACGCTCATCTATTCAACAGGCACCACCTGTTGTTGTTCCACCAACTGATTATGCTAGTCGACATGATCTTATCATGAATAATGGTCATCAGTATAATCCACACGGAAATCGTCAACAAACATCTTATAATCAATTGTTAATGATGATGAATAATGAGAATGTATATGCAACACGACATAATGGAATTTTAAATACAAATAATATGAATCGATATACAGGAGCAATGATTGAAAATGGTGGTTCAGTACGATCCAGAGCAACAAGTCAACCACCAGGATCAGCACGTGCTCCATTACATATGGATAATTATGATCCAAGTGCTCAACAACAAAATGGTAATGAATCACAATATATGGCTCAACAATCATATCTCCCACAATTTAGACCTGCAGCACCAAATCATTTTTTTGAAGCAACAACAACATTACCAAGAAAAAATACCCGAGGATTTAGAAGACGTTTCGAAAATCTTGATTGGGCACCTGAACAATATCTTGAAATGGTTTATTTTTCAACAATAAACTTTATTTGAATTTTAATTCGTTGATTTTTCTTTAGGCTATCGCTTGTTATGATTATGAAAGTACTCGCGATGATGAATTAACATTTCGTGAAGATACAATCATATTTGTTGTTGCAAAAAATGATGATGGTTGGTTTGAAGGAGTTATTGAACCTGGTATTCGAGGTTTATTTCCAGTAAGTCATGCAGTTCTAAGTAATTTTTTCTTTAATGTCTCATTTTCTTCTTAGGGAAATTATGTCGAACCATTATGTGAATAATAACAATATGATTCTAGTCATACATATATATATATACATATAAAGCGTCTCATGTCATTTAATCTTTATTGTGTTATCTATTTATACATACTTCCAATCATGGTTGTCAGATTCCTTTTCACAATGCCGATTCGATCAACTTCTCGTTTCTTTTATCAAGAAATAATCAAAATAACAGTGAATCTTTCTATTCTTTTGTGTTGTATTTCTTGATATGATCATTGTCTTGCTTGCTTATGTATACACGATAAAAAAAATTTTTTTTTTCTGAGCATGCTATCAATCTTTGTTGTATAGTATCGTTAATAGCCAGATAGATTTGTGTATGGATTACAACTAGATCACCTTGTCTTGCCTTTTTTCTTTCCTTGTTTTTATGTCATTTGTTCAAGAATAGCACTGCTTCTTTTGTTATCCACGATATATCTATGCGCATTAAACAATAATAAACCGGAATGATATAGAGTGCTGTCTATGTTACAGAGAAAATTATAATTGACGGAGACTTAAAATACTCTTAAACAACAATAATAAACTTATCATCATTTTTGCCTACAGGTATTTTGTATTATCATGAAGATGATTATATTATCTTTGAAAAATACATAATCTTACAAAAGAATAGAAACGACTTTAAATAGAATAAATGAATAACTATTAAAATCTGTTAAAGTCACTAAGTATTCTTACACGCATTTTCTTATTTGCATCAGCGGTTTTCAGAGCATTTTAAAATATTTTCAATATTTATTTTATTATAAAATTGAACGAATAAGACAACGAATGAAAACGGAAAACAAGAATGAGAGAACAAAATTTACCCGAAAATGAGAAATAACTCTTCTAAATTATAGCGTTCGTCTGGCATTATTAAAATATGTTATGTACTATTAAAAAATTAATTTAAACAATCCAAATAGTCTCTCATCTTTCTCTATCTGCATGAATATGGTACACGAAATCATGCGATTATATACGTAACATTTTCCTAAAAATGAATAGAGACAATGGTAAACATACTGTTGTTCAGGATGATTTTAGTTTCTCTCCAGAAGGAATCTTAAATTGCCTGAAATCTTAATTTTCTCTGTAACATATATGTTGGCTTATGATAATAGATGATGCAAGATTTCTACGTCTTATTTTTAAGTACATGAGAAAGATTGAACAATCAATTGATTTTAGATGAAGCGATGTAAGTCTAAAAGAAACTCGACACTACGCCAACCTTCTTGCATTGTAGTTGAATAACAAGTGAAGGCAATACTGGTTTCCTATTGTTGAGGAACCATAATATTCTATTCTATTTGGCGAATTAGTGAGCATTTCATAGATAGCATAATCCTATGCTTTATTTTTTTTAATGTACTATAGTTTAATAATTTATTGGTTGTTAATACGAACTGAATCCAGGCTCATATCAGATATAAAATATGAATTATCATCTCTTGTTGTATCTCGGTCATTTTTTGATAGAGAGAGAGGATCAATGCATCAACCATATTTCGAATTCTTGTTCCTTTTGAAGTAAATGGGAAAGATATTTATTTGACAAGAAAAAACAATTTGTGTATGTTCTAATGCTTCGATATGATGCTTTTCTTTTTGTAATGTTGAAGATCTAAAATCTACTCTCAAAATATATGCTTTTCATTCTGTTTGATTGTTTAGCTGTTAAAATCAAAGCTCTAGGTTTTGTTTTAGTATTGTCATATTAGAAAACTCATCTTGTCTAAGAAATTTTTTTAAAGCTCAGAAAGAATTTGTATATATATATATATATATATATATATATAGGTCATGAGTAGGGGCTTAATCAGAAAAACATGATAGAGGGGGCTCAGCCCTCTCCCTCGATCGGGTTGGTAGAGGGACGAAGGTCCTTCCACTAACGTCTTTAGAAGAAGCTCAGGGTGTTTTTTAACAAAAATCAACCATTTGTAGGGGGTGGGAAGCTCAACACATTCTGCATGGGGCTGAGCCCCCATCTAGTTACGCCACTAGTCATGAGTCATTTGTATAATGTTATCCAGAATATTTATCGAGATTCTAACTGATAAATGCTAATAATTAGTTGAATTTTCAATATCATGGAAAACAAATTTTTTAGATCGTATTTTTATTGAATAAAGTGTTTTACTTAAAAAAAATGCTTGATCAAAATTCGTTTCATTGTATTTCAATTTCAGTGTGTATACATATACAAAAGACAAAATTTACGCATGAACGATTCAGCGATGCAGTCACCTTTACGAATGATGAATAGATCATTTTATTCTTTTTGAGTCTAAAGTGAAACAAAATATCGCTTAAAAGAATGCGAAAGAAAAGAATAAAAGAACAGCGTAAAAGTTTTTAAACGGTCAAATAAGAGAAAAAATTGTTTAACCATTCATTTTAACTTTAAATTTCATATTATATAGATATAAAGTTTTTTTTTCTTAATAAAATGCACGGTAAAAACGATAAAGAAGTAGAAAATGAAAACAAATCTACTCCGGAAAAGCCCAAATTAAGTTTAATGAGTGGCATTGCATTATTAATTGGTTCAATTATTGGTTCAGGAATTTTTATTTCACCACGTGGTGTACTTCTTGGTACTGGTAAGTTCGAATTTCTCTCATTATTATATATATTCATTAAAATTTATTTACATTTCTTTCTTAGGCTCTTATGGTTTATCAGTTATTGTATGGATTATATGTGGAATAATCTGTGTTCCAGGATGTTTATGTTATGCTGAATTAGGTACAATGATTCATAGTTCTGGTGGAGATTATACATATATTAAAATGGCATTTGGTGATTGGGCTGGTAAAAAAAAAAAATTCCATTTGATTCTTCAAAAAAATATCTTTTTCGAATATTTTTAGGTTTTTTACGAGTATGGAGTGAAATATGTTGTGTACGTCCAGCTATAATTGCTGTATGTGGTATAACAGCATCAGTCTATTTACTTCAACCAATTTATAGTCCATGTTCTCCACCTCATTTGGTTGTAATACTACTAGCTTGTCTTTTTATTATGATATTAACACTTCTTAATTTATTGTCAACTCGTGGATCAGTTATATGGCAAAATGGAACATTTTATGCTAAAATTTTATCGTTAATTCTTGTTATTAGTCTTGGAATTTTTCAATTAATGCGAGGCCAATATGATGTATTTACATCTCCGTTTGCAAATACTCAAACAAGTGTTAAGAAATTATCTATTGCACTTTATATTGGTTTATTTCCTTATTCGGGTTGGAATTATTTATCGAATGCTATTGAAGAATTAAAAAATCCAGCACGAAATTTTCCAATTGCAATTATGTCATCAATTATAGCTAGTACAATACTTTATGCATTTGCTTATAGTGCATATTTTACATCATTAACACCTCATGAAGTAATGACATCTGATGCTGTTGCTGTGTCATTTGCAGAAAATATTTATCGACCACTTGGATTTATTATGCCTTTATTTGTATCAATATCAGCTCTTGGTGGTCTTAATGGACGTATGAAAATCGATATAAATTTAATTGAACTATTCTCCTTTCTTTTTTTCTTTCCTTATTTTAGAAATCTTTTCAATTGTTCGTATGTTCTCTGTTGCTGGTCGTGATGGTCTTTTACCCACAATATCTGCTTATCTTCATATTGATCGTTTAACACCTGTTATTCCATGTATTGTTGAAGGAATACTTGGTAAAATTCATTCTAGATTTATAAAAAGAATTTATTATTATTAATTTTGTTTTTTTTGTTATCAAGGTGTTCTTTATGTACTTGTTGGTGATGCTGAACGTCTTCTTGGTTATTTAAGTTTTAGTACTTGGCTTGTTTGTTTATGTGGTGCAATAAGTGTACTTGTTTTTCGTCGTACAATGCCTGATGCTCCTCGCCCATTTAATGCTGGTGTTATTGCACCAATTGTATTCATTATTCCAATGACTCTTCTAACACTTGTCAATATGATATTTAATCCAAATGATATCTTAATTGGTATAGTTATTCTTCTTTCTGGCTTGCCTGTCTATTGGATATTTGTTCTCAATCGACCTAAATCAATTGATAAATTTAGCCAATCAATTACTATATATTTACAAAAATTATGTCTTGTAGTGCCAGATACTAATAAACAACATGATTAAATATGAAATAACAATAATAATAAAGCAGTTATTTTATGTTTTTTTGTTGAAATAAAAAAATAAATAGGAATAGCAATCTCGGGCATATATAGCAAATATAATTGAACTAGTTAAGACGACGACAACAATAAAGAATTAAAGAAGAACTAGAAAAAAGAAAGAAAGAAAAAAAGAAATCACTGATATGATTTATTTCAAGTCTTTACCGGTGAACTAATTTTGAGTAAACGAGAGAAATAAAATCCGTACGCGTTTTGTCTTTGTCTTCTTTTTTTTTCGAAGTTTGCCTACGTCGTGATAAACGAAGGAAATGTTGAAATGAATCAAGGTAAACTCTCTATAATTGAATCAGAGGACAAGAAATAATAAATTCCTCTCTCGTCATTCTCGTAAATTTCTTTACCGTATTCTACCTTCATGTTAGTTTATAATTTACTTTTAGCCGAAACTAAATGAGTAAATACTTCGGAAAAAATACATCGTACTCGGTTTTGTTATTGTCGATTGCTGTTGATAATTGTTTGCACCATTTCTTTTGAATCTATGGAGGCTATTAAAATTCCTAATACAGCATTACTTGATGTTTTCGGACATCCGGTTGCTATTAATACTCATGATCTTCGACAACCATCTATCGCACCAAATTCATCTTCTATTGGACAACTTGATAAAAATTCATCAAACAATCAATCCGATGGCCATAAAAAATCTACATCAGGTGCTAGTTCTGTTTCTAAACTAGATATTGCTGAACGATTAACTGTTATAGGTGAGTAAATTACTTTTCTAGAATTTATTTTAATAAATATTAATGTTAAAAGATATGAGTATTTAATTCATCAAATAAAAAAAAAATTATCAACAAGATTTTGCTTA
This sequence comes from Rotaria sp. Silwood2, assembly GCA_905329745.1. Classification (NCBI taxonomy): domain Eukaryota; kingdom Metazoa; phylum Rotifera; class Eurotatoria; order Philodinida; family Philodinidae; genus Rotaria; species Rotaria sp. Silwood2. The sequence goes on along the minus strand of CAJNSZ010000007.1, from coordinate 1,820,990 downwards.
CTGTTTCATTGACATGCAATTTAAAAATTAATAAGATTTGACTAGATCTTTGAATATTTAATATTAATTAAAGGATGGGTCAAAAGTTGTGAGATAATATATTTGTTTATTTTTGACTAAGTTGAGAGTGCTTCTGAATAGTTAAAAGCTATGAGTTATGACCAGAATTTTCTGCCTTTCCGAATTGAGACTTACGAGAGAACCATTCGCGATAGTACCTCGTATTTGAGATGAAATCCCAGTCGTTACGTAGGACCTACTGAGACTAAAAGAAACCTAGAAAAGGTTCTTTCCTATGTACTGCTCTTTTGAAGTTATGACTGTTTACAATGAAATTGGTACCTTTTGCATGAGATTACTAAAAAAGCTGAATAAATGAATTTCAGTCTAAAGTTTTGTCCATAGACATTTCTTAAAGTCATTAGAATCTTCCAAAAATCTAAGCCAGAAAAAGTAGTCTCTTGTCGAGATATCGAATCCACAAAAAACATTGATATGTCACCAAAAGGATGGAAAATCTAGGTTTTTTGTGAACTTGATATCTCGAGAAGCGACCACTGTTTTTGACTGAAATTTTCAGGAGATTGTAATAATTTCAAGAGATGTCTATGGGCAAAACTTTAGGCCAAAATTCTGTTGTTAGTATTTTTATAAATATCGTGCCAAAAGTAAAATAATCTAGTGTAACGGTCATAACTCCATAAGGGTCGTGTATGGGAAAGAATCTGCTCTAGGTTTTTTCTAATCTCAACGTATCCTATATAATGACTGGAGTCTCATTTTAAATGCGAGATATCACTTTGGGTGGTTCTTTGTCAGAAACTTTCTTGACACTAATGAGATGCTCAATAGTTTAGATGGAAAACTGTTTCGTACACTTTCGTATCTTCACTATTGGAACTCGAAAGCTAATGTTGATATACCTTCAGTAATATATCAACTTGTAGAGTAGAAGCTACTCTACAATATGGACTATTGTAGGTTTTTATACATGTCATTTCAATTTTCATTTCTTTCTGCAATCCTCATTTTTGAAAAATCGACTTTTTGACCGAAAGGCATTTCGCATAGAGAGGAGCTCTTAGTAAAATGCCTATAGTTTCACTTATGTGAAAGTCACAGTTGAGAAAGAAAGCGTCCGCTCGACAAAACAATCGACTCGAATATCTTTTTGTACTTTTGAAAAAGAACTTATAGAGGTCAGAAAAAGCCCATTAATCCACTATTCAATCTTATGTTTAGATTTTTTAAAAATTCCTTTACTACTCTCGAACAAGATAGACACCATATTTGTAATCCCATATTCGAAGAAAGCACAAAATTCTGATCATCATCCATAGTTGTTTACTTGTCCGAGATACTTTCAAGCAGATTAAAATGAGCAATTATTTGCATGAGAAACTTCAGCTCTCACTATCTGCTCAAAATAATTTTTTGAGGCTTTCAAAGATACTCTAAGTACTCTCGAATAAAAACTGAGATAAAATCTCTAAGACCATATTCGGAAAGTGTATAAAATGTTGGTTCTAGTTTATGGTTTTTGACGCATGAGAAACAGTTTCAAGAAGCTGAGAAATAATCGAATATTTTATCGCAAAACTTTCGGTCAACCGTTATTTTGTTTGGATTAAAATAGAAAATTAATTCTATTTTTATTTGTATTTTTAAAATTATCTTAGGAGAAACTCCACTTCATATTGCTATTGTTTATAATGATATAAATTCAGTGAAACTTTTAATAAAACATGGTGTTGATGTTAATAAATGTGTTGTTGGAGATTTCAATACTCCAGAACAAGATCGAAAAAATGATGGCGATAAAAAAGGAAGAGGAAAAAAATTTCAGCTACCCTTTCGTCGTGCTAATACATCACAAAAACAATTTGATCCACAAAATAGTAGTCCTGAAAGTAAAATTCATATTTATGTGTTTTTTTCCGAATTTGAAAATTATTCTCTTAAGGTCATGCTTACTATGGTGAATATCCATTAGCTTTTGCTGCTACATTTGGTCATTCAGAAATATATGATTATTTGGTTCAACATGGTGCCGATCCAAATATGCAAGACTCCTACGGAAATACAGTTCTACATCTGCTTGTTATTCGAGATCGAATGGTAAATTTTGATAAAGGAAAATTTTTTTATAATATTATTTATTTATAATCTAGGATATGTTTAAACATGCTGTTCGACATCCATCAAAAAAAGCACGTACAGATGTTCGAAATAATTCGGATTTAACTCCATTAACATTAGCGGCTAAACTTGGTCGTAAAGATCTTTTTCTTGAATGTATCGAATTAGCTCAAGTGGTAAAGAATTATCTTATCATAGTCTTTTTTCTTGAGATAGTTTAACATATTCGTTTTGTTTTTGACTAATAAGAAAAAAAAATTCAAAGTAGAGATCTCTTTTAATGAGTCAAAAGTATTACAAAAACTTCTTTAATTAAGAAATCTTTTCCACCAGCAGCTTTTGTTTTTGAAAAAAATCGTTGTTCTATCATTTGATCCTAAATCTATACCAAATATATATATAGGGTGTCCCATAAATAGCAATACGATAAAAAAATTGAATATCTTCACCCTGCCTCTTATCCAGAAGGCTGATTTTTTTATCGATGATAGACGAGACTTAAGAATTTTTTTCTATAAGAACATTATTAATAAAGATTGGCTCAAAGTGTCATCATTAGCTTCCACAATGAATTTTAGCCTTATTACGGTATTCGAGAGGGTGCACATATAGTAGTCAATAAATACCTTTCCGATTGAATTTGTTCTTAAACTTTGATCTACATGCGTCAATTTTAAATCATAAATAAGGGATTTTTGTTCTGATTTTTTTGTGGTTGGCAAGTGGAATTAAAATCTGAAAGAGATTTATTGACCACTATATGTGTATCCTCTCGAATACCGTAATAAGACTAAAATTCATTGTGGAAGCTAATGATGATACTTTGAGCCAATCTTTATTAATAATGTTCTTATAGAAAAATACTCTGAAGTGTCCTCTATCATCGATAAAAAAATCAGCCTTCTGGATAAGAGGCAGGGTGGAGATATTCAATTTTTTTTATCGCATTGCTATTTATGGGACACCCTGTATAAATCTTGTTATTCAACATGTCCAAAATGTTGCAGTTGTAAATAAAGAACTACTTTAAACTGAGTTGTAAAATTTAATTAAATTGTCTTCAGATGATGATGACAAATATTCCTATTTATGAGCATGTAAATAAGCGAACGACGATTTACAAGAATGTTTTCGAAGATTTCTTTGGGCTCATTTTATGCTTAATTTCGGTTTCCTAAAGTGATTACTTTAGATTGAGATCAGATTTGGAAGAAAAACATCCGTGACAATCACTACTATAAGTTGTAATTGTATATTACGAAAACTAATATGTTGTTTTTTCATTATTTGTTCAATGTGATAGATGTTTATTAAAATAAATGTTCAGAGGTAAATTGTTTGAATGTTTAAATTGTGAATACAAACTATGATTGTTGTTCAGTGAAAAAAAAATTAGCCTATTTGATTGAATCATGTTGAACATATTCAATCCAACATATGCAATAGGATTTTCATGACAATTCATAAATCGCAGCGTTCTCATAAATTATATGATGGACGTCCTTTTTTGAATGACTTTTTTGCTGGAATTCTGATAAATGCTGTGATCGGTGGATAAATTTTTTATCCAAATTTCATAGTTTTCTGAACAATAAGAATATTCTACAAAATATTTTGAATTTATATTTTTCTAGGAAATTTGGCGTTACTCTAATATAAAATGTTGTACATATCCTCTTCGTGGTATTGATACAATAACTGATGGTGGTCAAATAGGTTTGTTTGAATTTTTTCTTTATCATTATATTTCTATTTTGTCAAAATTAAAGATTGGAATTCTTCATTAATGTCAATTGTTAGTGGTAAAACTGAAGATCATTTAGATATGCTTGATAATATGGTCATTGAACGTTTATTAAACGATAAATGGTCATCATTTGCTCGAGTAAGTAAATATGATAATAACTAAACATTTTCTATTTTATTTTTATTTTAAGGTTAATTTTGTTCGACAATTGGTTTTACATTGTTTGCATTTATTGTTTTTAACAACGGCCATATTTTTACGTAATCCAAAAGATAATCAATCATTGGGAAAAAGAATTCTATGCCATATAGCTGAAGCATGTGTATTAGGTGGTTGTATATTAAGTGTATTTGTATTACAAGCAAAAGACATTTATTTACAAGGTTTTAATTATTATTTACAAAATTTAGTAAATACAAAATATTTTACTATGTTGCCTATATTTTATTTCTAAAATCGTTTTATCTTGATAGAAAAGTTATCCAGAAAAAATTCTTTATCAATGTTCATGTATACTGATAATTCTCGCAGTGCCATGTCGTATATTATATTTCATAACCAATAATATAATATTTGGTTATGTTGAAGATGGTCTTGTATCACTTGCTATACCAGGAACATTTTTGTATTTTCTATTTTTTGGACGAATTTATGAAATAACAGGTGCATTTATCGTTATGATATTTGAGATGATTACCGGAGATATAGCTACATTTGGTGTCATTTATATAATTGTCATCACAGCTTTCGGTCAAGGTAGAAAGAAAAATATTGATGAATTTCATTTCTTGTGAAATTATTTTTTTTGTTTAGTTTTTTATTTATTATTTCGAGATACTACTGAAGGTGGATATTGTGAACGTGCGGTAACAAATGATACATGTAGTAATGATAATTTGTGTTCATTTCAAAACTTTGAAGCTTGGATGACCATGCTTCATTTTACATTGGGAGAATTTGATGTAAAACTTATTATTTGATTTATTTATTTATTTGATTTATTTTTTGTTTAGTTTTCTCGTTTTGATTTAACACATTATTCGTATTTAGTGAAAATTTTATTTATTGTTTTTATGATATTAACACCTATACTTTTGTTAAACATGTTAATTGCTTCTATGGGTAATACATATCAACGTGTGATTGCAATTAGTGAAAAAGAACGTATTCGACAGGTTTGAAAAGTTTTCAAGGCCACATCCCTTTCTCAACAGTCTATCTATGGTTAGGCGTATTCAAATTGCATGAAACTTTCAAGATGTGTTGGGATGAGGCTATAGTGAAGAGGCTATAGTAAAGTTTTCAGCTGTATATCATCATGTTTTTGGCAGATATTCAAAAAATAAGGGTCACAAGTAGCTCGTTTGTTTACTAGAAACTCTCTGCGTGCCTTCATTCTATATACTTAATTATCTTTTTATTTGAAAGAACATGTCAGGATGCAAAGTATGATAGTCTTTTTTTAAATGCTTACTTTTAAAGCCGGGAAGATTTCAATGTTTCACAAAATGGTGCTCTAATTATATAAGTATCCTTTATATAATAGCAATAAAGTTTAATTAAAAAAAATGAAGTCGGTCATGCCTTGCATCTTGACATGCTCTTTTGAAACATAAAAAAATTAAATGTATAGCATGGAGACTCACAAAGAATTCTAGGTTACGCGATCAAAAGCGCTTAAACAAAAAAAAGAAGCAACATGTCCCAATTTTTATGAAAATAGCATATTTTTCAAGCTCATGATAGCAGAAATCATTTAAAATTTTGACAGAAAAACGAAGATGCCGAATAAAAAAAATCATATAATTTATTCAAGATCACGCATCGACCTGTATTCCTATGCATTTATCTTAATTTTCATTTTTGTTGAGAAGGAGGCGCAGAGATAGTTTTAAACAATTTTTATTTTAATTTTATTGACGTTAATTTTTGTTTTTGTAAGTGGGCTCAACTGGTATTAACAATTGAAAGATCCTGCCCTGCAAAACAACGATTTGATTATCAAGGTGTATACGCCATTGGTGCTGATGATAAACGTGATTTAATGGTTATAAAACGAGCAACAAAAAGTAAAGCAGCTCAAAGAAAAGGAGCTATTGGTAATTGGAAGGTAAATCTTAAACAAACAAAAATAATAACACGAGTTTTTCAAGATTAAAAAAAAATAAAATCATACAATAAATCTTACTGATCAAATAACATTTATGACATGTTTTAAATGATGTTTTCTTTTAGCGAATTGGAAAAATTGTTCTTTACTTACTAAAAGAACAACAAACAACAGCTGATCATGTTCGTCTTCGTCGTGTATCACATCAATCTGTTGTATTTAAACCAAAAGCACAATTTGATAATATGCTGGAAACTCTTGCATGGGAACGTGATATTGATTTATCTGGAGCAAAAGGATTATCATCATCAAATCAAAATATTAATTTAGGTTCAACACAAAATACAGCAGAACTAAATTCATCAGTATCACATCCACCTTCACCTCCACCTCCACAATTTGTAACTGGTGAATTTCCACCCCCGTCGTCAATACCACAACAATTAACCGGTGATAGAAAACCAATGCGTCGTTCAGAATTATCTGAACTTCGTTCTCGACCATCATTTGTTGATTATGAAGATTTAGAAGTATTTCGTCATAAGCGATCGTTAGCTAGAGCATCAAATGTTGGGCATTCCCAACCAACTCGACGAATTTCTATGATGCCTGTTGATGCTGATGGTTATAAAGATTTACTTCTCGATGTTGATAATAGTCATCAACAAGATGATAAAAAAAATAAATTTAATAAATTTATATCTCATGGTACATCGAATATGAGTATTAAATCAAAAATAAGTGAAACAACAATTTGTTAGTCGTTTCTTTTTTTCCGAAGCACATATTATTTTTTTTTTCTGTCTCTGTGCACATTTCTTTTTTAATAGATCAAAACAAAATGAAGATCACGTTTAGAAAATAATAAAGCATATAAATGAAATAAAGAATTTTCTTTTTTGTTTTGTTTCTATTTGTCGATTTTTACAATAAAAAAAGACACTATTAAATAATGACAAATAGATTATTAAATATATTTTGTGTGCATATCAAAGAACATACATTTGAAAAAAAAAAAAAAGTTAAAATACAAGTTATTTCTATCGTGATTGATTATCACCTTTAAAACCTTGAACATAACCTGTCTTATCCACATCATCAGAACGACCTTCTTTACCCTTACCATGACCTTCTTCATCAAAGCGTTCTTTATGTGTACCTCTACAAAAAAAAATATATATCATTACGAAAAAGAAATTTATCAATAATTATCATATGATTACGTATATTGTGATGTATCTGTCATTCGATCTGTAATATCTTTATTTGCAATTTCGGTTACTTTTGTAAGACTAGGACCTTCATTTTCATTGATTTTAGCTAAAATTTCATCAGCACTAACACCTTTTGATTCAGCAATACGATCAATTAACAATTTAAAACCTTTGATTTCAAATGTTTTTCTACATAAATAAAGAATATTAATTTGAATTGATAATTTTTTTGTTTGTTTTTACTTACGTTCCTTTTGGATAATGAGGACAACCAGCTTCAGGTGTTCCTGTTGTTAATTTTCCAAGCACACGTGCAATATCATTATCCAATAATTGTGATGTATATTTGGAATTAATTAATGAACAATCTTTCATCATTTTTTGTATTCCAGCTGAACCTATTCGAAGTTCACTATGATCAGTTAATTGGGCATGACTTTTGCCAAATTTAGAGTATTTATCAAAGGCTTGTCGTAAGCCTGATGATACAGAAGATTTTGATGCCATTGTAATATGGAGATATGTCTATCAACGCGGTTAGAAATGTGTGTGAGTAAGGAAGGCAGAATAAAGAATATATTATAGGACTGTCGTCGCTCTCTATATAATTAGAATGGGGCTTTTTCTCGCGTTTTTTTTCGTTCCTGCTTTCCGGAAAAAAGACTCGTCGCTGATGCCCTAGGCAGTCGTTCGTTGATGCCTGTGTTATAGATCATTTCTTCTCTTCTTTTTTTCCTACTTTGTCTATTCTGTCGCACATTCTTATCTGTTACTGTCGTTTTTTTATTCTCGTCTTGTGTTGTCATTTCAGAGTCAGTCAAACAAAATGAAATAGAGGAAAAGAGGGAGCAAGAGCTGTGAAGAAAAAGGAAAAAAAAAGATATATAGCTTCAGTCCTATAGCTAACATGCAAAGCTTAAACAAATTGATGAACGTTCATGACATGAAAAGCTAATCTATTATTTTGTTTTAATAAGATATTACTTGATCATTTTCATGATGCTAGATATGGATTCAATTTCTTTGTTCATGTATTACATTTAAATAAAATTTTTCTCAAATTGATAAAAATAAATGATGCCAATCAACAGAAGCATTGGGCTAAAGAATCACAAAAGAACTTAATGACCTCAGCTCTTTAAAACTGTAAGCGAAAATGATAATATTAATAATCACTATCATTTTCACTGACGTACACATCCGCGTCAACTAACACATTTAGATCAGTATATAACAAATAATGATAGAAAAACATAAAAAGAATAATTACTAAGTCGTATGTGATAAGGAAAAAAATTAATAACGATAAAAGTGGAAGTTTATTGACAAGAGTGAACAATTATATAATGTACGTTTAAGAAACATGTAAAAAAGAAACATTTCTAAATTCAATAAATTCGTGTAAATTTTATTAAAATCAATTAGTCAAGTAACTTGAAAAAACATGAAATCAGTAAATATGTATTAAAATGAAGCTTTCATATAATTAAAATAACACAAAACTAATTTTATTCTCGTGTTGACAACAAGATGATTCATTATACAATAAAACTTGAGTACTCACTATGTCAAAATCTTATAAAACCATAACAATAATCCATATTCATCAAATATTTTATAAACGACAACATTCCATCAATTTTTTATTTTTCTTTGTAACATTAAAAAATAGTTCAACGTTAACAGAATATTGTATTTTTTTACTTTCATTAAGAGCGTGTGAAACACCAAGAGGAAAAAACAAAAAGCAAGCTGAAGATTACAATCAAGTTACTTTTATAGACAAAATGGGAATAGAAAAAAAATATTTATCATGTTTAACAAATAATAATCAATAATTTTTTGTCCAGATGAGAAAATATATTAGATTTTTGGCTATTCTATGCATTATTATATGAAAATGAAAAAAAGATAAAAAGTACAAATAACATAAGAGATAATTCCATCGAGAAATCGAACCATTATTTTTATTTCCAATTATGAATTTTTTATTATTTGTCAAATCCAATCGAGTAATGCATCGATTTCTTTTTCATCACTTACGTGTATTTCACGCATACACCACAAGTGTTCTTGTCCGATCAAAAAAGATTTTTATTCAGTCTTATAATTTCTTTCTAGTATGCAGCCTTGGGCTCCTTCATCTATGGTCGTTTTTTCGTTTACATTTCGACTTTTATGCATTATTTTTTGCATTATTACTGTAGTAAGTAAACATTTTTGAGTTTTTAATAGCGGTTATTGAGTATAATATTTTTCATAGAGAATTTTTATTTGATTTATAAGTGACTGCATGATGAATATTTATTTTCATTTTTAGACACCGTACCAAATCAGTTATCGTCCTTCAATTGGAAATCGAAATGAACGGGCTGTAACTGAATGGCGTTTTCGTCGTCATTATTTACTTAATTATCCTAATCTTGAACCAAGTTTTGAGGACGTAAGTTTATTTTAATTCATATTTTTATGTGATATTTGTTTTTGTTTTTTTCTCTTTTCAAAGAAATATTCGATAAACGATGAATCAAATGATTTTAATCAAGATGACGACATCAAATTCAATGAAAAAAAATTGATTATTCCTCAATTGATGTACCCTCAGAATAAAAGAGTAAAATAATGACTACATATTATCTAAAATACTTGAAGAGAAGTATAACAATAAACAAGAAAAAAATATAATATATCATTTTTATTTGTTGTTTTGTGTTTTTTTCGCTTCAAAACTTATATAGTCAACTAAACGTTCGAAATGAGTACTTCTATCATAAAAGGAGAAAAAAACGAAATGAAAAAAAAACTGCTTAACAATGACGATGGAGAAATGGTAGAGAAGAGTAAAAAGAAGAGAAAAGAAAATTGTAAAGTGAAGAGTTTCACATTGATGGCAGTGTTTACCGGCAACCATTGCAGCCAGCAGGCGAACAGGCATGGCAATCCCATCTATATGTATATTGTGTTGAAGAAAGAAAAGTAAAGTTTAGTGCTTTCAAGTGAGTGTTGACAACAAGCAAAAGAGAAGAGAGAAAGACTGAGAGAGAAAAAGTTTGTATGTATGTAAGAAACTAAGCTCAGAGAAAAAAAAATGTGATGATTCTCATAAAATAGTGAGTTGAAAAGGATACAATGTCAAATCCTGCACAAGTTTTATCGAGACATCGAAAAACACCATTGCCACCTGTAGTACCAACACGACAAACTCTCATATCATGGACACATGGTAATCAAAAGGGTAGGTGTATATGTGCATGTGTGGTTGAATTTGTATGTTAAATGTAATTGACTAATCTCAGCAAGAGGAAGTTCTGTGTCATCTACTATTTAATCGTAAACAGACATGATAAAACGAAATGATCTGAAGGGACAAAATATACGTTGTTCGTAATTTTATGTTGTCATATACTCTACATATAGTAACAACAAAGTACATGATGATGAGTAAAAGGTCAAACACCTGTGCATAAAATGTGTTTTTTTGGTTTCGTTTTATTATAAGAAATGGTTATCGGTGAGAATTTTCAACGTATATTTTTTTCTTCTTTTCCTTACTTAAATATGTTTTTTGAATAATATGTTGTTATATATGTATTGACAAATGAGATAACAAAAAATTTTCATATGATAAATGAAAATTTGTCTTGTAACAGTTTATATTATTGTATTCTATTTCCCACAAGAACTATACATTATAATTGAAACAATCTGTTGGACTTTGTCGTTTTGAAGTATATATACATAAAACGAGCGAGAGAGAGAAAGATGTATCATATCAATATGACTTCTTATTTGTTAATGTACTGGTTTCAATATAAGCATTAATATGCATTAAATGTCTTTTTTCATTACTAATTTCTAATCATCCATAATAGATCCTTTCGATGGATTTTCGTTAGAATAATAGATAAGAAATAAAAACTACTGTGCATACTAATATAAAGGTCGATGGCAAATAGAATGGCATCATTGCTATCGTTATTATCTATAGCGAAAATGCCAATGTGACAACTACGAAGACTATGATGCCATTTTAACGTAAAACATAAATCCCACTTAAGATATAGTAAACGAGGTTTTTTTTTGTCATGCATTTATTCTTCTTTTATCGAAGAGTCCCCGTGTATTGACGTACGCAAGTTTATTTTTCATGTCTCGTTCGTTAAGCTATTATATTCATTGTTTCTCATTTTCTCATATACTGCTCGGTGTCGAGACGGAGTAGTAATCATTAATTCGGATCTGGACGTATCACTGGTGTATCTGTTTCGCCTACTTAGTTTGTCTTCTCTTTTTTGTCTTTTGCATTCGCTTGCACGATTCTCCGTTCTCTTTTCACATCTATCCTCAATAATTACAACAAAAACAAGAGAACGATGACGTCGATGACGAAAAGAAGAGTGAAGAACGATAGAATGCACACACACTACGGTATGCATTCTATATAAAAGAGCGCTCTCCTTAGCGGCAACGACGCGAAGATCAACACACATACTAAATCCGATCAGTAGTATTATTGACTTCATTCAAACAAATTGATTAAAAGTGAAGGTAGAATTAATTATAATAATCATACTAAGTGAAGTATACAATAAAGACCGAAAACGGTGCCCCGTCGATTTGGATCGTCTTGGTGGCTGTTGGCCGAACGGTATGATGATGATGATGATTCGGATTACATGATAGAAGAGAATGATAATAATGATCATTGCTCTTTACCACCGGCCAAGCGTATTAAATTGGGTAAGTGACTTTTTTTCAGATAAAAAAATCATATTAATGATCTTCCGAATCAGCAAATCCTATATCTAATGTATATTTGAAAAGATCTGTCAACTGACAATCTTGTCAGATAGATAAAGATTTACAAAGATGTGGCTCCATCTGCTAATTCATTTTGTTGACAGTTATTTATCTATTTAACTGAAGGAGACGGATATACGTGCGTAACTTAGCTACAATGTCGCCGCTGACATTCTTATAACCGTATTTTAGCATAGCATACATGTATACCTACGGATGGTTGATCTTCTTCTCTTTTTAGTGTTCTCTTCTTTTCTTTTTTTTCTTTCTATATTTCTTTTTTACTTATTCATGTTTGTCGCCTCAAAGAAAACTTTGAGCTAGAAATTTTAAAGAAAACATTTGTAGGTTATATCGATCATAATAATTATTCATACGATTAGTGTTAAATAAATGTAAAACTTTAGAAAAAAAACTTTATTTTGTCGAATAAAAACATAAAATCGATCTTATTTATTTTTTTATCGAAATTGTAATGCTTCATTAGAAATTACTTTTTTTTTCAAAACATGTGTTTAATCGTCAGATATACCCGTACAGGTGTCTATCGATCTTCGTTTTCAAAATAACGTATAATATAGTTTTATTGTTTTCATTACCAATCACTGATATGTAACGAAAAGGTTTCGTTGTTTTTATTATTTTACTAGGTGTTTTTCGGAATCATATAACCCAATTTTCTAAGCTTTTGCATAGCTAAGTGAATATAATTCATTGAATAAACCTGTCATTTTGATTGTGACATTTTCGTTTCTTTTTTTCTTTTTACGATTGTACGTCGAATCATTCATCGTTTTAATACTGATTGATTTGACGCGTTTAAATGAACGATTATACACAAGTGTTGTTTTTATGTTCGAATTGTCTAGGTGAAGGTCAAGATGGAAGGATTTTATCCTTTATTGAAAGATTTATTTATGTGAGAGAAACCAAGAGAGAGAACATCAATATGTTACGATATTTTATCAAGGGATTCCGATAAAATGATCTGAAGTATCATATGTCTTAAATCATTTGGAGTTCTTTTTTCTTGTTTTTTCTAAATTTATTTTGTTGATAAAGAATTGCTTGATTCGTTACTTAATATGCATATCCAGGTGTGTTCGTAAACGAGAATTTATGAATAGATTATAATTTTAATAAGATATATTGAATAGGTCAATGATTTGAAACTTGGATTTATTTCTTAAGTAGACAAGAAGTTTTTTATTTATTTATGAAGTGTTCTCTTCTTCTTCTTCTTCTTTTCTAATTGAAATTGAAAGAGAGGTCGCTTGTTAGTTGTTATTGCCGTTGTCACATACAACTCGATGCTTAATTCGATTATAAACAACAGGAACTCTTGTTGTCGGTTGATATTTAGAGAACGAATGAAGTTCACACAAGGCAATTGATGATAGGGGTAGACTCCTTTGATTTTGCAAGTCTATCGATCGACAATTATTTTTGTTTGTGTCAGACGATTTTCTTCTTCTTCTTTCTCTCTATTTCGGTTTCTTTTCTGATTTAATTTGATTATTCAAGAAGCCTCCTCGTTTTTAGGTTATGCCAGCCTTTGGAATTGAGAATGCAAGGAGGTAGACAGGGAAAAAATGACAGAGACAAAAATATGGTTTCATGACAAATAAAGTTAATAGGGCAATTATCTTATTTTTCTCATCCTTCCAGAACTCTTACTTCCCATCTACATTATACTCGCACAATTGATATTTGTCTCATAACAAATTACTTTTGCATGTCATAGATACTTTTCGCCTGATCTATGTAATATGACTATTAAAAAGGAAAAAATACTTGAAAATAATGAATGTATTGATTCTTTTCTTGCTATTTCCTAAATTAGTTGTTACAATAGTACAATCTTGATTTTTTTCCTTGTCTGATTTATCTTATGTCATCGTATGTTATTACAGAAACTCAAGTTGTTTTTTGTCATCAACATTGTTATTATTATTGTTGTCATTCTCTATCTAGTTAAATCTTCTGGTTTTGATTAGATTTGTCTATTTGAATATGTTGAAATACGAATATTTCTATCTGATTGGACTGGCAGCACCTTGTTGTAGTGTTGAACATTTTTTTTTTGCTATCGATATAATTTGAAACACAGAGAAGAGCAAGAGAGAGAGAGACGAGAAAAAAAGAAAGATGAAGAGTATTTTCTCATTACTCAATGTCGGTAATCGACATTTTCTTTTACAAAAAGCTTTGTAGTCGTCATCGTTGCATTATTATTGCGTTCATCCTCGATCATAATTTGTAAAGCTTCTTCTGCTTCGTCGCATCAAGCAATAGCATGTAGTAACAGCACGAAGCGAGTTCTTCTTCTTCTCGTTCTTCTGCTTCTTCTTCTTCTTCTTCTTCTTCTTTGCTACGAACGGGCCAAGTCAACGAGAAGAAAAAGAGAAGGACGGAAACAAGGGGGTTGTTGTGTTAGTAGTGTTACTTCTTCTCTCCTTCCTTCTTTCTCCGCTTCGATTATTCATCTCCGGGCTAGTTACCCTGAGAGTACGTCGGCGACTACTGCTCCAACTCCTTCTAGTGGTGTTGGTTTATAGGCGCAACAAAGCGTCCACGCGCCTCGCCCGCGCTATCGATTGCCTACATACAATTCTTTACCAGTTGCTTGCGCCTTCAAATAAAGACGCTCGTTCTTCTATTTCTCTTCCTTTCATCAGCATCATTGCTGTTTCAACCACTCGTACGCCATCATTGCACGTATTTATTTTGGTCGTTATTGTCGTTGGTGGTGGTCGCATGTTTTTGTTGTTGTTGCAAGACGAAGGGGTTTGTCGATCATGATATATGTCGCAATTCACCGCCACGACGTCGTCGAACTTTGTTTTCCATCATTATCATTATCATTGTCATTATCATCATCTCTTTCTCGTGATATTCGTCGACGACGACGTTTACGACAACGATCATTATGAGTTTTATCAAATGCTGCGCTTCAGTTCGTTCCTCATCGGACCATCAAAATCTAGCAAACAACAACAACAACAAAAGCTCATCAAAAAAGAAAGCTTGTCATCGGTTGTCTGCCAAATATGGCGGTACGTTTTATGGTTTTTTTTCTTATGTTCTCTTGTTGTTTTACTGCTTTCTTCATGTCATAGCTTTAAGGTAATCCGTAATAGTTAAGCGCGTGTTTAAATTGACAATTACTTATTAGTATTCTTTGACATCGCTAAATGTATGTGCAAGCAAGTGCACACACGCATATGCATACAAGTATGAGAACATCAAATTTTGTGCGCATGTGTGTCTTTCAACATCAAGTTTGAAGTAGTGAGAAGGTATTGCATGTGACTATGTGCGTGCTTTTAATCGATGCGCGCGCATGCTTGTGTATTTTGTTCCTTTTCTTTCTTTCTTCTTTTTTTTCCATAGTCATATAGAATAAGACAAAAGAAAGTCATCGTTATTACTACCTCATACGCAATGATGGTTAGCTATTCGTAAGCATACAGGAAGTGACTAGCGATTCTTCTCGTATTGCTGAACGTGGACCAAAAAAAACTGGGAAACGGAGAAATCGAGAGTGGGAAAAAGAAAAAGCTTTTTGTAATGTGATGCGACATGAATGAAGCATAAAGTAAAAGATGAGAATGATACAACAAAAAATAACATTAACAATTAAATATTACAAAAGAAACACTGAAAATATAAAAAAAAGATATAATGTCGACGATCTTTAGATAGATGTTAATTTTCCATCAAATACATATTAAATAAACATTATTTATGCATTTAATTGTCAAACTAAGCAATTCTTTTCTTCTTTTTACAGCCAATTCCGAATCATTACCAGCTTCGGTCACAGCTGATACAGTAAAAATTTTTCTTGGTGAACATCCCGAATTTCTTGATTCATATATTCAACAAAATGTTACTTCAAATACAATCGAACAATGGATATCGAAAAAGCCTCAAAAATCATCGCAAGTTCAACAACAGAAAAAAACTTCTGTGTCAACACATTCTCCTCCCCCTCATCCACCACGTCCATCATCATCATCATCAATGCCATTGGTTTCAGCACAAAAAAAAAATTTCTCATCGTCAACAACAAAAGTTCCATTATCAACAAATACTGGTAAAAAAAAAACAAGATTTATCATAATTTATCGGTCATATTTAGTCATTTAATCATTTCTATGAGTTCTTACATGATTTATGATCGCATCTACTGTTTTTTTTAACTAAGTGTCTTGTTTTGTATAGATGCAACAACAACATCTCTATTGGAATCATTCTCACATCCAATATCATCAACAACAACAAAATCAATGAGCAGAGTCAATATAAATTTAATTCATTTAAAAAAGAAACAATTTTTCTTTTTCTAGTTGGCAGAATTAACTGATCGACGTCGTTTATTGCATGAATTGACTGATGAAGTTAATCAACATGTAACTAAAGCTCAAATCTTATTTGAATTATGTAAATCAATAGCATCAAGTAAATTTAAAAATTCATTTTTTTTTGTTTGTTTTTCAAATAAATTTATTCATATTTATTTAGCAGTATCAGCTGATGGTTTTAATTTATATTTGGTTGATGAAACTGGAACTAGTATGCGATTATTCACTCCAGAAAATGACGAGTGAGTGAGTAGTAGATATAAGAGGAAATTAAATATAAAATGATTGTTTTTCTTTATTCTACATTATATAAAATTCTATTCGGAATTGATCCAGATTGTAACCGATAGTTACTGGTTGAAAAATATTTTATAGAAATGCCATCTTTTCTAATAAAACCTCTTGACAACATGTTTGCTAGCTCGTATCAAAATAATCAAGCAGTATTGTTTCAATAACTATCAATTATATTTTCTTTCGTTTGTTCATAAAATTCGTTTTTTCAAAAACACAATCATAACTGTTTTACTTGAGCTATACTTAAATACTATATGTTTTGGTAAAGATCAAATTTAGATTTAAATCATTGCTAGAAGAGAAACGTTAGATTTGTCTGAAAAGGCTGGGAGTATATTAGAATCAGAATTTTGGTTTTTTTCTGAGGTTCAATAAAGATTTTATAAAGTCTATTTTGCGAGAAAAAATGTCTATTTTTTCCGATTTTCGCCTTTTTAGCACAAAATGACCCTCTATTACAAGTCTGTCATATTTTAGCGGATTAACTAAAACACTCCAATTTTGCGTCATTTTGTAGAGTAGAGATCACCCTGAAGTACTGTATATTTACAGAGCTTATTTAATGCAGATTTGCCTTCAGAAAAATAAGACTATTGCCTTTAGAGAAATTTTTTTTCAGTCCTGCCAAGATTTTCTTATAACTCAAGTCATCAAAATTCTATGCTGATATTCTGAAAGAACACAAATTTCTGATTCTAATACATTACCAATGCATTTAAATATGCCAAAAAACTAGTCAAATATTTTTTCTAGAAACTTTTGGCCCACTTCTTATTTCCTTATTGCAATTCTGGAGGATTAAGTAAAAGGATGCTAAAGAAATACGCTTCAAAATAGATAGAATAAAACAATCTCTGTGTGATTAGCAAGAGCAGCTGCATCGTATTTCACATTTTAATCCCACAGGGATTGTGCTAACAGCTTTTTTTTTTCTATAAATCAAAAGCTAATTAAAAATATATATTTATTTTTTCAGTGAACAAGCAGCTTGTTTTGTTCCAATTCCAATCGGTATTGGCCATTGTATTGCTGGTTATACTGCATGGGCAAAAGAAACTATTCGTATCAATAATATAGCTATGGTAGAAAAAAAAAGAGATTTGATTTTAATTCATTCGTTAATCATTTTAATTTTTGAAGCTTGATATGATAAAATATCCTGATGGTCTTTATATTAAAGATGATAAAGTAACGACTGTTATGGCTCATCCAATTGTAAATGCCAGTGGAACACTTCTCGGTATAAATAATTGTTTTGTTATTTTTGTTTTGTTGTTGTAGTAATAATTAATTATATATTAAAATAGGTGTAGTTGAATTTTATCGAATTGATAGTACAATTCCATTTTCTGATGAAGATGTAGAAGTAAGTTCATATTGTTTTATTTCTATCCTATTGTTTAGTATTATTCCTATAAAAAAAAATAAAAATAACCTAGCTTTTAATTATTGTAAATGCAAGTTTGTGCCTATATATTGTCGAAAATAAAATAACAACATGTGTTTGGAAAACTTATTGCTTTATTCGTATGTAGTTGTTAGAAGTACTTATATAATAGCTTTACATATAATACTTGTATTTTTTTTTTAATTTTATTTAATGTAGTAAATAATTTCATTCTATTTTGCTTCAGGAAATTTTAAAATGCGTGAATGAGCTTTTCACCCAAACATATTACGAGGTATTAAATTCCCCATATATATACATATTTATACATATATCGATCCCTTTTCTTTCTTTCTCTTATTTTTACACTATTTGAAGTGAATTTTTATTTATTTATTTATTTTCTTATGTTTGTTCGTGTGTGTTTATGACTGTGTGGAAATTTATTTCCATTTCTTGTTTTATGTTGCTTACTTATCCACTTTCTCAGTCATATTATGCGGCTTATATACATATTAAGTTATGACAATCAATTTATTTGATAATGCATGTTGAATAAGAAAGATGGCTCGCTCAATAGATATATGTAACGAATGGGTCGTAAAGAATTCGACATTTTTATCGTTTTTTTTTTTTTTTTTTTTTTTTTGAAGACCTAAAACATAATTCCACAGCAGGTTGGATACAGAGTTTCTCTTTCTGAAAAAAATCTATCAATTTAATTTTTCAAATAGGATTTTCTTGTTGGTAAAAAATTCAAAAGATTCGTAGTTACTTAATTGCCTCATTTTGACAGTAAAAGACTGTTAAAGAATTAGTAACAGTTCTGCTAAAATTTTGAAATATGCGACATAGGACTCTATAGTATTCTGAAAACATTGAAAAGAATATTTTTCTAACAGATGTAAACCAGTGTTCGTTTTTGATTCACAATAACTCAAAGGTTTTCAATTGTTCATTTTAAAAGTCATATCACTTTATATTCAGTGTTGAACTCTGCATATACCGAGATAGCAATAAAAGTTCCATAGATAATGTCTCAGTTTTGGAATCATAGATTCCAATGCCGCACCCATAAATATCTTCATATATTAGTTCGAAGCTTTCTAATATTTCTAAACAATAAGTGTTTTATCCAGCATGAGGGTTGGGGATCAGAGTCTCTCTGAAGATCGGATTGACCCTTTCAGAATTTGCATGTATTGTACCAGGTACTATGTGTCTGTGCTGTCAAAAATAGATGTTTACTTTTCCGGAGGGGAAAATCTGGATAAAACACTGTAAACAGAAAAATCAACAGTTTTGACCAGATGGTAGAAACATAGAATATAAAGTTGTCTATCGTTGAGTATCGAATTTGATGAGTAGAAGCTTACACAAATCAAATAATGTCTGCAGAAAATACGAGATCGCCGTTAGGCAATTGCATTGATATGAGTCTTTTGAATTTCTCACTAACAAGAAAAACCTACTTAGAAAACGATAGTTTTGAAGAGCGAAAAGCTCTCGACAAAATGTCTAATTTTTGATCGATCACCCGTTATATATATTTATCTGGTTTTTATGTTTTCATATTTTGCTATTTTTTCAAACCGATAAACCGACTGCTTTTTTCTAAATTTTAATTGAATAATAGTTTTTCGTTATTTTATAGCTTTACCATTCAATGACACGAGAGCGACGTTTAAATGATTTTCTTTTGGCTGTAACTAAATCAATTTTTCAAGAACTTGTTAGTATGGATGCTGTGATGCTAAAAATTATGGTAAACAAAAAAGAACTACCAAAGAACATTATCTTTGAAATCGACAGAAAAAAAATATAAAACAAATTATTTGTTGTTTCTTATAGAGTTATGCAAAAAAATTAGTTAATGCTGATCGTGCCTCATTATTTATGGTTGATTCACGTACAAAAGAACTTTATGCACGAATATTTGATATTGGACGTGAAGAACATGATGTACTTGATTTATCTGCTATTAATGATAAAAATGGACAAACATTTTCACCAAATGATGAACGTGCATGTATACGTTTTCCTATGGATAAAGGTATTGCTGGTTATGTAGCAACAACTGGAAAAACATTAAATATTGTTGATGTTTATAGTGATAATCGGTTTAATCGGTAATAATAAATAATCAATAAAATAACTGAATTTGTTTTTCTGCTTTTATAGAGATATTGATCAAAAAACAGGTTATAAAACCAAAACACTTCTATGTATGCCAATTATGATTCAAGGAAATGTTATTGGTGTTGTTCAAATGGTTAATAAAAAGAATGGACATTTTACCAAAAGTGATGAAGAATCATTTGAAACATTTGCTGTTTATTGTGGACTTGGTAAATGAATTAGAAAATATTCACTTTTATAAAACACGATCTAAACAGAGTGTTGAAATATATAGAATAGAAATTTGCACTGCAATAGACAATGACAGACACTGGTCAAAAATCATCACAGATAGAGCCGACTGGCTCCAATATTTTTCAGCTCAGACTCGGGTTTTTGAACACCTTTAGGACTTACACTCAGTTAATCAAACTATTCAGGACCCAGTCGAATCGTACTTTGATGCTATCAATGAAATCAATCTTTTACATTTCACATACGACAAGAGTCCATCAAGCGCGGGACCAACCTGGCAGGCTCTAATCACAAACTGTGACAGACGTTAGACAGAGGCCATCACAAACCGTATATCAATAATAGCTCATAACAATATATTAATTTCTTTCTTATTGTATATCTGCAGGATTAAGTAAGAAATGTATCTCAGTATGAACAAAATAAACTAATGTCACTGTGATTAGTACCTGTAGTTATACTGTGTTTCACATTTTGACCCCGCAGAAATTGTAGTAACAGGTTTTTCTTTTGAAACATTAAAAAGTTTTATTAAATTATTTTAGCCTTACACCATGCATCACTTTATGATCGTATACGTCGTTCAGAACAAAAATGTAAAGTAGCACTTGAAGTTTTATCATATCATGCATCATGTACCGATGAAGAATATGAACGTATGAAAACCTACACACTTCCAGATAACATTCCTAATATAGAACGATTTGAATATTCTCCATGGGATGTTGTCAATGATATGAAACCACTTTATGTTGTGTATATGTTTCTTGATCTAGCTAATATGGATCCATTAAATGCGAATCGGTAAAAAAAGAAAAATTCTACAATTTAAAATTCAAAATTTTCATTTAGATTTGATTCTGAATGCTTAATGAGATTTATATTAACTGTACGAAAAAATTATCGGAATGTACCATATCATAATTGGTCACATGCATTCAGTGTTGCACATGCAATTTACACTGTGATAAAACAAACAAAACATCGATTCTCACCAAATGATGTATGTTTTTTTTTATTAATGCAATTTGATTATTTTGAAAAAAATTTCCTTCGTTCGTTTGAGAATGATGAATAAGAAAAGCACGAGATCTTGAGTTTTTTATCGGTTAGATTTCTTTCAATGATTTTCAATTATATTGAGGGTTTTATTCGATCGTGACAATGTCTTGAGTAAGACTATTTTAAAAGGATTATCATTATTAAAATAAATGCTAGATTAATGGAAAACAAACTGATTTCTAATGTAACAAATTATGAAAAACCATTAAAAATAACTACACGTGTTCAGAATATTAAAAATAGCTTTAAGTAGTTAGAAACTACTGGATACTATCAGGAATTATTGCCTGTGATAAGATCAAACCGTGAAGTTCCAATTTCTATCGATTTTTTGGAATTGAATGGTTTCTAAGAGTTTTCGATTATTTCTATTTTTGTTTAAATCGCTAGAAATCATCAGAAACTATTAGAAATCAATGAGAACGAGAATTCAAGAAAACCGCTTGTTCCGCCTTGTGTTACACTAGACACTAAGAATATCAACTAATCTTATTTTTGGCTATTGTGGAAGCTGAAATGTTTTGTTGACATAATACGACTGATATAGTTTCTAATATTTTCTTTCATCAATGCCCAGCTATATAATAACCCATCAGTCTTGTTAATTTCGAATCAACACATATCAATGTAAGTTGTTTACAACCTCTAAGTGTTTTTTAAAGTTTCTTTATGGATTCGATCATACGTCTGTCATAAACCTTCTTGATTTGATCCATTCATAAGTTTATCATGTTAGAGGAAAATATTGTAATTAAGGAAAAGAAAATCGATAAGTGTTTCTAGTGAATAATACTCAAGACTTTGAGTATATCATAATGCTTCAGTATGTACTAGAGGTCCAACGGGCTGACTTTCTATCTATTTTTTTTAATGGTAATCTCATGATAAAAATAGAATAAAGCACTAATTTTCATAGAAAGTCTAATAAGTCACTGAAATCAATTTACATGACTACAGCAAAAACTCTCTAATGTGAATCTTCAAGGAAATAGTTAAAAGTGTGCTCTTTTTATGTGTACACGAGGTCATATAAGAGTAGAAGTAGAACAAAAAAAAAACATTCACCTTAGGAAAGTTTTTTCAAATGATGAACACGTTTACAATCGAAGCTTTTTCTATTGATTAAACATTTATGAATTTAAAATCCGTCATACATAAAAAAATACTAAATAAAAAGACTGTAATCTTGAGAAAAAAAAACTGATTTTTGTTTAAGAACATTTTGATTAAATCTGACAGATACAAATGTCATTTGAAGTATTACAAATCACAAGAGAAGCGACATTCAGTAACTGTTGAACCTACAGTAGAAAAGACCATTTAACTCTAACGGAATTAGCTGGGATTGGAAAAAAGATAACGAACAAGTCTTGATAAACGTGGGCATCTGCGTTGATAACCTTTCCAGAATAGTAATGGATCTGATGTTAATAAGTTTTTCTAATATTCATTCTGAAATATTTATCTAATTCCTCATATTTAAATGTCATCCTTGAAAATTAACTCAATTGCATCTATATATTGGGGACATATTCAACTAATGAGATAATCTATTACAGGTAGGTAGGCTTAACAATTTCTTTGAGGCTCTGGCACGTAAAGCAGCGAAAAAAAGTTTAACAAAACGTTTTTTTTCTTCCATAATGTTGAACAATTAGCTGAAATTCAGATAGTCGTTTTAATAGCCAATGAAGTTTCCTATCTAATACAGCCTACAACAATGTTTCATAGGTGAATTATGATGGCAAGATTTCTAAAAACTCCGAACATGGTTGTTTTCAGATCCCATAAGACTTTGTCAAAGCTACTTTTTAACAATGTCATTTTAGCGAGCACTAAATTCTCAAGGAAATGAGAGGTTGCCCCATTTTCTACGATTTTTCCTTAAAAACTTACAAGCAATACAAAAAAACGAAATTTATCAAAAAATCGACTGAAAACACCCTTTTTCTTTTTTTGTAATGCTTTTAAGTTATTAGGAGAAGGTCATAGAAAACGTGGTAACTCATAATTGTCTTCAGAATTTTGTGGTCTTTAAAATGACATTGGTAAAAAATAGCTCTAGTAAAGTCTTATAGGACCTGAAAACTATCATGTTCAGTTTTTAGAAACCTTACCATCATAGTTCATCTATGAAGTTTCATTATAGAATAAACAAGATAGAAAACTCCATTGGTTATTACAATCAATATCTGACTTTTAGCGAATTGCTTAACATTATAGAAAAAATAAAATAAAAAATACGTTGTTGTTGAACTTTTTACCATCACCTCAAAGTGTCAGATTCGATAAAATTTCAAAATACTGATGCAAAATATCCGATGAAAAATTAAAAAACTTTTATCTTTAGTGTATTGCTTTGTTTGTTGCTTGTCTTTGTCATGATCTTGATCATCGTGGTAAAACAAATGCGTTTATGGTAAAAAGTGCATCAACATTAGCTTCAATTTATACAACTTCAACTATGGAACGACATCATTTTAATCAAACAGTCACAATACTTCAAGTAAAAAAAAGATAATTTGTTTCAAATAAAGAACTAATTTAATTGTCTTCTTTTTTTTTTTGTTTATTAACTTAATTATTGTAGACTGAAAGCCATAATATATTTAAACACTTCTCTTCAAAAGAATATCGACAAATGTTAGATGAAATTCGTCATTGTATATTAGCCACTGATCTGGCACTTTTCTTTGAAAATCGTCCTAAACTTGAACGTATTGTTGATAATAATGAATACAATTGGAATAACAAGGAACATTTGTGAGTTGTTAAATCATTCTATTTTCCATATGATGACCAAAAAAAACTACAAGGAATTAATTTTTTTCAAAATTTGCTGCTGCTGATCACCCTTTGTTTTTCTTCTGTTTCCTCTAATCCTCTGTTGCTAATTGTGTTCATGTGGTGATAGTGCCTATTTCTTGTGTCATTAGTTTTCGAAGTGTGTGTGAAACTTGCGCACACACACTTCACACTTATCAAAATTTGACACACGTGAATAAACCTATAACAAAAAAACCGAAGCATCCACTAGATAATGAGTAACATACACATTTTTCCTATTTTTTTGATTTTATTTCACACATTATTCTTCTGATTGCTGTGCTTTTATCTATAGGCTATACTTGATGGGGCTCAGTATGACCGCTGCTGATTTATGTTCTTCATATAAACAATGGGAGATGCAGCGGTCGAATGTGAGCATCATCATGGAAGAATTCTTTCTGCAGGTGATTTCATTGTTTCATACTTCGCCATGCTTTCTTTGTCTTTTATCTCTCTCTCTTTGTGTGTATATTTATTAATATTTCACAAAGAAAGCAGCACTTATTAACTGAAATACATATTAATATTAACACATGCACTATCACCACTAGCACATTACTTGAGGAAAGGAGGAAGCAGCTAACGAAAGCTTTTATTCTTCTTAATTATTTTTTATTTCTATGTACAAAAAAACAAAAAAAATCTTTTCCATTGCACTCACAGAAAAATCCATCGTACTTTGATGCTCTATTGTCTGTATTTATGTGTTTTATGCTTCCAGTCGACGCTTGCAATCATTATCAATGACATCTGCCGACTTATGCGCCATGTATAAACCTTGGCCTATACAACAAAATATTGTCAGCATTATCATGGACGAGTTTTGGGAAGAGGTGTGCTTTTTATATGTATTTGTAACTGCTGCTTTCTGCTAACTAATATACGAATTAGAGAGAGAAATATGAAGGTTGTTTTTTTTATTTTTATTATTATATTTTATTTCCATACAGGGTGATGAAGAAAAACGTAAAGGTATTCAGCCACAATCATTAATGGACCGATCACTTGCACATGAATTACCAAAAAATCAGGTAATTTGCTTTTTTTTCAAAGACAGTAAGTTCTATTAGGATACAAATAAACAAAAATTTCTCCATTGAAAAAATACCAAAAGCTTTTTATTAAGTCGCCTAAGTCAGAAAAGTCGTTTTCGTTAGAAAAATCGAAATTAAGATAAATGCATTCGAAGATAGTCAAAAGTTTGATCTTACATAAACGAAATAGTTCGTTTATTTGACACCTTATTTGTTATCAAAATCTTACGATGATTTAAATTATTTTCTACTTGAAAAATGTTTTCGTTTGTTTGCTTGCACATCCCAGAATTCTCAAAGGAGCTTAATTGTAGCTAATTGTCGTTTCTTTTGTTTGAAAGAGCATGTGAAGCTGCAGTGCCTGGTATTGTCTATTTTTTGAATTAAGCTTTCTATTATGATATAAAAAAGCACTTCTATAAATTAGAGTACTATTTTCTTTTGAGTGTTTTTCGAGGTATTGAACTTGTCATCTTCTTTTGTCCTCATAAAAAATATGAATTTAATGAACAGAACTGTGTCAATCCTGTAATCTGACATGTTCTCTTGAAATAAAAAAAGAATTAAATATAGAGAATGAGAGGTCATAGAGAATAAATGAGCTATTTTGATCCTTGTTTGTTTATGAGGGGGGCTTAAATTATTGATATGAGTATGCTTGCGAAAAGGAAACAACAAACTTCAATTCTGACGTCTCCAGTATCTCACCCTCACATACTGTTGACATCTTGAGAATAAAGCTGAACTAATGAGGTCACAAATTTGAAGAAAATGATAAATAAATATAGCATATTGAGCATAGGCGGTGAAAGGTTTTAATTCTAGGGTAACCTAAACATTTGTTTAATTAAATCCTCATCTAGCAGTTAAAAATAAGAGAGCAGAAGTTTTTAAATGTCACTTACAATGGAACCTTCTGTATTGTTAATCGAGTTGATCGACCATATTCGGGACACATGAAAGCTCTCACTGTCAAACTAATAAATTTAAAATATTACGTCCCCATAGCGTACCTAGAGCAAGTTACATAAATTTCAACGTATGTGAAATTTAGGTATAAAAATGAATCAGTAAAGGCTTTCTCCACTATTGTAAGGAGAAAACATGCTGTTGTTTGGGCCGATCAGAGGCTTGGAGGGGCTCTCTTTCATATGGCCCGAACAACAGCATGTTTTGCCCTTATAATAGTGGAGAAAGCCTTTACTGATTCATTTTTATACCTAAATTTCACATACGTTGAAATTTATGTAACTTGCCCTAGGTTCGCTATGGGGACGTAATATTTTAAATTTGTTAGTTTGGCGGTGAGAGCTTTCATTTGACCCGAACAAGGTCGATCAACTCGATTAACAATACAGACGGTTCCATTGTTAGATGAAATACAGTTAGTATCTCTTCTATTGAACTCACATTTTGCAATGTGTAACAGTAATCAAGATCAGGAAAAAAATCACAATTTGCGTAAAACCACAAACATGCGAATGTTTATGTTCACATGTTTGCAACCTTCGAAAGAAGAGATTTTGATCCGCTTTGCTAGAAAAGAAAAGTTTAATAGCGAAGCAGACAAGTTTCACAAAAAAAAAGATGTTGCATTTTGAACTTCTTCACTGTTGAAAATGTTTAATAGACATGTAATCTTAGTCGCTAAGGACGACAGAAAATTTCAGCAGATTCTAGCTGATCTGACTCAAATTTTTCGTACGATCCAACTGTACTTGTAATAAAGGATCTCTACTTCAATTCATTGACGATGTATGATTCAATATCTATTACAATGTTTCCTGAAAAATGTTTTCTAAGTCTGCTAGAATTAAGAATATGTTATTATTACCTGTTGAAGATGACAAACAAAACATTCACGTTTGTACAAAAAATGTAATGCAATGTTCAAATCTATCAATCTGCTGAAAGGAGAAAAGTGTTTGAACCTATCCTAGTCTACGAAACGTGAATCTATACTAGGTTTTCGCTTTCCCAAACTTTGCAGCTCCATCGACTATGTTTATTGAACGTGACTTGGAAGTAGATAAAATATGGACTGAATTTGTAATAATACATCACTTGTTGGAAGGTATTCTTCTTTTCTTTACCGGTCTTAGCATTGGTCTATGTAGACCTTGTGGCTGTGCCACCTATGATATCGAGTATTGTTGATATTTTATTGTTCGAAGTTTTGATAATCAGATAACAAGTAGTTTTTGAAATAAAAATTCTGTTAGAACATGTTCACATTTAATATCTAATAAATTTCTTTATGATTTTGTTTTCAGGTGAATTTTATGAAAAGCATTTGTTTACCGTGCTATTCGTTAATAGTACGTGTTTTGCCAGAAACAATGCCAATGCTCATCGGAGCCAAGTATTGAAAAATATGAAAACAAATTTTTTTTTTGCTAATATCTTGCCTTTGTTTTTTTTTTCCTTCAGAAGTAATCTTCAACGATGGCAAGATTTAGCTAATGAAAAACAACAAGTAACTCATACGAATTTAGCTGCTATATCTCCTGGTACATCAACAGATGATACATCTGATTCTTCTCGAACTCCTCCAACTAACAATATTCGTCAGCCAGCATCGTCGTGATATGCTTTTGTTTTTCTCGAACGGTTTGTTTTTGCTACAAAAAGAAATAAAGTATTTTCAAAAATAAAATAATGTTCGTGTGTATTTTATTCTCTCGTTGTTTTTGTGTTCATTTTCTTCCTTATTATTTTTTTTTTCTTTCTTTTTTTTATATAAATAACACAAAACAATGTTGATTTAAGACTTCTAACTGCATCATTCTCCAAAAATGAACGTATTCTTTATTTTCACATAGAGACAAATGACAATGACGATACATCTTTTCTTTTATGAAAAAACACACAAACGCAAATGACTAAATACATGTTATGTATAGTGCGACAAGAGAAAGAAAAAGAAACGAAGAGAAATAAGAAGACAATGTTTTGTTTCCTTTTCATCAAAGAATTACTGAAATAATAATAACAACAACAACAAAAACAAAACAAACAAAAGTTGTCTAATATAATTTTGTTTTTTTTTTCAAATGTGTCAATATATGCGTATGTGTGTAAGAAAGAGAGGGAGAAGGAGATATGTAATCGTGCGGAATAAGTCAGCACAAGAGAAATGATGCTTAAAACATCAAATAGACAAGAAAAGAAAAAAAAGAGAAGCAAAATAAGAAAACAAAAAAGAAAAAAAAACAAATAAATGAATATGTTTATGATGATAAAGGTTCATCATTATCATCTGTATCTCTAGTTGATGGTGGTGTACGTAAATCGACAAGACCTTTCTCACGTATTACTTTTAATGCAGCTTGTTCAGCAGCACGTACAACATCTTCACTATGATCGACTAATGATATTATATTAACACCATCCCATTGAACACCACATGAATTCAATAATTCATGAACCTTAAATTCAAAAATCAAATATATATATATATATATACCATGAATTTTCGTATATAATTTTATAATTAGAAAAGCTGGTCACTAAAGTTTAGTCCTGTGGAACATTCAGGACTATTAAAAAAATTGTAAGAATTGGTTGAGTGGAGTTCGAAACTCGGGCAAAGTTTGTCTCGCAGGACTCAAGTGTAGCAGCTCGTAGGGGGCTAAATTTCTTTTTTGTATGCATCGTCATTATTCGCTTTTTTCTTGTAATTTTCATCCTCTGTGTCTTCTAATTCAACATTATTATTTTAACCATTGATTTAACTCGCAAATAAGCCTGTTGTACATATCCATGGTATCTACAATCAAGTCTCAGTACACTATTATATGTCTCAATAAGGTTCTAAACACTGAGAAGGCTTTCGAATATTCTAGAACAGTCTAATTTTTGTTGTTAATGTCGTTCATCACCTTTTGCCGTTGCTAAGAGAACCCTGGAAAAGCGAAATCTTACGCCTTTTGTTCTCGATTATTGCGGAAAATTATCGAGTTATCTTTGGTCTTTCTCCCTTCCTCCCATGTTACTATGATGAGTGGGAGGAGGGGGGAGCAGAATGATTGAGTCTCAGACAAAAAAAGACGCTGTGTGGACAATTTTCAAAAAAAGCGATATGTTGTGTTAACAAATTTCAGAAGTGGGAGGGCGTCACAAATTCTCTTCCACACAAGCCACGCTTTGGGAGAAGAGCAATGAGATGTCGACTTAAAGAAACAAAGTCAAATCTAAATCTTACATCACTGTCTGTAACAGGTATTTCTTGTGTTCCACCTGATGTTGTTTCAAGTAACATTCGTACATCAAAACCAGCTGCTTGTTCATCATAATGTATAGCGGGATGCTTACCACGATAAAATAAAATTCTAGCTCGTTCATTTGCTTCACGCCAACTAAGACCACGAGCAACACGATGTGATGATGTACTACTATTCATTGTTTGATCGCCATTAATTGACGTTGATAAATACCGTGAAGATTCATCATTTAAATGTTTTGATGTTCCATAAGCACCGGCACGTGGTGGTAATGAAACATACATTTCTTTAATAACTAAAGCTAAAAAGTAGAGAAAAACAAAATTAGAAAAAAAAAAAAAATTTTTGTTTTTTAAAATAAAGAATTTACGTTTTCCATCTAGTCGATCTTTCATTAAAGTTTGTACTTCTGGTTTATCAATATCATCAAATTGATTTGTAGCATGCGCTTGTTCAATAATATCAACAATTTGTTCAATTAATTTTTCATGATTATGTTTAAAATCTTTTTTTAATCTATCTTTCAAATCATTATAAGTTTTAAATTCTCCAATTTTTTTTTCTTCTAAATAATGAAATGTTTTATTAACATATGTTTCAATTTGATTTTCATTGTATAATGGTTTATTATAATCATATAATAAATTTGTTATTGATGAAATAATTTTTTTACGATTTGTTTGTATATTTTGTTTAGCACGTTCAGTTAATAATGATGATGCACGTCGTTTTCCATTAGCACTTATAACATTAATGGATGTTACATCTTGTTGATTTGTAGTATTTGGTGATTGTTGTAATAATAATAAACCATCTTTTTGTGCTTGTTTTACTAATTCAATTGAACGATCACATAAATTATGTGCTTTAGAAAATTCACGTCGTAATTGAGAATTTAATTCATCCCATGTATATACTAAATTTAATGAAAGTAAATCTAATGTACGATTTAATATTTTTTGTAATTCTTTTGTTTGTTTTTTTGTTATTTTTTTAGTTTTTAATTCATTATCAATTAAATATTGATTTAACCATTGTAATTGATTTGATTTTAATAAATTATGTTCTTCTGTTGTTAATAAATTTGCTTGATTATATACTTGATTATATAAATTAGCTGTTTGTGTTATATTTGAATCTAATATATCAAGATTAGTTTTTTCGTTCATTTGTGTTATATCACAATGATCAAATGTATCACGTATGATATCAGTTATTGGATCAACAAGATAAAATGTTTGTTTATATTCTGTTTTTAAATCATTACGAATTTGTTCATGGGAAATAATTTTTGGTTGATTTAGAAGTGTTAAACCTTTACGAATTATTTTATCAACTTCTTTTGAATGTTCAGAAAATTGTCGTATTGGTGGTTGACTTGATTGAATATGATCACGTAAAATATTACCTAATTCATTACGATGTGTATTTAATTGTAAACGACGACGTTCATCAAGTAAACCAGTATTTGTTTCTGTTGTTGGTTTAGGTGTTGTTGATGATGTTTTCTGTTTCGATTTTGAATGACCACATGTTAAAAATGAACGTTTTGTTGGTTGTTCTTGAGATATTTGAGTAGGTTCTCTATAATAATAAGAAGAAGAAAAAAGCTTTTAGCATAATTCTGTCGAGAATAAAATATGAAACAAGATGGAGTTGCTTTTACTAATCATAAGGAAATTATTTTATTCTATTTATTTTGTGACACATTTCTTCATAATGGTATTTATTGAATTCTCCACAAATGCAATAAGGAAATAGTTATTATATTATAAGATGTTATTTATTTAAGATCTGTGATCGTCTATCAACAATGTTTGTCGTGACAGATAGACAGATAGATTGTCAATACTGATAGAAGAAGAGCAAACACAACTAACAGAACTAACCAGGGAATGTCTGCAGTTGGTCTCTTGCGGTTTCAATGACTTTTTTGTCTATAGATACTACATTGTATTCTAATAAAAATTCTTAAGAGATTTGGAATTGACGAAGCTATCGAATTTTTTCTATTGGCTCCACATTTTCATAAAACTGGTATTTTCGTATTTTTGAGATGAAACTTTGTGCATATGAAGAACTCAATTAGACTAACTTTCATAAAAAAAATTCATAAATTTTTAACAAAGTCTCTTCGAGATGTGAAATCTTTTTCATAGGTATGCATTTTTTTGAAAGCTTCATATATCTCACTGTAGGAAGCTATTCTGGTTGGTTTCTCTATATGAACAAAGTTTTAGATCAAAATTCGAACATATGAGTTTTACAAAAATCTTGCTCCACGAAGAAAAAAATTCGATTGCTTAGTCCAATTCAAATTCTTTTCAAGATTTTTCTTTTTAAAAAATCATTGAAATCGGAAGGACAAAGGTGAAGAGGTTCTCTCGTAATTATGAAACTGAAATAAGAAACAAGAAATAAATAAATTTTAATAGAATAGAAGACGATACATAGAGAGATGACTAATGGCAATCAAATTCAAACAAAAATCAACATAATTAATGAAACCAGTACATCTTTTTCGGATCATATAAACCTAGAGTATAGTATAAGTGGATCTAGTTTTAGTGACAATGATCATAAAACACAGTAACCTGAGCTTAGATCTAGATCACTAGACTCCGAATCTTTGCTCTTCTAACCATGATTTAGCGCAAGTTGTCACATGCATTATGGTTCCTTGTTGTTTTTCATCAGCAAATCTACTATTTTTGAAATAGTGATTTCTTCTATTCATGTTAATGCAATGCAACGATCAATAATCTTCATTATAGAACCATCTAACAAATATACATGCGTGGAGGATCCGAATTTCTACTTCTATACTTTAATACTCGTTTCAAGATCGTATTTCACAAAATATATGATTAGTAATGATTTTCTTAATAACATACTTTGCTACGTCTTTGTTAATTTGTGTTATTGTCTCAAATGTTTGTTTAGCCGGAAGACGAACCATCTGTTAAAATAAATATAAATGAATAATGAACAACAACAACAACAACAAAAGAAAAATGATTAATAATAACTTACATCACGAATAGCTAATGGAAATTCTGGTTTATCAAGATTATCTAGACCTTGTTTTTCGATAGCAATATAAAGTGAACGTACAATAGGATCAATAATAAAAGCATCATTTTTATGTTCAACAATTAATTTTTGTTTTAATTCAGGATATGTTGTTACTTTTTTATCTTTAATTAAATCAATAGCATGTGTAAGAATTTTATTTAATGATTTATGATCTTTCTTTGTATCATAATCGTCAATTGATTTTGATATTTCATTTTCTAAACATTTTTTTAAATCTTTTTGTTCATATATTAATTTAGCACGTAATTCATCATTCATGGTTATTTTACGAGTAAAATCATGTTTTAATACACTATTATCAACTTTTGGTTCTGTTGTTAAATTTTCTTGTTGAATATCAGGTAATGTTAAATCTTTTGTTGTTGCACTATCGATTATTTCACTACCTAAACCTGAACTAAGTGATGGATGTTGATTAAGATCTTCAATTGTTTGAGTTGTACCAAATGTTGACGATGGATGCATATGAGAAGATATTATTGCTTCAAGACCACTGTCTGAACGAGATTGTGTTATTGTTTCTTCTTGTTTTATTGATGATACATAAGCATCAGTTTTTGGTGGACCAGATAAATCAAGTTCGGGAATATGTAATGCTGGTGCTTTTATTTCAAAAGATGAAACTTTTTTTGATTCATTCTGAATATCCTAAAATAAAAGCACAATAAAATTTTTATCAATATTTACTGAAGAAATTAATATTTTATCTAATTAAATCTTGTTATCTATTTACTTTAATATACATTTTTCTAGTTGAATTGAAGAATTTTCTCCAGCTAAATATTTTTATTCTTATTCATATGTTATCTCTCATCGGCTTAGATAATATTTGTAACAAAGTAGAAACAAGAAAGAAACCTTTGGTAAGCTAATTCATAGTAACATAATGTCTTATATAACATAAATATTGTTGAAAATGCCAAGCTCTTTGCTCTATGTATGTTCTTAGTTGTATCGAGGTCATGTCTTCCATTAGGGAATGTCCTCGTAAAAAAAATCCTTGCGTCAAGAGAAATAAAAGACTAGAAGCATTATATATGCTTATAAACTCCTGCTGTGTTTCTTTTATTTTCATGGCCCTTATATATAATTAAATGAATGAACCTAGAGTGTTGATTATGATGTCATTAAAGTTAAACATACTTTGATTTCTTCAACTGATTGCTTTTCAATAGGAGTTATTGTAGTAATTGGTTCAATCTTAATGTCTTCTATTAATGGTGCTTCGATAACAGTTGGTGGTATAACATTAATTTGTTCGTCTAATTGTTTTTCAATGACGGCTGATGAAATAGTAGGCGACGAAACATCAAGTTTTTCTTCAATTTGTTTATCTAAAACCAATGGTTGAACTAAAAGTTCTTCATCAGTTCTAACTTCAATTGATCTAATAATATCAGTTTGTTGTATATGAACATCATTTACTGTTGTTGTTGTAGGTAGAACAACTTCTGAATTTGCAACAACTGGTTGTGGTAAAACAATTTCTTCATTAACAATTGGTACTTTTGGTGCTTGTCGTTTTTTTTCACTTGTATGAATTGGTAGTAAACGAACTGATTCTGTTTGAGGTAATATTAAATCAACTGTTGGTAAATCAGTACTTGGTGCACGTAATGAGCCTTTTGTTTTTAATGTTGAAGATATATTTGATGATGGTTTAGATATATTAACTTCTGGTAAATCAGTTTTATGTGCAACAATTGTTTTTGTTTTATCTTTTTGTGCATTTGATTTATTACCAAAACATGAACATAGTGCAAGTGTTGATGATTTCTTTTTAACTTCAACTTTTGGTTCAATCTTTTGTTTTTCAGTTGATTTTATTGGTGATGTTGAAATTTCAATAGCTGGAACAATTTGTGATATATCTGTTGGTAACTCATTTTCAAATGATGGTGGAGTTAAACTTATATCTCTTGATAAAAGTGGAATAGGTTCTGTTGACGGTATTTGAAATGTAAAATCAGGAAGTTTTGGTGAAATTTCATCATTTTCAGTTGTTTGTTTCTAATTTAAAAACAAAAAACAATTTTAAATAATAAAAATTGTTAATCTAAAAAAAATTTACATGAACTATTGTTGGTAATTCTGGTGGTTGTACAAAATGTGTATCTGTAATTGTATATTTTTGTTCAGTTGATAATAATTCTGGTTTAATTATATCTTCAGTTTCATTCAAAGGTATTTTAGGTAAATCTGGGATTGGCTACAAGGCAAAGAAAAAAAAATAACAATAAATAAAAATTTATTTTATTATCTTACTGAATCTGTTTCAATAGAAAAATTTCTTTCATCAGTTTGAATAGCTAACATATCATGAAGAGGTGATGCTAATGCTAAACCATCTGTAACTGTTGGTAATTGTTCTATTTTATTATCATCTTTAAGATCAATAGATGCTGAAACTTCAGGTAAATTTTCTTTTTCAAATTTTAAATGTAGTTCAGGTAATTTAATACTTTCTTGTTCATTTGATGTTAATTGAAGTTCAGGTAATTGAGTATTTGGAGCTTTTAATGGATCAATTGTTGTATCAATTGTTGACATTGTATTATCGGGTAAATTTAAATTAGGTATTGGTGGTAAAGCAACAGCTGGTGCTGAAAATTCTGATGATTGTTTTATATGTCCACTTGCCATATTAACTTCAGGTCGATCATAATTTGGTAATAGAACATCAACGTTAGGTAAATCAATTTTTGGTGCATGTAATGGATCATTATCATGAACATGTATTTCATTTCTTCGTGTTAAATTCTGTTCAACTGATGTTTCATTAAGTGCTGGTGCTTTAGATTTACCATCACCATGGCGAAATAATGTTGAAAAAAGACCTGATTTTTTTTCACTTTTAACTTTTGGTTGTTTAGGTTTTTTAGTTTTCGATTTTTTTGTTGGTAATGTATATGAACCTTTTTTAGTTGATTCTTTTATTTCAACATTTGGCATTATTTCTTGTTTTATTGTTATTGTTGATTCAATTTTTGGCTCTATTTTTTGTTCTATTATTATAGGTTCAATTTTTGGTTCTATTTTTTGTTGTATAATTGGTTCCATTTTTTGTTCTATTGTTGATTCAACCTTTTGTTTTATTGGTAGAATAATATCATCAACAGGCTTTTTTATTTCGATGGTTGGAATTTCAGGAGATATTTCAGTTGTAAAAGTCTTAAGAAAAAAAACGGTAAAATAAATAATATGTGATGAAAGAGTTTTGGCAAATATGTTGAACTCTGTTTGACCATATAAGTAAATATCTCTAAAGAAATTCTTGCAACTTATAAGGTTTCTATTTCTCAATTATGTTCAGTAAAAAATAGAGCAAAAGTTTTATTTATATTGGTTTTCATAACATTTGTTTTAAATGGAGGCTTTTGCAAGAATGATCAGCTTGAAAGGACATCAAACAATTTCTTCAGATCATGCATCAACTAAAATTTTTGTACGTTATTTGTTCGAAACGTGTCACATCATGGAAACTTAGCAAAAAAGAAATCACACAAAGCTATAAAAACCCAAGGAATAAATTTAACTTACAATAAACCATTGAGAAAGATATTCTTTACTTTGTTAAAGTCATCATTAAACGTGTCTACTTATTTTACTTCTTAAATAGAAAATTTGACCTTGCGTTATCATGAAGTGGTAAGGACTTATATGAAATACAATGCAAAAGAAGTGTTGCAAATGTGCACAATGATATTAATCTAATCATCTAATATCGCCTTTATATTATATCATTGCCTATTTGTATATCACATGAGAATGAGAATAGAGACAATATCGAGATCAAGAAAGGAGATAATCTACACATCAGAATAGATACGATAAACTGATTAGTGATACATAGTCACTCTACAACAAAGAAGACGACAATACAAGGATAAAACGTCATGCAAATATAGTCAATGATATCAAGGAGCAAAGAAAATGACAATACTTGAAGAATCAACATAAAACGTCACACTAGGGACTACTATAGATCGTGACAAACACTATCTAGGGATCAGCATACGCGTGCCTTAGAAACGTCCTTGCACTGTGTCACAGACTGAATATGAATAAAGTCTCGTTAAACTACTTCCTTATTGCATTTGTGAAGGATTAAGTAAAAGGATAATGCAGAAATTTGTTCCGGAATAGATAGAATATAAAGCAATTTCCTTGTGATTAGCAACAACAGCTACATTGTTTCCGATTTTAATCCCACAGGGATTGCCTTAATAGCTTTTTTTTCGAGGTTTTTGGTTTTTCTTCCTTCTTAGATTTGTTTGATACAAAAATTTGGAGTTCATATATTACTCTTTCTAATAACAGAAAAAAAATCATTTTTTTTTTATTTAGAAGTTTTCAATATGGTCTAATAGAGTTTGATATATTTGTCAAGACTTTTCTATCGGATGTTAATTGAAAAATTAGAAAAAATGAATCTTTACTTTTTCTTCTGTATTTATTGAACTAGGTTCAATAATTGGTATTTCAGTTAAACGAGGAGTATCATATGTATTTGGTTCTGGTATTGATAATTCAGTTGGCGGCACAGGCTCGCTTGATGGTAATTGATAATGTGGTTCTTCACTTAGTACTAATTTTTCAATAGTTGCATCTAAACGATCTTCTAATTTTGGAAGATCCTATACAAAACAAAAGAAAATTCTTTTTTTCATGTTGAAATTTCTTCAATTTATTTACCATAGTAATTTCTTCTTGAATTTTATCGGTTTCAACATTAGGTAAAATAATTTGTTCATCTGTTGTTGGTGGTAATATTGGTAATGGTATTGATTCAATTGTTGATGCTGATAAAATAGCTGTTGTTGGTGGTACTTCATCTTTTTTTTCTTCTACAATAACTTTCTTTTGTTCAATAGGTGCTTGACGAATTTTAGATGTTAAATCTTTTTTCTTTTTTTCAGCGGCCTTTGCACCAAAACATGATGCGCATAAACCACCAGTTGATTTGTTAACTTTAGGTGTTTTTTCAGTTGTGGCAACTGCTTTAGTTTTTTTATGTTTTTCTGTTATAGGTAATGTTGGTAATGGTCCTGGTTTAACTAATTCAACTGCAGGTAAATCTACACCTGCACCATGTAAATTTATAATTGGTTTTGAAATCGTTGATTCATCAGTTTTTGTTAATGGAACAACGATTGATGTTTTTTCATATTGAACATCAATTGGTTCAATTGTTGCTGGTCGTGCTTCTAAATGTGTTATTGTTTTACGTTCTACAATTTCAGGTTGAATATCA
Source organism: Rotaria sp. Silwood2 (assembly GCA_905329745.1). Taxonomy (NCBI): domain Eukaryota; kingdom Metazoa; phylum Rotifera; class Eurotatoria; order Philodinida; family Philodinidae; genus Rotaria; species Rotaria sp. Silwood2. The sequence continues at coordinate 1,783,058 of CAJNSZ010000007.1, read as the reverse complement.
ATTGATTCAACTTTTGGTGTTTGTAATTCAATAGGTTTTGTTTGAACATCTAAAGATTTAATCGTTCGTTGTTGTACATCTAAGTTTGCAATTGGTTTTTCTTCAATTATTTCCGATTGAATATTCATTGGTTCAATTGTTGGTAGACGTGCTTCTAAATTACCAATTGGTGTTTGTTCAATTGTAGTTGCTTGTGATTCTGAATTTTCAGGTGTTATTGATCGTTCATATTCGATTGGTGATTTTGTCTAAATAAAATGTTAAAAAAACCAATGCAAAATTTAATATTCGAAAGAAAAAGCGTGCGAATAAAATCACTTCTTTTTTTTTTTTATCAATCTAATTATTGAATGTCGAAGGAAATTAGGAATAAATGTGCAGACGAATATGATCTACTCAAGGTAAACATATACACATATGTATATCAACTAGTTTGAAGGATGAATAAGCAATAGGTATGAAAAGGATATAACCGTGCAGAGAAGGTGAATAGATGCAAATAGATTTTTAATGTCTTCTTACAACAGGTAGAACGAATTGGGTATCGAAATCTTTTGGTTTATATGACATATCAAGGCCAGGTCGATCACGAAAAACATCAATATAAATACGTTTACTATCAGGTAAAATCGTATAATCAATTGTAGCTTTATCCCGAATAGGAATATTTAATTCTTGATTATTATCGAGAGTAGTGGCTGGTTTTATTATTGGTTGATTATGTTGTTCTAATGATGCTTTTGCCTTTTTATTTCCAAAATAAGAAAATAAACCAGGTGATTTACGTTTCTTTAGATCAATAGATGTTGTTACATTTGTTTTTGATGATATTTCTATTAAATCATTTTTTTTAACATTAATATTTTCTTTTGTGTCTGGAACTGTTTCTATTATGATCTCTTTTGAATATGTGCTATTAGTTTGATTTATACTCTGTAAAAATTGATTAGTAGTTTTTATATATTTTTCTTACATTCATCTTATTATTAAACAAAACAAAAGGAAAGAAAAAACTTACTTTATCGGGTTCATGGGATTGATCAATTATTGGTTCATTTATTGTCTCAATTTCATTTTTAACTTTACTTGCTAAACTTTCATATGTTGCTGTTGTCATTGAATAACCAGAATCTGATTGACTAAAATCATTTGTTGATGGTTCTTTCATATCACCAGCTGGTAATAATGATCTTCCAATATCAAATTGTAAACTCGAATATTCATCTTTATTATTTAATATAGCTTCAGTTAATGAACGAAATTGTTTTTCATTTAAATCAAGTGTTGGTTCAAATGATTGCTGTAATTGATATATAAATGGTTGTGATAAATGAAATTTTTCAAATGCATTTGCTTCACAAAGATTAAAATCAGTTAGATATTGTCCTGAGCGTTTAATACGTATTAAATTTAATGTTGATTCATCATCACCAAATGATAAGGGACGAAATAAATTTTTCATACGTTGTATTGTATCATTTGATAAACCTAATTTTGGATCATCTAAATGAATATATTCATATGCTATTGCTTCAGCTAATGTTATTGGTTTATGTGGTGATATGTCAGCAAGAGTTTTTTTTAATTGTTCTTCATTATAAATAGGTAAAGTTTTCTTAATATTATCAGACATATCGATGTCTTTTGTATGAACTGATGCTTGTTGTTTTTCGTGATCGTCGTCAGTTACTAAAAATAGAATATAAAAGAAAAACGGTTTCTTTTTATATTTTATTCATTTCTAAACACGAATTATTCTATTTTTTCTTTCTCTCTCATTTTATATACATGTACACAAAAGAAACCAAGGGAGTCACACTACTAACGTTCTTCAGTCTATTTGGAGAGGCAAAAAAATGAAAGAATAGGCAGGTGAAATCGAGACATTACTAAGCATCAAATATTTTGAGGTGCGTAAAGGTAAAAGTGAGTACGTAAACGAAGAAAATAGGTAAAATATTAAGCGACATCAGAGTCCAATTTTCAACATTCATCTTAATCGATTTTTCAATCAAGAACAATGAATTCAAATAATAACCCTGGTGGAACATCTTCCAACACTCCTGGCAAGACGAAGCATCGAAATATATTTCACTGGATACTTAAAAATTTACATGCAACACCTTTTATTTATACAGATGAACTCAAACAATATCCGATTAATGGATGTTATATCAACAATAATACGCGAACAGTTATAACAAAGAAATAAAAAAACGAACTATGTTGGACTATTATCTAATCTTGAATATATATTTGTACTGTATAATGTACTAGATATACATTTTATATATGTGTATAAATACATCATATTCGCTCCTATGTTGAATATTGACATATATGAGCAGCAGGATGAGGAACAAGGATCAATAGGATAGTGTGTTAAAGGACGATTATTCACGAGCAATCGAATGCTCAAGAATAAAATCGATGAATTTGTTTCTTTTAAGTTTTTTTTTCTGTTAGGTAGTTTGAGCTGATTAAAACTTACCAAAAGAATCAGAATAACGTCCCGGCGGCATCCAATGGCACTTAGACAAAACGTACCGACGGAATCTCATAGTATCGATATATTGAACTGTCGATGAACGATCACTTTTTTTTTCTATTCATACGTCCTTAAACAAACACCTATGTCTAGATGCCTATGTCACCAATGTGTATATGTGTCTATTGTTTGTCCAATCATCGATTCAAACTACGGCATGACCTCTCGCTCGTTTGTCAAAGTGAATATATACAAAAAGATCCTTTCCTTTTTTTTTTCTTCCCTTCTATTCTCTTAGTCCTTACTGTTTTTTTACCTCGTGATGTTATTAATTCACGATGATCATCATCAGCGTTAGTATTCAAGATAATTAAGATGACCGAATGTTCTCGTCTAATGGGTAACCTTTTTTTTTGGTGTTCTTTCTCTTTCTATTTGCGAAAGGAAATGGTAGAACTATTAACCGCTAGTAATGGCAATCAGCCAACTAAATATTCAATGAGGCATAATGATGCAATCGCAAATAGTAAAAGAAAAAGAATCCATTGGGTAGGGCTTATAGAGATTATCTCTTTCTTCTTCTCAGATTTATCTATATGATAAGCAAAAAATGCTTATACAAAAAAACTTCTTTTGATATAGAGATGATGTTATACTACGAAAAAAAAATCAATTCTCAACGGCAAGGCTAATACATGACAATGATCTGTTCATAGAAGCAGAAAAAAAAATTAACCTTTTTCATCAGATTGCCCATCATGTTGTAAACGTTCGAGTGTATCTTCAATTGGTTTAGTAATAACACTAATATTTGGTTGATGATCTCGTTCATTAATATATGTTTGTACAATAGTTATATAATCAATATTCTCTGGGAGATTTTTAATATCTTTTTCATGATGTATGGTTGAAAATGTATTTAATAAATTTGATTGTTTAGTTGTAAATAAATCTTCATATGTTTTAACCATTGGTTGAATAAATAAATTTTCTGATGATGCTTCTTGATATTCATTATCTATTTGTTCAAATAAATTCTTCCATGATGAACAACGATCATGTTGTAATAAATCAAAAATACGTGATGAAATTTTTCTTCCTTTAACATCTTCATTTGCTTTAAATAATTTTGATGGTAAAAAAACTTTTAAATGTATATAATTAATTAATAAAGATTTTTTATCTTTAATTAATTTTTTTATATCATCCGATATTAATTTTTGACCTTGATTTTGAGATTCATTTTGAAGATTTGTTGTTGTAAGTATGACATTTGTTGTTGTACTTGATGCTTTCTTTTTCTGTTTCGATTTTTGTTCAATTATAGTTGCAGCTTTTTGTTTACGTTGTTCTTCATCATAATCATTTGCTGTATTACGTGTGCATGAACATAAATTAAGACTTGACTTTTTTTTCTTCGGTTTCATTTCAATTGATTTTTTTTCATTAGTTGTTGTTGTCAGTTTCTGTTGTTGTGATAATGATATTGGTTGAGAAGATGAAGATATTGTTTCGATAACAGGACCACGTCCAACAGTTGTTGCATCAGCTAATGTTTGATCTTGTTTTGTTTCTTGTTCATTAATATTAATTATCGGTGAATGTTGTTTTATTGGACTATCAGATGGAAAATCACCTGATGTAACTATTTCATTTGATGGTTCATAATAATTTTCTTGTACATGTATTAAACGTGGTTGATCAATCCATGATGATGTTGTATGATATGTTGTTGGTGCATTATATGTTATTTGTGTTGATGATAATAATTTATTAACATCATCAATACCTAATTCACGTTTAGCACGTTCAAGATCATGTTGATCATTAATTGTTATTGTTCGTGTTATTTCAGTAACTTCAGTTTTAACAACTTTTGTTATTTTATTATGTGTTTCAGGATCTTGTGCAATTGTTTTTTTTGTTTCAATTTTCTTTTTAACTTTACATTCAAGATCTTTATCTTCTTCAACAGTTGTGACTATTTCTTCAATCATACCTTCATCATCGGATTGAATATTTTCATTATCATCTTCAGGATCACCACGATCAATACTTCGACCACCAATAAAACGTGCTTTTGCTTTATCAAGTTCCTTTGTTGCAACTTGTTGAACAGTTTCAATTGTTGGTTCCATTATATCTTTTATTTGTTTTTTAGATTTTTTTTCGTTTGGTTTTAATTCTTTATCATTTTCCATAATTCGTTCTTTATTTGTTGAATGATAAGATGTTAATGGTACATTAACAGTTGCTGTTTCTTCCGAGCGAGATTTATCAACGAGAATCCTAAAGAAAAGAAGAAGAAAAAAACTAACGCTTTGTTCTTTTGCACTTTTAGACAAATGTCTGATAATACACGGTACCGATGTTCTTTCTTTCTTCTTTCTCTTTCTCTTTCTGTATGTGTCTTTGTGATAGAAATTTAATTTGTAACCAATGATAGGTATTATTATTATTTTAATTTTTATTGAAAATTAGGTCAATTTTTTTTCTTTTTATCAAATATTTTGAATACATGCATTAATAGAAATTTATTGATTATTATTAATAGCATGCCCTTTTTTTTTAGCGACATCTGTGTTTATATAGCAATGAATCAATCAAGGTTAAAAAAGAAAAGAAAAAAAAAGAACTACATATTTTATAGTTGCCATATTATAAAACTATATATATATATACATTAAAATAGAGAATCAATCATGAAAAAAATTGCTCTTTGTGGTAATGTCAAGAGTCTATTCTCTTTTGTATGAAATCAAATCACATTGGTTATATATCTATTCGTTTAGTAATACTCTTATTACCGGAAATAGTCAATTTTACTTTTCTTTCCGAACAGAAATCTCTAATTTTCATACATTCAAGCATTATTTATATATAAACGTAGATTTTGAAGCCTAAAGGCTTATTCTAGCCAATACAATTGTTGACCAGTAATAAAGAAAAAAAAAATGCGTCAGGAAACGGCCTTTCTCTTTATTTTCGCCAAAAGGCTTTTCTGCTTATAGAGTAGGGCGACAATATCAATCATGCAGAAGAAGAGGTTTTTTATATGATTGATAACGATTATGTGACATAGACGCCTTATGTGTTCATTCTTCAAGAAATAAAAAAAGAAGAGGGAAAGACAATACATCTGCTGTGATACTATTCATTGTCTAACGATTCTATTTCAGTTCTGACAACACACAATTTATTCTTTATATTACTTTGCTCTCTATTTTCTTCTTGAGTGGGTTCTTGTATATATACACACACACGCGCCTAAGCGCTAGCGCATCGAGTAAGTGAGTTTGAAATAAATGTGAAGCATCACACATGAATCATTCTTCTTCCTTGCATATTCTTCGGCTCTCAAACTCCTAATTTGATTGACAAACAATACGTTATGCGTGTGAGCACGCATATGCGAGACCACAATATATATATAGTTCACTTTTCTTCTGATGCATTCATCGGATGAATAAAAACGCAATTAACTTTATCATCATTAATTTTCTTACCGAAATCGTTTTTTTCGCAATACATAGGGCATTAACTGTTTATGAGTTTTCGGTGTAAGTAATAGTGTATAGGATCCATTTCTTTCAACAACAAGATCAACTCCTGTTAAGTGCATTCGTGTTGTTGAATTATTTGTATCAGTAACAATATCAATTGGTGATGTTTCAATGGATGTTGTTACTGTTGTTGGTAATGGATTGAGAGGATTATTCGTATTTAAATTTGTTATTGCATTTGATTCAGATAATGGTGTTTGTACTAATAAACGAGCATTTGAACAACCCATTTTTACGTGTTTATGAATTGATGTATTTAAGAAAAAAATGTTTTTCTAATGACGACCATAAGACGTATACACATAAATAGCAAGTAAAAAAAAGAAAGGTGGCAGTAGCCCTTATTGCAGTCGTTATTCTATCTGCATTACACCGAGAAAGAGAGAAAGAGAGCAAAAAACTCGTTCGTCAAGCGCTGATGAGAAAAAAGAAAAAAAAAATGAAGAGAATAGTGAGCACAAGAGAACAAGAAAGAGAGCGAGCAAGCGAGGAAAACAATTTTCAAATGTCAAAGTTAGCAGCGACTGTAATAGTAGTGGAATCTTCTCTTTCTTTTTTTTTTTGTGTCATTGTTAAAAAAAAAAGGACGACTCACGAACGACCGACCGACCGACCGATGGCGACGAAAAACAGAAGGAAAGACGACGACAACGAAGAAGCAACGGAAGAAGAGAATTCTTTCTCTCTTCTCTTGTTTTACACATCATCACTTTTTTTTCTCGGGCATTTGCTTGCACTCAGTTTTCTTTTTTTGGTTTGTACGGCAAGCATTCTACTACCATAACTAACTTGCATCCGCGTAAAATATAGAAAGAAAAAAAGAGGACACAACGTCATCACCACTTCCATGTTCATCGATACGCTAACTTTTCTACTTAGGATAGAAAAAGAAAGAAAGAACTGACAATAGGAAAAAAAGAATGACATTCAGTTTTCATCAACAAAATCGAGGCAAAATAGGTGCAAAAAAATTCATACACCTTGTTTTTCTTTATGTTTTTTTCTTTTTTCTGTAATTATTTTGTTTTTCATTTTCTTTTAATAGTAGTAATGATGATGTAGTACAATCAATTGTGCCGATTGAGTTACATGGTGCTCGCGGGTAGTGACGGACACCACTTTTTTTTACATTATGCGCACAGTAATTGGAGAACACCCATGTATGCCGAAAAAAAAACCAAGGGAGAAAATTAATTGTTGTTGTTGTTGTTCTTATGCAAATTGAAGGCAACATCTTTTGGAATGATTACTCTTTTAGTCGTAATATTAAACGAGATTGATTTTATCTATTGATGTATGTATAATGAACCATCTGCGTAGACATATAACAAGCAAGCAACAAATACGACAAGTGTCTACGTGTTGACAAATGTGCGCATACATTCGTCCTTGTCTTTGATATAAACATTGAAGATCATAGAACCAATGGTTCTCGGGTATCGGAATAGATAGAATTGTATAATAGAAATATCTTATATGGTTTATCTCTCTCATAGAAAAAAAGAATAGAGAATATGATTGAAAGTAAGACATATAAACAAATTTTATATTTGTATTCTTCTACATGCATAGACACATCACATCAAGATAAATGAATAGATAAAACATTTTGTTGACAAATGAGGTTTTTCTTTTTTCGTCTCTTGTCAATATATCAAGCTTTTTCAATGCTAACACTCTTAGATCAAATACCATCCATGATGGGTTATAGAATTGATGATGTAAGCATATAAAACTATATAAAACAATTGACATTTCTCGTTTCTTTTTTTATTCTCTTATTCTCATTATTATAGGGAAGCGTATATATGATTATACATGTAAGCGTTAGTGCGTGAGGTGTTGCCATCAATTGTCTGAGAACATGTCTATCGTTGAATATACGTAAGCAATCAAAAAAAAAATCTCATATAACAAATATTCTTAGTTCTCTACTACTACTAAGGGAGATAAAACGCAAAGACACAACTTCTGTATACATCCAATATTCTCATTGAGTTTCGATTAGTTTTTCGGTTTGCTCGTTAAATCTATTGACGTCGTATGTACAAGATTAATCTTTACTCTTTTTTTTTTCTTCTATCTACCCACCCTCTTATGTGGACACACATGCACACACACCCATTGCGGAAGTCAATTAGACTGTATACGAAAGCGTACACAGAAAAGAGAGAGGCATGTGGTGATTTTTGGTAGCAAAGGTCAACTACTGGTCACCTGGTTGATACCCCCTGTGTCGCATTTTTTTGTTCTCACAACCTATAGTGCAATACTACAATAGATATGGTCAAGTCAATAAGTGCAGTTGATGCTCTTAACAATATTAAAAAAAATGGGATCATTTCAATCAGTGGCACATATATATATATATATTGATATGAAGGGCGATTTTATTCGTTTTATGTGTTGTCATCAAATAAAAGAACAAAACAAAACAAAAAAAAACGTACAGTCAAGTATATATACATCTAACTAACTTTGAAGCAAAAGGATAAAGTCATCACACTTCAAATTTGAACACTTCATTTCTGTTTTCAAAGATATCATTTCGCATGAACTTAAAAGAAACGCTTTTTTCTTTGCTTCTCTTTTTACTCTTGCTTAACAATGAACAGTATGTCCATTATTTTTATGCCATATTAGAATCAGACATGGAAAAATATTGCCTGTGGACCTTGACAACAAATGTTCCGATGGGCCACAGCTCGAGTTGTTTAATTGTTAAAATATCCTCTCTATTGCTAACAAATGTCACTTTAGCTTCATCTCGACAGTTGTTCGCCTAAGATCACTAGTTTACATCCATTTTTCTCATGTATATTGAAAAAAAAACGAATGCGCAGATGGTACCCCGTCGGACATTTTCTTTTGTCGTATTGTCATCTTCAAAACGAGAAAAAAGAAAACGGAACGGGAAATATATATATATATATATATATATATGCAAGAATATTGTTCGCAAAAAAGCTGACATTTCAAAAGAAATATTAATACACCTATTCGAACAAAAAAAAAACAATCTTCACAACTTACTTGTTTACAGTGAAATAACCAACTAGAGAGTGAAGAAAAACACGCGAACTCTTTCTATTTTTCTTTTCAAATGATTGTTTTCGAAGTCGTACAATGTGACGCAGATGGCACATTAAAAAAATATATATATGCATTGATGTCGACTTACTCATCATGGATGACTAATTTCATAGGAGAGAATAAAAGTACCGCAGAACATACTCAAGAGAATTTTCGAAATAAAAACAAACGAACTGTTAGAGAGCTTATAATATTTCCCAATAGAATCGAAAGTATAAGATGAATGACAATCTGGATCTAACCCGCAAAATCAATACATAGTTTATAGATATCACATTAATACAAGATGGTGATCTTACACAATACTATATATATATATATATATCAAATCTATATTGTATATCTTTTCTTTCACTACTAACCCTAACATTACTAATGCACATTTTTTTAGCTTATTTTATCGAACAAATAAACATTCTCTTCTATCAACGATGAAATTTAAGTGAATACAAAGCATTTTCTATTATGTTGTAGGCAAAGAAAAAAAGAAAGAGAAAAAAAGAAAGCCACAAAAAAGTATTAAGTGAAATATTATCCTACCTTCAATGTTTGTGTGAATGAAAATAGAAATATTTTCAAATGTAATCGATATCAAAGATGAGAAATGAATGAATCACAAAACTTCTACGTGGATGATTAAGTTAGATGTAAATGTGACAACAATGCGCAGGACGATATGAATGAATAAATGAATGAATGAATAAGAAGGATAGAAAAGAAGGATACAAATCGTGCGTGTGTATGTATGTACGCGATAGAGAAAAAACGCCAAACGATAGATGGATGGATGTCACATTAACAGTGGCAATTGTTGTACAGTGCCCAACAAAAAAAAAAAGCGAGAGTCAAACGATCAATAGTAGAGAAAGAACAAATGCATACAGACACGAGCATTAGTATAACGTCATAACTTCTTTTTCTCTCGTTTGTCTTACAATCAGTGAAGGTGATATGCTAGTACAAGCTGTCGATAGATTCTCACACATCATACAAGCCTAATATCGTTTAAAATTATCTGGACAACGATAGATTGATCGAAGAAATTAATTGCAATATAAATCAATACACTTGGACGAACGCATACACATCTGGTGCTGTTCATTGATTGAGTAGGATTTTCTTTACGTAATCAAACAATGTATCATCTTCAACAATATATATATATATTTAATAGTATAGGTCAAGCGAAAAGTACAGTTATGGTTGATGACATTCCACTTAATATATCATCTAGACACTTAAAAATTATTTATGCAAGCTACAATTCGATTAGATTTATTCAAACTCATTTTTAAAATGAACTTTTAAGTTAGGATAAACACAAATACATTTCTGTCTCTTTGATCTTCTATTGTACTTATATCTTAATCCATCGACGCGTGCTCATACATTGTTCAAAACAAAAATAACAATAGACAAAAAATAATACTTACAGATATTCTTCTCGTATTTAGACTTTTGTTGTTTTTTTTATATTCGTCAATCGTAAATTGATGAATGGAATGATACGTTTGTCTTGTTCTAAAATAAACGAGACCAGAATATGATAGTGCTCAAATAGTAATCTGTAATTGATGAGACAAATGATAGAGGTCACTACTTTATATTTGATAGATATTTTTCGATGTTCGAATTTCAATATTAGTCAGAAATACTTTACACGCATATGTATGTTTGTATGTATATGCCAACTTCTATTAATATTTTAATGAATAATAAATATATGTAGTCGGCTATTGGCGTTTTCTTCATTCGTTTCTTCTAATCTTCAAGTAATTGTACCCGACAGGAGATAAAAATCAAACTCAATTGATGATTAACGACTTTGAAAAAGGAATATGTCATAGTTTTCGATCTTCAATTTTGTTTTCTAATACATCGATTATCATCGCTATCATTAAAAATGTGATAATGCACAAGTAACAAATTTTCATACAAAGTCATTAGTGTTTACGATACTTTTAGTTTCTTTTTGTCTTACCTTATATTTTGCAAATAATGAATGCTTATGAGGGTGATGTTATTGTTGTTGTTGTCGTTGTGGTTTTTTTGTGTAAAAGTATAAAGAATGTTGTTTTTTTTACTAGAACACGCTTATTGTATTGCAATGTCCTAATATTTGTTTGTTCTGTCCAAAAAACTTTATTGATCGATTCAATAATGAAGTTGACAGTTATTAAAAGATGATTTTGTATATTCAAGGTTGTTTGTTATACTCCTTGAGAAAAATAGAATGCTTCTATTCGATGTAGTACGATATAAAAAATGTTGTAAAATTGAGAAAAAGAACAAGACAAAACGATCAGTTTAATTTTTGTTCTAATTTATAGTTGTTGATTAATATCAAAGAAGATAAAAGAGCCCAGAATATGATAGGTTGAAGAAAAAATCGACGTGTCAATTCGAGGCTGAAAAAAAAAGTTATAAAAAAATAAAAGCAATCAAATGAGAGCAAGAAAAAGAGGGCAAAAAAAAAGAACGAAGGCATTTTTACGATCATTAACATATGTATAAAAGGTGAAAAGCAAGCTAATATTGTACTTCATGGTTCACTGATTAACTTATAATAAACGTGAGAATATGTGCATATTGGAAAATTGATTTTTCAATTGATCTTATGAACAAATAATATTAATGTAAATTTTTATTTTCAAACGCAACAAAAAAAGAAATCTATTAAAAAATACTGATAATAATTTGACAATACTTGTTAATTTCACTAATTCTTTTTCTAAATATAGACTCACCGTAAGAATGTTTGTACTTATTATTTTTTCTTTATCTAAGCATTATTATACTGTTGGTAGCATATAATAAATATGACTGCGGAAGCGCATTGATCTTGTCCATTTATCTCCATTGTATCTTCCGTATGTATGAATGCACGCGTACAAAAACTTCTTTATAAGTGTATATGTGCATGTCAAACGATAATAGAAGAAAAAGAGACCAAAGAAGAAGAAGAAAAAGAAGAAAAAGAGAGTAAGAAAGAATATTAATATCCCACTGACGTCGTTTGTTGTAGCCAATTTGCGTCAACGAATCTCACCATCACTACTATCGATGGAAAAAAAAGACATCATGTAGAGATAGGAGAGTCTATATATACAAATACACAGGAATAACATGTGTGTCTACGTGAGCAAAACGAATATGAGAAAAAGACAAATGAGGATATAGTCTAACATCATAATGACCGACTTTTGACATGTTTTTCTTTGTGCTAAACAGGGAAATCTTAGAAAAAATTTGATGTTCGTTTGTGCATTTATACGTATATTCAATATGTCATTAATTGATACCAGAAGCATTTAAAGACTATGTATTCTTGTTTGAATAAGAATCTCTATGATAATAGTCAATCACTTACTTACTCTAGGGTATAGATTGTCTTGATAGAATGGGCATTGAATTGACTTCCGATTCTTTTTTTTTTATTTCCTCAGTGAGACAAGGAAAAAGGAAGCTATACGCCTAATATTTAACCTTAGCACTCATTCGAACCAACCCATCTCATTGCCATTTCTTATCATCACTATATCATCACTTTGAACATCAATGTAAGTGAGTGTGAATGCTTCATTGATGAGAAATTGTACAAGCTGAAAAGTTGCACAACATAACTTACTTACTATTCGCCTTGACTTGACGTCACTCAAAAAAGAAAAACCTTCTTCATCATTCTTCTATACTTATCGAATGTTGTTATCTAGACTGTTTCTTTCGCAGATATATTACCGTTAGTGAATTGATGGCGATGAATACATGTATGTGTATAGAAGCGTTATCTTGATAATAGTAGGAATTATCTTCGCAAATTAGCTCAACTCTCAGACACATGCATAAGCAGACAAAAACAGGCAGGACAAACGGTATTGTAAATACAATTACTATCACCAGACCTTTTCTAAACGATTGTAAGTGGATCAATCAGCAGTGGCAAATAGACAAACGTCTTATGCCATCACTATTGACCATCTTAAAGAAGAAACAACGAAAGATTTACTACTTGTTCATAGTTGACATTAACTAATGACAACTATTATTCAAGCTATTACTTATTTTATGCTTACCTTTTTTTTCGAAAGAACATTTCTTAACATCATGCTCGAGTTTTTTTGCTTCTACTTTCTCGTTTTCTATTTTCTTATTTTGCAAGACAATGAAATTAATTAGATTGACTACAAACGAGCATACGTTAATATACAAATATAAGTGTATATGAATATATGTGAGTGAAGCGTAGACTTTTTTTTCTGCTTTACTGTTACTGCTTGCCATACTTATTTTTTTCTTCTGCTTTTCAATCTTCTTTACGATTCAATTGTATATCAAAGATCTTCGATTATATAGACAAGCAAACAGACAATACTCAAGGCTATGATTTGCCAATTGATGGGAAGAAACGTAGGGATGAAATGTGACACGGCTTTTACTCTGTTGTCACTACATCATCGTCAAACGATAACAGTAATATTTATATAAATACATCTTTCAGTTTCTTCTTCCTAAAGCTTTACATATTAACGCCAGTCTAGTAATTTAAGACTGTTTTTTTCTTACTCTCTTTCTTGTCAATAAAAATCTTACTGAATGTCTATAATATCAACAACACATGCTGATATATGAGTAAAAATACATCTTTTAAATATCCATATATCTATATGCTCTATGAAATTTTGATTAAAATTTTAAAAAAACTGTTACGGTTGTCAAATAAAATAGTATGAAAGAGCACGAGAACGAAAAAATGTCATTTTTTTAAAAGCATTTCATTAGTTAGATCAAGGAAAGTTGCATGTTCACGCATTAAAAATATTTCATTTCCTATTTAGATGATAGTATGACTATCACGCACATTTTTTCCCGTAAGTGTAAAGTCTGTCACTTTTCTTTCTAATATACAAGAAAACAGTATGACAAACCACATTATATCTATTCGTAACGACTATTAATATGATTTGATATATTTCAAAATGAATAATATAAGCAGTTGTTTTTCTAATTAACTTTGATTTACTATTCTCATTATTAATCACAACTACACATAAATACTACCTGTCGAATAGAAAACAAACGACTTTACACACTTTACCAAAGCAAAGCACAGAGTGAATGAGAAGGTGGAAGTTTGTTATTGCTTTCTGATTATTAAAGAAAAGACGAGCAATAAGAGATGTGGCGTTTTTTCTCTCTCTGCCTCTTTCTTTCTCTCTCTCTCTCTCTCTCTCTCTCTCTCTCTCTTTCACCCCAGTCTGTCTAGTATTTATCATTCATAATCATAATAAATATTCGACGTGTCTACTTCTTCTCTCTTGTAACCGCTACCAACCATGCTCCTTTCCCTATTAATTGTAGATTTTCTCTCCTTGGTCTGTTCGTCATCTTCTATGTCGTTCTCCACATGCTACTTTTTGGTCGCTCGACAAGAAATTGTTTCCGCTCTAGTGACTTTCTCGATCTCTTTTCTCTTTATCTCTATCAGTACAGATGTCTGTCTCTGACCAGAATCAGTGAAGAGAAAGAAGTCTGAAATGACTAACTTCCCTTTTCTTTTTTTTTCTTTTACGGACATTTATGAATTAAATCGAAAATTCATACCTTAGGGAAAAACTTCGTTTCTTTGTCAATCAATATGAATGGAAGAAAAGCACATCGCGCTATTATTCCTGTTTTGTGACTATTTATAATTGATGATCGAACTTGTAAACGTCAAGATCGAAGAAAAAAATAAAAGAAAAAGAGAAAAAGAAAAGCACAGGTTTTTCTTTATATATATATATATCCATATATATATATATATTAACGAGACATAGGACTGAAGAGATGAAAAAAGAAATAAGAAAAAAATGTATGTTATTGATTGTGTAAAAGGTGACAGCTGCTGTATTGATCCAACAGAATAATTGCCTCATATACAGGCATCAGAATGATCGAGGTTTGATGAAGATTGTCGATAACTAGCTTGACTCATGCTATGTTTTATTGCATAATGTAGAAGATGATACGTTGTTCAAGACTATGTTTGTTTATTTCTCAGCTCATTCGATGTCTATTGGCAACATTTAAGAGAACAGATGGAAGAGCAGCAAGGGAATAAAGATACGAACAAAAATAATAAAGCAACTCTAAGTAGAATAGAAACCATCTTGTCTTTCTGCTTTCATTATGAAGATGATGAACACTGTCTTAACATCGTTGACCGGTTAGTTGACTCTCACTCTTTTGCTCGTTTCTTTTTTTTTTCCACTACTGATGAAGACTAAGAAGATAAAAAAAAAATGAAGAAAAAGAAACCTTGATGCATGAATGTCTAAAGATATGATAAAATAGATGAGTGAATAGTTCTTTTTCTTTTATACAAAAAAAAAACAGAAAAAGTCTGAAAACGGAAAAAAAAAGAAAAAGAAAGGAGTAGCGACTTTCAAATTAGCTGCAGCGGTGCATAGAAAATGAATATATATATATATAAGTAAGAAGAGAGAAAAAAAAAGGAAGTAAAGTGCCAGTAGAGCTTCTCTCTTCGGAATTCTTCTTCTATGTTACACTCAACTAATACGTCATCGTACCTTTTTGAAAAAAAAAAGAGAGGACAAATTTTTGCAAACGCTTGTTTAACTGAACACGTTAAAAAATTGATTTATAGGACTGAAACAGTTGTCGTTGATTAGTCAATATCTATTATGAAAGACATATTATAAAGAATAATAAAAATCACTTGTGGCATTTTTGATTTATTGAAAAACAATATGGTTTACCACCATTTTTCATATAAAATATTTTTTACATTCAATTCTTTTAAAATATTTTCTGTCCAATCAATAAATGGCGATGGGCCACATATATAAGCGGTAACAGGTTTTTCAAGCCATTGAATAGTTTGTTTTAAATCTGTTGTATTTATACGTCGATTATTTATTTTGGTATCATCATTAATTTCTTTTGTAATAAAATAATTTGTTCGTAACATATTCTCTTTTATCATTTGTTCACATGATAAATCGATGCTATCACGAAATACAAGATCTTTTTTCGTCGCTGCTGTATAAAAAAATTCTATACGATGTGGAATTATTTGTGAATCATTTGAAGAATATAAATCGAGAATATGCCGAAGAATAGATACTATTGGATTAGCTCCAATACCAGCACAAATAAGAAGAATTGAATCATTATTTGTTGTTGCAGATTGATAAAAAAAACCTCCACCAGGTTTAATTTTAAGTTTTTCATTAATTTGACAATTATTAAACATATAATTTGTTGGTGGATAATCAGTTTCTCTAATTGCTAATTCAATAAGATTTGTTTTACAATAATTTAATGGTGAATTACAAATTGAATATCCAGTTATAATCGATGTTATTTTTGGTGGGAGATAAAAATCAAGAAACATACCAGGTTGAAAATGAAAAGTTTTCAATGGATCATTGATTGACAGATAAAATTGTTTGATTGATGGAGAAAGACTTTTAATCGTATGAACAGTTGCTTCATAGATTGGATCTTCTTCATTAGTACCAAATGAATGAAGTCGATTTGATTGATCAGTAGAAGACATACGTAATGTTAATTTAATGATTAATGGTTTTGTTTTTTGAGAAAACAAACGAATCATAGAAATCTGTAAAAGAAAAAGCGTATACATTATACTGTTTATGTTTTGATTCTGTTTAGTGATCCAGAAAATTTTCAATCATCTTTTAAATAAACCGTAACCATCATCTTGTTCAAACAAGCAATGTCATAATAAGACAATGATGATATAACAAGTGAAAGATCACTACACATAATGTCAGAAAAATCATGATGATCGATTTGTTTTTTTGCACACATGATAATAATCACTTTTCTCTTTCGTTGATTTCTAATGAGATAAATTGAAGAAATAATTGAATAATGCTGTAGTGAAAAAGTAATAGGTTGTCGTGTCATATCTTATCAACACGACAGGAAAAATTTGTATGTTAAGATACTTGTCAACATATTAGTAGATGATGGCGAAAGATTCAGATTATAAAGATAGATTTGTTACGGTCATGCGATTAGTTCAATTGGTCAAGTAACTTTTTTACAATAGAAATTTGACTTTTAAATGAGAAATATAAATAAACATTAATTTTGTAAAGTTTCATGTTGAGAGAAAAAAAGCAGAACTAATTAATTATTCAAATATTATACTATAAGTAACTGGTAAGTCTTCTTTTTTAATTATTAATAAAGTTACTCATATTAATATAAAGTATTGCACACATCTAAATAAATATAGAACATCCTTTTACAAAAACTCTCTCTAAAAGATCTGTAGGGTGACTGACTGACATGATCTGAAGATATTCTACATTTCAGTGATTGCTAAAAAAGTATCGAAAACAGATTATTTTCTGTAGTAAAAACCTTTAGAAACAGGGATACGCCGATTTTTGGTTGTGGTTACGTCAAAGATCATAGATTTGGGTTACTTAAAACTGTCAACAACACCACTTTTTAATCATATTTCGTTATAAACGGCAATAGCATCAAATATAACAATCAAACTTGACTAATAATGGCAATTGTAAGTATGCATATAAACGATCTTTAGCGTAGAAAATCAAGATTTAGTGCGTCTCTATTTAAAAATTGCTTATTATCTTCTTCAACATTAACAAATTATAAATGTACAAATCACACTAGTGTACCATTTTGTGAACTAATTTTAGAATTTGTCATGATAGTCAGATAAAACAAATAGGTTTCTATAGTTACGAAAAGTTAGGTTTCTAACACCATAATGCTTTCGAAATTTGTCAAATAAAAATTCTATTATGATTGCTTAAATAAGAGAAAAAAGAAGGACATTACATTTTCGAAAGAATATGTCATTTAAATATTAACTTTCATATAATGATTATATGATGACCTAGATTAGAAAAAAACTAAACATTTCAAGTCGTAGAAGAAACCTTTCAATTACAAACAATCTACTATTTTCACATAGGTCTCATGACTTTGATTGTACACTATTAGTTTTTTTCTTGATAACATACTACAAATACAAATCTAATTTAAAATAATTTCAATATGTTTCCTGATATCTCAATTTGATAAAATCTCTTATCCTTGAATATTAATTAAATCTTTCCATCTGCCTACTGCTCAAGGCAAAACATAACTGATAAATAGATACAAGATGCCTTATTCAACAAAAGAGAAGGGCAAAAATATCTTCTACAAGATAATCATGATATTGAATAAAATACAAGACAGTGAATAAACATTATTAATACAATCCTTTCAACAAGGTTTATCAATAGATTTGTCAAACATACATACGTACATATATATTCTTTTTTCTTTCATAGAAATAACGAACAAATATCCAGACGATATATAAAATACCAATGAGAAACGAAAAAAGTATGGTTATAAACAAATATCATGGTCCACAATCCAAATGTCTACAGATAAAATTATCAAAGAATTTTTTTGAGTCTTATCATTTATTTTAATAGAATTTGGATTTTAATAGAAAAAAAAACGCAGCATGTATAATGATGACATTCTTTTAAAATTAACCGAAAATGAAAAAAATTTCATCCTAAATATTTCTAATTTCACCTAAATACTGAATATTCTTGTCATAGTTTTTTTTTTAAAGTTAATTTCTTTGTTTCTTTTTTTTTTTTCTATGCTACTGAACAATGCATACACGCGCACACGCACACACACAAAAACGAAGAAACAAGCAAAAGATACAGAGAAAATATAATAATAAATCAATGACAAAACACATAAAACATAATTATTAAACGTCTGTTGAACTTAAGGCTCGCATAGCTGATGTTGATGAGATTAATGGTTTAGTATTCTCGACATTTGTCATTGACATACTAGAAGTAAATTTTTTTAATTTTTCAATTTCTGTCGGTGATAAACTTAATGGTGATGAATTGCCATGATGAAGAATATTGTTCATATCAGTTAAAGACAATGATAACGTTGAATAACGTTTTATATGCTTAACAATATCTTTAACGCGAATAGATTTTGCTCTTGATGCAGCTGATTCACCACGATGACTAAGAATATCTGTACGAGCGCCTTTATCAATTAATAATTGAACTATTTCCGGATGATCTCGATCAATACCCCAATGAAGTGCAGTCCAACCTTGTTTATCAGTTTTGTTAACTGCGCAATTTGATTCAAGTAAAACAAGAGCAACACTTGGGTGATTATGAAAAGCAGCTAAGAAAAGCAAAAGAAAATGTGTTTTTTTTTCTTGAAGAAAAACATTTGTTTTAAAAATTTAGCATACCATACATTAATGGCGTAAAATGGTCATGATCAGTTTTATTAACATCAGCTCCAGCTTCAATTAACATACAAGCTATTTCAGCTAAGGTTGCTTCATTATCTGCTCCATCATTATTTACTAATGATGATGATGATGATGAACTTGATCGTGGTGGTGATCGGCTAAAATAAAATCATATTTTTGTTTTAAATTTTTTTGATAAAACTTTTTTCATTTTCAATACCATAATTCATGAAGTGCTGTACGACCTTGTTCAGTTTCAGCATCAATATCCGCACCGGCTTCTAATAATGTTAAAATAATATCCGGATTGCAAAAATAACATGCTTTCATTAATGGTGTCCAACCGAGTTTATCTAAGATATGTTAATTAATTATTAAAAAATACGAAGAAAAAAAAAACTCAAATGTTCAATAGACCAACCTCGAGCATTAACATCACTTCCAGCATGTAAAAGCTTTTTAGCTATTTCAGTATAGCCACGTTGAGCAGCATGATGAAGTGCTGTCGCTTCTCGAGCATCTTTTATAGCTATTTTTGCATTATTTCGTAATAAAACGTCAACAACAAGATCATGTCCATTCGCTGAAGCCTAAAATAAAAATAACGAACAAATAATGATAAATAGACATAAACATATATATTTATTTATTTATTACAATAAGTAATGGTGTTGATTGTGTTTCAAATGCAACCCAGTTAACATTGATTGTATTAAGTGTTCGATCACTTTCTAACATTTTTTCAATTAAATGTGCTTTACCCAAACCACAAAGATTGTAAAATCGTTCATTTCGACTATCAATATTACCCATTTTGTTCTATATAAACATTTATATATATATATGTATATATATGAATGAGAGAAACATCATTATTCTTCTGGTGATAGAATAAGAATAAGAAGCAGAAGAGTCACTTACGTAATTAGACAAGAGAAGAGCGAGCGAAAGAGAGATAACTTCAGAGTTTATATTTGCTTTCTCGATCTAGGGTGATGATGATGATGATGATGACGAGGATGTTGTTGTTCAATACCGTTGACGTTGAATATTGTTAGTAGAAAAAAGAGTAAGATACTTGATGAACGTCATCATCATCAAATATGATGGAGGTTTTGTTATCTATAAACAAAGACGAATAGAAAACGTTATGCGATCATGAATATTACCTTGTGTCCTTGTTCAATCAAGAGGCAAAAAGAAACACGAAAGGAAAAAAATGAGAATACGAGATATATTATAGCCGAGGGAATACGCTTAGTTTTTTTTTCTTTTTTTATTTAGTGTTATATGGTGGCTTTTCATAAGGTGTATTTTCGAAACAATTTTTCTTCTTTTTTTCTCTCTCTCTCTTTATCTATCTTATGAAATCGATCATTGCACATTTGGTCGATACTTCCTTGCATTGAGGAAGGAAAAATCCAGAACTATTTCTTTTTTTTTTTTATCAGCATTTGTTTAAATACGGAAGTGATAAACGTAAAAATAACGTCGTCACAATGAATAGGAAACGCTTGAGGATATATTGTCATCACTTATGCTTACCTGGAATATAATATGTAGCAAAAAAATCGTTAAATTAATAGGGCCAATTTATGTCGTCAGTAAGAGAAGAAAAAAAAAACGAGTGCATACGTCAAAATTTTTTTCGTTTTCTTCTCGATAAGAATTTCAAAAAGTAATCACCAACCTTCACTCTTTCGCTTTTATTCTTTATTTGTATCAATCCCATCAGAAGACTCAAGGTAGTAATGTGCACAGAAGGCATATTCGCACCATCACATACGACATAAATCAAATATATACTCTAGCCATCTGCGGTAGAAGAGAGAAAAATAATAATAGTTGCTACCATCGGCGATGGTAGAAGCAGGAAAAGAGAACGGCGACCTTTGCATGTCGTCGTCGGTGAGTCAACCAGTCAGACACTTCGTTGATTCGATCGATCGGAGAAAGAAGACTATTGTGGGAAGGACGAGAGAAAGAAGAAAATCGGTTTCACTAATATGTGTAGGCGTCAAGTTTTGATGATAGACTGCAACAGAGTATAGTACTCTTTTTTTGTATGCTTCAACAGAACAACAACAACAACAACAATAACAGCGACGAGGACGTTGATGATGATAATACTAACCACAGAAATAACGATCTTCTTAGATGATAATACTTGTTGAGACGTCTCTTTCTCTCGTCATTCACTTTCCGTTCATTCATTCATTTGATCTAATCGAATCGTATATAATCGATATCAATATTAGTTTGTCATCAGACATAACAGGCAAATGGAGCAAACGAGAAAGAAAAAAAAAGCAAAGACAAACTTAATATTGACATTCTACAGAATATGTAGATCGAGAATAAAAATAAATGTAATGTAATGAGAAGAAAAACAGAAACCTACGTTTACCTTGATTTTTTTTTGAATATTATGACTACTTTCGATAGATAATATTAATGACCTTCTACTAGGAAAAATACTAGAATGTAAATAATAACAAGTATTTATACATATAAAAAAACAATTCTCGATGAAAGCTTCTGCTAACTTCAATAACAGAACAAGTAACAAATAGAAACTGGGAACTCCAGTTGAAAACTTATCTTAATAGATGTGACTCAAATTACCATTTCAAGCATACGTCAAAACATCTTACCTTTCTCATGACTCTAATAAGAAACTTATTTTTAGCAATATTGCCAATTAAAATAAAGAAAAAAAAGGCTTTCTATTATTGATGACAGACAGATAATTTCATGGTTATTTCAAACTGACAAGTTGGTGATCATTGATATTTTTTCCTAATGAAGATTCTTGAAGAAAATTACGATTTAAGTCCTGGATATATGTCAACAATAATTTTCTTGCCATATACAAAAGCCAAAAAAAAAAAAAGAAAAAGATAACGAATCGACACCGGACGCAAATGACATTCGTATAGAATAGATAATCTATTCGTTTCCTTAACAGAAACAATAATTCTTGTCAACAAATCTAAAACAAAAGCAAAAGAAAAATTTAAATCTAATATCGATATAACATCAAATAGATTTTATTTGAAAATATAAAAATGTAAAATCAAATAACAAATTTCAATTCAACAGATCATCTCATCTCTCTTCGTATTCAATTATTATCTTATTAATCAAATGATATTTATCGATGCGGTCATGTTGTCTTCGCCGAGATTCATCAACAAACATAAATTACAAAGAAAAAACGAAATAGATCCAGAAACAGAAATCAGTTAATGGTAGAATTATTATTTGTTTTTTAGTTTTTTGCAAAATCTTAAACTACCATGAAAATCTGTCGCTGTACATCAACACAATAAAAGAAAAGAAGAAAAAACACAACAAGAACAAATACTTTTCTTTTTTTTTTTTTGTCTAAAAAGTCGATTTGGAATGACTGAAAAGAATTTATTTCCAAGCTTTTTTTGTTTGATGAATAGCAGCAAAACGTTTTGCTATAAATGAACCAACCACAAATGCTACAGTTGACCAACCAATAAACATAAAATCAAAATCATCTTTTAATTGATCAAATAAACGTGATGGAAAAACGCGAGTAAAAAAAAGATCTAAATTTTGAACAACAATATTTTTATTCTTAAACAGACTTTTATTTATTATGTTAACATACCAAGACCATATGCAAATACGATAGATGTTGATTCCAGACCACTAGCAACTGTATGAATACCACGAATATTATAAACATATTTATAATAATTAATGACGCTTTCAAAATTAACCATTATTTCTGGTGTATACATTATCAAACCTTCTTCTCTAGAATTGTGTTGTATTTTTATTACAAAATAAAAATTATTTTTTTTAAAATTCTTTACCTATCCATTGGTGTTAGATCAAGTGGTCGTCGAGGATCAAATAATATCCAAGGTATTTCAATAAGCATTCCATTAGGTGCTGCCACTAGAATTTTATATCATTTATCGTTTCTATTGACATTTTCTTTCCTGACTTACTAATTATATCTCTTGATGTTATGCCTTTTTCAGTTGTTGTTACTTGTATAGCATTGACACCATATGGTAATATATATGCCTTTGATTGTACAACTGGTTCAATAGGATCAAACGATGAAAATGTTGAATAATTATATTGTGCTGGTCCTTCGAATAGTGATGAACTAACAGCTTCATATCGACGATAACGTTGATTATAATATGTATACTAATAGAAAAAAAAAGGTTTTTTCTTTTTTTTCTTCATTTATCATAGTTTGAATTTAGACTTACGATAATCCAATTTTCAGCAAGAATAACATGTACTGGTGGTTTAACACGTTTATGTGTATGAGAAAGTTTTAATGAACCAGTTACAGTATCCAATAAATAAATATTTACGAATGGAACTAGATGAATAAACATAAATTTCATTTTTTTTCTTTTTTGAAGCTTTTCCTTTTCTGATTTTTATTGATCCTTTCAAAGTTAATAGAGTGTAATGATCTAGTCATGTGTGAAAGGCATTCAACTGACGAGAGAACTTCTCTAGATGTCAAATCTTTTTTCGACCGAGACCACGTTTATTTGATGAGTGCTAGAGAGTAATAGAAAGCCTAGATTGATTTATTTTTCCAGGTCTTCGCTCTTGAGATATCGAAGTTTTATTCGATTTCTCAAAAAAAAAGCTGTAGTCACGTGGAAAATTAACTTTCCAGTTTCGATCTCGAATTTTGCACAAACAAAGTTCTTAAGGAGATTAGCTAATTGAGCAAATTGTAATTTTTCTAGCATTGAATATCCTAAGATGTTCAATATTCGAAATTCTCGTGCGCGTACAAGCAAATTTTGTTCATATATTTATATCTTCAGAAAATTAATATTTGTTGCACAATCAACTAATCTCATTAAGAACTTTGTTTGTGCAGAGTTTAAAGTCGAAACTTGAACTTTGATTTTCCACTTGACCTGATGGGGTTCACAACCTTCTGTTGAAAAATCAAGTAAAATGTCGACAACTTAAAAATGAAGATTCAGACGAACAAAATATTCTAAATTTGTCTTTTACTCGCTAATACTCATCAAATGCACATCGTTTCGGTCGAAAAGCGATGTGACACATAGAGAGATTCCCTCGTGGGATGAGTTTTTTTTATTTAGTTAGACATACATTAGTGAATATAGATGAATGTTAGAAAATTTTTCTTTGTTTTTCTTCTTACGAGGAAACATTATCAGGTGTCTGTTTGCTGATAAGCTGGGATATCGCGAATCTTATTCCCAGCATGATCATTTTTTTTCAAATTTCGACATGAAATTTTGCTTACATAAAGATACCGATTGGACTAACTGGCATAAAAAAAATTAAGATTCCTTGTACGGTATTTCTGGCATATGAAGTTTTCAAAAAAATATATACTTTATGTACGATCTATGAAAAAGAGCCTATATCTCAAAAGTTTCGTAGCTCGAAGAGATCCAGTCTGAAATTTGTCATGCAAGTTAATCTAATTAACTTGTTTATATGGGTGAAGTTTCAGATCAAAATTTAAAAGAAATTGTCATGCTGCCAATATGAAATCCTACAGCAAAAATTGACCAGAAACTAATGGCTTATGTATTATGAAGTTCTATTTGGAACCTTGGATAATCAATAGGTAGGTGGCGCCCCCTATTGACATCTTAGAAGTTAACTCTACATGGACTATTCGATAGAGGAAGTCATACTCTACTAACCTACATACTTCCTGTTCTGAGGTCAAACATTACTGTGAAATATACAGTCGTCTTTTGCACTACTCATATGAGATATTTTCTTACTCATCTCCTTTTAATTTTGGTGCTCTCGTGCGATGTCTGCTTTTGACAGTTAATTTTCAATGATAATATTTAGATTTACAGGAGATGATTATCTTCAAGTATATTCGTCATTTCAATGATTAGATTTTAATTCCTTTTAAATATCAAAAGATCATTAAAAAAAATTCATCATATGAGAAAAAATTGCCTCGTTAATTTTTTTTTTTTTTGGCAAAAGTTAAATCTAAATTCATACCTTTTTGATAATCAATTCCTTCGGTAACAACAGCAATAAGATTTAGATTTGTATATTTATAAAGAACACTTCTATCACCAAGAACAATACCAGCCGAATGAACACGATCTTTACAAAAAATAAAATTTTCGAAATTATTTTTTACTTTTTTAAAACAAATAAATGATAATTTCAATTTACCTGAACTTGATCGAGTATGTATATTAATAACTTCTTCATTTTGAAATGAAACACGCCATACTTCTTTTAAATTTGTAAACTAAATATATAAAATAAAAATGTTCTCAGATATTTTAGCGTGCAAATATAAAGTTGTTATCTTCAATAATTTCAATTCTGAATCGTCAAACTTTATATACATCATCGAACATTTTTTTTTCTCTCAACTAGATTCGATCCATATCACTTTCAAATACTAATCATCAACCTAATGACATTCAACTAAAATTTTTTACTTACACTTTGTTGTTCATTTTCATTTATGGATAAATAATAACCAATAAATACTTGTTCATTTTTATCAAATAAATAAATATATATTGGAATTTGTGTAGTTAATGCTCGTGATAGTGGTACTGATGGATATGTATGTATCTATAAATTATAGAATTTTATTTCATTTTATTTTTGTTTTTTGAAGAAACAAACTTTATTATTTGTATCGACGAATAATAATACTTTACAAAATTCATCAACAATTTGTGTTGATAGAAAAACATGTTTTATACGATATGGTAATGATGATGTACTTAATGTATTATCTAAATCTCCTGTATATGGATTAAATGTTCGTACATGTGTTTCATGTAAAGAATTCTAAATTAAAATTTATAATTTGAATAAAGAAGATTTTTTGCTACTTTTTTACTCGATCACGATAAACGATTGATGCTAATGGTTGATGTGTATAATGAGCAGCTGAACGAATATGAAATAAAGGTACTTGAACTGCATTAAAGTGTTGAAATGGTGCGAAATTATTAAAATACTGTTTCCATAAAATACCACCACTTTGTGTTAAAATACCAAACACCTTTTAATAAAAAAAAAAAATTAAAAAGAAAATTTTTAATAAATAAATGAATAATTACCTTTCCTACTGATGTAACAACAATAAAAATTTTATTTAAATTAAATTCATCACGAATTGTTGCAGCTTGTTTATCCGTATAAGCACGATTTCGATTTCCATGTGTAAATAAATCAATTAAACGTAAAAAGAAACTCTAAAAACAGAATGAAATATAAAAATAATTTTAATTCGAGTTTTCTCAATATAATATTTACAATTAATTGTGATAATTGTGTTGAAATTCGTTTTGTAAACATACTAAACACTCCTGTACCACCAAATTCTTCTTCAATACGCATTTGTCCAAGTGATAATGATAAATCAAATGCTTCAACAGATATTATTGAAGATAATGCTTCATCACGATGCAAAATTAATTCAGCTAAAGAGAAGAAAATCATTAGAGTTTATTGGTTTTTTTTTTCTAAAGAGCGTTGTTATATATCGAAAATGAATACAATATTGAATCACGTATTAGTTATGAATCTTCTGACTAGGCAACCATTCGAACTGATACCTACCATTTCAGATTATGAGCATGCTTGACTGAGACTAACGAAAGTTAAGAAGGGTTCACCTTGATGGGCTTTTGAAGCTGATTTATGATCGTTTTACTGCATTTTCGACCAACTTTTAGGCATATACTGAGAAACTAAAAAAACAGAATTTCGCTCATAGATAAGTCCAGGAGCTCGTAGAATATTCTAAAAGTTTCAATCTACAAGAATGTTTTTTTTTTGTTGAGATATTGAATTTTAATAAAAATATTTATTTGTAGAATTCAGCGGTTCCAAAACGACTGGAACCGAACCAGAGCCGTTGAATTATCAAATAGATACAAAAATTCTTAAGTCGATGTAAAAAAATTTTAGTTTTTTCATGCTTAAGATTAAAAATTTCAGTACATATGTCTAATATTGTTTTGTTGAAGTACTGAAGTATGTGGTGTTTTTAGTCTCAACAATTCAATAGTGAAAATTTCTAAAAATATTTTCAAAATTTTCGTATCTATTTGTTGATATAATGGTTTCGGTTCCACCGTGATATTTTGGGAATCGAATCGAAATCACACTTTCTCATTTCTAGTAATCAGAAGCGTCGAACTCGATTCGTTTGCCAGTGACATGTTTAAAAAAAAACGAGTTTATTTGAAAATCCAAGATCTCAACAAAAGAACATTCTTTATGACTGAAACTTTGAGGATACTCTAAGGATCATTCGACGTATCTTGGTGTCGATTTTTCAGTAAATATTTAACAATAGGTCGAAAATTCAGTAAACCGATCCTAATTAGACTTTAAAGGTCGACGAGAACAAACTCTTTTTTAGACTTGCTAGCTCTATCATGTCGTCCTTGTAGGCTAATCAAGAACTCAAACGATAGACATTAATTCGAATGTTTCCCTCATGACTAGTTCGGTATCAAGAATAAAATGTCTTTCGAGAGATGCATGACCATGAAATACATCTGTACACAAGATAAGATTATCTTTCTAATGATGTGCATGTTGAATTTATAATTGTTTTCATACCTCCATGATCAGCTAATTTAATAACAAGTAAAGAACCATCTTGCATTCTGAGAGTAACTAATTGTGTATGTTTAACAATTGAATATGCAACATATTCAATTCCACCCATATTTTCTGGAAGTAAAATTGAATATGAACGTGTATTTGACAAAGTTTGTTCGTTTATATTTGAAACATAAAAATTAAGTTTTTGTTCACTTGCTGATGCTTCAAGAATTTGTTGTCCAACAAGATTTTTTTCTGTAATAACACTATAAAAACCATTTGATTTTATTTGAATATTTAATTCATGAAATTCCCATTCTATTGTTGATTCTTTTTTATTAAATTGATAAATTTTTGTTTCAAAATTTTCCATTTTTATTGATAAAATACTATTTGTATTACTTTCATACAAAATACGTATTTGTTCAATTTTATTTGGAACTTTTATGGTATTAGTAATTATATTTGTATCATTCATTGTTGTTGGAATTGTAATTATTGAAAGTTCATTATTATTTGAACAGAAAATTAGATTATTGGTTGTTGTACATTTACTATTAAACGAAAATGAATAAAATTGATTTTATGTTTTGTTTTTATTGAAAAAATAAAAATAAAAGTAAATCTTACTTTCGACTATCATCAAAACTAAATGACCATGGTATTGATGAAGAAAATGATTGAGCACCATTTTGTTTTGAATAATAAGTTATTTGAAGTTGATTTATATTTGAATCAATACTTCCAATAATAACATGTTGTGATGTTGATAAAAGAAAAAGATTTTTTAAAGTTGATCTTTAAGAGAAAAAAAAACATAATTAATTTTATATTAAAATTAGAATTAAATATTTACTTTGTTGGAAGTGTAATTGACCAGAGCATTTCACCATAGGATGATACACTCCATAGAAGATCATTACTTAGAATATGAATTGTACCTAAAAATAGAAGTAAGATCATTAACGATAGACATCAATTATTTTGTTATCGACATATTCTAAGATATGAAATTAATCGTAAATTTATAATTTGATTTTTTTTACAAAGAAACAAATCTTTCTTATCATCTAATTAGATTCGTTTAATAAAGATTTCTATAATAAGATAGAATGTATCAAATGATGCGTTTAGCGGCAAAGAGAGAATTTTTTCAACTAGAAAATGTTGATTATCATGTTTCAAAAACTAATTATCTGGAAATCGTTAATCAAATTGTACCAATTTATTTCTATTTTTGAATGAACTGATCCTATCATAAAATTGAAATTCTATTGTTTGTATCTGCAAATAGTTTCTTAATAATTATTAAATTTTACTATTCTTTATGTTTTAATAGTACAATATGGAAGCAATAAAATGCGCTTCAACAATTGACTACTTAATCTGTATAAAACAATAAACAAGGTTAAACAAAATTAGTGAGGGGTATTATCTTGATATGAATAATATACATAGCAAAAATTTACCTGGATCAAATCGATTTTTCACTACTTGACAATATTTAGAATTCGAATCTTGATTTGAATTAGTCGTTGATGTTGATGCTAATTGCCATACTTCAAGACCATCAGCATATCTCAATGCACGTACACGTTTACCTTGTCCTGTAACAATAACACTTTCTTGATCATACCAAATAATTCGATCAATTTTTCCATATTCGTTAGCTTCAAAAACTTTTCGCCATCCTAAAAAATAACATTTAGTCACATAATGAGAAAGTGAGTAATTCATAATATTTTCGTCACGCATCAAAGTCTGATTTTTTCTTATCCTTCACCCTCACCACCTACAAACATTAACTATTCATGGATTATTCACATATTTTCGTATATAAAAACGAAACATTTATCAACATTAATGATAGTTACAAAATAACGATCAAAACAAACACAACAAATCATCGATGGACCGCATGGTAACAAAAACTGTTGATGCTATACAACGATTTGGTGAGCGTCTTGAGCGACGTTTATCAACTGGTGATGACGATGATTACGGTCTTGAAAAATCGGGATCAGGTTATATGCATTCAAATTCTGGATCAACATTTCATCGACCATTAGATGGTCATCCTCATAAAGATTTTTATTCATCACGTCAACAAGACTTTGCTTATGGTGGTGCAGAACATCATTCTTCGGATAATTTAGCTGCTAATCCTGGTGCGTATAATAGTTTTCATAATTATCGACAAGGTCCAATGGATAATCGACAAGGTCCAATGGGTAATCCATATGGTGATGGTATGATCAGACCACCTTATGGAGCTGGAATGCCTGGCCATATGCATTATGGTCATGGAGGAGCATATCCTGGCCCAGTACCACATGGTGGTGTTCCTGGTAGTGTAGGATATGCTCCAGATTATTATATTGCTGAACGACGACAAGTTGAATTAGTTCCTGCCCCACCACCACGCTATATTCGACAACCAGTTCCTGTTCCTTTTCCCGTTGATCGCCCTGTACCTCAACCATATCCTGTTGAAGTACCTAGACCAGTACATATTGATCGACCTGTGCCCGTACCAGTTCCATCGCCAGTACCTTACGATCGACCAGTGCCTTTTCCTGTACCAGTTCCAGTTCATTCACCACCAGTTCGAGTTCCAGTCCCTGTTCCATGCTATGTACCTGTTGGTGTTCCTGTTCCATCACCTCCTCCAAGTCCTGCTATGGTCGAAAATTCAGTTACTTATAGTCAACGTTGGGTTACTGGTTCACCTGTAATGATGAATCAACAACGTTATCTGGCTGGTTCACCTGTCATGGGCATGAATCCATGTATTACACCTTATGGCCAAGGTCCCTTTATTCGTTAAATACTATTTTTTCTTTTTGATTGTAATGTGTTATTCTCTGTGCTCTTTTTCTTCATAAAAAAATAATAAAAGAACAAAACTAAATAATTACCGATTTTTCGTGCAGATAAATCGAGCGAAGCAATAACATTATCGTGACTGGAAACAATCAAACGATTTGTGCTGCCAGAAGGTTGATGAGAATCATCTATGAAGCCAACATGTTGACGGTGCCTAAAAAAACAAATAGAAAATTAAAAAAAACAAATTCTGACGATTCCTATGAGAATTTCATAAATATCAAATTCTGAAACGTCATCATAATTATCTCAACAACAAAGAACGACGCTATTCCCCGTGGATGTTCTTTTCAATCAGTTTCTTAATCTAGTAACTGCTTCGATTACATCGTGATTATAAATAAATACTAAGTGTCAACGTTTTATTTCCCTCTATGAGAAAAAGACTTGCACGATTGAATATTGAAAACGAATACACTAAATCTGTTGTAATTCATATTTTATATTCTCACATTCGCTTCATTAAATTTACATGATAATTCACCATTATCAATCCTATAATAATGTATTGTGTATTTATGGGCCTAAATTTCTACCCTAATCTATTTTTGACTTTCTGTTTTTTTTTGTTCTATTCTTCATTGTTGTAAAATTGGCAAAGCAAAGAACGAGACTCATTAATGAACAATTTTTTATTATAAACAGAAATAAATCACCAATATTCCGTTTTCTTATATAAAAAAAAAAAGAAAAGAAAACAAGATTTTCTTTTTGTACTTACCAATCAAATTTGCCTACTTGATCTTCAAATAAAGTGTTGACTCTATGAGGCACTAATATTATTGCGCAAATAACTATGACTAGAAAATTAATCGATAATTTCATCTAGAAGATTATTACTAAAATGTAAATAACAAAAAAAGAACAATCATTCTAGTTTTTCTTTTCTATTAATTTTCTTTCTGCGATTTAATGTTTCAAATTCGAAAAAAGTTCGCAAAAACAAACAACGATGGAAAAAATTTCTTCTTTTTTTTTGTGCTGTAATTCAGCTGTTGTTGTTATTATGTGTTTTTGCCTTTTGGTTTAATTTCTTTTACATCAAGACCAGGCGGCAATGATTGTTTGACTTTTTCAGCTTTTTCTTTATCGGTCACAATTACTAAAAAGACAAAACATGAAAATAAACATTTTATTAATTACTGAAAAATCATTGATAAAACATACATGTATATAAATAACGGCTACATCGTACTTTGAATTTGGTATCCCCTTGTCGCGTACCATGTTCAGGATTACGTTTGATAATCACCGATTTAGCATCTTTACGTCGAGCAATGAGTAAGAAATCTTTAATATCTTTGATTTCTTTAGGCATATTGATGGTTCAAATATGAGATGAATGGAAAATCTAAAAAAATATATAGATAAATTATTGATTCTTTTTCTAGTGGTAATCAAACAAAAATATGGACAATTAAATAATAAACAAGTCGATACAATATCCATATTTAACCTTATAAAAAAAAAAAAAAACATTAAAATCTTATTCCAATAAATTATCTGTTTATATAAAATATTAAAATTTCTTTTTTTTCTTCGAGAAAATTTCTTTTAAATTATTTTATTAAATTATTACTTAAAAAAACAAAATGAATAAACAACATGTCGCTAATAATCACTGAATAAGGATTCGTTCTCTTATTAACGTTTAGAATTGCAGCATGACTCATTTAAACTTGATCAATCAAATCAAATCATATAAGTTTTTTTTCTTGAAAAATAATATTTCTCTTATTTTAGACACGATGAAGATAAAAATGTTATGTCGAAATCCATCGGATTATGTCCGTGAAACAAAAAAAGATATAGTACCAATTCAACGAAATTATGATCCAGATCTTCATCCATTTGAAGTAGCACGTGAATATAGTCGTGCAATGAATGCTGTGAAAATGGAACGTATATTTGCTCGACCATTTATCTGTAGTTTAGATGGACATCGTGATAGTGTACAATGTTTAGCAAAACATTCAACACAACTTTCATTGCTTCTATCCGGTGCATGTGATGGAGAAGTAATTAAATAAATAGAAACAAAACTTGTTGCTCATATTACAAAAAAAAAATTTTTATTTAGATTAAAATTTGGAATGTTGCTCAAAGAACATGTCAAGAAACAATACCAGCACATAATGGATTTGTTAGAGGTATATGTGTAATACCTGATGGTACTGCTTTTTATTCAGTTGGTAATGATAAATTAATCAAACGATGGTCAATGGATAATTATGCTACACCAGCAATGACAATTGTTGGAAAAGTATATTGAAATATTGAGATTGTTAAAAGAAAAAATGAATGAATTTAAATTTTGTTTTTAGCATGTATTTACGTCAATTGATCATCATTATAAAAATGCACAATATGCTACTAGTGGTGAAAATGTATCATTGTGGGATGAACAACGTGCACAACCTCTTCAATCATTTCAATGGGGTGCTGATAGTCATGCTAGAGTAAAATTTAATCCTATTGAAGTAAGTTGAAAATTATTAAAAAATATTTTAATAGAATTTTCAATGTCATTTATGGTACTTCTGCAGTTTAGTCACACTGTTACATTCGATTAGTAAGTTTTATGTAGCAATTTTTATGATGATGAAAGTAATAATGTGAATAAATTGCAATAGTACTGTACTTTGTAAATCTAAAGAATTACTATTAGCTAATTTATTGCTTTAATTTAGACAACTGTTCTTGCCAGTTGTGCTACAGATCGAAGTATAATTCTTTACGATACAAGACAATCTGTACCATTACGAAAAGTATAATAATAAAATAAATTTTCATTAATAAATGATGTAGATATTTGTTTTGTTTCTAGATTACACTTCAAATGAATTCTAGTACACTTGCCTGGAATCCACTTGAAGCATTTGTATTTACAACAGCTAATGAAGATTATAAGTATATATTATTTTGTTTAATTATTATACATTTTTACTTATGTTTTAAAAATTTTTTCTAGTTTGTACAGTTTTGATATTCGTTATTTACAACGACCATTTAATATTCATAAAGATCATGTAGCAGCTGTTATTGATGTTGATTATGCTCCAACAGGCAAAGAATTTGTTAGTGGTAGTTATGATAAAACTGTTCGTATTTTTGCTGCTGATAAAGGACATAGTCGGTTCGTATAAAATTGTTAATTTTTTTCTATCGAGTTCTATTTCATTTTTAATTTCCAGAGATATTTATCATACAAAGCGTATGCAACATATCAGTTGTGTTCAATGGACATTAGATAATAAATATGTCATATCAGGTTCAGATGAAATGTGTTTAAGATTATGGAAAGCTAAAGCAAGTGAAAAACTTGGTGTGGTAAGTTATTTATTTGAAATTTATTTATATATGAAATTACATATATATATATATTAATCATTAGATACGAGATCGTGAAGCAGAAACACTTGAATATAATGATGCATTAAAAGAAAAATTTGCACATTTTCCAAAAGTAAAACGTATTGCTCAACAACGTAATTTACCAAAACATGTTTATCATGCTAAACGGGAACATAAAACAATACGTGAAAGTCAACAACGTCATGAAGCTAATGCACGTGCTAATAGCAAACCTGGTTCAGTACCATTTGTCTCAGAACGATCGAAAGTTATTTTAAAAGAAGAAGAATAAAATTTTTGTTTTGTTTTTGTTTCGTATTAACAAAAAAAATAATAAACATCTAAACAATTATATTACCGATTAATTATTTCAGTATTAAATCAATAAATATTCTGAGTAATATGGAGAGAATAGACATGATGGTAAATGAATAGAATATAGTGTGTTAAGAAGTCATGTGTTGAGTTTTTTTTTGTCCATTTTCGATCCCCGACTCTTTTTGTGATCAAGCGTGATAACTTTGGGACAATTTCTCTCTCTGATCATACGATATATTACGTCCCTCTTCAACTCCAATAAATTTGTTTAGCCTAAAATATCTATTTCTTTTTCGGAAAACTTTTAAAGTCATTATTTTTTTTGTAGCTTTGCTCAAACAGTGGATCAATTTGTTCTCTTTTTTCTTCGTAAAAAGTTCTTAGTGCGATCTCCCTAAGATATTTTCTTCGGCATCTTTTTACTTTATCTTTCACAAATGCAATGAGGAAATAGTTCATATATCAGATCGAAGAATTATTGGCATACAGTCTGGGATCGTATATCAACAATGGCTGCCACAGTCTGTGACGCGGCAAGGGGGCGATGGGAGGCAAATGGGTCTAAATTTCTATCATATACTTGAACACTCCTTTTAGATTGTGTTTCACAAGTTAACCTTAGCTAATAGGTTAAACATCTGCTAGTATCATATTGCATCGAGTTGTTTGTTGAGTTGGCACATTTTTCTTTTGATATCGGATTACCAACACTGTTTTCTCTCATATTAAATCGTTTTTTATGTTTCTTCATCCATAAAAAGAGCTATAGATATCGATGACCAGCAACATCATTGATGCTTAATCTGACGCTTGAAGTACAGGTTGTCTAATAAGATCTTATAGAAATTTGGAAGATCGAAGATGTTGCCAGTTCATAAGGGACTTAGCTTTTTCGTGCATTCTCGCAGAATCAAAAATCAAAAAACGACTGTTGAAGCAAGATTAGAGACTATTTGGTTAAGAATCGAGGTTTATTTGATATAAAAGTTGATTCTTTTTAAGTCACTTCTAGGCAGTATTGATCATGTAATTAATCGATTTTTATCTCTTTCCCTCCTAGGCAATCTCAAGTCTCCAACCATTCCTCAAAAATCAATCTTAAATCGGATACGTTCAAATCACATGAACTTTACAGGACATGTTGAAGCTGTAGTGGACAGGCTATGGTAAAATGTTCATCTCTACAGCATGACTTTTTCAGAAGATATTCAACGGAGAGGGCTTACGAACAGCTCATTTGGTAACACTAAATTCTCTTCGGGTCTTCATTCTAAATACTTAATTTTTTTTTGTTTAAAATAGAGAGTATGTCAAGATGTAGGGTATGTCAGAGCCTTTTTTTAAACTCTTAGGTTTTAATAGAAGAAAAGATCCATATCGCAAAAAATCTGCACTACCATTAGCAAAGTGCTCCTTTATAAAATAGTAGCAAAGCTTAATTGTAAAAAAAAACATCTGTCATGCCTTACATCCTGGTATGCTCTCGCAAAGAAAAGAAAAACAATTGGTTACAATGAAGCTCCTTCAATAATTCTGGTATACACACAAGATTCAACAAATTTAAATATAGAAAGAATGAAAAAGATTTCCTACTTTTTTGAAAACAGCATCTTTTTCAAATAACTGGTAACAGAAATCATCAAAAAATTTCGCAGAAAAAGAAGATACTGAATAAAAATCGTTTCGTGTATGAAAATCTAGACATTGAGCTATCCTTCCATGAATTTATTTTAGTTTCGAAAATTGACTTTTTCTGAGGACGCCGTTAAATGATCAGTCGGCCTTATCTTTGTCCAACTCCTGTAACTAATCACATGATTTCGGACGATTACAATAGACCTTCATTACATGAGAAGACTTGTCCTATGAAATTACAAAAGAATGTCGAAAAAGAATAAAAAAGTGACACTTGTCTCATGAAAAGTATGTTATGTGATATTCGATTGAACAGGAGTACGCATGAGATATCTAATACATAATAAGAATATTACAACGAGTATAAAACTCAATCATAACAATTTATTTTATGAAAAAAAAAACTTTATTTTCGAATTCGATACTTGAAATCTTCAATAGTTCATTTGTTTTAGGCATCTGTACTATTCATTTAACAATAGGAAATGTTGTGATTTTTCCGATACTACTGACTTTACTCGAAGCTACTTTAAAATTTTATGACAATTCAGTATTACACGACAGTTGAAGGGACCATCTATCTATGTACATATATATTACTTGCAAGTGTAATCATCATCATATTTTCACAATATAATTAAACAAAAAAGAAGAAACAATTGTTTTTATTTTAATCGTATAAAAAAAGTAAAAAACAACAAATAAGTTCCTTTATTCTTGTTCAGCATTTTCGTTATCTTTCTCTTTATATATCGCACTCCATACAAGAACAAATTCATCAGCTACATCATTAGTACCAGAATGTAGACTTGACATACAGATAAGTAATTTTGGATCATAAGTAAAATATTCGTGACAATGTAGTCCATTAAATGTAGTTGAATAAATATAATGTATGTCAACAAAACGTGCATGTCGAACCATAGCATGATCACGTAGAATACCAGTTATATAAGCATCACCAACACGTGTAACTGGATGTGGACGTTGTGCACTAGTACATAAATTATCACGACCAGCTTTTGTTAATAAATATCCAATACCAAATGTATATGGTGGATAATAAAAACCAGGATATTCTTCTTCTGTAACAAGATAACGTCCATAGCGATCAACACGTGACTTCTGTCTGAACCAACCATACATTATTGGCATGTTTGGTAATGATTCATTTCTCATAAATTCAGCAATAATACGAGTTAATAATGGTGTATTTAAATGAATATCTTCATCAACTTTAAATACATATTGTATACCTGAGCAATAATATTTACTCCAACATAATGTTGCTAATTCTTTATAAGATACAACAGGATAATTTTCTGGTAAATTTATTTGTATAACATCTAATGATAGAAAAAGTAAAAAATTTTATTTAAAACTTTTTCTTCTTCATTTAAAAAACAAATAAAATTTACCATGATATATTGTTTGTTCCAGTTCGATTTGCTTTAACATTCCATCATCAACACCCACTATAAATGTAAGACGTATTTCAATATCATTATAAGTTCTAGGAGCACCCCAAGTTGATCGAATAGCTTCACGTATGTGAACATTACTAGCACGTGATAATATTGCAATTAATAAAGTTTTCTTTGGATCAATATCAACACATGGATTAATACTTGGGTTTTTATATTGAATACGTTTATGAATTTGATAAAATGGATGAAATCCATATGGATTATCATCTACTTCGTCAGTTTCATAATTTTGTGATTGATTATTTAGAGTTTGATTAACTATCGTTTCATGTAATGTTGTTGTGGATGGTTCATATTTATAAAGTATGATACTAGCAATAAGTAATACAGTAGTAGCAACTATTTTAAGATAATCAACTGCGATTAATTTTGAACTTTGAATATATGTATGGTTATAATGACGATATATTTTTGTCGTAACATCTTTGTCCATATCAGAATTATTTTGTTTAATAGAAAACGAACTGGAATGTTGCATAATGTCTTAGTCTTCAATACTATTATTATATTTATTGAATTAAAACAGCATAAAAGAAAAATATGCAAAATAAACACAATCTATATGAAGAATATTTTATGTTAGTGTGTATTCTTTGAAAAATGTGATATTGAAATGTTGATATAAATTCGACTACTTTCTACCAACATTTAGATTTATTTTAATTTAGAAAAAGATACAATTTCATACTGATACAAATATAAAAATTGTTAAGAAAAAGAAATTATTCGATATGTTTGTTATGTTATAGTTGGTCAACAACTGATCTATGTCGGAGGAAACATGTAATTGTAAACTTACTTTTTTGCTTTATCCACAGATTAAAATGGAAAAAAAGTCAAAATGAAAAATTATTTATTCAAGGCAACGGCAGATGCTTTTTCTTTCGTATACCTATACCAATCGATAGTTATTATTATCTAATAGAGAAAGAGTAACGCATCAATGCATCACTCAATATATAGAAATATGTACATATTTTTTTGGTTTCTCTTCCTAAATGTAGGCAAATTATACACTGATTTTTTTTCACTTCTTTCTTTCTATCCAATAACACAACTGATACACTTAGTTTGATGAAGTTCATTATTATTATTTTCATTATTGACAACAGATAACTTTTAATTATCGAAACATATGATATTTCTTTTTTGTCTTACTTTTGTTTGGTTGTCAAGTTAAAAAAAACGAAAAAGATGAAAGAAAATCTCGAATATCATACTTAAATACACACGCAGAAATTCGAGATGTTGATGCTCCTTATAATACAAAAGAGAAATTTCGTCTCTACTTTTACAACAAAAGTCATTTTTTACTTATCGATTTTGTAAAAAAGATGCAACCAACATATTTGTATACCTCTGAATTCGATAAAGAAATTCAATGGCGTTCAAAATTTTCCATTGTAATACCAATTATAATTGGATTTTTACAAATGATTTTAACATTTGCTATTCTTGGTCTTGAAATAGCATCCGTAGTTATAACACCTATTCAAGGAACACTTTATGCTGGTTTTTGGCTATCAACTATATTCACTTTGTCATGGATAGCTATGTTTACATTAGGTGTTTAAGAAATCAGATAAAGCTTTCTATTTTTAATTAATTAATTATTTTCTTTTTTTTTTTTTTATATAGTTTGTTGTCATCGTTCACGTAAATGTGCGTTATATGTTTTTTTTATATCAATACTTTGTGCAGCTGCTGCTATAACTCTGATCGTTTTGGATGCTTTATTTATTGGGAACATAGAAAAATGTTTTTTTTCAAATGCAATTTGTGAAGATCTAATATCATCTTATACGCGACAATCAGGTATACCACTTGGAAGAAAAGTTCAAGTTTTAAAAGCTCAAATAGCCATGGCTGCTGCATTATTAGCAACAGCACTTTTATATATGCTTCTTTTCATTTTGGCAAGTTTGGGTAGTCGAAGTGGAACTAATCGTGTACTTATTGAAAGTTCACAAGTACCAGCACAAGTTACTCGTCAATATGGTAGACAATCACCATCACCAACATGGAAAGCAACTTCAGTACCTGTTACGTATGAACCAAGTCAACTTGAATGTCCTCATTGTGGTACAATAATTAAATTAGCACAACAAAAGAAACGATAAATTTCAAATAAACAAACTCATATAAAACATTCTATTGAATTTTAAAA
Organism: Rotaria sp. Silwood2; assembly: GCA_905329745.1. Lineage (NCBI taxonomy): Eukaryota > Metazoa > Rotifera > Eurotatoria > Philodinida > Philodinidae > Rotaria > Rotaria sp. Silwood2. The sequence continues at coordinate 1,743,151 of CAJNSZ010000007.1, read as the reverse complement.
TGATTATAGCTTTTCTTGGGGTTTGCTAATAAAAAAAAATCAATATGTTGATATGCACAGAAAGTTTTTTTCTTTTCAAAAGCAAAAACTACTAACTACAAAAAAACCTAATGTACTAGAATTAAAAAAAAACAAAAATTATAGTTTAATCTTCGTTGCCTTTTATTAAACTTCACTTGTATGTTGTTTGATATTGTTGAATAGGTGATCGAATTATTGGCATTAAAGAATTTTGTTGTTTCATAACTATTAGAAACGAGAAGAAAGGTCACTTAGTAATTGCGTAAAAAATGAAATATACCAATATCACATGAGCCAATCGTTGATACGTTAGATTGAGACAAACAACTAACTGGCACTATGGAAACAAAAGAAGAAATTAATTTTAAAGGTTAGAATTACTAACAAAATAAACCTTCATTTTTAAAATTTTTATTATTATTTAATCGAGTTGATAAGAAATACTGACGATGTTGTGTTGAAATATCATATTCTGAACATAAAATATGCTCTCAAGGTTTAATCATTTTTGAATTATCATTATACTTACTAGGTTCTGAAATTCCTATAGGAGTATATTGTGTTGATAATAATCGTTGATATTGTGATTTAATTGTATCATATTGTTGATTAAGTTTTATTAATGTTTGTTGTAATCTACTAATAGTTACTTCATGCTCTTTACAGGATAAACACGATTTTATTGTTTGATTTTGATTATCAAGAAGTTGATCAAATTTATCAGCTTTTTCTTTAATGGCAGCATTTTCTTTATAAAGAAAAAAAAGAGAATGTGGGTGGAGGAAAATATTCTGATAATGTTCTATAAAATAAGCTTACCCATTTGAAGAATAACATAATCGTTTTCTTTATTTCTTAATTGAGCTTTACAATTCATTAAATTTTCAATAGTCTTTTGTAATAAATCTTGATATTCGTCATCGACATGATGCTTTTTCTTGATATTTCGTTGATTATTTTTTTCATCAATTGCTATATTATCTTTTTGTTTACGACGACATATACCATGATATTCAATTGAATTTTGTGCGTATGGTAAAATATTTTTATGTATATTAATATTTTTTGGTAAATGTTCTTTATTTAAAAATATTTTATCAACAGAATCATAATCATCATATTCAATAAGTAAACGATTATGAACATGATCATGTTCAAATTTTAAAATATAACCAAAATTTTTAAAATAATTTTTTAATTTTTGTTCATCAAATTCTTTAGTTATTTTATTATAGACAAATATACTTGATACCGGTAATAGACGTTCAATAAATGAACATACAGCTGGTGGAAGTAATCGTTTAACAAATAAAGGATAACTATTAATTGAATGTGGTCGTTGACGAAGAATAGCATTTACAGTATGTTGTGATACAAATGTTATTAAAGCAAAACAACATGAATTTGTTGGACGATGACGATGAGATTCATAGTTTATTATACGAGAACCAAATCGTAAAAAATAAGATTGAATTGCTTTATCATCTATTTCACAGATACCATCAACAAATAATTCATTTGACATTATGGAGATTTTTTCTTTCTTTTTCTTTAAATTTTTTTCTTTTTGAACAGAAAAACGTCCTATTAAATTTAAAAGATGATTCTTATATGTTATTTTAGATTGATATCTGAATGAATGATATGCCGAATAAACAGAATGTAGAAAGGAGATGAAAATGATTTAGTCTAGTCACGTTTCTAAAAGTAATCGAAAGCGATCGTTCTGTTTAAAAATAAATACAAATTAGACACGTTGCTGAAAGATGAAGAAAGAAAGAGCACAACATTTTATCACGATCAAACAAACGATAGATTATCGACTTCTATCATGATAGTGCTTACAGTCATACAGACGATCTTTTTTTCTCATTTTTGAAAAATAGTTAAATGGATGGCGAATAGAATAACACTTATAGACAAGCATAGAGGTTGGATCTTGTGTGCAAAAATACTGTTGATCACCAATTGTTTTTTCGATTTGCGATTTTCTTGTAAGATACTTCTACACACGATACACATGAGTCTTCATTCACATTCAGTATTTTATTGCCAGAGATCAAACAGATTAATATATAATCAAAGTTATTCATGAACAGAGATGCACCGATACGAGTGCAACATATACTGACACGTACTACTGTATAATCTCATGTACCGCCATAACATAATATGTTTTCTAAAAGTCTAGAGCTTTATATTTCATGTACTAGATTGTTCATGACAGTAGATGTACTGGTTAATACATACCAATATATAAATTCTATACTTCTAAAATTTTCGGGGACATATGTATTGGTATGGCAGTATAATAACGTACCAATAGATGGCGATACGTGAGCTGTACGAGCACTTCTTTATGCAGTGCAGTGTGTTATTCATTTCTCGAGTACAATTTGTATCCGTACTCGCTCACCCCTCTTAGTGAATATTGTGTGTGTATTTACAGAAAAATATTGTTTCTAGGTTGATATTATTCTTTATATATATTGTTTACGTCGTACACTAGATTTCGATTCTTAATCAGGTCGATAATAACCTTAACTAATCGGTCTGCTTGACAGTGAGGAAAACCACACACTGAGGATGAGGTTTTGTCGTCGGTCTGTAACAGCACTTTCACTTTATTGAGAAATGAAAATGTAACATGAATGCTGAGGAAACTTGATGATCAAAAAATACTGTTCCCCAAACAGAACATCATTTAATTTTAACAGACAAAAAAATTAACAAGAAAACAATTATCAAAAAGTAAATCGATATAAATTGATAATATTTGTCAGATCGTTTTCTACTTATCCTTTTCTTGCCATACTGTTGGATATTTCGTTAACAGATCTATATTTTTGCTGACCAAATTTAATAATTTAGTATTAACTTCATAGTACCTTTGAATATAATATGATGTTCTTACTCAATTTTCACTTTCGTCTAATAGATCTTCTACTTTTATATAGGTTAAATAACTAAAAATAATAGTGCACAGATACAAGATCAACTTTGACTTTAGCTCAACAAATTTTATTTCTTTTCAAGTTGTTTTTAATTATACTTCATTCTTACATTTATGAGCCTAGATATTGAGAGAAAACCGTAAAATAATATACTTTTATCTTGTAACGACTGCTTTTTCCAAGCTATGTCAAAAAAGACACATTTAACGTAGATTAGAAACAAAATAAGTTAAATATTCTCAACATCAATGAATGTGTTTCAGATAAAGCTTAATAATCAGTTCTAATAATCACATAGAAATGAGAATCTTGTTGCAAAATATTTCGAAATATTCTTTATCTGTTTACAGAATCCAAACCACACAACACTGGGAAAGTTTCAATATTTACGTTTCATTCAATATAATAATTATTAAGGGATGTGTGAGTTACTATGAAATTTTTCTTTTCATATCCAATAAAACTCTTTAAAAATTTATTTTTTATGCAGTGCAATCTATCCACAATTGATATGATTGTTTTGTGTTTCAAATATTCTTCGGTCTTACACGATGCTTATCGTTGTTTCTTCCAGTAAATAAAGAATATATATAAGATTTTAAAATTTTTTATATGCAAGTTATTGTATATAATTCAGTCGGAAAGGAAATCAATTTTATTATTTTAGTTGTCGTGAATTGTCTTTTCTGACTATTCAACCAGGAAGGTTTTGATATAGAGGAAATAGTAATAATCATAATCTTGTGATAATAGTTAAAAGGAGTTGCTTATTGTTGCTTGTAACTCGAAGACGTATAGATAAGTGAATGAATTAACAATGCTACTATTTGTTTAATAATTCAGTGGAATACTGCTTAGGATTCTTTTAAGGTCTTGTTTCAAATCCTATCAGAATCTTTGAAACTAGTAACTAAAGATTTCATTCAGAATTGACAATTGCCTAAATGAATTCGTATTTTTCAAATCTAGTAGTAAACTACTCAAAGTCTTCATTGAATTCTATATTAAATCTTGTCAGGATCTTGAAATTCCGTAGCTATATGCTTTCCTCATTAAAAACAGTAAATTCTTGCGGAATCCTTATCGGATCTGTCAAGTATCTTGGGTAGAAATACTAAAGATTTTCACCAGAGTTACAACAACGTAAGGAAGAGAGAAAACTTTCATACATCATAAAAAAGGAAGTGATATGTGACACAGTGTATGAAATTATGTTGCCATCAATCATTCTTTTTCACTCGTCCGTTACCTTGTGACATTACAAACAACTGAAGATTAAAAAAAGAGGAGGGAAGCACTCAGGTGCAACGGAAGAGAAAAAGATCAACTCGGATGACAACAACAAACTGAAGCTAATAGACACATCTGGAAAAACCTCAACATACTATATATATTCAAGTTATTTTATTTTAATTTCTTTCATGGATAAAATACTAGTCATATCATGAGCAAGAAGCAAGAATCGACAACAACAACTGCTGCGACTGATACGTCATCTGAACATGCTAGGATAAGACCACGACGATCTCCTTATACTCATATGGTTCAGAATTTCTTACTAGTGTGACTTGATGCTAATATCGATGATATGAATAACGACGTTTGTATTAATAGCATCAACAAGTTAAAAGACGTGATAAACAAGATACAGGGTGTCTCATAATTATAAGACCCCCTATTAAATTTCCACAAAAATAAAGATTTCCTTAATTAAAGAGGGTTTCATTTCCAATCTAATGTCACACCTAAAGACATCTAGCAGTACTCTATCATATACCATATTAGTTTCAATTTAGTCAATTACCATTAATGAATAAATTTTAAAAATTTCAAATCAGTGTGTCTCATAATTATAAGACCCCCCTCCCCCAATGATATAAAAATATTTAACTAATTCAAACTCTATCAACTCAAATGATCCTTTTTAGGAGCCATTCGAAAGAGGAGACATGCAGCTATATGCTATAAAAAAATTAGATTGAACAAGACTACTTTAAGTTCTCTACGATTCAACAAAGTAAATGGTGGAAAATTTAAATCTCAAAAAATCAGNATTATAATTGTTTGAATGTCTAAAATACTTGTTGATATGCTTGATTTATTTGAGCAAATGTAGCTTCATCTCTTTGAACATCATTTTGAATATCTAAACCATGTTGTTGTATACGAACAATTTGTTCATGAACATTAACAAATTTGCTTGTTGATGTATGTTCCATATCAGTTAGTAATTGTTCAGTTTCACATAACATTATACTAAAAATATGTATATTTTTTTTGTTTTATAAAAATAAAAGCAACGAAAATTGTATTTTACATAAAATTTTCAACAAGATCATTTAACTGTGATGGTAATAATTAGGACTGTCAGCGTTCCCCGTTCCTCATCGTTCCGTTCCTAGGAACGGGAACGCTTGTCAAAATCGCATTTCCGCGCTTTATTTCGACATGGTGAAGTTTCTAGACATCTCCACTTTCCTTTTTATGTTTGAGTGTTCAGGGTTCCACGTTCTCAGGAACGGGGAACGCAACATGCATTTCTTTCACTTTTAAAAGCTTTTCGAATTCAACGAAGAAAAAGAAAATTTCATAAAAATCATGAATTTTTATAAAGTTTGACCAAAGGTAATCGAGGTTAAGGATTCTAAATCTGCAATCAGTTTCTGAAAATTTTGAGTTTGATTTCTCTTGTTAAGGAATGGGTATGTTTGAAAAATAATAATTTTTTTAAATTTTGATTAAAGGTAATTGAGGTCAAGAAATTTGAAGCAGTAATCAGTTTCTCAAAATTTTGAGTTTAATTTTTCTTAGTAAAAATATCTTTTTTTAGTAAAGAAAATTGAGTTTTTAAAGAAAAAGAAGTTTTTGCGAAAAAAAGATCGTTTATGAAATTCTTGTTCTAACATTGTCGTTATAATTTCCTTTAGTATTGTTTTGCTATAGCGCTTTTTACTATTAACTATTCGTTGCAATGTTTTGTGTGACGCTATTATAATATTGGTTTGTGATTTGTTCCTTAGCAAATTATTGAATGCTAATAAAAAACTTCGACTTATCTTTTGGTTTGGAAATGAAAGACACCCATTAAAACATATTTTATGTTCTTATCCCAGCAGTGCTTCAAATTAACGAAGAAAAAATTTATATTATTGAACAGTAGTTTCGATAAAACTAATATTTAGCTTAACTGACTATAAAGAGGTTCTACAGATATAAAATCTCTGCATTTAGTTTAATCGTGATATTAAGTATAGATAAAGTTTAATTATCAGATAAACTCAGTGCCTGATTCAAAGAGAGATGTCTTTAATGATAAAAGCAACTTTGATGCAAATTAAAGATTTGGGTCGTAAAAGGTTCGTAGCGAAAACATCAAAAGAAAGCGATCGATGTGAACGAGAAAGTGGGTGATTGTGTAGATCAGTGTTGGTGAAGGAAGATATAGGCAGCTAAGGATGAGTGGTGGCGTAGCTAAGGAGTGTGGGTGCTGATGTATCTTTTTCTAAAGCTATACTAACATTTGCATTGAGGCAGAAAACTTCGTAAAAAACAGTTTTAGAAACTCGAATGAACACGTACAATCGATAGTATAACTAATTCATTATAGTATCTAATCTCTTCAATAGTTTGCCTTTAATCGTGGCAAGAAAAAAGTTATTATTGTGTAACGAGAAGATTATTGAAGGTCAATAAAATGATGTTTCAAGTCTTTTGCTTGTCTTTCAAGTGTTGCTTGGTCAATGTAATAAGCGCTCTATTTGAGCTGACTTATGTAAGTTTTAATCTTCTCAAAAAGTAGATATTCAGAATTCTCCAGCTCAGCTTTCAACATTTCCATTTTTCTTTTACTCAACATCATACTTTCCACATTTCTGCTTTCGCCCAAAGTTGAGAGAATCATTTTGCATAATGACTCTAATTAAAAAACATCTGTTAGTGCCGGAAGTTATTCCTTACAAAAAGAGCATGTTTTTAATGTTTTTTGATTTAGTAACCGACGAATCTAACTAGATTCCTCAGTTTTCAGAGACTGTAATGCATGTGACATTTCTTGCTTCAAGGAGTGAAAACTTAACCCGTATTACATGTTTCTATTCCTGGGAACGAAATGAGTGAGCGGCATTCCTACGGTGAGCCTGAATGCTGTTGAAGCTAAACAGTTATTCAATCAAAATTGAACAATTATGTATTCATGAACAGCTTTTCAAGCTCTAACAAATCACATATACATAGAACAAAAAATAAAGCTCACTCGAATTAGGCATTTTCGACACCTCAAATCCGAAATCTGCGATCACAATAAACATTATTCTCCATTGTCAGCCAAATTTCCATGAACACAAAATGCATCGTATCCTGCATTTTCTAGGACTCTTTGAATATGCAGATATTTTTTATAAATGCTTGCTTATCTTTTTAAATGAAAATTAGTTGTGCCGGCGTTACTGGTTTTGAGCGTTATGTTCCCAAGCAACGGAAGCACGTCTCATACTGCGTTTCATAGAATTGTTTCAAAGTAGCGAAGTCTTTAAACATGCTTGATTTTCTTTTGTAAAACACGATCTGAAAGGAGCGTTGAAGTGTTTAGGGGTAATGATTTGCACCTCCCCCCCCCCCCCACAAACCGTGACAGACACTCGCGTGACTCATCACAGACCGTGACAGACAGGCTTGAGACCCATCACAGACTGTGAGAGAGAAACTGTAGTTCTAACACGTTAGATGAACGGTTAGCTACAAATGTATCGCAAAGAAATGGAACAAAACGGTTTCCATTTAACTAGTAGCAATGGATCGATCGTGTTTCACATTTTTAATTTCGCAAGGGATTGCGCTAACAGCTTTTTATATTAGAGTGTTTGACTCTTTTGTTTCTAGGAACTACGAGTGTTCAACTCATGTTCATAAGCGCTAATATAAGTGGGGGCACTTTTCCTCCCTTTCGCATGCAAGGAAAGTTACAGTTGCTAGTCAGTTACGTTGCCCGATAACTAATAATGGAAAGTTTTCGAGTTCATTGAGCGTGTTACGATCGGATTGTTCCCATCCAATCGTAAGGCAGAGAGAAGATACCCTTTCTAGTACAGTGCTTAATATGACTGCCCGGTAATCAGGCGATGCATGGTTCGATTTCGTGCGAAGGGCGATTGTCTTTTTCTGTTCTGTTGTCATACCATCACGCTGCTGTGTCGCTGATAACAACTCATAACAGAGGGCAAAGTAATTTTCTAAAAATAACGATATCGTATAGTCTGACCAAAGGTGATCGGGATCGAGGTTAGATTTTAATAAACTTTAAAAATTGTTTAGAATGAGTTAAAAAACTTGATTATATTATTTTCTGCAGAATAAATATATTCTCTTCACAATATCGAAACGAACGGGTAAGATTTTTTTTCTCTGAAAATTCTAATTCTCTAAACGAACACAATCATTAGCATTATGTCTAAGAATATACATGAACTTATTCGTTTTATATGACAATAACATATTAACATATACAAGGATTTATATAGATTATGTTCCAACACGATCGAACTTTCGTTGTTTGTAACATTTAAAAAATATAGACGAAAAAAAAAACTCTAGAGAATTGATCAATATTCAACATAAATGATATAATCTTAAATAAACTGATCTATGATCTCAATGAAATTTCATGAGTTTATTCGAAAAATAACATTAATTATCAGGAATTTAAAACCTACCTATAATACTATTGATTTTCTATGAAATATTTTGAAAATTTTCATTTCATCTTCGTAAGTATAGTTCAACTTTTAGTTAACATTAAAATAATTCTAATATTTAAATAGACTAAATAAATAAATATATATATATAGTATAAGTAATAATCTGTGAAGGAGAATTAAGCGTCACACAGTGCCACTGATTAATAATTGATCAATTGGAATCATAATATAAATTTTTCACCACAAGAAAAAACACAAAAAAAGAGGAAGCGCTCAACAACTAAAAAAAATTTAAACGAACCGATACATAAGCTGATCACTCATCGCTTTTTAATACCGTATTCTTAAGCATCCTCATAGATTTTCTATTACTGTTCAGAATTAATGCAACGTACAGCAGTTTAACTACATCTAGTAATTCATATGATAGCACAATTTCAAAAAGAAACTATTCCTTATTTTTCCTTCACCAAACTTCGAGTGATGATCATAACACAATCAACAAAAAGATCGTTAACATTAGGTTCGAAACTCAATATTCCACCCCAAACAACTCTTTTTTGTCCCATGACCCTTCCCTCCCCCCCTTCTCCACTTGAAAATATCACCATTCGATTGAGAATTTAATTCTACATCCAGCCCAAGTATTTTTAGACTCAACACAAGTCAATAAGCGAATATCAGCAAGGAATACTCGAATCCGCTGCTAACTTTCTTCACGTTAAAAATTATTTGTATAGAAGTAAGAAGAATATTTATCAAATTAAATATTCATTTTTCTTGTAATGTGACTGGTGAGTTTTGAATTTAATTGAGATTGGAATATTGTGTTTTTTAATTCTGTAACAAAGGATATCGTGTATGTATAAACAAAATAAATACTTGTTTATTGTCAATATGGTTGAATTGTATTTTGAAGTTTACATAAAAATAGAGATGCGTTTAGATTGTTGTTCGATATATAAATAATAATAAATTGACTACATTTATTTTACTCAATAGAGCATAAATTTAGGCAATATTTTTTTAATTCTTAGGACATTGAATAGTTAGTGGAACTTTTTACAAAAAAAATGTTGTTTTCTTTTCTAAAGTATTTAGCAACACGGACAGGAGGTTACTGTGGTTGATTTATTAAAAACACGAGTATATTGCACCAGATGTATGTCCTACAATTATGATATTAGAGCATGATAAAAGGTTCTAAGCACGTATGATATTGAAAATGGAATTTACTGTCTAAATAGTACTGACACCAAAACTCAACTTTCTAGGAAAATATTCTATGACTTAAAGCAACTTATCATATGAATCAGAACATAATTCAACAGAGATGATTCAAAAAACTGCTAGCCACCGACCAAATCGAAAACAAAACAATTACTAAAGAGTTATTTTAGATGTGATACGAAAAATTCTAGAATAGTTCTTTCTGAGCAAGGACCAAAATGTTTGTTCACGTACATCTCTATATATGACCCATCATAGTCCTTGGTAAATTTCGGATAGGTTTTTTTTAAAAGACACTAATTACTTTTTTTATTTTTGTTGCTTTTACTGTTTATATTAATATAATGATAACGGAAACGAAATAAATGACTAACTTTATCACATAAAGAAGCGACCAAACTCGACTTAAACTGTAGAAGATGGATAAAGTTCATACCCACACTTTGTGATTTAATTGTGAATTAGAGAATCTGTTTTTTTCCTCAATTCAGCATAAAATTGCATAGTGTAAACATGACTCTAGAACCTTAAAAGTAGTTCCAACAAAAAGAACACGCTTGATTTCTATTTTTAATTAACAGCAAAATGAAGTATAGCATTCAGAAAAAGTGTAATGTATACACTACAGAAATTGGTTGCTGTTTTTTTACTACTACATCCTAATTGCAACCAAAATTAAGTCAATCAGCACAAAGTGGTCGCAATTTGGAATGCGGAATTTATGTTGAATGCATTTGTAATGTGCTTCCACATTGTCAACACTTTTTAGTTATTGAGTAATCAACAGTTTTAATTGAAAACAATATTTACTCACAAAACAAATACATAACATAAATATTATTCTTTATCAATACTATCTTTAGCATCTTTTACAATGCGGATATAATGATGAGAAACAGTTTCATAAAACATTTTAATAGGCATTACAATCTTTTTCTTGAATATATTTTCTATTTTTAGGTCTTGTTGACCGTTTTTCGTGCTTTTACTTCTTTTTCAAAAACTTTTGTAACTGATCGATCTATATCACTTAATATTCGACGTTTCTATCAGTAAAATACAGTTAGAACTTTTTCTGGTCATTTGAGGTCATAATTATGATTTCTATCAAATGATTTTATAATTACATTACTTTTCAAAGCAATAGTGTGAGAATACCATTTGAAAGTGCGGACATAAATTGATGAGCTGTTCTGCTTTTCATGTTTTTTATTAATATAAGTAATTATTATATAGAACAGTTTTTTCACTTTTTTAGTTGTTGATCACGTAAAGTTTGTATGCATAGTTTGATATGTAGTATGATGTTTTAGTTCTCACGATTACATATTCATATTATTAATAAAACACAATTCATAATCTAATATTGCAATAGCTAACAAATCAGAGTGGTCACAATTTAGAAATGCATTAAAAATTAGATCAACGTAAACGTCTGTGTTACAAATTGTGACTACTAATGTTCTAATTGGATGAATTTTTGGTCTCGATAAGAAAGCAATGTTTTTTAGTAGTAAAGAAAAAAAACTAGTAAAATTTTTTATTTATCGGATTTTAGTATAACTTTATTTTGTGAACTCTTGTCTAAAACAATTAGTTCATCTTGTTTATAAAGCTCTATTTCTAATATAATTTTTTAAAATTAATTTGCACATTCGAAACTTAATTGAATTCTCATGTCAATGGTAACATATTTTTATTAGTTTTATTCTCTTTATAGCTAATATAATGATCTTTAATTAGAATAAACTGTTTTATCACATATTAATCATATGTCACTGAAGACTACGAATGATTGTTTATGTAAATATCAAATTACACTTCACCAAACAATCTTGTAAATCACTCTGGAAGCGCAGATCATAAGCAAATATTGAAAGAAATTCGAACTTGTTTAAAATGTTTAGTAAACATTAAAAATAATAAAACTTCTGATATGAAGATATAGAAAAAAAAATATTTTAGTACAAGGAAACTATAATATAAGAATTTCAATGAGTTCATTTGATTAATTGGAATGTGTTACTAATTGATTCTGATTCATATTAGATATGACAAAAAAAAGAAAAAAACAGAAAGAAAGAACACTTCATTGTTTGACAGTTTGTAGTGAGTCATTCAACAACAGTAGCAATATATATTTTACAGAGTGTAGGACCAAGTAAATAAACTTAGTATCAGTATAGAAAAAAAGATGCCTTATGGTACTGCTTCCATTCTTCTGTTTTTCGTGGGTCTGTTCTTTTTTTCCTTTCCGTTTATCGATTATTATTTCGTCCGTTCAGCTACTAGTTCTTTCTTTCTTTCTCAGTATATATTCTTCTTTTTTGGATAAAGAGCAATCCTAGGTAGATCAAGAAAAGAAAAGGAAATAATGTTAGGATAATGATTTTTCTTTGTTTGTCTTTGCGACATAGTTATAAATATATATATATGTTAGCTCGTTTTACGAGCTTTACGTTTATTTAATCTATATAACTGTTGTCCTTGATCACATATATATTACGCAATACGAGAGAGAGAGAGAGAAAGAAAAGAAGGAGAGATAACAATAGCAACAATGGAGGATAAAGGAGAGCGATGGAAAAACATTAAGGGATTGGAATGAGAGTGAATCACCGCTAACAATATATCTTCTTAATTCGGTTCTCCTTAGTATAATTGTGCTCGATAACATCATATTATGCACTCACTATTTTTATTATTCCAGTAAGAATATTTTTGTATTCAAAATGTTTCGTATTCGTTCAAAAAAACTTCAAAATTATTATTCAGTTCCACGTACTATACCACAAATATGTTATAGTTATTGTGATAATAAACGACATATTTTATTATTAATACTTTTTCTATTTACAATTCCAATAATTTATTCAATCTCTTATAAATCGATTGAATCACAAATTATTGACGAGACTGACATTTGTTCGAAATTACTTGATATTATTTATAATAGTAATAAAACTTTATGTAGTGAAGAAGCTAATCGTCGTGGCAATAAACAACGAATTATATCATTATCAGTATTTGGTCCAAAAGAAAATTCATTATTTATTGATGAAAAATTTTCTCAATTTATTTCTCCATTAATTGATGAAGCTCGGTTATTATTTCCAACATGGACTATACGTTTATACTCTGATGAATTAACAATAGATAGATTAAATTTAAAAAACTTATCACAATTATCAATGAATATTGATATATGTAATGTTAATCAAATACCAGTTGTAGGTAATGTTGGAGAATATTTATCTGGAAAATTATGGAGATTTTTACCAGCACTTGATCCAATGGTTGACTTATTATCATCACGTGATCTTGATTCACCATTAACACAACGTGAACAAGTTTTAATTGAGCAATTTATTAATTCATCTTATTTATTTTTAACAATACGTGATCATCCGTTCCATGGAATTCCTATACTTGGAGGTTTATGGTCAAGTGCATTATATAGAAATCGTTTACTATTTTTTCGTTTATTTAGTATTTTACTTGATAAAATTAAAGTTCAACAATATTCATTTGCTAATGATCAAACATTGTTAACAGAATTAATATGGCCAAAAATTAAACATCAAGCATTAGCATTTGATTCTTATACATGTCAACAATTTCAAGAAGGAAATCAATATCCTTTTCCAACACAGAGGCCATCAAGAGATTGTCATTTAGGTTGTGTTAGACCTTGTTGTCAAAATTCATCAAAAATTCGTTTAGACAAACCATGTCCTGCAGAATGTAGACCGAAAAATCATCCAGATTGGATTTATTGTTAATTTAGCTTATTTTTTTTAATTAAAATACATTCAAATTATTATAAAAACTATTCAGTTACTTATTTGTCATGACACAATTAGAAAAATTTTTGTAAGAGTATGCGTAATGTATACACAATAGTGTCATAATAGTTTGAACAAAGAAACCCAATTAAAAAATAATTTCTTTTTAAATTTTTTAAAATAAATATTGACATAGAAAAACCTTTTATCTGTTCTAATATTTGTTTGACACACTAAAATTTCAAGAAAGTAAAGATGATGTTTTTGTATTTTATTAAGAAAATGATTTGATTGCTTATTATTTTAAACTTTGGAATCAATTAACAAAATAGCCAATCATTATGTTCTTTTGGTCGACAAATGGACGGACATTGTTTATAAGAAGAAAAATCGAAATTTTGTTTTACTTCGGGTGTACAACATGGTTTTGGACAACCAACAAAGCATGATGGATGTTTACGTTGACTTGGAAAAGGACGAGTATCCGCTCGATAAATATAACGTGACCAGAAACATGTAAATGAATCATGTGCAAGAGAATTATGACGTGCAAGAGGCCATATATAATGTTCCAAAAATAATTGATCACCTCCACCTGAATAAGTATTATAATACTGCTGTATTTGTTTTTCATTATTTGATGGCAAAAGTGCATTAGCCATTATCAATCGATCATTAAATGAAAGACGATTTAATGCTACACCCCATAATCCACCAAGCATTGGAATATTATGTAAATGATGATCACGCATAATATGAAATGCATACACTGTCTTTGATAACCATTCATTAACAGCATGAACTTCACGTTCAAAAATTTCCGAATCAAGATCACGAACCATTGATACACCAACAAGTGGATCGACTAAAATAATTTTCTTTTAATTTATTGAATACTTTGTTTTTTCTTATTCTTAAAGAACTTATGAAAATTATTCTATTTAAATTTTCTTTTTATTTCCAACTGAGCAATAAAATATATCAAAGGAGACTAACTTCTGCCCAGAATAGAAGACTTCCATTGATTTATTGATTTCTCAACACATTGAAACTATAATTAAGACATTTACGTTGTTATAATTGCGAGCAAAAAATGTTAACACATTATTTCTGAACTTCTAAAACTTTAAAAATCATGTGTTAAATCTTTTTAATTAGAAATTTTCAATAAAAGATCCCCCCTCACCTGTTAAAACTTTGTAAGTTTCGATATAAAAGAAGATCTAGAATCTTCTCTTACGTCGAAGGGTTTAATGAATGTAACTATTCTTGTGTTTTTTTTAAGTGCATCATATTGTTGATATTGAAGTCTTGAATAAAATGGATCGTGTTCAGAACATGTGCATCAAGTACACATGTATATATATGCATATGATTTGTATGCTGTTGTACTTTGAATGTCTAATGTCTTTCCGAGTTTTGTACTTTTTTAAAATAAAATACATAGTATGTCTTTATTGTATAAATATTCTTAATTATTTAACTTATTATAATTCTAGTATAATAAATATATATATTTGGTGAAATAAATGCAGTTTTGAAGAAGTTTCTTTATATTCTTTTATTTGTTTAATTTTTGGTCTTTTTCTACTGTCATCAAAACATAAATATTAATATAAACTTGATCATCATAGCCATAACCTATCGATGTTAATCATTAGACCATGTCTATTTTGTAATCGAAAAATAAAAGGATTCCACTATGTTTGAATAGCTGCTAATCTATATATGTAATTTAAAATAAATAAATCAACATGGCATCTTTTATTTAAATATATAAACGAAGTTAATACATTTTACACATGGTCATGGTCCAATGATTAACATTCATAAATAATAATTGTGATGATTAGGTTTATATTAATTATTGTTCTTATAATGAACGGAAAAACCAAAAACTAAATAAATAAAGAGAACTCGAAAAAAAAAACTCAGTGAAAGCTGCATTTATTTTGCATTTATTTATTAATATACATAACGAGATAAGTTCTGTTAATAAACCATCGTCAGGTGTTAAATATTCTACACATATCAGATCATTTTTAAGAGAAAGAAAAAGAAACCAGACTTTTAGCAGAAAATAACACAAAAGAAAAACTTAATGAAAATGAATTGCGTAAAACAACGAATAGGTGTTGTATTAAATATGGATGGTAATAGCAATCAAAAGAATGGATTCAAAATATTAAGTAGAAAATACACTATGTTCCTTGAATAACAATTAAATATAAAAGTTAGCTTTAATTATTAATTCATGTCATGTCATGCAAATGTTTTTTCTCTAAACTTGATTTTTTAGTTTCTACTTACCGGAAGGTAAAAAGCGTTGTATTTTACCAGGTAATTTTTTTATTAAATTTCCTAATACGGGTAAGTCTTCGGTAGAACAAAAATCAAGATTATCATATAATTTTTCTAAATTTTCTATATCATTTTTTGTTTTACTTAATAAATTATAATAATAGACACGTACAATCCATGATGGATAAAATTTTTTAGCTTCATTAACAAATATCTGAATATAAGACCATGTAAGATTTGTTTTTAATTCAATACGATCATTTGATTCATAAGCAGATACACTTAATACATGCTGATTAAATCCTCGTCGAGCTGATCTTTCTGAACAAAATGATTTAGTTTCAGCTAATTTTAATAAATTTCGTATATGTTCATTATTTATTTCATATTTAGGTTGAAGCGAATTAATAAAAATAAATGTAACAAATAGTAAGAAAATAATACCAATAACAATAGGATACCGTCGGCGAAGAATTGATTGAATCGGCATCATATTCATCTATTAAATTGAGTTCATATTATTCATTTTATAAAAAAAATCAAATCTTTTGTTATTTATCTAATACGATTATTGACATGAAACGTAACTAAGCAAAACAGAAATGAAATAAAAAACATCTGCACATATGACGTATTTATTTCTTCAATTCTATGTACTAATTACATACTACATCGCAGCAATGGCTTGAATGAGCAATGAGCACTAGGCAACAACGAACTCTGTTTTCGTACAGCACGATGACAGGTGTTTTTACACAAGCGTATCGACGACTTCCGCACCAAGGACATAAGAAAAGCGAAACTGAAAGAATTTGAATATGCAACTATACTGCGTTAAAGCTATTCTGAAAGAAAAGCTAAATACAGAAGAACAAAAAAAGAGTACACTTACAGAAAGTAAAAAAGAACAAGGTATCGATGATCTATTGTTTGATTGATATATGACGACCTCTAGTCAAATAAAAATCCTATTGGTGTAAGAAATCTAATCAATCGAATTTAATCTTGCAAATAAGTATCAAAAAGAAATTCATTTTTCCGAAATTTTTGTTGATTAATTATCATCATGTCGTCGTGGAAAAAATCAAGCAAAGTTGGGCAAGTTCAACATCGAGAACGATCTCAAGTAAATTTCATTTTATATAAATAATCAATAAAAACAATATATACAAATTAAAATTTCATTTTAGCCTTCAACACGTCAACATTTAGGTTTCCTTGAAAAGAAAAAAGATTATAAAGAAAGAGCAATGTAATTAACATGAAAAAAAAAAAGAAATTTTTCTTTTAAAAATTTCAAATTGTTATTTTGTTTTTAGTGATTATCAAACAAAAGGAAATGTCATACGTGAGCTTAAGAAAAAAGCTTTGGATAAAAATCCTGAAGAATATTATTTCAATATGATCAATACTAAATTAAAAGTATATATATATATGTTTTGTTTTTTCTTAATATTCATTAATCAGATATTTAAACATAATGAAAGAGCAAGATTAAAAATCATGCTTGTTATAGATTGCATAGTGAAATTAGAATGAAATATATTAGTTGATTTATTCTTTTTTGAAACATTTTATTATTTCAAACATTTATAATAGAACTGATTGAGTTGAATATTTTATTGGAGAAAAGTTTATATTTTGTAAAAGGATGATTGATTCATCATCAAAATTTGTTTGTATAAGTTACTGAAGGTTTTGAAAAAAATCCTTCGATAGGTTGTGTGTTATATTATGCACTTAGACCACTTGTTGTTATCATACAAATAAAATTCTCATTTACAGTTACTCAACTTGTAAAATTTTCCTCCTAGGTCTTCCGAACATGATACTAAATCTGATCGTAATGTCGAAATTTTTTTGTATTCAAACATTTTCCATGAACGAAATACTCATCACTGGAAAGTGAATAGTTAACTTTGATACGAACCTCTATGAATAACATATTCTTCTCCTTATAATTGACAAGATTATTTCGAACACGAAAAAGGCTTTTTTTTCTAAATAAATTTCTACAAACATGTTTTTCTACGTTTAGTTTTTTAAAAATTTTCATTAGTGTATTCTAGTCTTTTTCTTTTGATAAAACATTTACATTTAATATTGTCTTATATAATATTTTTAATGATATAGAATGGTGTTCATAGTTTAAAGAAAAAATATAAAGAATATAGTGACGATCAATTAAAATTAATGCAAACACAAGATTTAAAATATATAAAATATAAACATCAAATGGAAAGAAAAAAAATTGATAAATTACAAACATCATCACATTTAATAGATGCTGAATATCGTCCATCTCAATCACATATATTTTTTGTTGATTCACAAAAACAAGGTTTGCTTATTCTCATTAAAAATAAATAAATTTTCTTGTTTTCTTATTTAATATTAATTAATTTAGTTGAAAAATTTGATCCGGTTAAACAAATGCGAACACATCCATCATTAATTAATCGTCGATCCAATCGATTAACAATTGAACAATTAAAATCAACAAAATTTAATTTCGATGAAGAACAAATTAATGTATTTTCTACTGATTAAATTGTTTTTTCTTTTATTAAAAGTTAAATTTATAATTTAGAAACTTCAAAAAATGCGAAAGAAAAAGTATTTAGAATTACAAAAACGAATTGAGCGTGAAAAGAAATTACAACAAGTTGAATTAGCTATGGAAGATAAACTATTACTTAAAGTAAAAAGACATTCTTCTACTTTTTTTAAATTAAATAAGAAATTTTTATTTTAGAATCCAAAACAAGCGGATGATGATGAATTTTGGTCAGACAATGAAAATGAAAAAATAAATGAAAAGAAAAAAGCAAAAATTATACCGCGAAAGAAATAAAATTTTTGTTGTTTTGTTTTTCATTAAAATACAAAATAGAAAAACATGTCATTACTTCTCTTTTTTTTTTGTTTCAGATGAGTTTAAGTTCATTTAATAATAAGGTATGAGAAGATACATTGGAAAACATCAAAGTGAACTTGTTTTTTTTTAAATGAAAGGTTATTGAATTAGGAAAATCAGCCAAACGAAGTAAAGTTCGTTCAATTAGAAAGTTAACCCGACAAATTGAACATGAACGAAAAAAGTAAATAATTTTCATTAAAAATAAATATTCATTTTAGTATTGTTTATAATTAGAGATTCAAACGATGAACGTATAACACGAAAGGTTACAAGAATGATTGAAGAAATTCATCAAATTCGAGTATTAGATTTTGATATAATTTAATTTAAGTTTATGTTTTCTTTTATTGTTTAGAAATTACCTATTAAAGATGTCGTCTTATTTGCCATGGAAAATGAAGGAACCATAGCTGAAGTTCTACAAAAATATAAGGTAAAAATAAAAATGGTTTAATACAGTGTTCGTCGATTTTCTTTCAAATACAATTTCGAAAATTTGAGAAAAGTGAAATTTAGCTGAAAAAAAATTTTTATTTCAAACCAGAGATTTTCACAGTGAGGTTTTTATATTCTGTCCTGCTTTACTGAATCAGACAGAGCAGAGTATTCTGGAAAACCGATACACTGTCTTGGTTGTGCATGAGATGCTAGAAAATGTTTTTTCGACAACTCTTGAGATAAATATTCAGAGACTGGTTCTTGTGCATTTTTTCAAACTACTGTCCCTCTGTATCAAGGCATTTGTGCATTCGAATAAACCAATAATTAATGCAGTTTTTGAAGTCATCTTTTGTCAGATTGCCAATGGTTTATTCTAATGCATTCAATATTGTGTTGTTGTCATCGAAATGTACTTCATGCAGTTGGTTTTTTAGTTTTGGAAACAAGAAGAAGTCGCACGAATTTAGATCTGAAGAATTAGGTAAATTTTGGTGTGACTTCACATGATTTTTGCTCAAAAATATGTTAGTAATCCAAAGGAGACCTCGAAGAACATTTTTTGTCTCCATTCTGATAGAGTTTTGAAGACTTGTGGTAGGTAGCTATTGACCGACCAACTTTTATTTATTGTCTGACTAGATTCTAATGATATAGACTTGATTAAATCAGACTTCATGAACAAAATAGCCAAAATCGTTTGTCTTTACTTTTATTTCGGCAAACTTTGGTTGAATATGGATCCCTTTCGAACATCTACACTTTTAACTACTCTTTTCTTTCCGAATCATAATGATACAGCCATGATTCGTCACCAGTAATCACGTCGAATACACGATGGAAATGACCATCTCAAAATATCTTTATTGACTCACAATAAAGTTGAATACACAACTGTTTTTGATCATCGATCGGTTGATGAGACATTCATTGGGCACAAACTTTGCGTAACTTCAGATGGGCATAAATTATTGACTTGGCCAATGATGAATTAATTATTAGCTAGGATGTCTTCTATCGGCTCGTATGTTGCATGACGATCATTTTTAATAATTGTTTGTGCAGCATTAGTCGTTTCTTTGTCGATAGTAGTTGGAGGACGATCGGGACGAGCATCATTTTCAATAATGATATAGCCACATTGAAATTGATGAAATCAATTGAGAATTGTACGATCTGATGAACTTTGATCCCCTATGCCTGTGATAATCGAGTAGATCTTTCAATGTATATCAAGCTCATTTTCCAGTTGTATCAAATCATTATTCGAAACTGCTTTCGTGACTAATCAAATTTCATAACGAAAATGGTGTATGACGAATCTTAAAGAAATGAAGAATTATAAAGATGTTCAAGACTTAAAAGTCTGAAATTTTCCGCATATTCCTAAATATTTCTAAGCATTATAGTAGAAATCTTTCTCTCAAATTTTGGCTTTTAGGTGAACTGGTCAAAAAAACAATTTCTAGTGTCTTATGTACTTTTTAATCGAGTTCAAAAGCAATGACGTTTGCACATTTCAAAAGTACGCCTATTTTCAAGATGAAACATGTATTCTTTTTCCAATAGTATGACTCTCTTTTAATTCAATGATGATATGAATCTTAATTCTTTTTTCTAATTTATTCATGATTAAGTATAATTTATATTTTTGTTCTATAGCCAAAGAGTGACGATATCAAACAACATGCATTAATACGTTTAGCAACAGAAAAATCTCTTCAATCAGATGTAATATCTTTAAAAACAAACAATGATTATGCAAAATCATGGCAACAATTACTTATAATGTATCGTTCACGATATGAAAAACGTTTAGCATGGAAAGAAAAATCAGAAGATTTTAAAAAAATTGAACAAGCTCTTGTCGATCAACAAAAGGAATTACAAGAAATTGAACAAGCTTTACCTAAACCATTAAAAATTAAAAAGAAAAAAGAGAAAAAAAAATCGCCTATAAAACGTTCAAAACAAGCTGTTGTTTGTGTACTTGATCTTGAAAATAAAACTGCTGAACCATTTGGAAATCATACAAATGATGATGATGATGATGATGATGATAATGAAAATGAAGAAAAACCAACTGAACAACCAGAAAAAATGGAAATTGAACCAAAACCAATTTCATCATCATCATCAACAACAACTATTAATGATCCATTTTTTTTGAATAGTCAACATCAAATAACGTATCAAAAAAGAACAAGTCTAAATAAACATGAAATTGATCTTGATGATAAAACATTTATTGAGCATTCTTATTTTGTTGATGCACTTTCATCATCATCTAATCGACGCGATGGTCGTGGAGATGTTGCAAGAAAAAAATGGGCACATTTATCACTACCAAACCGACCACGTCTATCAAATAAAACATCATCGTCAAATGAAAAATCCAATGGTATATTAATATGTAGTTTTAAAAATTGATAAATTTGTTTCTTTTTTCTTTCTAAATAGGATTAGCAAATAATGATAAATCAAAAGTACAAGATTCAAATAGTAGCCATCTTCATCCATCATGGGAAGCAAGTCGACAAGCTAAATCACAATATTGCATTCAAAAGTCACAAGCGAAAAAGATCGTTTTTAATAATAGTGATGATGAAAATTCTTAAAAACGAAAAGTTTTTTTTTGTTAAATGTCATTGTTTTGAATTAATAAAATTGATTGTTACAATCACATTTACTTTTTTTTACAGTATATCATCAATATTAAATCAATATGTTAGAACGAACAGTTCATTAATTGAAAATTTTTCTATTAGCTTAATAGTATATCAAAATGAGATAAAATATGACATATACCAGTTTCATTTTTCTTTATAATTCGATCAGACAGCATCACAAGATGAATTATAGGGTTATTTATTCTTTACATAGGTTTATAAAAAAAAAACCATCATGCTAACCTTGTTGATTGCTTATAAAAACAACTGCATAAACAGACTACTAATGAACGTTCAAGATACAAATGCCTATCATATGGTATGTTCGTACAACATTAGGAAGGTTAAATCAATCATATAATCATGTGTAATACTTTGTTTCTCCTGATGTCATATATTCTTAGTGAAAAATTTACTTATTGTATTGATGGATAATGTCTGCGTTTCAAGATGGATCAACAATTTTCTTTTTTGTTGTTTATTATTTAATCATCATGTTAGAGATATCATTGCCAGATATGGTTACTGTCCTTCATGCATTAATAAGACAATAAATTAAGCGACGATATAGACAATATCAAGCAAAATAATCGTACCATTACGAACTAGAATTCAAAGCTATAGAGAATAAATCTATTAAAATTAAAGGACATTTCTATTATTCGTTTTCAATAAAAAAATTTTTTCATATAGTACTGATACGTTCTAGGTCAATGACAATTGAAAAGTATGCATAATCAAATGACTCTCAATAATCATTATCATCATTCTCTGCATCAGCGGGGGCATACACTTTGTCTCTTTTCTTTTTCTTCTTATATCAATAGAATATGTCCATCTGTGACCAGCTATCACAGTTAACAATAACCATGCTCCTCCTTCTTTACAAAAAAAATAACATATTCCTTTTTCTTCATCATCAATTGGGTGTTTAAATTTGTGCGTCAGTTGTTGCCACCAGTTAGCAAATGAAAAAAATGAGTTTTTTTTTTTTAATTCTTTTTTCCTTTATATTCCGAATGATATATAAATACAATGATGTTCACTCTCTTTTTTAGTTTTTTTTTTTATTTAGTTTGTTCACTAAATCGTCTCTACGTTTTGATTGTTGCTCAGAGAGTCTGTATTATTATTTTGACTCTTTGACAATGGTCAAAATCTTAAACGGTTTATACACGTCGATATATATAGTGCATATTGAAAAAAAAAGCCCTTAGAAATGATCAGCAGAATTCTATTTTATCATTGAAATGAAATCTAATTAAGTGTAACAAATTCAATTCAATGCATTTGAAAACGAGGTCTAAACAGCGCCGTTCGATTCGTGAATGGTATGAAGAGTTTCGATCAACAGCTAATAAACATATTCATACATTGGGTAATTTTATTTATAATCGAGAACACCATGAAATATTTGGACGTGATGGAAAACGATGGAGTATGATAGAAAAAATATTTCATTTTCTATTTTCTCATAATTTCTATCTTAGGCAAATTAGCTGCTTTCTATTTTTGTTTCTATGTTGTCCTTGGTAGCTTTTTTTGTTTGTATTTATCTATATTTATGTCACTCTTACCATTAAATCAACCAAGATATATAGGCAAAGATAGTCTATTAACGTCTCGTAACAATCCACTTTCACCAGGTGTTTTACTACTTAAGAAAGAAAAATGATTTGTAATATATTTCTTCGTTTATTAAGGACTTAGTTTTCGACCGCAAGCTAGTTTCAATCTAAATGATGTGCAGACATTGATAAGTTTATCATCTAATGATGAACAAAGTCAAAAGGAATCAATTAATGATAATATTGAGATTTATATAAAGAATCTTGATGAATATTTAAAAGTTTGTATGTGATAAATAACTTCAAAAAACAAAGAAAACGTACAATTTAACTTTGTCGTTTATGAAAATTCTATTCATATTAGATAACAATACACGAAGCTCTAAAAATTTCACTATTCATGATGTAGGTGATTGTAATTCAATTAATCATTATGGTTATAAAAATGGTAAACCATGTATTTTAATAAAAATAAACAAAGTTTGTTTGTTTGTTATTGTTTTTTTTTCGTTATAAACGATTTTAGATTTCTTAGCTTATCGGTTTTATACCAGAGATTGATAGAACTGATGCTGATAATAAAACTGAATCAGAATGTATTGGTATTCCTAATATTCCAGTTCGATGTATGGGCGAGGTTTGTTTCAAAGTTTTTCAAATAATATTCAACAATTTATGTATCTAAAATAGTATCTATTTGACCAAGAAATGCTTGGCGACATTGTATATTATAGTGAATCAGGTTCAAGTGATGTATGCGGTTCAATTGATATCAAACATTTTCCCTATAAGTATTGAATAATTTGTTTTTTTTCTTTACTTTAATTTTTTCTTTAATAAAATTTATCTAGTGGCAAAGAAAATCGAAATGATGTTTATCAAGCTCCATACGTATGGGTACAATTTAAAACTATAACACCATATGTATTGATATCTGTTGAATGTCGAGTATTTGCTGCTAATATATTTTATGATAAAATTGCACAACGAGGCAGTATACGTTTTCAATTGTATCTTAATAAAAAAATATAGAATTTAATATCTTTACATGCATATATATACATAGAATCATCAGATGTATTGCTGCAAGTACATATGTTTATTATGTACAGATGTTCATGTCAGCTATAAACGTGACCTCAGCTGCAAGGCTGGAGTATATACTCTTTCGTAAACCTTCTATCCGTCATTTATTACTAAGACTCATCAGTTCTCATTATTAAGGGAACTGGTTATTATATGTTTGCTTTCATTCTTATTCAATATACAATAGGTTATAGCAGATGAACAGCAGTTTTGTATATACATTATTTAACTAGTCTATCAGTCCATTCGCTTTAATTCTATATTAACTTCCTACACACATATGTACGGATAGTTTGCGAGTAAATACCGTACGCGTAATCGTAGAGAGAGATATTATTCATGGGAGAGTACCAATCAACCTCAGCTATCCTTTTTCTCTACACTATACTTCTTTTCATATTGATGATGAGAAAAAAAGAGAAGAAAGAAAGAATTCTTAGGGAAACATTTCCTTCTATTCTCAATCATTCTTACTTCTCGAATAATAATATATACACATACACATAATACAACTCTTGTGTATTATCATTTATTAAGTCATCAACACATATCTAGATGGCATCAAAATTGAATGTTTTACTTTTAATTACTGTCTTTTCATGCTATCAACTGTTCTTTATTAAAGTAAGTAAATTTGAAAAAAAAAATATTCGTTTTATTATAGAAAAAGAAAAAAGCCTTTCATTTTTCTCGTCTTTGTTAATGACAATTCTAAAAATATCTATCGAAGTTCAACAAATACTTCAAGTTCTATAGCAAATTTCTATTGACATACTTTTCAGTCCAGACATTTCGATTATCTCCATCTGTTTATATACAGTCATGAAATCAATTAAAACAGACATATATGTTATTTCAAGATATCTATTTTTACCATGTATAATAACTGTGCGATAAATATCTTCGTCCTCGATAGAAAACAACAATTAATCAAGAGACAAACATCTTTCTTTATACTTGGCAACATTACTAGGACACAAAATTCTTGATCATTACGCCTCTACTAGAAATCCTCTATATACTGGTTATTTTCCCAGCTTAAAATGTTAACTAAATATATCAGTTAAAGACAATGTCTGACTTGTTTTAACATCTGGTGGTGGTAGTTGTAAGAACAGACAAATATCAACATTACATATACATGTATTTCAATCGGATTGAAAGTAAAATTCTCTTGAGATTATTATTGTTTATGTAATAAGTTCCAAGGAGCTTTCAAACAAATTATTTTCTATACGGTCTTTAATTGCATCTATTACATAATTTGAAACAACAAAAAAGCATTAAGAACTACAATTAGGTTAGCCAATATTTTTAGTAGGATATGTAAAGATACTTTCTGTTTAATGTAAGTACATGACACTACTTGGTATGGACTGTATATGTATCTGATCGCATGTTAAGTGTTGATAATAATGTAGGTGTTGCGAGATATCTTTTCAATGAAATAATGCTAGAGTTGACGCGTCAAGGTAATAAGATAAACAAAGAATGTTGCCTTGACTTAACCAATGTCATTTGTTTATTTAATTTAGGCTCAATCTGAAGTAAAAGATGTACCAAATGAAGCATTAAAAGTGGTTGACGAACAATTTATAAATGATTTTGAAGGTCAATATTCATATCCTTTATATTTTTTTTATTTCAATAAAATGAATTCTGTTTTTTGTTTTCTTTTTGCAAAAATAGATCGATGTGCAAGTACAAAATGTCGTGATGGTGAAACATGTATATTAAATAAAGATGGTGATGCTGAGTGTGCTTGTCTTACACAATGTGAAGATCCAAAAGATGAACGTTTAATGGTAAAATAAAAAAGTTTGTTTATTATATAATATTTCCAATAATATTCTATTAGGTATGTACAAAAGCTAATCATACATATACAACCGATTGTGAATTCTATCAAATGCAATGTTGGTGTCGTCGAAATGATGAACGATGTACACGTCGAGAAGCTCTTACAGATTCAATTGATTATTTTGGACGATGTCAAAGTAAAAACAAGCCCCCAAAAAAATGATTTGATTTTTGATTGTTTGAATTTAGACCTTGGTGTTTGTACGGAATTCGAATTAGAAGTCTTTCCAAAACGAATGACAACATGGCTTGGAGAAATTCTTGATACATTGGTTTGTTTAAACAAAAAATTTTAGAAAAAGATTTATAGAATATTTGATTGAATTTATTTGTTTTTGTAGTTTGTTCGTAAAGATCTTAATGCTAAATATGAAGTATTAGTTAATGAAGCACGCAAAATGAAATTATCAAATACAGAAAAGTGGTGGCGTAATGCTGTACTTTGGGAATTTTGTGAACTTGATCGTACACATGATAAGTAAATTGAAATTTTTAAAATTGAAATCACTTATATCATTTATATAATTATATTTAAAGTTCAGTGAATAATGAAGAATTAGCTCGTTTTGTTCGATCACTTAAAGTACTTGAACATTGTATTCAACCATTTTTGGATCATTGTGATACGGATAATGATAATAAAATTTCATCGGATGAATGGGGTACATGTTTAGGTTTAGATAAAGGTAACCATTGCAAAATTTATTATTATTGTTTTTCTAATAATTATTTCTTTAGATGATATGACTTTCTTAAAAACATTCTGTTCACATTAAATCAACAAGACTGTTTCGGTTAATATTTTATGAACAGTATACCGATCAGAAAGCATGTGTGTGCGTGTGTGTGATTATTAGTTTAGAATGTTTTTCTTGCATATCGTTTTATCAATAAATAAAAATCATATATAAATCACGCTATAGAATAAACTTGTTATTTTTTTTGAATTGCCTTAATTATAAAATAATATGTTTTCTTGTTTTTAAAAGTTCAAGGTGATATATAGGACTTTTGTATTTAGTTATTTCATGATATTCTAAAATAATTGCGCGTTATTTCTTGTATATGACGGTCTATTATTATTTTTAATTGTCATCAGTTTGTAATTAGTAAAACGAGCTTCTAATAATTTTTTGAAATAGATATCATATCAAACACAGTATTATTGTTGTTAACTTGAACAATATCGTTTAGTAATCTCATTCAATCGCATTATATTCAATTATTTCATTGTTTTTTAGAATTAAAATCTATAATCATATGATGAGTATCACGAGTTGAATATATCGTACGTCATTCAATAATAATAACAAGCAATTAATGTTTTTATTTGACTATTTGATTCATCCGAGATATGACACAGAAAAACATAATGTTTATGGTAATCTAATGAGCAATAAAATATTTACCATGAGTACTCAAAAAAAAATATCTTTTTCTAATTAGCATCTTCCTTTTCTTGATTACTCTTTCTTTTATAGCTGTGGTTTATTCTGCGGTAATTGATAATATTTTTTCATCTCGGTTGACTGCGTTTTGATCTTTCGATTGATTCTAATGTGCTAGTGATTGTTACATAACATCATATATATATGTCCTAGTCAGGTTTTGTTTGGTACTTATTTCATAAATCATATCGAAGCGACATACTTATATAAGCTATCTACGTTATTGATTAAATTTTTTTATTTAATACAAAATCAGAACGTCATCTTAATGGCTTCTACTGTCTTGATCAATAATCCTGCAATTCAATATCTTTTACACCAAGCTGATGAATTAACAAATTCAACATTGGGATCGTCTACGATGGTTACAGATATTAGTGGCGAACAATATTTGGCATCGAATTCATTGAATATCAATGATTTGTCAAACTTGAATGAATTCAGAGTTGAAGAAATTGACCAAGCAACAGTCAGCCAAATTTCTCAAGCATTATCATCAGCAAATGCTCATCAACAATATCAACTAGTTGATCAAAGCAGTGCACTCAACGTTGTGGTTGATGAATCAACCGGAGTATTAACACCAATATCGAATTATTATGGAGAAATTTTTCGCGATCCTAATCCACTTGAAGTTATCCGACGACCACCAATACAAGGTCCAGTTACGTATCGTCAAAATGTTTCGGTACGCTTTCTTCAACCACCGCCAGCTCCAGCACCAGGAGTAAGTTTTATTTAAAAAAAAACTAATTGAAACTTTTCTTATTCTTTTTCTAATTTGATAGCCACTGATTATCAAAGAAGTTCGTCCACCACAAGTATGAAATATTATGATTTTGAAGCTTTCTCTATACAGTTTTATTTTAAATTAGCCACCAGCTCCTCCACCACTTGTCGTTCGACAACGTGCACCTCCAATTCCAACACCTCCTCCACTTATTCTTCGAGAACGACCACCAAGAAGTCCTCCTCTAATTCCTTCACAAACACTCATAAAAAAATTACCTCCGATTCCCGTTCCACCTCGATCAGTTATTGTCGAGCGTTTTTCGGCATTGCCTCCACGACCTCGTGATATTTTTATTGAACGTTGGTTACCTTATTCCAAAGAACCTCCACAACGTAAAGTCATAGTACAGCGAGCTCCACCACCTCATCCTTATCCTGCACCACGCAATGCAATCATTGTTTATGATCCAGTACAAGCTCATGTTGTACGTTCAATACAAAAATTTGGTATTCAACCACAAAATCCTGAAGAATATAAACTGCGATACGGAAATACATTATTAGATCCATCAACATTAGTAGCACAAGCACAACATATTGGAATCATTGAAGATCTTGTATGTAATCATAATTGACGTTATTTTTCTATACTTATGAGTTTTGTTTCATTTTTCACAGAGTCCACCTTTAAGTGGTTACAATCAACAATATCTAACTAATATTTCTGAGTACTTTTGGAACAATACTGAACCTATACTGGAACCTCACTATGAATATAAGACAATTGGATGGGAAAATCAAATAGAAAATAACAACAATGGACAAGTTCAAGTTTTTTGGACTGATCGTAATATAAGAAAATTCTCTATTCTTTTTTTTGTTTTAAATCTTATCTTTTTTTCTCTAATTTTAGCATACGAACATGTTTCCGTGACTCTTCAACGTCTTGGGTTTCCAGTAGATTGAATGGTTTTGAAATTTTTGTTTCCATTGACACTCAGAAGAAAAACTATATGCATATATACTTTCTCTCTCTAACCACATATGTCGAATTTTATTTTCATGTAACAAATGTATCTCATATATCTTCCTTTTTTTTCATCTATTTTATTTATTTCATTTATTTCATTTATTTGGAAGGTGATGGTATTAATTTAAAAAAACATATGCAACAAAAATAATTATCATACCATTAGAATAAATAAACAAAAACCGCAGAATTAGTTTTATATTTATGTGTCGTAGTGGGAAAAGGAGATTCTATGATAAGATCATAATATGATGTTTGTTTTCTTACGGCTCATCCTCCTATTAGATAGCTATTTTTGCCCCAGAACAACTGATCAGGCTGACAATTTCAGGATATGTGTGTTCGAATCTTTCAACTTCACAGTAAAAATATATACCAATAATCAATAGAGACAATGAATAATCAATTTTTTATATAAAAGTATCAGTGAAAAATTCCAATTTTATTAGTAAAATACAGATTTTATCAGCAAAAGAAATAAGTTTTATTCGTATAAAGATTATTTCAGTACAAGAAAAATAAATAATAAAACCACAAAATAAATAAAAAGTTCAATTATTGTACTAGCAATGCAACTTTAGCTTTTGCTTTTATAACAACAACATGTTTACATATATAATTCTTAAAAAGGCTGTACAATGGTATACTAAGTTTTTTTCAATCTGAATCATTCTTCATTCCTACATATCAAATATCAAATAACTTTTTGAATTAATAAAAAGCTGTCTACTTCTTATTTTCTTATTTATTTTTGAAGAATCATTGAAAACATAACCCTTTGATAAAGTAAAGTTGCTTCCATAGAAAATATTTTTGCATCAATAAAGGAAGAATCTCATTTAATTGGTCAATTAGTGACAATATTTGAAGCTATTGTCAGAAATCTTGATAGAGCATGATGTTCTTTAAATGTTTGATCACCTTTGTTTGTTTTATTGATTGCCTCTAAAGTGCTAATGTGTGAAAATACTCATCAAGCGAGTACGATGTGCGTATATGAGTATTCAAGGTAATACTCATGTTTGTTCTATCGCAGAATATATAACAAAACATGTATACGCTTGCGCATACCAAAACAGATTAAAGTTATGTAATAGAGTAAAATGACATGATATAACACAATAGACAGAAACTGTTTTTTTTTAATGTTTTGTCTAATTTGTCCTCTATTCTTTACTGTTGAATCATTCCCAAGTGGAAAAATCTTACAAAAGATCATATAAAAGCTTACTGTAAAATTTAGTATTTATATGACTATAAAGTTCTTGCAAAGTTCGATAATCTGAATCTTTTAAGATTTTATACGATCGTATAAAATCATAATATTAAATATCACTTATACAACTAGCTTTGATAACAATAATTTTGTGCCTTTAAATAAATATCTAAACGATTAAATGTTTTCAAATTCAAGTACAACTTTTTTTAGCTTTGAAAACATATATTTTATGTTGTGGTGTTGACGGCTAAAACATCATTCTACAGATAATTGAATGAATTTGAGTAAATAGAAGTAGATTTTCTTGTGCTTAAATTTTTTTAACTTAAGATGTTGGTGAGTGTGGATATTGTTGAAACTTAGTAAATAAGCTATTTATGTCGAACAAAACCATTCTATGTTCTGCCATATTTGGATTCAAACTTTTTATAGACTCAATCAACTAAAATGTGCCCTCAAGCTTATGATTATTATTTCTGACTGGCTGTATTTTCGTAGGTAGAAGTTTGCCAAGTCGATTATTATAGTTACCTATTGCTGACATGACAAACCTTAATGGTAATCCTGTCTTATAGATCTTGGGCAATTCATACATTCTAGCACACTGAAAAACGCACAAACTAAGTGATTTGTATTCACTTTCAGATAGAGAATCTCACATTATCATTCTTCTCAGTAGATTTATCAATCAATTCTCCTTTTTTAATTATTGAAGGATGATCTAATGTTTCAAATGTTGAAGAATCATTAAATATTTCCAGCATTCTATCAACATATTCTTTGTGATAGAGAATGGCAACGCCTTTAGTTTTATTGGATCTTTTTATATGAATCGTTTTATCTATTGTGGGATCTTTCAACATTGATAGTGATTCTTTATTGATCTTATTGTTTAGTCTGACCTCTTTCCCTGTGTTTGTCTTAAATCGATCAAATATCGATATCAATTTTGTAGCATATTGTAATTGTTCAGGTGTCAAGTTGTAAACTGTATTTTCATCTGCAGTAGTTCTTTCTCTTTCAATATGTATTGGTCTGTAAAATGGAATAATACACTAGAGAAATTAGACAACTAGCTACTAAAGTAAAATCAACAACACAAGTAATAACAATTCAGAGATCATCACCAGTTGTACACTAGTTTTTCAAGAACAGAGATGAAAGACCGAAAGATCTTCAATCAAATATCGTATATCAATTTAGTTTCACCACTTGTTCAGCTATATAATATCATTATTTAATTCTTGTATTATATAATTTATTTAAATCAACTTGATGACTTTCAAGTAAAAATAAACATGATGCATATGCATGAGTTTTAGTTAATTTAAAATTGTGTTCAATTAAACGTATATATAATTCATTATATTCTGTTGTTGTTTGTCCAAGTAATATACTAGATTTACATAAATTATAACTTATTAATAATATCATTACATCATCTTCATCACATAAATCATATAAATATGATTGATGGAAATAAATCAGATAGATATATAAATGAACCTATTAATTCATATTTTAATTGAATAGTAAAACTTATTTGAATTTTGTTGTTAACCAACAAATATATAGTTCAATTAGAATTTCTAATGAAAATGTTAAATCAACACTGTGACGAGAAAATAAACTCTAAATTATATATTTTTAAAGGTGGATGTTCATTTTCTAATTTTCTGATTGATAGAAAATATTTCTCATATTTTAGACTTTATTAATAGAATACAAGACGTAATTAGAATATATTTGAAATTATTGATATAATCTNCATAAATATAAGCATTCATATAAAATAATTTTTTACTCTTCTCATTGTTTAGATGAAACTTCCATAATTCGTACATTGAAAAATCAACTTTTATCACTTACTATCGATATTAGTACAGACAGAACACAACATAATCTAACAAACAATAATGCAATTATATTTAATCGTATCTTTACTATGTTCCCTAATTTACAATATTTAAATTTTGGTCCATCTTCAATTTGCGATGAACGATTATCCATTTGTTTGAGAGCTTCAACTGTTATTTCTACAAATTTGTGAGAATTACATGTCTCCTTGAGAACTTGTCATCATTGTCTTTATTTCCTTGATGGACATTTCAATCAACTTCGTACACTTTATGTTGATGTCAGTGTCATCGGCTATGAGAGTAGAAGAGTTAACAACATGGTAAATTATTTTTTGAATTAATATCTAATTTAAATGAATTAATAATATTGTTTTCTTCTACAAAAAACTACCTAGTTTAAAATGCTTTTGGTTACACTGTAAAAGAATAACATTTGTTTATGATGAATTAGTTTTACCACTTTTACATCGAATGTCAAATTTAGAAAAGCTTGATTTGTATATTACTGTGGCTCAAAGAAAAACATTATTTGATGGCCATGATTTGAAGATGAATATTATTAATCATATGCCACAATTAAACAAATTCACATTTAATATTTGTTCATTAAGTAGTTTTTATAATGAAATTAATTTACCATCAAATGAACATATTCAAAAGATATTTAGTAACTTTAACAATAAACAAATTATCTATTGGACTGATTATTTTCCAAAAGAAAAACAAGGTTATTGTCATATTTATTCATATCCATATCAACTGAAATATTATAATATGATAACGAATAATTTTTCAGGTGGAATATTTAAATATGTTCGTCAAGTGTTATTATATGATGAACGTCCTTTTGAACATGAATTTTTCCTTCGAATTGAGAAATTATTTCCATTCATGGAAGAATTAACTATACGTAATCATGAACAACAAATTAATAAACAATTTAGAAAATTAAAGAATGAAAATCAAGATTTGTCAATCGTTAAATATCCTTATCTTAAACAACTTGATCTTATTCAAACGTGCATAGATTATTATGAACAATTCTTATTCGATACTAAAATGGATTTAGCATTTGGTGTTCGTGTTTATATGCGGTATAAATTAGCAAAAGAAGTGACACAAAATTTCACAAGAAATAGAACAAGAAGTAATTGTGCAAAAATTAATTATGTAAATTTATGTACACGAATACAATTTGCTGGATATTCTGACAACTTTTCTGATGGAAAACAAGTTCCTGAGTATATAAAAGACTATTTTCCTCATACACAAATAGATTGATTATTGTTAATTTGTTATTTAAATAAAACATGAACAAAAGCAGATTGAGTTATATAAAATTAAAGCATTGAAACAGAGAGATAGAAGTAATAAAGAATAATGATTGAAAATAGATACTGGATAGGCAATTGTTACAAATGAAAATATTCTATCTGTCTGTGTATACACTTTAGAAAAAAAATTGAAATAACTGGTGATGCAAAAGTTTTGCATTAATTTTCTTTTCAGTATAGCATGGCAACAAATCTTCATAGATACTTAATCTTTGTTTTGTTAGAACGAGCAAGGTGTCTACTACAAAAGTATGTAAAAATATTTGATTTAAAATGGTTACCAAAGACTAAAAAGCCTTAAGAATAAGTTTGACCCAAAAAAGTGCCTTTCAACTTAACTCAAAACTAGAGATGAGAAGTGCATTTGTTTTATTTTTTTTTTGTACTCGGCTTTCGATGTTTGGTGGCACGTTATATGTGAGTCTGACCAATGCAACGTGGACTTATTAATCATACAAAAACATTCCAGTTACGAAACTACAGACTTCAAAGGAAACAGTTTTATTAAAAAGTTGATTGTTCGTCTACAATGTCCAATGAAGGTTTTCTCATAACGTCTAATAGAGAAACTAAATTCTGTTTTATATAATTTGCTTTTGTAGAGGACTCAATAAGCTTTAATTTCATATAAAATCGGCGGTTTCTGCTAACTTCAATGTTGGAAGAAATCTTATTTTTCGAAGTCATTCATTAGTTGTGAAAAATTTGCACTAACAAAAGGTGTTAGAAAAATGTTGATTTCGAACTCAACCGGTCACTTGAAAATCTTATTTTTGCGCGTTTACAATGCTCGATGGTAGTGCTACAAAACCCGATAAAAGTTGAAAGAAAAGACCAACTTTCTTTGTAGATGAAATTTCTTCTTCTGAATTCCAGAAGTTGAAAAGCACTTATCAAGTCCAACCTGTTTTTAAGACTTTTTAGTTTTTAGTAAACATTTTGAATCAAATATTTTTTACCCAATTTTCTATTAGACACTTACCTGTTTCCAACGAGAAAAAGATTAAGTCTCTATAACGATTCGTTGGCACGCTATACTGAAAAGAAAATTAATGCAGAACTTTTGCATCATCCGTTAGTTTTAGAAATAAATAGTTTGTGAAATTAACATCAGATAAAACCAAAAAAAGTTTCTGATCTACAAATGCTTATTATGGAAGTTAATGGGGAAGAATTTATTAAAATTATTGTCATGAATTACAGAAAGAAAATCAAGACTAAAATTTCTGACATTTTCCCCTTCTTTTTATGCATTGTGATTCATTACAGTCAACATTATCTTGTTACATATATAACCACTTTGTTAAACTATATGTGATGAAATTGAATGATCAACACGATTATTTGATGATGATTATGAAGTAAATCAAGTAATACAACGAACATTTAAAGAATAAGTAACAAATGTAATGCAAGGATGATTTTATTGTAAAACAAAAAATGATTGATCATTATTTTTGAAAAACTTAAAATTTCTGTTGATATTGATTAATAATAACATGATTAATATTTGTATTTAGTTCACTAAATGTTTATTCATATGTATAACAAATAGTAAGTCTTTTGTTTTTCTTATATGAAAAATATTTATGATGATTTATCTTCTTGTTTTAATTTACTATTTGGTATGAGAACTCGTTATCGTACTTTCTTTATCGAAATAAATTAAGTAAATAACTGAAGCTAGTAATGATATATTATATATGAAAGACAGTGAGATAGGCTTGTCAACGCCTAAAACAACTTGGTGCACCGTCAGCTGTTGCGACAGTACAAAAAACTCAAGTTCTCAGGCGTTCTGCTAGAATTGCTGCAGACAAAGAAGTTTCAAATCTCATATGTTGAATTCAAACGTTGTAATGAAGAATACATAGGTGCTACATCAAAAGCAACATCATTTCATGTAAAAACAAATAAGAAAAATTCACTTTTTGTAGTGAAAATAAAATCCATTTTTTACACTTTTGTATGCCATTGGAAGTCTTTCGATAGAAGAAAAACGTAAATATCATTTAAGGAAACATTAATCAATTTTAGGATAACAATTTTTGTCGAAAAGGAACAAGGGATTGTTTGTTCTATCAGTCGCATTCGTTTAGTTTGAAAAGACTCAATATTTAAGGTTATGGGTGTCAACCTTGCTAACACTAACACTCATACCCACGCTCTTCATCTTCTAGCTAGTGTTCTCTATATAAAACGACCATTGTTGAGAGATTTATCGTGTCTGATTAATTTTATTTGTACTTGCTTTCAGATTACTCAAACTAAAAGAAAAGGCGATGATGGAACTTCAGTAAAAATGGTATATTTACTGAACCACAATAGCTATCAAAGTCGAACTTATGTAGATCAATCGGAGATACCTTAGCCTATCTATTTATGCTCCAAGAATTAAAAAGCAACTGAAATATCGTATACTTATAGTCGATTCTTTGAAACATTTCGAAAGTACATCACATTCAATGTATGACAGGTCCTTGATTCTTTTATAGATTTGTGTCCCGCACCGTTCTGTATCAGCTCCTAAAAACCGTAAGTCTCTAGCTGTTTGCATTCTTGAATTATTCAAAAAACATAGGAGCACATTATATTTCTAAATGTATAATTGGCTGTATCGTGACACCTGTTACTCAAAATAAAAAGGAATCATAAACAAAAGACAGACGACGAAAAAAAAAGGAAAGAAACATTAGTCAGGCTTTCTTGATCTAAATATTAATGCACAACATTTTTATTAATTGACTTTTAAATCTATTTCGCTAAGAATTGATATTCCACCATTAGTTCCATATGATTTATTATGATCAGTAATGCATAATGTTCCAGTTGATAAAAATGTCATTGAATATGGTTCTCGAATAGAGTTAAATTTATGTTGTTCAACTATCGAATCATTATCAATTGAAACTAAGCAATGATTAACTTTATCAGGTATTAAACATTTTCTTGTACTATCAACATAAATTGAATATGATTTTAATGTTGGAGGTATATTCGAAATCACGTCTGATGTGCTTTTAATTGGATTCATTTTTTCAATTTGAAATTTATCGTTACAACATGTTAATATAAATGATGTATTATCGGGTAAAAAATATGCTGCATAAGGATAGACTTTGTTGTAGGGTTGTGATTGCAACGGATACACAGCTTGCTGATTTTTTTTGTGAAATGACCACTCACCAGCGTAAGCTAGATCTTTATCGAAGAAAACAATACGCTCACCAGATGGATCACATGCTAAATAGAAAGATTTTGTTTTTCAAAATAATGTAAACAATGTTATGCAACTGATTAAAGTCAAGAAGTATAAAATATATTAATGAAATTATCATAAAAATTCGATCCTTGTTTTGTTTCTTCGTGTTCGTTTTGATTAAATTCACTATGATTTTACTTTGTTACATTTATCATAGTATTCAGAACTCTTGATAGAATTTGTTCAGCTTTTTATTTGAAAAAGAAGTTTTCATATATTCATTTTGTTTTTTATGCATCCTAATTAACGACATCGAAAAAGTTCACATGTTCGTTAATATTAAGTCCTACTTTCCATGACAGAAAAGCATACATGTAAATAATCTTCTCAAAATTCATTGAAATAGTGTCACGATTACTTATGTCTCAAGGTTTCATAATAAAACAATAACAGAAACTATTTTTTTGATGAATCTTATTTAACATATATAGTCAATGAATAATTACTTTGAAAAGTACATATTCATATCATAAGAAATATCTAAAAAATACCATTGAAAGATACCTGCAATAGTATTTTGTTCTTTAATATATTGAATATTCCATGGATAAAATCCTTTAAGTTGACTTTTTGCAACAACTTGACTTGTATTTAAATCTAAAATAATAACTTCTTTTTTGGTAGCAACAATAGCTTGTGATGAGTTTGATGAATAATATCGAATATCTTTTGGTGTTGGTAAATCCTTATATATTTGATGAACAATACCATTTATATCAATAAGTAAAAGTGAATCATGATCAAAATTTGCAACCAATAAACGATCATCAGTTAAAGTGCAAATACCTGTTGGAGAACCAAACTTTCCATAATCATGATTAAAAGTACATGAAAGTTTGGATAAAAACTTGTTATATCTATATTTTTGCAAATCATAAATAAGTGAAGTTGTTGTTTTGATTTCTGGATCATCTGTTACTGATATTGATTCATTGGTCGTTACTTGTGTTTTATTCGAAGGTAATTTTTCATTTAGATTTGTATTTGTGGATGATGATAAAGAATCGAACTAAAATTACATCGAATAAATTCGATTAGTATTTTGAAACTTACTCCGACAGTTTGTTTTGATGTTTGTTCTTCTTGTGAGTTAATTATTGTTAAAGGAACAAGTGATGGATGAGAATGATATTGTTGATTTACTGTTACATATTCATTAGAAACACTTTGTTGTTCTTGTAATACAACTGGTAATTGAGTATAAGGTGTTTGTATCATACTCATATCAACATTATGCTGTAATTGTGGCACTGTTTGGCCAGTAATATGTTGTGATTGTTGTGTTACATAAAATGATTGATATTGTTCAACTAATTGTTGTTGTTCTAATGTTGCCATTACTTGTTGTGGATCATCAGCCTAACATGAAAAGAAAAAAAAGTAGATTTTAATTTAAAAAATATGTTTTATTTACAACTGGTGGGCAAAATGCACTTCGCAGTTGTCGTTCTGTATAATATCCAAAATTGCCTTGTCTATTATTCTCATTAAAGTTATTGGCATTCTCATATGAATTTGTTTCAGTTTTATAGTTCGACATGATGGTATCTAAAATTAATGGTATCTATTAGAATTAAACTTGGTGACGAAGATAGTGACATCAATAATTTTTTTTAAACCTTTTTTTTTCCCTTTAAGATGATTTAATGAATCATTCTTTTACTTAGTTTGTTTACCTGATCGGAAGAAAAAAGTTGATTTATTTTAAATACAGTCATTTGTTTATTTTATGATTGGTTCAAAATAAAGCCAATCCAGATTGTAGAAGTTGAAATCATTCCTTTGATTTTGTTAAACATATACCAAACAAAGGAAGATCATTTCAATACAACGAGATTTTTATTTCCTTTTTCTCAAAGACTAAATTAACATGTTTCCTAATGCAGCACCAACGGGATCAATACAACGATCTTTACCACCTGAATCTCCAGTTGCAAATTGGAATGTATTTGTATATCGAAAAGTTGAACCTACTCATACATTTCATTCGTATGATGTTTCTCAATCACAAAATCCTCAACAAGCTAATTCATCATTTTATATTCAACTTCAACAACACTATAATTCATCATTATCAAGTCATTCAAATATACTTCACTTACGATATAAATCACTACAACAAAAAAATACTGTTGATTCATACACACTTCCATTTACGATATGTTTATTAGATGATATAAAATTAGCACAGGATACAGCACCACTTGCATCAACAGGAGGAACATCATCCTCAAGATTTTATAATGCTGACCAACAAACAGTTCGTAAGTTTAAAGAAAATAAATACTTACTAAACTTTCTTTGAATAACTTCTTCATGAATAATAATGTAGCAAAGCGATTTTCGAAGAAAAAAACCTAATGTATCATGCAGATCTTTTTTATTAGAAAAACTCTATGTTATAATATACTAAAATTCAAAATCGTAAGAGTTTCTAGCAAGGTTAACTCGAAGCAGTCAACATTTTGAAGAGAGGAGTTTGTTGCGTTCTTTTTTTTACAACGGTGGAATATGTTTCTTTGCGGTTGAACCATTACTGCTTTTTCAATTCAAACGTTCTCATCAAATGGCATACATTAATATATCGAATCTAATTGTTTTAAGTTTCGAATTTCATAAGGATACTTTACAAGCGAAATATGCATAACATTTCATTTTTAACAAAACCAGTTAGATTTTAGAAATTATTAGAATAAGAATAATTTGTTTTTCTTTTTTGACTGAGCAGAAGTTTTATTTCTAGTTGTATCAACAAATACTATCAAGTCATATGAATTGTTACTAGTTATTGAAAAGGGAAATGTCATAATGATGTCACATGAATCATCGCGGAAATCTGTCAAACTAATTGATGATTCATATTCTGTGTGGGTGTATTTCACTAATCACGATCTCAAATAAGAATTTTCTATAGGGTATTATTAGCTTTTTCTATATAAACAAAAAAACATCATTCAAGAATTATTTATCTTACTTAAATATTTATTTGGAAAATTTTTTTTTTCTTTAAAGGAATCAATCAACAATTTGATGCTCTACCAACATTAATTCTGCGTGCTAAAGCATTCCTTGGTGTATTAGTATTAAACAATGCAACAAATAGTATCACTGCTAATAGTTTGTATTAAATTATAAGGAGATAAAAAAATAATTTATTATTAATATTTTTAGCTGCTGGTGTTATTCGTCCATTCATGATCTTTGTAACTGATGATGTATGCATTGGACGATTATTTGATGCTTATATATATCGTATGAAGACAAAAAAAGATTTGAAAAAAAATTGATTTTATTTTATTTTTTAAAGGTATTACAAATATTTCAGTTATTTCTATGATTGATGGTCAAGAAGATGAAACTCACGTTGCTGGAATAAAGTAACACATTTATAATCATTTCGTATTTATTAATTCTTTATATTGATTTTAGAAAATTATTTCAAGCACGATGTTTTTATTATTCAAAATATTGTAAACCTGAATCAAATAATAATAAACATTATTTTGATAAACCATATGATATAACATTATGTGCTCAACGAATGGCACAAGGACATTATAGTGATATACGATTTTATTGGTTTGTTTATTCATTTAATTTAGTTTTTATTTGTGAAACGTGAAAAGAAGTGTTGAAGTTAAAGAGATGTCGAACTAGCTTTTAGAACTGAAACGACGAGAATAAGGTTATCTCAACTGGAATTAAAGATTAGAAGTTAAATATTCCATGGTTATAAGGATTGCTTCATTCCTATATACTCTGAAGTGTTCTCTATTGATCTATAAAAAGAAACTTGTTTTTATCTTTTCTTTGTTAAAATATTTTGTTCTTGCATTTCATTTACTTGTAGTTATCTCATTTTTAGTCTATGATCATGTT
The DNA here is from genome assembly GCA_905329745.1 of Rotaria sp. Silwood2. NCBI lineage: Eukaryota > Metazoa > Rotifera > Eurotatoria > Philodinida > Philodinidae > Rotaria > Rotaria sp. Silwood2. The sequence goes on along the minus strand of CAJNSZ010000007.1, from coordinate 1,701,863 downwards.
AGAATCGCATGTCAAGATGTATGATAATCAATATGATGAAATTGAAAATTTTCGACTTCAAGATTATTTTTAATAGAATTTTTAATTCTTTTGCTGATTATTTCATTTATTTTCTTTCTTATGTTAGTAATAAAAGAGATGTATAGTCAACAAGACGTATATAATTCATGCGCATCTAATTTCCGACATCTGGCTGGCATTAAAAACGTATTCTTCGAACGTAGAATAGTAGTTCATTGAATGCGCAGTACTTGAGAGCCTATAGAATTCTAAATAGAAAAAAAAAGATGAGAAAATTGATATTCAATTTTCTTTCGTGTTTCACATTTTGATCTCAAAGAAATTTCATTCATAGCTTTTATCTGAAATTCAGGAAATTTGCTTTTTCTGTTTTTCAAGGAATCGGGGTTTATGTTTGCCATTGCTAAAATATAATATTGATATTCGCAATTGGATACCAAAAGTAATGTGTGGTGGAATTGAAAAATATGGAAGCCAAAGTGATGATATTGATTTATGGTTAATATCAAGGTAGTTCAAACATTTATTTTCATTACTTTTGTGAAGTGTTTCTTTCTATTAGATTAAGTTGTGAGCGAGCTGGAACGAGATTTAATGTTCGTGGTGTTAATGATGATGGTGCAGTAGCAAATTTTGTTGAAACCGAACAAGTAAAAAAAAGGAAAATTTTGATAAGTTGTTTATTTTTAATTAAAACTTTTTATAGATTGTTCTTCTTCCTAAAAAACGCAGTTATTCATCATTTGTTATTGTTCGTGGTTCAATACCACTCTTTTGGCAGCAACCAAAGTTTCATGTAAGAAAATTTAATTCATTTACTTAATTAAATTAAATAAAAAATAAAAATTTGGAATAAATTGTTTTTTCTTTATTATTTTCCGATTTCTTTTAGCCTTTTTTTCTTTCCCTCCCTTGCCAATCACTGGAAAAAACATGTGTAGAACGATTGCAGAAAAGAAAGGAAGCAAGCAATTTGAAAATGATGACAATATTTTTTATCAGTTCGTTTTTGAAATATTGGACTTACAAAATCACTAATTTTAAAAAGTCGAAAAAAATTCGAATTTTTCGAAACAAAATGTTTTCTACCAACACTCGATAGAAACCTTTTGAAATTTTTGTGACATAAATCGATGAAGAAGCCTACTAGTAAGTTAGAAGCCTTTGAAAAGCTCCATGATAACTCGATGAATTACAAATACTAAGACATACGTTTGATCGTACACCAATTATTGGATAGCTGGAGAGGAATCAAGAGCAAAGTTAATGTAAGCATTAAAAAAATTCCAAGTCACGGTTTAGAAATGTGCGTCCAAAATACGTATTATTTTAATATTAATTTCTGTTGTATCACTTCTTTCTTTTTTCTATTACTTCAACAATATGGGATAGATGTTGCTTCTGCTCATTCAACAGTGTGATCAAAGAAAAAAGCTGCTATCACAATCCTTGCGAGATTAATATGTGAAACTCAGAATAATTGCTATTACTAATCATGAGAAGATCGTTTTATTCTATCTATTTTGAGATATATTTCCTCAGTATCTTTTTACTTAATCCTGGAGAAATTCAATAAGAAAGTAATTCGCATGTTATAATCGGATGCCATTTATATACGGTCTATGATGAAAAAGCGATGTTGTTAAGGATATCTGCCACGCCTGCGGGAAGGAAAAGAGTCCAAACTTTTCCTTCTATACTTAGAAACTATTTTTGAATTATCCTTCAGAAAAAATAAAGCTCTTAGCATGCTGTTTAGTTCATTTTTTCTATCACATGGTCACAAGAACAATCAAGTAATCCTACACAAAGACATGAGTACTCAGTGGATTATTTCACATCATTAGCATATTAGGAAGGTTAACACTCTATGTATGAAATTATTTACTCTTCTCGAACTGTTGTAGTGTTAAAGAGTTAAAGTCCTACTCCTTAAAAAGGAAGTTAATTTTCGTCAGAAAAATCAGAATTAAGATAAATGCATGGAAAGATAGCTCTAGATCTGATCTTTCATAAACGACATGAGCTTTTAATTGTTACTTCAGTGTTTATTTGTCGAAATTCTTGATAATATCCGCTACTTTTTTCAGAATTCACGAAGGAACTTCATTGTAGCCAAATGCTTTCTTCTTTGGTTAAAAGAGCATGTGAAGCTACACTACTCGTTTTTGAATTAAGCTTTTTTATTATTATATAAGAGAACACTTCTATAAATAGATGATCGTTATGTTTTTGAGAGCTTTTCAATATATTGAACTTGTCGTGCTCTATCTCTGCATAAAAGATAAGAATTTTAAAAAAACCGGGCACTGTAGTTTGACATTCTCTTTCAAATAAAATCAAATTAAATATATGGAACGAAGGTCCACAGAAAACAAATGAGCTATGTTGAATTTTTTTGCTAAATATCTTCCTCGAACTTTATGATATAGGGCTGAAAATTTTAGCATAGTCTTTCCACTATAGCCTTCACATATTCTGAAAATTGCTTATGATTCGAATGGATTTGATTAAAGATTGATTGTTGAGAAGGAGAGGGGGTAATAAAAAATCATAAAAATGTTTGAAATATTGATTGTTTTATATTTATGGCTTTCTTTTCTAGGTTGGCACTCATCGTATTACACTATCACGAACTGAAGCTTTCAGTTTTAAAGCTTTCTTTGAGTAAATAGATTCTTCATTATCCTTGTTTTTGTTTAAATAAAAATTTATATTTCATAGACACTTTAAACGTCTCTATCGACATTATGGTCGTGTATTAATAATAAATTTAATTGAACAACGTGATCAGGAAAAACATATTGGAGATGAATATAGAAATTTCTTTAATTTACTTGTTAAAAACTTTAAACAAGTACAAAGTAATCAATTACATGAACAAAACTTTATCTGGTTTGATTATCATGAACAAGCGCGTTCAATTAGAAATTTGGCACCTGAACAATTTGTTCAAAAATTGTTAATTGACAATACACAATATCCCATTGCACATGAATTAGAACGACAATGTGTATTTACTTGGATTGATGGAACAAAGCAGGATTCACAAAAAGGAGTTTTTCGTATTAATTGTATTGATTGTCTTGATAGAACAAATAATGTACAATTAACAATTGGTTTACATATTTTAATTAAGCAATTAACTTCATTAGCTAAAAAATGCAATTTATATTATGTACGAGACCATTTAAGAGAAATGTGGATTAATAATGGAGATCATATTAGTAGAATTTATACTGGTACTGGTGCATTAGGACAACGAAGTAAAGTAAGAATTTCATTTTACAAACAGAAAAAAATGATTTTAACTCTTTAATAATGCGGCTTCTATCAGCGATGTCCATCGGAACGGTGACGACCGCTTTTTCTTTTGAATGACATAGCTAAAACAGCATAAATTTGCATGAAATTTTCATGTCTACAAATAAAATTTTCTGAAACTCGATGAATCTCATGGATTGATAACAGTAGTTCTAGTTCAATGAAGTCACAGCAGTGAAAGTTGAAACATTTTTTTTGAATACTATCGCAGCTCAGCAGCGACAGGTTTTCAAGGGCGATGAGTGTCTTTTATTTATATATATATATACAAAATATATGTAAGTTGATATATTGCAAGAACTACTTCTTTTATAATCATGATTCGTAAGAAATGGCTTACAATGAAACCCCTCAGATGTTACCATTTAATTTCAATGATTTTTTGCCTTTACATACTACATAGTGTTCTAATCAAAACTCTAAAAAAACTTAGATTCATATTGAGACTTGACTAAGCTATTGAGTTATTAATATGTCTATTTTCTAGAGGCCTTATGTTTTCGAAAAACTTGTATTTTTAGAATTTTGATCTGAAAATTTGTAAATATGGAGAACTCAACTAGATTACCTTCCACAAAAAAGCTCGCAAGTTTTGAACAAAATCTCTTTGAGATGTAAAGCTTTCAACAAATGTATGTTGTATACTCCATCCTTGGAAAAGAGTTGATATCTTGGATAGACTTTGTTCAACACTTGTGAAGTTTTTTATGGGAACTAGTCAAGGCTTCTAGAAAATAGATATATTAAAAATTCAATAGCTGAGTCAAATCTCAATACAAACCAGAATGTTTTTGGGTTTTTATTGAAACATAATATAGTATTTATAGGCAAAAAGTAAATGAAATTAGAAGAGAAATTTTGAGGAGATTCTCTCGTTGGCTATTGAGTAGCTATTTCTAAAATACAATATTTCATATTTGAGATGTCGCTTCAGTATACTCTGAAAAACATCCAGTATTGTCGGAAATCTCACAAAAGGGTTTCTGAAAGTATCTCGAAAACTCTTTCAGCACAAAAATATCCCAAAATCCTATGTTTTGGATTCCAAACGATACGAATTTTTTTTTTTGAGTGTAGTCAATAGAAATATATTGAGCAGTTAAGGATTGCCAACTTGTCAACATTCGAAACAAGAGATTCTTTGACGTTGTTTGATCGAATGATCTTTAAGATAAAAATCATTTCAAAACTAAAAATAAGCACATAGAAAACAAGATTTCTGATAATTGTGTACAATGTAGATGATCTTTGAATCTCGACATGTGTATGAAATAAAAGAATCTAATAATCAATACGATTATTTCCTTGTTTTGTAATGTTGATTTAATATAGTCAAGTGTTTGATTTATCTATACATAAATAATTGTATTGATTAGTAATCAAGTTGTTGTTATTTCTTACAAAGATTCATCAATACAACATGAGATTATTATGAATTTTCTTAATGTCTTTGCTTAGATGGATGCTTTGTATTGTTTTCTTACACTACAGATCATTAGTTATTGTCACGCTCAACTAGTCCATCTTATCACGAGGTTCATTCATCTCTGACATTGAACAATTTTATAGAATTTGACTGTTGTTTCAAATTACAAAATATTCTCATATCAATTAATATATTCTTTCAATACTCAGTAATTAAATTTTGCATAAGTTAGACTTCATTGATTTTTATTGAACATTAAATTATACGAAATTGAAAAACATTATTTCTCATAGGCAAAAGATATTCAACGTAGTTTTGGTCGTGCCATACAAAATAATTTACGTGACGATGAAAAACAACAATCAATTCAAACATTAATTTATTCATATTCAAAAGATTCTTATTTACACGAACGTTCTGTTGCTGCTCTTTTCACTCCCTATGTTATATGTAAATTATTATTATTTTTCTTTGTTAATGAAAAATTTTTCAAATAATTAAATCTATTTTCTAGCTGATGGTCTTATCTTAAGTGAAATACTGAAAAATCGTGAAAATTATGTTAAAAGAGAAAAAATTCGTATATCCGTTGGTACATGGAATATAAATGGAGATAAAAATCCAGCATTAGAACATGAATATCCAGCAATTCTTGATGCTTGGATGCTTGATGGACCAGAAAATCTGGCATCGAAACCAAGAAAAGCTAATGCTATTCCAACTCTTGGTTTGTTTGCAAAAAAAGATCTCCTAAAGAATTTTTATGATTTTACAATTTTCTTTTAGGATATGTCACTGATGATTATGAAAAATCTATGCCGGATATATTAGCTATTGGTTTTCAAGAAATATGTGATTTAACAGCTTCGAATATAGTTTCAAAGAGGTAAAAGATTCTGTGAAAAAAGAAAAGAATATTTTTTTTCTAAAAAGCCTTTTATTTAAATTAGTTCGTCTAATGCAAATCGTTGGGTTAATAATGTACAAAATCATTTGAAAAGAAATTATCGTAATCATGAATATATTTTATTGGGTATGGATCAACTTGTTGGTGTGTGTTTAGCTATATTTATTCGACGAGATCTTACATCATGCGTCAAGTATAATGTTCAAAATTCGTATTATTTTTTGCCTTTAATGATTATATTTATTTTTTATAGACACATTGGTATTGATACAGTTAAAACTGGAATGGGTGGCGCAATAGGAAATAAAGGATGTGTAAGTATTCATTTCCGTTGTTTATTAACTATTTATTAATGTTTTTCCGGATGTTGAAGTCAACAAAATTATTTCATACCTGAAGATTTTTTCTTAGAACTGAGAAAATATGAGGCTATAAATAGGTGATTAACGAGGTTTTTACTAGCGGGGAACAGCGTACTTTTATGTCTGTAGCTTAGAATGGTGCTCTTCCCTCCTCGCCCCCCCCCCCCGCCTCCAAAAGAAAAAGAAATGAGCGCTGGCAGGAAAACGAGAAAAACTAAAGAAAGATTGATTTATTTTGTTTAANAATTCCCCCATCATAAACCGTGACAGAGAATCCAAGTACCCATCACAGACCGTGACAGAGAACCCCGGTACCCATCGCAGACCCTGACAGAGAATTCAGGTACCCATCCCAGACCGTGACAGAGAAACTGTAGTTGTAAAGCATCAGATTAACGGTTAGCTACAAATGTATCGCAACGTAATGGAAGAAAAGGATTTCCATTTAATTAGTAATAATAGAGCTATCGTGTTTCACATTTTTAATCCCGCAAGGGATTGCGCTAACAGCTTTTTTCTAAAGAATAAGATGTGCCATAGGCAGCATTTTCTTATGTCGAGATTTGAATCGTGTGGATGGAATTCGTTCACAATGAAGTATACTACTAGCATAGGTATTAGTTCCAAGTCCGTTTGAATGAATACGGTTGTTTGTGAAGAAACATTTAAATGCAATCTTAGACTCAGAAAGAGTGCTTCATAAAATTAAAATCGACATGTATACATAAGAATATGTTTTCTTCAATTGTCAATGCACTTTTTATGATAAAAATTTTGTTGAATTTCTATAAGGATGTACAAAGGTGAAAAGACTTTTTAATTAATACACAACGGATATTAACCGAATATGTTCCTATTTTAGGACGATCTCTTTATGTATGACCCATGCAAATGTGTACTGTGCAAGGGGGAAAAAGCGATACTCCATAAGTTGGAGTATAGCTGAAGTACAGTGGAGTACAGGTGAGGTACAGTGAAGTCTAGATAAAGTATGAGGAGTATGTACTCACTGGACTCCACTATACTCCAACTTATGGAGTCTTGCTTTTTCCCTCTTGACACTGTATCAATTAGGTCCTATGAACATGAGAACAGTTTTTTTTATAGAGAATCTAAAGAACTTTTTCAGGATATGCTGCAAAAGAGCTCTGATATAACTCCACGATGTGTTTTGAATTAAAGGAATAAATGTTTTAAACAAACTGTTCTCTTTCTTATTGGCTGTTTCTCAAAGTTTTTCTAACTCGGAATTGACACATTAGTATGACGACGAAAGCAAAAAATTGCCTACATTGAACTTAGATATTATTATGAACATGAATACTAAAAAAAATCAATCAGTTGCAGAGATTATTTTTAACAAAAATTGATTTTCAGAGCATGATCTTGTACATGTATGGGTGTTTGCAACCTACGTCTGGCCAAATCTATTTGGCATCGAACACATACTTTCACATCCACAGTATGGGTTTCACACTTTTATTTTATATGAAAAAGTATATTAGTATCTTCCATAAACAGCAACAAAAACGAGGTATCATTTCTAATTTCACAAAAAAGCAAATGATTCAGAATTCACTTTTTGTCTTTCTGTTTCTTGAATCCGATCAATTTCGCCAGGTAGACGTTTACTTGTTGCCCATAACCCTAGAATAGAACCGTGTTAATGCCTAACGTGATAATTATGGATACATACATGAATGCTTTTTACATCACAATAATACAAATTCAACTTTTTGATAATGTATTTTCCTTTCCATGTACTCAATCATTTCGTCATATGGTTCATTATCATTTGTAGATGAGTTTTCATTAAAAGCAAATTCTTTTAGTAAAACAATATCACTTTCTACTTTTGTAACTACCTGTTCTAAAACACAATACATTACTCAGTCATGATCGAATTGGCTTTCATTTCTATGCTTTGATATAAATTAGCACTCTAAAGAAAGTCAATATATTTTGAACCATCGAGATCTTATTCATTGTTGGACCGAGTACTGTACCCAGTTTCAGGACATTGTTTCAGAGGAGAGTCTTCTCATTCGTCGAGAACTTTGTTTGAAGATATATTAATAGAATTTTGAATAGTAAATCTTATTTTTTTAGAAACTTCCACCTCGAATGTTGCCATATCCTCATCATTTTGTAACACCAAATAATATTGATATCGATCTTCGAGTACATAATTATGATCTTCAAAGAAAACTAACATCGATTGTTAGCACTCTTCTTAATGGAAATACACCAAAAAATTGGTTTAATACAACAAAACGACGATTAATTAATCAATATAAACGTAAATAATTTTTCAGAGTATTAAAGATTTCTTTTTTAATAATGAATGCGTTTTTTTTTAATTTTCGTAATCTCAGATGAACAAGCTGAATTAGGTTTAACAAAAGAAGAAGTAGCTAAACAAGTTCAAACACAATTAAATACTGAATATGCTGAACGAGCATTTGAAACTATTGAAAATTCTGATGAAATTGAACGTTTATCACCTGGTCTTGGACGTTTATTAGTTTCACATGCTCGTTCTATAATCATAATGAAATCAGTTGTGCAAAAATTAACAGATGATTTAGAAAAACATCTTAAAACGGTATTTATTTTTCTTTCTTTATTATTTTAAATATTAATTGATCGAATAAAAAATAATTAGACAAGAGAACAATTAATTCGTGAACATCCAATTAAATCTAAAATTCATCGTTGGATTGAAAGAAAATTATTTGAAGAAAGAATAAATTATATTCATCAACATGAATGGGATGCACATCAATTATCAATTGATCAATGTAAAACATTAGGAAATCAACAAGCTGCATATTTTATTCAACGAGATTTTACATTTCGAAAAGATGTAATTAAAAACAAAATATATTCAACATTACAATCTATTAATTATTTTTCTTTTTGTTCTAGCATGAATCAATTCTTCGTCTTAATCTTAAATCACCTGTTGAACCTATTCGAACAATCCACTGTGGTCGATCAATATGGTTTCCAAGTAAAATTAAATAGAGCGAAAAAAAAACGTATCATTTGTTTTTTTTTATATCTTCTTTTTAAGAAAATTGGATTGTCGAACGAACATATCCATTACCTACTGAACGAATCCCAACGTTATTTGCTAAACATACATATGCATCTGATGAAGAAGAAAAACGAAGAAGATTGATTCAGTCTGATGTAAGTTACCTTTAACTTTTGAAATCTTTCTAGACTCTGGAAGAAATCTCTATTGTCAGAAACATTTTAAGAATTTTTCCAAGCTGAAAATAAACGTTCGACATTCTGAAAATCTTTAAAACGTTTCGGATAGAACATTTTCATATATCTTGAAGAGTTTCGGAAAATCGAAATCCTTTTAGGCATAACAACATTCGAAAACTGTTTTATGAAACATGATCTAAAACCAATGATGAAGTACAGGGATAAAAAGTTGGATCCGCTCCCTTACAAACATCTGAGATATGACTCATCACAAAGGCAATAGATGTTCTTGACAATGTCTCTCCATCATTGCAGAGCGTGACTAACGTTGCTAATATACAATCACAGATCTTATATCAATAAAGTCTCGTTATAATATATGAACTACTTTCTTATTGTACATATTTCTGAAGGATTAAGTAAAAGCATCATGAAGAAATGTGTCTTAAACTACAAGAAATAAAACAATCTTCATGCGATTAGCAACAGCAATACATCCTGTTTCACATTGTAATTCCGTAGCGATTGTGCTAACAGCTTTTTTGGTTTTCTCACAATGCGAATTTTGTACAGAGTGTATAATTAGTATTGGTTTTTCTAGCCTGATGCACAATATAATCTTCGACGAAAAATAACTTATGCAACAACAACCAGATATCCATTTTGGAGATGGAAATTATTCGCACTTCGAACATATTGTTGGCTTTCAAATGCTATTTATACATTATGTGTATGAAAGAGATCATTTTAATCAATGATTTATTTATTTAATTTCTGTTTAGCTTGTTATTCCATTTGCTAGTCCAGTTAGCTTTCGAGCTCTATTATCTCCAAAACCATTTAGACCTAATTATGAATTGAATCGAAATGATGTACGTAAAAAAAAAGATTTATTTGATATTTTGTGAAAGTTTTTCTTTTCATTTAGTTAAAACTTCATGAGGATCCACATTCAAAAACACAAACGTTTGTTTCACGTCTTGTTGCTCTTTGGAATCATGTAAGACATTCAAGACAAAAATTCGAACAAACACCTGATCGAGGTATGTAGAAAAGCAACCAAATTCGCAATCCTTTTTCTTATATAATGAAACGATGAGAAATTTATTAAATATGATAGACGAAAACGGGCATTAAACTTTCAAGACTTAGTATATGATAAAACAGAAATCAAGATTGAAAAATTTCATTTACGACTGATCATATCCAACTGTCAGAGAGTGTTCGATTTCATATTATAGCTACGAATAGATCCCTATAAGACTAAGATAAGCTGAAAAAAATTTGCAACCATGACCTACTAATGAAGAGTTAATGTTGTTTTAATCAAATTTTTACTAAGAACAATGTGTTTTCAAAAAACTCAAAACAAAAAATTTTGATTTGAAAGTTGCTGTTTTGGGCAAATTGAATAGTCATGAGATAATCTGGAAAGTTTTGACGAAAGCGAATATAGCTATCTCAAAATATTCACTTTTCCAGAAAAATAACAGCTTACTATACAAGAATTCAACTATCACATCTACTCACAAATTAAGTATCTTGAGAAAGGCATCTTCACTTTCGATTTTTCGTAGTCTTGCATGGATCTATTCATAGCTGTAATATGAAGTTGAATGACATTCGACAGTTGAATGTGTTCTCTCGCTAAATCTCACGATCCTGATCAAAAAGATATTGTGTGAACAATAATTTGTTTATCGATGTTTTTTTTTTCAACATTGTCTGTCATTTGAACTAAACAGAGAAATAATAAATTTAAATATTCAATGAATTGCTAACCATAGTCTTAAAAAAGAGGGATCAATGAACTTTTGTGATTAATAAAAACTCTATTGGTTTTTTAAAATCTTTGTTTAGGCTTTTTGGGAAAGAATATCCAAAGAATGTTCAATCGATTTTGGAATTATGTAGCAAAAGGTTTTATCGGTACTGTTGCTATTTGTGTTATTTATCCAGCTTCATGCGCAATTCTTTCAACTGGCTCTTTCATATTAGGTGTTCTATCACCTATTTGGTATGTTTTTATAATTTAACATAATAATTTTTGATTATCCATTTATATTTAGGATGCCGATTCTTACATTACTATTTCATATACTTCAAATTCTTATCTATGATGCAAGTTCAGCTGGTAATAATAGATGAATTAGTATAATTATTTAATAATGATTTCATTTCTTTCTAATTCAGGTGAATATGGTCGAAAGATTTTTTGTCTTATTAATATTTTTATAACTGATTTTCTTCTCTGTGGTATTATACAACCAATATTAGTATTAATTGCATTAATTGCTAGTCCAATAACTTCTCTTTTACTTGTTATTTGTAAGTTATTTCAAAACTAAACATCGTATAATTTTTCTTGCTTTTAATCTATAATTTAGATGCTCTGTTACATCGTTGTACTCGTGGCTTGTATGATAAAATACTATATCAATTAATTGTTAAGCGTTTTGCTCGAATTCCTGCACATGATGGTTTTCTTGCAAGACGTATTGCTGGTCCAGGTTTAGCAGCACAATATTTTTATCAAGTTTCATCACCCGAAGTATTAGCAGCGTTAGAATCATTAATTGAACAAAATGAATTAAAAGTTTATCGTTCATATATTGAACAAATTTTAATGAAACCAGTTGATGAATATAGGTTTGATTTAATTTTATTGAATGAAAATAATAAAATGAGAAATTTTCTGTTATTTAGACGATTTTTTAATGCTGCATTTGAACCGTTTTCAGCCCAAGTTCAAATAATAAATAGTCAATCAGTGTATAGTCAAATGAATGATGTTGTTAATGAGCATACTCGAAGTTTGAGAACAACGATTGAAAAGTAATTTTATTTAGATAGTTTTTTAAATTAATTTTTGTTTGAAAAAAAGGCGTAATGATTTACTTCGAGTACATCATGGTTCACAACATAATCGTATTCGATTGACAGAAACTGATTTAACAGTAAGATTTTGATGTTTTTCATACTTATAAACTAAAAATAAAATATTTTCATGTAGGCTGTACTTATTGAAGGAACACAATTAGTAGAAAAATGGTATCCACAACGTATACTTTCTTATTTAAATAAGGATGAAATGGAAAAATTTTGGAATGATTATGATCTCGAACAAAATGATTGGTTTGGTAAATATTATTTATACTTTTTGTTTTTCGTTAATAAAACAAATATTTAATTTGTTTTCTTCTAGGTTTAACAAGTAAATTACTTCAAGAATTATTTTGTCGAGATTTCTTAACACCACTTGAACAAACAGATGTTTGTTATAGTCTTCAAGTATGTTATATTAGTATGAAATTAATTTATAAAATATTTCTTTTTAAAGGTTGATCATTTAACTTTATCAAAATATGCACATATGATCCATTCAGCTAATTTACATGATGATCTTGATGTTGTTACAAGTGTTTATTTACCTGAAGGTAAGTTAAATTTGTTTCATATCTAACGAAACAACGTCATTGCACTGATAAACATATTTGACTAAGTATGCGACCAAACCGTTTCAATCCTTTTTTTCTAAAATGAAGACAAATATTCTTATCTACTGAACTACGTAGCATAATGTTTCCGCAGGTAGAAAATTGAAGTAGACCAATGATACTAGAGAATATTAAGAGAGACCTTTTAGCAATGTTGTTAGACTATATGCGAGAGTCAATCAAAACATTCAAATTCAATGAGTGTGAGTTAAGACAGACATCTTTCTTTGTTTATGGTGCGACAAGTTATTGATATGGTTCATAATCAATGAGATTAATTTGAAATATTGAAATTCCGTTATTAAGTTTTGATGCATGCCTAGATAGGACATGTGTAAAAGTGAAATTTGGGTATATACATTTAACTGATAGTTTCAATTGTATTTTATGAATACTTCGGTAGAGTGAAATACCAAACAGTGATTGTTTGATCAAGGATAAACTTGGCAAAATAGTAACTTCCTCTTTCTGCATATTAGTGTCAAACCTGAAAGTTGAATGCAGTTATTGAAGATTTTCACAAATACTCAATTATTCAGTTCAGATATTTTTATAGAGACACCAGATGTGTGCTTTCGCAGCACCCACATCGAGCAAGATATTGTGTGTCTGGGTTTACACGAATTGTTTAATATCTGAAATGAATGGTTGGATAATTGAATAGCTATCTGAATTTTAAGTTTCCAAATATGAGATATTTCAATAATTGAATTCGAGTCTACGTATAGACATACTTATCATATGATGAAACATTATCATGTTGCAAAATGATGACAGCCTAAATCATACCTCGCTATTTTCTAATATCTAGATGCTGTTTTTTTTTTCTAACCAGAGAACGTGCTTAACATACTTTAGTCATTGTCATACCTAGTGATACGAACTGTTTGAGAATCACTCGTGTACAATATCAGAAAAATGAATATAAAAATTTGCCAACAGACTTTTCTTCATGTTTGAACATGTTCATGTCGTTGATCAAGTATTCGTAAATATGATATTCATCTTGTACAGACTTCAGTCATTTGTAACTGATCATGCAAAATGCCATGTAAGGTGCTAGATGAAATACCTAGAGTGTTCGCTAGTTGTTGAATTGTGATGCGACGATCTTCGAAGACTAGCTTTCAACAGCTTTAACAGTTGTTTTATTCGTCACAGGAATTCATCGATCCATCCCAGAATCATCATCGAGGTTTAGCTGTCCATCTTTAAAGCTACGAGCAAATTTGAATATCCTAACGCGTGATGAAGCATTGTGCTCGAACACTTACAAATATTGGAGGGTGACTAGAGATGAGAAGTTACCGTTATTAACCAGTTACCGAGTAACTGGTAACAGGAACACTTACCCGTTACTTTTTCCGGATAACTTCTCAAAAAGATGAATTATGACTTCCAATTGACAAAATACGAGCAATACATCAATTTTTCCGTTGGAAAGTTACCAAGTAATTTGTAACTTTATACAAGGATGTTTTGACTATATTCGATCGATTGAAAGACAATTCGTCTTTTTCAGAAATTGCGCGGAAAAATTAACGGGTAACTTTTCCAATTATCAGTTACCTGGTAACGTAACGGTAACTTCCCTCTCCTAATGGTGACTGACGTTCCAAAACAAGAAACTTCAATACTGAATGATAATTAAGTTTTTTATTTTGCATTATAATATTTAAGTAGACCTGAAAAAAATTCCTATTACAGTACATAACTATTTCATCTATTAAAGCTCATGATGTCAACGCATAAAGGACTATACGAACTACGAATAGACAACATTTCCAAAACAGTAGCGCTTTCTGTTGTTTTGAAACAAAATTAGTCTCGGAACTTTTTGAATGACTGTTGCAGATGTTTCTTTTCAGGCTCATATACAATTCATTGTCCATCATTCAATCAAGGGATATTCGATCCAAATGAACGCGTTCTTGATATATCAACAAATTATTCGTATGTTAAGAAACATTATAAAAACTTACAATCTTTTTATTTTTTTTCTTAACTAGTGAAAAACGTCGAGTAAAAAGTCATGGTCGTGTATATCGATTTTTTAATCGTAAAGCAAATTATTTCAAACATGCTAATAATTTATCAAAATTTGTTGATTATACATCAATAACATGTCGTTTTTCTATACCAATACGATTACCTGACATAATATATGTGAATGTTATCATATTTAATCGTGATAATAATAATTCAATAACAACAACATCGATTAAAAATATATCTCTTCAAGATATTCTTCAACTTATTGAGTATAATAAAAAATTTTATAACGAACCTATGTTACCAAAATACTCACCTGGAATTTTATCTCCTACGACAATGAATAATATGACAAATGATGATATAGTTATGATCAATGCAACATTAGATAATGATGATGAACCATTAGATCATAGTATTGCTGTACTTGACGAAAAACTTCTCTAATCATTTTATTACAACAGTGAGAAAGTCCTTTGTTTGTTTGTTTGTAACAGTGGTGAAATTAATTGCTCTTTTTTTCTTTAATATTATTAATATGCTTTTTATTATAATATATCTTATGCATGAAAACAATTATATCATAAAATTTTTAAGATAACCATATTCTGAGTGTCATTTATAAATATTGTTCAAAAATTAAAAAATCTGATGAAAATTCAGTATTTATTTCTTCAAATATTCTTTATGGAATCATGAAGGACAAAAAAACGGAAGGGGTTTTTAAAAACTATTTATTCATTTCGTATGAAATCTAATAAGAATTAGTATCAAAATGACGAATTACAAAAAAGAATATCACTGTAATAACTATATCAAGACATGTAGCAACAAGATACCATGCAATAAATGTTTTCAATGTTATACGATTTGTTCTTTTGTCAATACATGATGTCCATGCCCAGCCCATACAACAAGTTGCTTCGGCATCTGTCATATGAATAGTAGTTACTGTTGAACTTCCTGAATAATCAGTATTTCTAGAATTAAGTATTTTATATATGAAATAAATTGTTTGACTAAGAAAACAAATTCCAAATATAATCGGGCAAATGATCCAAACGAGTTGAACAGCCATACTGATGTTGATAAGTGAAGCAATAAACCAGAGTTCTCGTGAATATTTAATATAGTATACAACCTGAAAGATAATAGAAATAGAACGTCACTGTAACGATAAAAATAATATAATGACGCCATTTTGTTTTTTACTTGATTATTGATGATTCATATACATGATAAGATGAATTCAAATTTTAAAAACATCTAATACGAACTCCTACTCATTACGAAACCAAACAACAAAAGAAGTAAGTATGTATACTTTATTAATATATTGGTCATATCAAGCTTGACTTGAAATAATTATTAGTCATAATTGTTATAGATTATTTTATGTTTTATTGAAAACTATTTCAAGTTCTATGATAAATGATGTTGTTGAAGACATTTTGGATAGATATCTTGAAGGTGTATATTACACTTTCGTGCTAACGTGTTATTTTTTTATTTATAAATATAGAGAACCAATAAAATAAAAACAAAGATAAAAGAATGAGACTTTAAATTTTAACTCCGTAGTGCAGTATGAAGAATTTTAGTTTAAAAAAAATAGACTTTTTTTGCAGAAAAAATAAGAGTTGAGCGAGTTTCAAAAGTCGATAATAAAAAGAAGGTTTTGGCTATTATCAAAATCATGCTGATTGTGGAATCTACAGAATACTTTTCTCAAGTTTAATGAAGTTCGACAATGGCATCTGCAATTATCTAGGTCAAAAATGTGCCATCGAATTCTGTCGGACGTGTCTCAATCCAATAAATTCTAATGACTAAATCCGATAGGATTCTGATTACCAAATTCTGATGAAATCAGAAGAACGGACCGTATAAGACTCAGTTATTGTAATCCATTCAGTACCATCCGTTTCTGACACGTTAGTCATCGGATATTTTTATTGAAGGAGTTGTCGAATTTCTCAAAATTTTGTAAGAAACATAAATAATTGTAATTATTTTCTCGGGGTACAAAACAGAAACTATCTGAGTCAATTGTGTCTTTTGAAAAGTTTGTTTTGTCTAAAAATAAATTGAAATAACTTTTTATTTTCGTTCAAAGCAATTATTAAAATGAATAAAGCAGTGGTGTAAACAAGAGTGCTGAGTCCTATTCCCACTCCCTTCCCGTACAGATTAAAGCAACACTAGCGAAACTCTTTAAACGAGTCTCCTTCATTCAGATAGAGCTCGGAAACCTAAGTCCCCACCCGAGAGCTCGGTTATGTTAAGAATTTCCACTATCAAAACTTTGATTCAGTCACTAGAATAAATTTAAGAAAACATAACATCTGAGATGTCAAATATGGTTATTACATGTCCCCATCTCATCGAAATTGCATCACTTTTGACGATTTATCGCAATTTGAGCTAAAAGATTGACAATTGATCGACGATTTTTTAAAAAAGGAAACAAAATCATCGATAAATTGCTATTAATCGGGTTTTTTCCAGCAAACATCAAGAGTATATATTATTATATAAAATTAATATTGTTTTCTTCTATTCATATTATCTGATCATCTTAATGAATGGTAACTATTATTTCATAAAAGTGAATCTTTTTTTTTCTTTTGTTTAGGTCATTTGAACATCTGAATGAACGATAAATATTATTAAGTACAATTAAATTTTCTTTTATTGTATTTAAATCTATCTCAATAGTAAAACGATCACTGAGTATTACTTTATGAAAAAAAACTATATTATTTACTATGTATGGGAAGAAAGAAATCATATCTCTTGTTGCTCACGAGAAACATGTGTGAGCACGTTGGTAAGTGACGAAGATGCACATGTCAAGACCTTAGTGATAGTTGTAGAACCAATACTACCACCATGTTTGACCATTGTAATTATTATTTCAAAAAACCGCGATAAAATCACTCATTTGTACCCAACTTTGATGACATGATGGAAATATTTTTACATTGTGTTTTAATAACGATATATGGGATATCTTGTGTTTAGTTCTTAATAAAGGAGTAGTTAGAGTAAAAGCATGTTTTTTACCGTTGGTGTCATAGACCTAATGATTTATTATACACACAAAAACAATACTGAATAGAGAGCAGAACAACCGTAGATCATTGATTTGAATCCAATAAGATTTAGTCACCGAATTTCTTGATCTGGGCAGGTGGATTCTTGATGGAAATTTTCGAAAACGATAGTCTGAAGATATTTTCATTTTGACTCACACTTTTAATAAAACTAATCGACAGAAAAAGGTTTTTTTTCGATCTAAGCACGGCTGATATTCCTAGCATGTTCCACCCGTAAGTTATATGGCATCTGCTGAGAGCGTCAATTTCAGTCGGTTGACCAGTGATCACCCGGAAAAGCATCTAGACAGGGTTAAATTGCCATGCTAAGTCGAATGGTGATATTTGTTTTTAGGTTCTAACTGGTTTGATTTTGTTACCTCAATATTTCTGAACCTAAACGCAAATATCATTATTAGACTCAGCACAGTGAAGAAACTCTGTTCAGCTGCTTTTCCGGGTGATCACAAATCAAATGGCTGAAATTGGAGTTCTCAGGAAAAGCCTTATAACTCTCGAATGGAACATACTAGGAATGTAGTTCTTATATGGACAGCAAGAGAAGATCTTTTCCTATCTATTCATCCTATTGAAACTCTGAATCTAAAGGCATATACAGGTTCTCCAAAAAGTATCCGGACACCCCAATGTTTTTTCATATTTCTGGTTTCTTTTGAAATAGTTTACATTGTGAAAATTACTTTTATTTATTGAAATATTATGCCAACAGATAGAGCTCGCTTTGCTCATTCTAGTGATGTGCAAATAATATAATTTTGATGACAGAAAAGCGAGAACCTAGCATATTGGAAAATCGCACAATTTCATTAAAAACGTTCCCGCAATTCGAGATGACTATCAAAATTGCTGATTTTTTATAGAGAATCCAGTTTGAAGTAAGGAGTTTCGACTGGTAAGAGAAGAAAAATGTTGTCTTGTTTCTGCTTGATAACCCAAGAAATACGAAAAGACATGGGGGCGTCCAGATACTTTTTGGAGTGTCTGTAGTTTCAGAATATCACTTTTTGAAAATCTCCATACAAAAAGTTTCTATTAGCGCAGCCCCATTGGGGCAGAAATGTGGAACTCATATATGCTCTCTAGCCTCATTAAACTAATACAAAAAATGTAAAAATGAAAAATCTCTCTTAAACTATAATTTTTTTCCAGATAATCAATCACTGATGTAATAACTTCTGCAATTTCTGCATTTCAAACAATTTTTTTTTAATTTTTTTCTATGGATGTCCTATGTTTTGTTTTCATTGTTGCTATTCACTCATTATTTTTCATTTTTTTTAATTTGTTTCTCTTAATTTATCATTCTTGTTATTATTATCATTGATTTCATTGACAAATAAGTATGTATTACATATCTATGGTATCTACAGCAGTTCTTACACACTATAATATATATTAATCTGGTCACAAATAATAATATTCATTTTTTTTTCAAAATTATAACTTGATTAATTTTCCAAAAGAAAAAAACTCCGGAAAATCAAACACCTTTTGTTCTCGATTGCTAAGGTCTGTAATGGAGGGGAAGTCCGTAGCTAAGTGTCTGTAATAGAGAAGGGGGAGGGAGCCGCGAAAAATTAATCTTAAAACTTACACTCACTATTTTCTTCGAAAATATATGTGAATTCCACAAAACACACCTAGTGGGTCTGTTGCTGACCAATTAGATTTCGATATACTTCAATGACTCGAACGATCTCTCTTGCTTGGTGAAAACGGCAAGTCTTCATCTTGTTCTTATCGAATATTTTTGAAAACATGCCAGCTTATCATTGATTTTGAATCGGGCAATAGAACGATTCATCGCAGATATGCAGATGTGGCTGTTGGTGTGAGAGCAAATCTTTTGTGCACCCTCACCAACACTCTAACTCACACACCTATAAGCTCATTCTCATTAACACGTCTTGCTACACGCACTCACCCACACTCACAGTCAGATACTCACATCCAAACAACTGCGACGAATTGTCCTACAACGAGAAGTCCGGACATCATTTCATGAAAATTTTGACGATAAAATTATTCTGAGTGCCATTTATGAATATTGTTCAAAAATTTAGCATTTATTAGTTCAAATAATCTTGATGAAATAATCAAAGACAAAAAAAAAGAGAATTTAAAAAATTTTGTTTTTTTAAAATTAGCATGAAATTTAAACATAAGTACGCTGAAAATGGTAAAAAATAAGATAGAATAATACTGTAAGAATTATATCAAGACATATAGCAACAAGGTACCATACAATAAATGTTTTCAATGTTATACGATTTGTTCTTTTGTCAATACATGATGTCCATGCCCAGCCCATACAACAAGTTGCTTCACCATCTGTCATATGAATAGTGGTTACTGTTGAACTTCCTGAATAATCAGTATTTCTAGAATTAAGTATTTTATATATGAAATAAATTGTTTGACTAAGAAAACAAATTCCAAATATAATCGGGCAAATGATCACAACGAGTAGAACAGCCATGTTAATGTTGATAAGTGAAGCAATGAAACAAAGTCTTCTTGGATATTTAAAAGAGTATGCAATCTGCGAGATGGCAGAAATAAAACGTCATTGTAACGAAAAAAAAAGACATAATGACCCCATTTTGTCTCTTACCTGATTATTGTTGATTTATGTAAATGATAAGATGAATTCAAATTTAAAAAAACTCTAATACGAGCTTTCATTCATTACTGAGCAAATAACAAAAGGCGTAAGAATGAATATTTTATTGATACATTAGTCATATCAAGCTTGACTTAAAATAACTCTAGTCATAACTGCTTTAGATCATTTTATTTTATAGAATATTTTTCATTTTCTACTATAAATGATATTGTCGAAAACATTCTGAATGAATATCTTGAAAGTGTATCTTACGCTTTCTCGTTCCGGTTTCTTTATTCACAAATATAGAAAACGAGCAAAATAAAAACAAAGATAAAACAACCATACTTCAAACTTTTTCTCCATAGTGCTGTATGAAGAATTTTAGGTTAGAAAAAAGAGGAGACTTTTCTTCAGAAAAAATAAGAGTTCAGCGACTTTCCGAAGTCGATAAGAAACAGAAGGCTTTTATCATTATCAAATTAATGTGGATTGTGAAATCTACAAAATAATTTTTTCATGTTTTATAAACTTCAAAAATGACGTATACAGGTAGTCTAAAAAGTATTTGGATACCTATTAGATCTGTCTTTGTATTTCGTCTTCTGCGTAATAAGGGTGGAAATCTCATGATATCTTCTTAGACAGCGAACAAACACATTCTGGGTCACGCACGACATGAATATTTTTAAGTTGAAGAATCTATTTTGTTTTCTTTTGACCTTCAGAGTTTGACTCTAACTTTGAATAATCATCGAACTGTGTTGATAACACTTCGACACAGAATAGTACATCATCTGATCCCAACTTTCCGAATATATAGTTGTTGAAGAGGGCATGCGATATTCGCAACTATTTTCAAATAAACTATGTCATAGATAAAAACGAATAATAATGAAATCAGAAACTGAGTCAGATGAAATTAATACTAAAATTCTCAGTGATAACCAACGCTTTAGCCATAGCAATCCTTCAATTCTCTCTACATTATCATATTTATCTCTCAATACTGCTGAATTGACTCGGCAACATCAATAAGCTCTGAAGATCATAGATGTACGAATTCTACATCATATTCACATTGTACTTTTAAGGTATCAGTATTTCAGCTCTCACGTCACATTCATCAGTAGATATTGGTTATTTTTTACGCTCGCTTCTTAATCCTCGTCCAACATTATTTCGAATTGGTGTCATGTCACCACATGTAAACAATATAAAAATCAACTGATACTCTTTGCTCCAACTAAAGATCTGTTTTCACTATTCCTTACGCATATGTATCTATTCATCATTTAGCACATCTTTCCTACAAGTTATAACTTGACCTTGCTTATTAGTCGAACTATCGCTTCTTCTTTTAAATGTGCCATGTTATGTTGACGCTCACTACCGTTTAGAAGAAGTACAACAGCAGTTTTGTTCAATTAGATATGGACATTGTATTTGCATATCATCAAATACAAGCAGTTCCACTCTTGTCCGTATAGATTTTGAAATCACTCAAGAAAATGTGATCAATTTTTACAAGCCCAGTTCCTATCATTTGCAAATATGAGTCTTGCTTTTGAACAATATTTAGGTCCTTCTGGCATTCCTCAATGTAGAAAAATATTGTACATTTCATCATTTCGCCAATGATTGAACAAATACACATAAGATGAGTGGCAAGTGTGCAGCTCCTATGCTACCCAATGCAACTCATCAATATAGTTCTCTTCGATGTATTAATTGTTCAAAATGACTTAATTATTCTTTGGATATTAATCATGATGCCTTCAATCATCATGGCGTTGCGATGTTAAGTTTCGAAAAAATGTTCGAAGCAAAACTTGTCAAGCAAGACATTATTTCGAGTCACATTTACGCTTCAAAGGAATTACAGCACCGTTCACGCCAATTTCGTGAATGTTTACAACTAATTACTCCTATTTCATCTCCGCCAATACTGTCAACAACAGCATGTCAAGCTACATGAAACAGCCAATACCGCATTATTTTCATCAATATCTAGGTCGGTTACTATCTCTCAATTATCAATGTCCATATCGAATTTTATCCAAGTAACAATCCAACTATTGGAAGATCAATTGTCGAATCTTGCTAAATAAATGACTAATTTATTCATTTATGCAGGTACCAACTAATCAATTATTTATTTTTGCTTCTCCATTTGATAATTATTGATTTTAGTTCTATGAATACTGAATGTAATAAATATCAATCACTTACAAATTCATTTCAACACACTTGTCATATGTTATTCCACCAACAGCCTGCTCTAAGTCATTGACACTTCTCTTATACAACACATATGGTATTCACTCGCGTTATCGAGAAATACGAACACTATTCGATGACCTCCAGTTCATTATCATGACTCTTGTTTAAAATGCTAAAGTGGATGAAAAAGAATTGCCCAAGTTTACAACTAATTCTGTTAATTTGCTGTCTCCACGTTCGAATGCATGAGAAGTTGTCGTTACTTTAGTTCATCGAAATATTCATTGTTGTTTTGTTTTTTCCTTCTTGCAACTTTTTAGTTATTGCTATTTTTTTATCATCCTCGACTCTTCATGTATTATCTAAATACAGTTCTCCATCAGAGATTGTTGTACTTTCTCTTTTCGAAGAATATCGTATCACCAGTTTAATCATCGTCGGTGATTTCAATGCTTATTGACCTCGTTGGAGTTGTGTTCGTACTAATCATGACGGGTGATTGCAAAGGGGAAACAGCGGACTTTTGTACTTCAAGTTACTTTTCGGTACTTTCAAGTACTTTAAACTACTTTTCAAGTACTTTAGAGGAGCTTTCAAGTACTTTTCGCGTACTTGGAGCTACTTCAAGTAACTTTGACGTACTTAGAAGTACTTTGAGAAACTTGATCTACTACAAAACTTCTTAATATAACTACAAAAATACATTCTTTATATAGTACTTTATAATTGTTTTTGTTTTTCCCAACGTATTCAAGAGAAAATAGTAAAAATATTCGAATCAAAACAAGTGTTGCAATGATTCATTCAAAATAAAAATATAAAATAAGACACCGAAGATCACATGTCGACTGAATAAATTTCAACGACAATTTCCCAAGCAGACAAAAATTTTGAAAAATGCGTTTAAGCGCACAAACGGGAACCGCAATCGTGAGACATTCATGGTAATTATTAAAACGTTAGAAACGCCGTTCTTAGCCCGAAATTATTATTTTTAGAGCGTTTAAACAATGAAAACCTCGTATTTTTAGTGTTTAAACGCGCATTAATGCTGCAACTAAAAACTCGTTCATTTAAACGCTAAAAATACGAGGTTTTGATAGTTTAATCGTTGTGAAAGTAATAGTTTCACGCTAAGAACGGCGTTTCTGACGTTTTACTAATTACCATGAATGACTTGCAATCATGATTCCCGTTTATGCGTTTAAAAGCCTTTTGCGAAATTTTTGTCTGGTTGGGTTCTGTTTGTTGGATGATGCTCCTGTGACTGTGATGTCAAACGATGTTTACCAGTTTGCGTACTCTGCTTTAATAATACCTGAGAATCAATCTGAGATGTGTCTGGTATAGTACTTGGTGAAGCATCAACTTCATCAGCGGCACAAGCTCAATTTTTTAGGAAAGCGATAACCTTTGAAGCAATACTATAGTAAATTTCTTTCCCTCCCCCTATAAAAAGCAGTCCAAGTGTTAGAAAGCTATTTAAATACCAGATTTGTGGCAGACGTAGTATTTCAGGATTGAATAATTATGCATCTGATATTGACAACATATCAGAAGCTTTAAAGCAGTATTACGTTTTTTAGTAAGATTTATTCAAATCATATTGCAAACGACTTCGAGTTTTTATCAGCGTCTGTCTATCAATGATCCTTCAGTTTCCAACGTGATGCTAATTTAACATTTGTCAGACATTTTCACGTGTCTGTCTTTTTGAAGAACTCATAGACGTAAGAAGCGATTATAGATGTGATGAACTTAGCATCCAGATCAAGGGGAAAAATCTCATTCGGGCATTCCGAATGGCTAGGATTGGATCGGAATGGCAGGGAATGGATCGGAATGGCTGGGAATGGATCGGAATGGCTGGGAATGGATCGGAATGGCTGGGAATGGATCGGAATGGCTGGGAATGGATAGGAATGGATTGGAATGGCTGGGAATGGATTGGAATAGCTGGGAATGCCCGAATGAGTTTTTTCCCCCTTGGATGTGAATATAAGCCGCAAAACTTCGACTTAATACATACATTCACTATTTTCTTTGAAAATATATGTGAATTTCACAATATATGTTACAGCATTTACTCTTATAATTCGATCTCTATTTGTCTTTTGAGTCGATCGATGATCAGATCTACCATCGAATGGATTCAAAGTATATGAATCGATTATCGAAGATCTTATCATTGTTTCTTGTGATCATGCACGCTAGATATGCAGAACTATGACACAGAAAACAATGAGTTTCGTACGCATATTTCAATTGAAGCCGTGCTATATGTATATTTCGTGGTTTTTCAGTTGCTACCGAACTTTGGATATCTATATGAAATGTTTTCATTCAAAGTTCGCCGGTAAGCTCTCACAGATCGGATTCACTTGAACATTATTTAGTACCTAACACAATGTTTATGCAAGTTCATGTATTGATCTATTATAAATGAGATTGTGACTTTATTTGTTTTATTCATGCGAAACTTCTAATATTAATGCTTCGGTATTCAATCATAGGCGAGTTCACAACAGATGACTTACATATCTCATGTTGACTGAGTACCTCTAGAATTCTTCATACATATATATATATGGTATTTATGATTTGTAGTTTTTTCTTCTATTCAGAGACATACAATTTATTTCTTTTTTGTTTCAAATGTTACCTTATGTTTGTGAATACCGAATCATGGATACAACTTTAGCAGTCGATTTTTATTGGTACGAAAACATATTTCGACAACTGATGATCATATAGATGCATTAAATATATGTCTAAATTTGTATACTTTCTTCTTCTTTCTACCTTGTTTACAGTGTATGCAACTGTAGACCGATTGCTTCTTATTTTATTCTGCGCCCTGCGCACATGAGCACATGATAATATAAATTTGTTCCTTTTCTCTACCATGTGCGTACGTATGTTTTTTGTGTATGTCTTTCAGATGCTTGATATAGTATGTTAGACAGGCAATAATCAAATTGAACGTAATCATAACATAACTAATTATAAATCAGAGAGGTAAACAGTTTAAGTGTATTAAAAAAATTATAAATGTCTCTTTGAAGATATAAACTTGAGCGCTGGTTTTGTTTTATTATTTTCGAAGATGTCCACGAACGACTTTGACGAAAGCCCAACTTCGTTTTACATTAATGAACCACCAATCAATCCAGATATTGAAACTTTCTTCGCTAACTACGCATCCATTTCGCCCTCATCATTGCGTGATCATTTGGTTTCTGTACGTGAAACTGCCTGGCAAAGATACAACNATTGAAAGAAGAAGTTTGTGAAGAATAGCATTAGCTCGTATGAAGATTTCATTAGATAAGTGATTCTTTTGAACTAACTATTAATCAAAAATTATTAATAAAAATACAAAAGTATAAATATATATTGATTATTACCTTGAATAATCTCATTGATTGTTGAAATTTAATAGTAGAAGAAATCAAAGACGGTGAATGATGATATTGAAGTGTTTGAAGAATAATATTTGTTTCGTTTATTGAAGAAAGATGTTGTGGGGCAGCTTTGACTACCTCATCAACATCATCATACTCAATATCATTACTTGAATAATAGTCAGATGTACAACAAATTGAAGTCGATATCATGTTCAATGATAGCTAAAGTATGTTCTGTCACTAGTTTATATATGGTCATCCCCTTCCTTCTCTTTTTTTCTGATGATGTGACAAAAGTGCGGTCATTCATTGATTTTATATTGTTGATCTTTATAGACGAAAATGAGGTGGTGATTACCAATGCTTTGATGTTGAATCAAGTAAGATATGCTTTCAAGTCAACTGACTATCGCGATCAAGCGTAAAAGAGAAAACACAAAAAAAAAGAACAGGCACCAGTTTGATGTAATTATAGTCTTTTGACACGCATGCTTGTTTAATTCTGAAAAGAGAATGTGTTCTAAACTTTTGTTAACTATATTTCTATTGAACTTTCAAGTGACATAGTACAGAGACATGATTAGAGGGAAAAAAAGAAAAGAACAAACTATTATGTTTCGGTTAATGACAGCTGACGAGCGTGATTTGTAACACAAGGTAGAATAAAATATATGTTCGTCTCCTCCTTTTTCTTTTCTTCTTTTCTTATCATAGAGATGTTCATTTCAATGTAGTCTATGTTAACATTAAAAAAAAAACAAGTGACAAGTGAACAATAAATGTATAAAAAGGTGATAACAATAATAGGATGAAATAGATGACAAGAAAAGTGTTTATGAATCTATAAATTGACAGCAAATGATAAAAGAAAAGTACTGTTAATGTAGAAATAACTTTTTTTTTATAATGTTATAAACGGCAATTGATGGAAAGTGTTAGACGTTTTTTTTTCATCGTTTCTCATAGCAAACATTGTAATAATGATAATCTTAAAACTCGTATTTTCAGTAGAATAAGTATGTACGAGACGTATTTATTTTAAAATATATAGTCTCTTGATTTCAAATTTAGATTGAGAAATAGTTTGTGTTGATCTTTTTTTTTTGAAACGGATTTCTAATATTTTACGACCATACTTCGATGTTTGCTAGATAATATTATATACTATGTAGTAGCATAGCATTACTAACAAATCATCGAATTAAATTCATATATAAAAAATTGAATGAAAAAATATATGTGCAAAAAAGGTGTAACATAGACTTGTCAAATTTATATATTTCAAATAGATAATAACGGATAAGTAGCATCTTAATGTCTTTCAATTACTCTAATAACTAAGTTCAAAATTGCTGTCTCCGATATTTGTCTTTAACTTTTTCCGACCGACTGCTACCATTTATTGCCATAGAACCAATATTTCGTGAACGGTTGACTTGAAGTGATGATATAAAATTTTTTGACAATTCGATAATTAATTTAATACATTTCAATACGCATTGAAGTGTTCATAAGAAAAGAAGACTATTTCATTGAGAAGATGATGGAGTCCATCCGCAATTCGTCAAACGAGTATCTAAATCATAAGAATATTTTTCCCATGTGTGTGAACATTCAGTATCGTAGACAATTAGTAATTCATTTTCCTTCTTAAATCTATTGCCTATTTGAATCAGTAATAAGGATTATTCAGTGAATACAAACAATAACAAGTATGGATGTTGCCATTTGGCAACAACCGACTCTATGAGTCAAAATTTTACAAAGCTTTTTTTTTTTATTTTCGGCTATCAGAATGTAACATTTTGAAGCTTTTAATTTTATACATAAAGTCAGTACAACAAAGAAAAGATATAAATATGTGTAGGATGTTTCTCCACAGCTCTTCTCAGAAAAGTCGATTTTATCAAAAATTACTCTTAGAAAGCTTACTGAAACACATTTTTGTTTCGAAAAACACGCTTTTGTTATTTGGCTTTTGATAGTCGGCTGAAAACGGTTAATGAAAGTTGTTCACTATTATCGTCTGTTTCTATATTGATATCAACATCTTCTTCTTCTTCTTCTTCATGTTTGCCGACGTCAAAGTAATTCTTTACATTCTTAATATGATGTATAGGTTTTTTTAGACAGACTCATTGTTAATACGCTGTCCTAACATCTATGAGTAAGTATACTTATTTTTCTGACCGCTTCAACTGACAGTCTTCATGCTCATCACCCTTGCTAGTGAACATTCACTTTATAAATCAATGATCATCCCTTTTCAAACTATCCGAATAAGAACAATGTACTATATCGCTATTGACAAAATCTATCTACGATCGATAAATAAATATTCAAACAAAGAAATATAAATGTGCAGCAATGATACACAAAAAATCAAGATAAGACAAGTGTCACGTAAAAAGAAATTAAGTCATCACTTCTATTTGTCAATAGCTGTCGCCTTTTAAAATAAGTTTAATTGAAGTTGATCTTGGTCTCTATAAATAGCCATAGTAATGGTACATCATAAATGTCTTTTACTGCATAAAAAAGAAGAACAAACATGAAAGTTCCAACGAAAATTCGACACCAAAGAACTGTAATTATATTTGGGAATAATATTAAAATAGATTTTGTCAATAAAAATCTGTATCTTCTTGTTCGGTTTTATTTGAAATATTGTTCAATTAAATTTTAAACTGGAACTATAAATTAAGTATATATTTTATAGTAGACATACGACATCTTATTGAATTTAAGACATTTCAAACAGATTTCAATTCAAATCAGAGACCAAAATCGAATGGAATAAGTGAATAATTCGATTCGACTTAGCTGAATTGAGTCGATTCCGAATGAAGATTTTCCTATTCATTTTAGTCTCTATGTCTAATATTTCACATTAAAAATCACGTATTTGTGATGCTTACAACCATTTCTTCTTCGAATGAGACTCAGCCAGTTTTTATCGTTTTATCTGATGCTATTGCTGTATTTGGTGAACTACGATTAAAAGATGTAACAATTTTCAGAAATTAGTACAATCATATTGCATGCATCACTGATATCAACCTATCAGTTTCTTAGCACTAAGGCCAATCATCTTAATTTTTATCAACGTTGATATAATCTTATTTTCTTTTATAAATAAGAAGTAGAATGGCGTATAGCATTGATATCAGTTTTGTTTGAATAAATACCGTAAAACCTCTTTATTCTGAATAATATCAGAACCAATAAAAAGTATTCATGATACGAAAATATTTATCTTAGAGAGCTGACGCATAGTTTGCTGTGAAATGAAGAAGCTACTGCTTCAGAATATCTGCTTTTACACTAGTCCGGTATATCTATGCTCGTATTGATCTGTTTCCATTTGAATGTCTTTAATTGAAAAATTTTTCAATTAAAACAAAAAAATTTAGTTTTTTAAAGTCATCTAATGTTAATTTTTCGTTGTGCATTTGAAGTAATATCACTATCAATTAAGTTTGGATTCGAATTCATTAATTAATTCAATTTTGACTTCCCCATAAGCTTGCGTCATGATATCAATCTTTTCTTCACATAAAAAGCACTCGAGTCATGCATACAATTTACCATACTCGTATCTCATAAGAAACAGCTGATAGACAGTCGAAAGAAGTCAAAACAAAAAGAACGAATACTACTGCATCCATCTTCTCACAGATCATTTACATGAATGTTTAGTAAATCGTTTTCTTAGCACAAATTCTAGATTATTATTACTTTGATCTTGCTAATGTAAAATTTTCTAGAGTTTAAGGAAAAAAAAAGAATTCATGTACATTGATATTCTATGATCACGTATATATTTCTTTAATTTAATATTCTCACGGGCGAATTCTTTGAAGCTCCAAGTACTATCACTGGTAATATCGATAATTCGATATTTCCGAACATCTATTCTTTTACAAAGATCAATAGAACTATTTTGATTACTGTGGAGAGTAAACATGTTTACAATAAATATGAGAGATATTTTCTAGACAATGATTGAAAAATTGCTACTTTGATGAATCCTTTGATTTTTTCCTTTTTTTTTTGCAT
Organism: Rotaria sp. Silwood2; assembly: GCA_905329745.1. NCBI lineage: Eukaryota > Metazoa > Rotifera > Eurotatoria > Philodinida > Philodinidae > Rotaria > Rotaria sp. Silwood2. Next base: position 1,671,702 of record CAJNSZ010000007.1, on the reverse strand, counting down.
TGTTTCTTGTATGATTAACAGAAACACATATCAAAATTATGTAACATCCAAACAATGATATTTCTTGATGTAATGAGTTATTCATCATATTTTCTTATTTAATTTACGAGGGAAAAAGTTCCCCAACTGATATTAATTGCTTTTGAGTCCACAGTATCAGTATTACGTAGACCTTCACGAAATAATAAGTACCAGGAAAAGAATTCAGATACTTAGGTTGTTGCTGCTAGGATATTCTACTTTTACAGCATTTTAAACTCTTGCCTGTGGTTCTCCTCAAGAATACCAAGAAAATTGATCTATGAATTTCGACTTAAAACTTTTCATAGAGACAAATCTTGGCGAGAATAGTTCATTGTCGAAGTTTCAAATCTTTTTATTGTGTTTATTTAAAGATATGGCGATGATAAAGTCGTGCCATTGATACGTCGCTCATATACGCTAGCAATATTCGATATTTTTATTTCACGACAGCAGCAAGTCAAAACATTTGAAACTTTCACTGTAAACTATTTTCATCTAAGCTTCCTAAAAAAAAAAGAATCAATTTTTTCCCCCAGTATATTTAAATCACATGAAATTTCAGGATATTTTGAAACTGCAATGAAGAGGATATGGTAAAATTTTCAATTCTATATCATGATGCTTTCGTAAGATACTTAACAAAACAAGTGTCAAAAATAGCTCATTTGACAATCCGAAATTCTCCATGGGCCTTTATATTATATACTTAATTTTGTTTTCTTCTTGAAAGAGCAGGTCAGTATGCAGGACATCCCAGGATCCTTTTTTCTAAATTCTTACTTTTGAAGCAGAGAAAAGTTCAACGGCTCAATAAAATGATGCTCTAATTATAAAATTACTCTTTTATATAATAGTAACAAATCTTAATTCAAGGTAAAAAGAAGGATTCTGTCATGCCCTGCATTGTGCCATGCTCTTTCAAAGAGAAAAAACCTGTTGACTCTACAATGAAGTTTGTTAGAAAATTCTTGGATCTGCTATCGAAAACACATAAAAAGAGAGAAAGGGAAAAAAGATGTTCTGCTTTCTTTGAAATAAAACATATTCATCAAGTAGAAAGTGACAGAAATTTTTGAGAAAAACGTGATGCCAAATGAAAAGTCATGTCATGAATGACAGATGATCAGACCTCGGGCTATCTTTCAATGTACTTGTCTAAATTTTTATTTATTTGATGAAAATTGACTTTTATTGACGAATGTCAGCTCGAGGTCTATCTCTATGCAAAATTTTAAACCAAAATTCTAAAATTAATTTTTCTCATGTTTCAAAGGGATACCACACCAGTGAGCTAACACACACTGTAAAAATGCAGTATCTCTGCAGCAACAAAACCAAGAGACCGAACTCTTTTCAGAATATTCTTAGCTCATTAACATTTACTTGATGCACATAATCTCAATTAAAGAGCAACTTATCAGTTTGAGAACTTGTCTTGTTATAGATGCTCAATATATTAGACCTAATAAAAAGACACTTGACGCAATTGATAGTCAAAAAAACATAAATCTGGAAGGGCGTAGATAATTTACGATCCATTGATTATGTGAAAAATATAGTATTTAATTGTTTTCTTATCTGAAGATTTACTTTCCGTTTATAATCTGAACGAAGGAAAATTGAAAAAAAATATGTAGTCATTAAAATAATCGATGCATTATCAAAACAAAATTTCAATAGACTTTCTGAACAGAACAAATATTCATCAATAAGTGAACAATTCATTATTGAGAAGGTCGACATTCTCAAATAAAAAGAGCATGTAAATCCTTCACATTCAAACATCTACATTACAATTGATTTACTGCAAAAGAAACAACTGTTAACATCGATTGCAAGAATACTAAATGATATGAAGGCTTCAACTTCATAACGTCGGAAAAATGAATTCATAACAGATGAATGGTTAGTAAAACTCTGACAACATTATGGTGAAGGTCATATTGACATTCTGAAGGCCTTGAAAGCTGCCGAACTTCAACATACATTAAAAAGTAAAATAAGCATTCTGTTTTTTCTTCTTCTAATAATAAATTGATATTCTTTATGTAATCAATAGACAGTAAACCATGTCGATGAATATCATATAACGAAAATTCAATTCAGATTTCATAATAAACATGAAGAATTCAATAGATTATTCTGTCATTTTTTTTTTCTAAATAAAAAATCGATTCTTTTCATTTTCACGGATTATTTTTCACAGCTGGTGCCTTTATACAATAGATGAAATTCATTATGCAATCAATGATTAATATTGTTATTCGATATTATTCCAAAAAATAACGAATATAAAAATAACTTCTTCAGTACAAAATGGACACGATCATAGCTTTCTTTTCTTATGTCATCGAATAAGGTCATCTTATTTATCTTTTTATGAATTTTTGACATCCAGAAGATTTTCTTGTGATAAAACTTTATCTATAACATAATGAACAATTATGAAAGCAAAAATCTTATGACATTAGTTTATTGGATTTTATCAATTTTATTTGGTAAAGAAAAAAAAAGGAGACAACGCACATTTAGGCAAAGTTTATAATAAAACTGAGAGCAAGAGAAAAAAAACGAGGGATCGATCAGTCAGTTAGCAGCATCCCGCACTAATAACAGACAACAGAATCAAGAAGAAAAGGGTAGAAACAAACAGGAAAAAAAAGCAAGCAACCAAAGTGAAACAACAAACAAAAAAAAAAGAGAATTTGTTGCTTTAAGACTGAAGAAGAGAAATAAAGAGAGATTGAAACTATTCTGTCATATTGAAAAAAAATCAAATAAGATTATAAATCATTTTATTAAACTACTAGAGAGATAAAGACAAACAAAAAAAAGCAGAAAAGGCGAGAAGAAGCATAGTGAAAGAGAGAAAAAGCGATAGAACAATGGATTGTATATGTTTTTTTTTCTAAATATTCGTTTTTTTATGATTATGATTGTATTAGACAAAAAAAGAAAAAAATCTTCATCCTTATTTACAAAGACAAAAAAGAAAAATCAAAATTCAATCTTCTCTACACATATAGTTAAATAAATAGAGAAAGGATAAATGTTCAAAATTCTAAATCAATATTGTAGTGTAATCATCAATCGTCTTTCTTCATTATTTTCTTTTCTCACATTATTCCTCTAAAATAATAATAATAAAGAAATCCATTAATTTTTCATTTTAATCATTTTTCTGTTCTCATCATGCAAAGAATTGAGGCACACATGCCAATGAAAGAAAAAAAAATAGGCATTAGAAGCAAATGCTGGCCCCCCTTCCCACTTTGATTGAACAAAAAAAAAAAGAATATTTTGCTCTTATAGTATATCACTTACACTCAGGCCAATCGGTATTGCTAAAGAAAAAATTACTTTTGATGATGATTTAAAAAACGCTTAGAGAACGGACATTTATCGATGAATAGGATTACATCATTCATTTTAAATAACAACTTACTATGGTAGATTGCGTGATGATTCCGAACCAAAGACAATTTTTTGTGAATGTGAAGCTCGTTCTTCACCTTGTTCATTAAATAAACGTGTTTCACATTCTGTACCCATACCCCATGAATCAAGTTTATCGTTAACAACTTCTGATGGTGGTCGATGATGAGCATTTTGAGCACTTCGAGCAAAGATTTTCAATTCACTACCATGTTTCATTATTAAACCATAAGGTATTGTATAAGAAATATCTGGTGAACCTTCTACACGTCGTTTTAATGTCCAATTTGACACATCAACATCTTTATCATTTGAACTATTTTCAAGTGTTATACATTTACCATCAGGTGTACAGTCTTCTGCAATAGTATCAAAATAAAAATATGTTTAGTTTATTCATTTCAATAATCTTGATTAAGACTTGTTATATGAACAAATGTTTATCTTATCTATTAACGATATTTGTCTGTTTTGTAAGAATTTTACCTTGTTTGACATATCTAAGAATATCATAGCAATTACATAAAACCCTTGGGAATCTCTTGAATGTTATGTCAATAACTTCACAAGGGAAGATGGTTTTCATTTAGATAATGAATAATAATATGTAAAACCTTTATTTTTGCAGACTGTTTCAATAAAATTAGTTCTTTAAAAATGAACATAAACTCAAATCACAAATTTGTCTAAATTTTTATTCAGTTCTAATTTGTTCAGCGTAAATCTGAGTTTGTAAACTATCAAATTACTGAATAAAAATTAAAAAATCAGCAACAAAAGATGAATTTAATTAAAATAGTAGAAAGGTTGATGTTAAGAAAGAATGATAAAACCTGAAATCTTTTAGCTGATTCAATACGATGAAAAAAAGACTTTGGTAAAAGCTATACTAAAATAACAAATAAAATTTTTTTCAATGTATAGCCTGTATACATTTATATTCACGAAATTAGAGATTCAAATAAGATTCTAAAGTATGCCGTTTTTCGAAGAATATTGCTACCAGCTGTTTGCATATTAAAATTGTAAAAAACAATAACAAGATCTAGGGTTTCCGGTAACGGAGGACGAGGTCATCATGATCGCTGAATGTATGCTAAAGTCCATTAAAGATCGTATTGGCTCATCATTGTTCATTTTGTGCTGATAAAAATGAAAAAAAATTTGAGAAGGGAGGGATTTCATCACTTCACTTCTCCCTCTCTCCATCCGCCACTGCTATATGTCAGGCATACTTAACTAGGATTGATGGATTCCTAACCTATACGTAACGATCGTACTCATGAGAGATTCTTTTCTGATCAAATTCACAATAAATTTCTTAATTAAAATAAAACAGGGAAGTGTAAAAACACTTATAAATGAGTAGTTTAACAATGTTGTTTCTTTCTCTTTGCAAAATAGTATAAAATAAAATTCAATACGTACTGATAGCGATTGGACCCTTTTTAATTTTTTTATTAAAAACTTTTCCTAATTCACTACCAAATGATGGTGGTGCTGGTTCAGGCGGTAAAATTTGTTCGACTGTTTGTTGTGCAAGTCGATTTGTTTCACTATCTAATAATCGTCTATAAACATTGATTTCTGATTCGAGTGTTATATTGCTTAAAAAAACAACAATAAAATATTAAATGAATGAAAGCTCATTTGTGTTGCTTTTTTACCTTCGTAAAATTGTATCGATTTCATTAGTTAGTTGTTGTATACGTTCTTGTGCAAGTGTTAAATCTTTATTAATTGAATCACTTGCATCTGTACGTTGATCACGTACATAACTATATTCTTCTTCTAATTTAGCTAAACGTTCTTGTAATTCTTTATATTTTTCTTTTTCATTAACTAATAATTTTTGTGAATCATTTAAATCGAATTTAGCTGCTTTAATTTGTTCAGTTATTTTCATTAATTCATCTTGTCGTGATTGTAATGGTACAAGTTTTTTAGCATCGTTTTGAATTTCTTCGATCTTAATATTATAATATTCTTCCATTTCTTTACGTTGTGCTGAATGTAAAGTTTCAAAATCACGACGTATATCACGTATAGCTTTTTCTAATTCTTGTCGATAAAATAATTGTGTGTCAATACCATTGGCTGGTTTTAATTGCTCAAATTCACTAAAATAAAAACAAAGTATACATAGAATAAATAAAATTTCAATAGAATTCTTTTTTTTTTTTTACTTAATTAAATGTGTATGAACATCATTAAGAAACGGAATTTCTTCTCGAAGTGTTTGTACTTGTAGGTCTAATTTAATTCGATCAAGTGTTGCTTTATATGATTGATCATTTAGTTGATCAATTTCATTGAGATATTCTTCGCGTTGATTAAGTAAATTTTTTAATTGATCTTCAACTTGTTTATACGATTTTTGTAAAGCTGCTAATTCAGCACATGAATGTTCATATTCTAATTTTAGTTGTTCACGTTTTTCTTCTTGTCGATCATTCCAAGTTGTTTCATCATTGATTAATGAACGATAATTATCAATTGTATAATGTGAACGACGTAAACGTGTTTGTAAATCAGCTTCATCAATCATACTTTCATTAACTTCTTGACGAAGATGATCAAGCTGTGGTGAATATTGCCCTATGATCGCTTGAGATGCTAAACCCCATGATTTTGTTACATCTTCAAGTTGACCGGTTAATTTAGCATTTTTATTTTCAAGAGTTTTAACACGATCGAGATAACCTTTAAGAGAAAAGAACATGTTTTTTTTTTCGATAGATTTTTTGTTTTCTTACCTCGAAATCGATCATTTAATTCTGATAATTCTTGTTTTTCACGTTGATGTTGAACACGTAAATTATCAGTAACCATAGAATTTGTTGATTGATTAAATAATGCATATGATGAACTATTTCCAAATTCATTTTGACCTTGTCGTTGCATTCCTGATGATGATGGCGATGGATCTCGAAAATTTGTACGATTGCGTGTACCCGATTCAATTGAAACTGAACGTGTCGATGTTTTTACTAAATCCCCAAGACCGGATGACATTGGACTATGTGTTGTTACAGAAATAGATGATGTTGAAGGAACACTAGTAGTAGTATTAAGAGAAGGAGAAATTGAATTATTTATTGATGAAGAACCAAGAACTAGATTTGTTGATGGATCAGTTTGAGACACGCCGGATGATGACGTAGGCTGAAAGAATAATGAGAAAAACATACATATTTTTTCATGTATATATTGATTGAGTGATTAAAATTAAAAAAAGTGTTATGACAACGACGAGACGCGACGCCTCAAAAGTTGCATCGCCGTCGTTATACTACTCATGTGAACAACAACAACATTCACGCATGTTCAAAACCATAATAAACTCATAATTGATATTTCTTTTTTACATATATATATATATATATGTGCGGATGAAAAGTAAGAAAAGTAAAGATATAAATATCTTCATCATTGATCGGATGGTCCTTTTATAAGCATATATAAATAATATAAGTGTAGGATACAAGGAGAAAAAAGAAGTGAAATGAGAAGATGACAAAAGTGACTGGTGAATACTAATGTATATATGGCACCAGCCGCAGGAATAAACTAACAAGAAATGACAAATATGACAGAATGAGCATACATAAACCACAAAAAAGAAAAAATATAAAATAAAATAAAGAAATTGACACCTGAGTATATATAATATCATCTTTGATCCCTAATTCAATATCGATCTCGACTATTTTAACAACAACAACAACCACAGAACAAAATAGAAGTAGTCTAGAGTTAAATGTTGCCTTGTTTCTTCGTCACGTCATATCTGATTGACATTGTCTACCATTAGTTTTCCTTATCACTGCAATTATTATCAGGATGGTTGTCTCTGATTTATTTTTCTCGATCTATCGATTAATCGATGTCTGTTTCTATATGTCTAATTGTTTGACATCCTACATCTATCAAGTAAACCCTCAAGCACAGGTGATTTTCTATGCATATAATGGCCAAAGACCTTTATTTTATTTTGCTCTTTCGCAAACATACATATACATGTGGAAACGATGATGACAGTAGTAAACAATTATTACTCAAATCAGAAGCCTATAAGTACCTAATAACACGAAATGTTAGACACACACACTCGTTACTAACACCAGATGAGCAATCGTTGTTGCGTTTTTTTCTCATCATACTCCATATATATGTGAACAACAAGCTCCTTTTCCGGCATACTAAAGGAAAAAATTTTTATCGTAAGAAGGAAAGAGAGAGAGAGAGAGAAAGACACAGAAACAGAGATGAAGGAAAAAAAGCATTAAGAAAGCAAAGTCAAATACGTAGAACATGCTTCGAAGTGATGGGGACGAGAAAAAAAGAAGACGAAAGGATTATCATTAGGCGTCGCTTCCGCTAAGCTCGCATGCAAATAATTGTATATGTAGACGATGTGTAGTAAAAAAAGAAAAGATTGAAAGTTGAAACCCAGTTTTTTTTCTTTATACTTCCAGAAAAAAAAACTAAAATCGGAATAACAAGGTTAAAAAATTAATCTCCTACGTGTTTTGACATATGATATGGCATTTTTGTTTTAATCAAAACAACTAATATATTTACAATAGGAAAAGACTTTTTATAAAGACTATCTACTTATTATTGTTTTATCTAATTTATAGTTTTATCTTATTCGTTTTTTCAAATGTTAACAATCGAACTACAGAAAACGGACAATTATAAAAATCATTAATTTCGTTCTTTTTTTTTGCTAGTGTATTATAATATTGTTTATCTCAGACGTTGACGATCTTATTTTTATTAGTTTTTGTTCGTGTCCAAGAATAAAAGAAAAGAAAAAAAAAGGAAAATGAGAAGATTGTTATTTTGCGGTTTGATTTCAACAATCCATGATTGTAACATATTAAAAAAAAAAATGTTTCTTTTTATTCTGTTGCAATCAAAATAGATGGCAACAAAACCACAACGTTCATTTAGGTCTATTCTTTTCTCTTTTCTCTATCAACTCTTATTTCCCAAGGACAGACTTAGCGAAACAACAGAGGAAAAAAAAAGAAATCTATCACTGTAACAATTGTCTGTTTATTGACAGAGAATTCTCAGCTGGAGCATATGAATATATTTTTGATAGACAAATGATGACTTCTCTCTCTTTTTTCTTCTTCTTCTTCTATACTAATCATATTGACATGCATATGTGAATTTGCAATACAATTGTATGATTATTACTACAATTCAATAATCAATTTTTAATAACACAAGAAAAAACAACATATCATCTGTTTGACGCGTAAATAATTATTTAAAAGAATAAAGAAACGAGAAAAGGAAGTCTACCTGAATTGTATTGACCGTTTTTCATTATGAACCAAGAAATGAAGTATTCGTTATCTTATTCGTTTCGAACTAATTCAATGAGATCTATTGGATTTAGTGTATTAGATATATGTATGCAGATGATCTGTCTGTCTGTTCATTTTTTTGTCTGACGGATGATCCCTATGAAAACATTTATACTATCTATTCAACCGCCCACCATTTGTTTTTGCTCTTTGTCTCTCTTACTCGTTAAATCCGTTCATTTTGATGCATGTGTTTTTTTTTTTTATAAAAGAAATTATTATTAAATTTTATTTTGCGAATGTAATGCTATTAAGAAAATGACGAAGACAAAAAACGAGAATAACAATCGTAATAAAATAATGAAAAATATAATAAGCTTTAAGAAAAGTTTGTCTATGTAAATAAACAAAGAATATACACAACGTTTATATTTGAGAGAGAACTAAAGAAATAGTTTTCACTTGCATGCCTACCTCTTACACTTGTCGTTGTGTGGATGTCAGTCGTCTATTAATTGAAAGTAGACAAGCTTCGACGTTCTCGTTGTCGTTTTTTCCCTGTTGTTTATTTTCTATAAAACACACCACATCAAGGTGAAGTCTTTTTTAGTCGTATTCTTGTTTTATATCATACTTCCTCTATGTCAATAAGAGAAAAGAGAGAGAGACAGAGAGAGACAGAGAGAGAGAGAGAAAGAAGAGAAAAAAAGAGAGAATTGTGGTGGTGAAAAAATATCTGCAAAACCGCAATATACAGGTAGATAGAAAAATGTCAGCGAAATTCTTTTGTTATTTGAAAACAAAAATTCTTCTCTGTATTTTGCATATTTCATGCTGCGTTTACAGTCAACAGTCAAAGGCTAATACTCTCATTTTTTTTTGTCTATGTACATCTTTTGCTCTTTTTCGATATATGACTCTGTGACATATCTTGTCTATTTGTTCAGATGTACGAAAAATCAAAGACAAATGTCGTCTCTATATAGAAGATTATGTTATGTTATGGATATGTAGAGGTTTTCAAGACACCCAATTGTGTGTATTCTAACAGTCTATCTGTCTGAGAGATAAACATCTCGTTAAATAAAGCAAAGACTTTGTGCACCTGCTAAAATTGTATGTTAGGTAAATAGAAGGTAGTTATGCTAGTAGTAAGCAAATATCACTTTTTCTTCTAGTTGTGTTCTTGCTGTCTGTTGAGGATGGTGGCAACCTCGATCGAGGATCAAGTAGATAGTTAATTACACAAAAAAAATAGTATACAAGAAAGAACAAGTGTGTATGTGTGTGTACGTTTGTATGAGAGAATGAGATGGAAGATGGGTAGCATCAGTTTTTTACAAGGCCGTTCAAAAATACAATATGGCCGACTGTTCTTTTGATTTTATTTTACAAGATTCATTGTCAATGACGGTATGCTTGCATCTATAGAGCTCGAGTTTCAAATAGCAACCATAACAGAAAGACGCTTATCTCAAAATGTTCGTTCTTTTATTTACGCACACACGTACACATGCACAATTGTGAATATGTCACCATTATATTCTATGCATCGCGTTCTTTCATAGGCAAGCGTACTTTACAATGATTAGTATCATTGTTTCATACAATGGTCTATTTCGTTAATTTGAAATTGACCTTGAAACGAGCAGCTCATCATTTTCATATATGCATACATACACACCAGTGTATCCTATCATATCATATTGTATTGGTCACTATTATTAATGTTTTTCGCTAACTAATAAATAAAGAACGACAATTTAATAACAGCCATTTTTCAACAAGAAAAAGAAATCTTCATATATTATTCTATTAATTTAATATATTTAAAAAAAGTTTTCAAAGAAATAATACGAAACGTCGTTTCACTTCGTTCTGATATCTATTTATCTTTCAACGTTCTTTTTCTCGTCCTCCATATTCCTATCTTTTTATCATTAGTAACGGATGATAGTCTTCTTTTTAACATATACTTTTCGATCATTAAACCTTTTTGTCAGTAATCTTCAGTAAAATCAAGAAAAAAAAAGAACATTGATGTTGAATACTTAATAAATACGTATGTCCTCCAACCATCATCCCTTTTCCACGCGTCAGTGAGCAGTGGGTCAAAGCCAATTTTCTCGGTCATTACATCCATGTCGCTCCACGCCTACTCATTTTGACTCTCTTGTCCATAGCTAAGAGCAATGTATCATTTAGCATTTCAAATTTGAACAAGAATTTGCTTTTCAATTTTTAATATCCAAAAACAAATAGACTGCTTTTATGTAGAATAGTTTTTTCTATTGAAATTATGTCGCCAGATCACATATAGTAAAAGGAAAGGTTTACGCAATATCGTCACCACCATCATCATCATCTTCATTATCATCATCATCATTATTATTATTATTACCACCAACTCCCTTCTTTGCCTATAGAGAAGCACGCAATACATATATAGAATAAGGAGCGCAATCGTGTACAGGCTCAACGACATGCATAGATCGTCATCACATTCGATATGCGCACGTTCTCAATCTTTCGTTGATCATAAATCTCATTAAAAGTACGTGAGAACAGACATAAATGTATGTATCAGGAATGAAAAAAAAGAAAAGAATCGAAAAAGAATAAACGAAGAATTGTACAATAAATATGTTCAATTTGTATTTGTAGTAAAAAAGAACTATAAAACAGAAAGAAGAAAATTGAAGTTTCAGTATATATCAAAAATCTTCTATTGACTTAAGTCGGCAACATAGAAGAAGAAGAAGAAGAAGCAAATTATTGTATTGATTAGATCTTGTGAACATGAAGACTAAAAAACAACAATGACCGAAGCCTTGTTCATATATATATATATAAGGTAGAGAAAGAGAGAAGACATCCAAGTTTTAATTAACACAGACGATTATCAATGAGAAAGAACATGACATAACAATCCAGATTTGATTACATGTACTAATGAAAAGAACGATTGATCGATCGTAGTGGTCATTGACGTTTTGAATATCTATATTCTCAAAAGATTAACATCCACTTATAACATACCATACCCACTAACGTGTACAATTTACAAAAGGGGAGCAAAAAAAGAAGCTGAAGACTACTTATGAGCACTTTTACTCTTAAGAATAATACTTTTCGCGCCTGTGGCATGTCAATTCATATGCTAAATCGCGTCAATCATTTTTTTTCTTCATATATATATTAACAAGCAAAGTAAATCATTCGTATGAACGACAAGACTCATTCAAGCTGAACCAAAATATACTAGTGAATAAATGATTGATAGGAAAGAAGAAAGAAAACGAAAAAAGTAACTTACACTTTCTGAATAATTTATTGATTGAGCAGGACTTCGTAAACGTGGTACAAGAACTGTTTGTTCAAGTTCATGAGATGAATTACCTTGAAATGTATGAATTAATTTCGATACACCTGTCGAACTTCGACGTTGTTCAATTTCACTTGTTAATAAACCGTTTGTTGAAATTTTATTTGTTGGTGATGGAGTCTTTTTTTTAGTTAAATTTGATTCAATATTTATTTGAAGAGGTTCAACAGCAATAGGTTTCATATTAAATTCTGTAACATTTGGTATAGGAGAATTTTGTTGACTTTTTGTTGGTGATTCTCTTGGCGATATACGTTTTGTTGTTGTTGTTGTTAATGGTGGTGATGAACGTTTTTTAAATGTATCATTAACATTTGTTGGACTATGTTGTTGAGATGATGATGGTGATGAACGTTTTAGGGTTGTTGATAAATCTAATTAATACAACAAAACAAAAAAAGCTTATTATTTAGAAAATATTAATTATATTTACCATTATCTCGTTTATTATTACGTGTAGAATTAAGTGTATTAGATTTTTTATTAGGATTTGATATTGATAATTGTTCTTCGATGATTACTGAATCATCTTGTACTGATGTTTTATCTATTTTAAGTAAATTTTGTATTTGTTTTTTTAATGATGGACGTTTGGATTTGTTTTTTGTTGTTATTGATAATGATTTCAAATCATTTGTTGATTGAATATCAAGACTTTCTGTTGTTGATGATGATGATGGAGATATTTGTTGTTCACGTTTATTATTTTGTTTAATATCATTTATTGAAAAATTTGTTGATGATGAAGTTTTTTTTTGATTACCATTTTTCATTGTTTGTTTTTTATGTATTGATTGATCATTATTAGCAACAGCTTCAAAGACTTTAACACGGTCAGTAACACGTTTTTCCTCAGGTATAATAACACCACTTGTTGGACTTGGTTCACGTGGTTGATTTATTTCAAGAAGACGTGCAGCTGATAATATTGATGATGATGTTATAGTATTTGTTGAATTTAATGCATCATCAAGATTAACTTTTTCTAGTTCAATACCATTATTAGTAGTAGGATTTGTCATTTCAGATACTAAACCATTGTCAAGGTCATTATTTGTATGATGTTCTTTATAAGAATTTATGGATGTTAAATGGCTATTTTGAATAGATTTATTACCTGGTTCATCTGATGATGAAATCGTTGGTGTTTCTAATGATAATAGAAGATTATTATCTATATTTGATGGTGTTTCATAGATATGATCATTTGAATTTGTTTGAACATTATGATATCCATTTGTCGTTAATAGATTCTCATGTTCATTTTCATTACCTATTTTAAGTTTAAGAGATTTCGATGGTGAATGATTTATATTTTCATGTAGAACTCCATTTGTTTGATTATTTATTTCAATAGATGTTGGCTTTATAATTAATGTATCAGATTGATTTGTATCATTAGACATATTGGCTTGTGTACTTGTTAGACCGGTAACTAAAGCACCGATTGTAGAATATGATTCTGTTTGTGGTTGCTTGGATATATTATTGTTCTGATTTTTATTATTTGACGAACGACGTTCACGTTTTGTATTTACCTTGAAATGAAATAGATTTGATTTTAAAAATTTCATTTTTTGTTCAGACGAGACAAAAAAAATGTAAAAAGAAAAATTCAATTACCGAAAAAAAACAAATCGAGAGAATTTCTCTATTCTAAGACTTTGGATCTCTTATTGATAGCCACTTACTTCTTTTCTTTTTTCGTTAATAATGCACAGCTAACACTCTGTCTGACTGACCATCTCTCTCTCTCCCTCTCTCTCTTCGTCTCTTATTCTCTTTCTTCTCTGTGTCCTCGAGAGGACAGAGAAGAAAAAAATTGAAAGAACACTCTCTTTGTGTTCTTTATATATGTTAAATCTTTCATCAAATTGCACTAATGTATGTACGAATATGAGACTATCTTGAGAGTAAAAGAGAGAAAGAAATAAAGAACCGAATATTCAAATACAAAAAAAAAAATCATTGTTCGATTTTCTTTTTTTTTTCTTTTATATACAGATGATTCTGATTACGTCGAAAAGGTTTACTTTTATTCTCATTATTATCTTTAACGATGTAAAGAAATGTTAGTGCATGACAACGGCAAATTCTATTTACATATTTGCTTATTGTACAAGCAAATCGGGGATGAGACGAGAATATACTTTTTTCTATTCTTCCTTTTATAAGCAAGTGTCGAAGACAACTAGTAGTTACTAGAATAAACTGATCACTTCTCGATCGAGACATGTATGACAACATTTATTTACGGATAAGTGAACGTTTGAGAATAGTCAATCTATGCATAAATAAACAAGAATAGTCAATGAAGTAACTTACGACTTTGCTCTTATGCATGATGCTGGATATGTCGGTGCTTTTTTTATTTTAGATTGTGATAGCTGTTAATGTTGAATTGAAATAAAGAAAAAAAATAATAATAGTGTATGTATGTGTATATGTATAAGTGTGTATGTTCGTTTTTTTCCTCCCACAAGATCACTCGACTAACGAGAAGGATATATATTTGACGTGATAGGCGGTCAAGAATTCAGTCAACAGAACGTGTGGATATGTGCAGATAAATAAAAGAGCGAAGGAGCAAGAAATACAATCGATCCACAAAGTGGAGGAATTATACAAAATCTTCAACTATCAGAGCAATTATAAAACTATACACATGCATATATATATATACACACACATATATATACTGGCTCAAAATATCTTTACTGTTCTCGTATTTTATACGAATGTATAGTCCGTATCACACATCAGTGAACAGTAAAATAAAGGGAGAAAAAGATTCAGTGGACGATGACGATGAGAGATATTCATTAGCGGATGTATAGATACGTTTTTTTTAACTCGATATTCATTTTTTTTGCTCTTACACATCGTATCATTTTGAGCGAATAGACAAGCACAGAAAGTACGGACGGTTTTCGTTATGTATTTAATAGGCCGCACTATAATACATACACAATTATATTCGATTATATGAAACAAAATCTACATGACGAATAAAAATATTATTATAATTATCTTACATAAATTTATAAAATGATCATAAATCTGTCAAACATATTAGTTTCGAATTAGAATGTCTCATATTCATAAAAACTCTTGTTTTTTGAACTAAATATAATCAGCTACATGTACGCAAAAAAGCAACCATGGACAATATGAATTGATTGAACTTTATATATTATAATATGTGTTTCGAATTTTTAATATATGTATATATAACTCATATTAATTTGTGTTCTCATGTCTAGTTGATGATGGAGTCACAACCACTTTTTCTTTTCTCGTTCAATATGTTTTTTTTGTTCATCTATCATTTAGGGTCAAATGATAGACATATGGGTAAAAAATTTGGGAGTAGACGTTACCTACTGTGATGAGAGAACGTGCTCTTTCTCCCTTTCTAATAAGCAAATAATGTGTTGTTGACATCCACAACAATAATAATACAAATATGATCTTTTTTCTTTAGTTTAATTTGTTCAGTCAGTTGATTGATGATGAATGAAGTTTATTCTTTTTTTCGTTTTCTGTTTGTATATTTGACTGTTGACCGTTGGTCAACAATTAGGTTGCTATCTTTAATTGACTACAGTCGATTATTAATCTTCTTTTACTCAAGCGATTCATCCCTTATTTCAGACAAGAGGAAGCCATATTTTGAAAAGAACGACATAAAGAAAATATTGTAAACATACATATTTTTTTCTCATCTTTTCATTCTTCTTTGTATTGTTCTTAATATTCAAGTACTATGACGCGCCTCTTAGCCATAACGATAATTCATTGCTATTCTTTTTTTTTCTTCAATCACAAATTTAATCGATTATACATTATTTTATTGACAGCGTCATCAATTTTCTTTTGTTATTTTATCTGTACATATATTTCGATTTTGTATACATATGAATAATCAATTGCATCATTCAATTGATATAGATCTGAATGATCTTGAATCAATAACAAATTTTAATCAATCCTTTAATGAAAATGATAAACATCGAGAGAAAAAAAAATTTTCAATTAAAATTTTTCATAACTTATCTTTATATGTTATTATTTGTTTAATTATTTTTTCAATTATATTTTTTATAATTGGAATAATCTACAGAAATTCATGTCGTTCAGAACCTGATATACCAATATTTTTAATTATATTTAGTATTTTAATTCTTATTAATCTTTTTATTTATCGAATTTTAGGAATAACATTTCTTGCTTGTAAGATATTTTTCTAGTCTATCGATTTTTTTTAATCAACTTATGTATGTCAGTAATTCGAGGTGCACGATCATGTTCATTAGACAAAGGAATTGGAATATTGATTGCAACTTTGTTTGGAGTTATTTTCGGTATTATTATATTTATTTGGTGGATTACTGGAACTGTGTGTTGTACATTTTTTATTTTACGAAATTAGATAAAAATATTGTAAAATTTTAGATTTGGTGGATAAAATTAACATTACGTATAAAACCTCAATTAAAACATCCAACTTCATTGGCCTGCTGTCATCCTATTGTCTATTGGACAGCTTTGCTAGCTAATATTTTTGGTTTAATCGGCTTTATTATCCAAATTTGCATTGCAATTGACGGTAGTATGAGAGCAAGTAAACAATCATCGAAGATTTATCGTTAAAATGTGAGAAAAGACGAGACAATGTTAACATTTATTTATATTTATAAAATCTGTTTTTTTTTGTACATTAAATTATGCGCATATTTTTTTACTAACATTTCTTTTTCTTTGCATCATATAAAACAGAACAGGTGTAAAGAAGATATTCGATAGTCTGTGAAATGATTTCTTTTTTTATTTATAATCGGCATCATGTTTGTTTCAGTTATTAACAAATAACAAAAAGAATTATTTAAAAAAATAAAATAAAATATATTTTGTATTTCGAAAATAAATTATTTACTTTTATATTATTCTCTTTTCTCATTAAAATTTGTTAAATCAATTCGATAAGTACCGATACGCCCAACACCTTCAATTATTAAATATTCTTTGTAGACATGTACTGTTGCAAAAGCATTTGTATCTGGTTCACATTCAACTATTGCTTGTAATGTTAAATGATGAATATTTTTTTCATCATAAAAGTAAGCACCTTCATGAGAATGTCCAGCTATATAAGCAAGAACAGTATTATCAAATGTCCATAGAATATCTAAAACATCTTCATAATTCCATACTAGAGCAAGTTCATCACCTGCTTTTGGATGAATCGGAATATGACCTAAAAGATTAAAAGAAAATAAAGAATGGACAATGAAATCAATCATCAGAAGATACTAGAGATTCGAATTAAATGAAAACATGTTGAATAAAGTTGAAATGTATTATGGAAAAAATAAACAATTTTTTCAAATGAATATTAATGTTAAACGAAAAAAGAAACAAATATGACTTTTCGACAGAATCGATAAAAGAGGATTTGCTAAGAAGGAAAGCACCTGATCTAATACTCATCGTTTGATTGCATATTGGATCATCAAAGGATATCGTATTAAGACTAGCAAAGCTCTGGAAGAATTCGACCTCATGCGTCTCTGAAGCCTAGTTCGAATCGTTTTACTGAATTTTCGAGTCATTTTTTTGGTGTATATTGAAAAAAGAACAGAATTTCAGCGTAAAATATTGTTTATTGACCGATCAAATGGTTCACACAATATCTTGAAAATTTCAGTTGAACAGAACATTCTTTTGTCGTAATAATGAATTAGAAAAAGAAATAATCGCTTGCTACAGTTACAAAAAAAAAAAGAAATTTATTTAAAAATTCAATACGGGAACAAAAAATATTCTTTTCGGTTAAAACTTTCCGAACACTCTAGAAACAAAATTTTACATCGAGATTTCGTCTTTGATTTTGTCCGTATTTATCTGAGCGAAAATTCAGTAAAACGATCATAACGCGACTTTAAAGGCTCCTTTAGAAGAACTCTTTTAAGCTTTTGGTAGTCTGATCAATAATCCCTTGTGAATCCAATATGATCTCACACAGCGGCTATCCGTTCGTGTGGCTTCCTCATAAGTAAAAAAAACAGCGTAAGTTAATTGATCGTATACACATTAAGAGACAATGACATAAAACATAGGTTGCTAATGAATCATGTGTTTGTTTTTTTGACTCAGCATTTTAAGCAATTAAGTTTTTATTAATTGCATGTATCGCAGCTTATTTTGATTGAACTGAAAGATTATCTCTTGTTTGAATCATTAAATAAATAAACCTATTTTCGATATTATTTCATTCCTTCAGGCGAAAAAAACACATTATGTATTATCATCTAATTAACTATTTGTCTTCTGTAAACTAAAACATTCATGGAGTTATTTTACAATTGTTTTTTTCTTTGTGAATGAATGTAAAGAATAGATGTCATGTTTACAAAAGGCGAGAAATTTCAATAGCTACTATGTAAATAGATTGATTTAATGCATGCAAGAAAGTATTTATGTTGAATTGAATTCATACTTTTATTTGTCCGACAAGACATGTAAATTTCTCTTGACATTTTCAAGTTGTTTTTAGAGTGAAAGAAAAGAAAATATTTCTTCTGAAGTGTAGTATGATCTTCTATTTTAATTTTTTACCTACGATAATAACTTTTTCATGAAGATATTTAGCTTTAATTAATTGTTCTTTTAACCAAATGAGTTGTTTTTGTGTTAATCCACCATTTAATTGTATAAATCTTTGTTGATAACCATCTAATCCAGTTGGATCATTGATACTTTCATTGTGATTATATTTTCTTAATAAATTCATTGACTGAATATAAATTTCATTATTTTTATCGATACCCAATACACTTAATTCATAAGTGTCAATTGCAATAATTCTTAAATTAGGACAAACTTCAAATGTTCCATAGTGGCCTGATGAAATATTTTTCGTATCAAACGAACATAATGGGCCATTTAATAATTCCTTTCTTGTAAAACTATACAATTCATGATTTCCCCATATATGATAAATAGGAGAAATATTTCGAAATTGTTTAAGAATGGTCTCTAAATCACTTATTGATGTTTTATTTGTTTGACAACTTCCATCAATCAAATCGCCAAGTTGAATTATAAATGCTATTGAATATATTCCATTTAACCAATAACTGCATGCTTGATCGACTAAATTTAAAGAATTTCTATAACGTCTTAGAAATGTTCTTGAATAATTCCATCGATCGTCATTATTTGCATAATGAATATCTGTTATTAAACCAAATGATACTATTGGTTTTAGATGGTCATTCTGATATAAATTTAGATTTAATGAGCTTTTTTCCATGATGGCAATAGTCGCCATCTAAAACAACTGAATATTTGATCATCTACGGCATGTTCTGTTTTTTTATTATTTTTGAAGAGAAAAATACATATAACTTTATTCGTATGAAAGAAAAAAACTGCGCAAAAAGCGATATTAAACTGTATATAATGAATGTACAATTAAAAAGAGAAATGAATAAGATCTTTAAAATGGTCACAAGACGACAGCTCTTTGTTGTTTAAAACTAATTGACACATTACAAATCTATCAGTTTTGTAATGTACCAAAAAAGAAAAGAGATTATATGAAACAAAAGAAAAATAAAAGCAAGATGATATAAGGTCTATTATAACTAAAACAAATCTTTCTCATAACGGAAGATTAATAAAATAAAAGCGACGTGTTTTGTTTATTTTGTTTTGTTCAAAGAAATGGATTATTTGTATTAAACGATGGTACAATTGTATTATTGCTATTGTATGATGAGGGAATTAGTGGTGGAGGTAAAGATGAACCACTTGCAAAAGTAGTATTATTTGATGATGTTAATTGATCAAGTGTTGGTGGTTTTGCTGCATTAGAAAATGGATTTTGTATACGTGATACATTTGTACCAAATGGATTTGTACCTGAAGAAGAAAATTTCATAAAGATGAAGTTTTTGTTTTTTGTTTTATTTTTACTTTTAGAATCAGTGACAAGATTGTCAAGATTAACTAAATTAATAAATTTATCACCAAGAAAACTTTCCGGTGTTTTACGAGATGCAGATATTGACGATGTTAATGGACTTGTACTAATAGGATTTGAATTATCACTACTAGTTAGTGTTGGATAAAGTATATTTCCAGTATGACCACTTGCTGATAAATTTGTATTCGATGGAGAAATTGTACCTGTATTCATAGTAGAAGATGCTATATTCCAAGGATTTGATGATACTTGTTGTTGTTGATTATATGACGGTGATATAGCTATGAAAGAAAATGACGTTAAGTTGAAAAGAA
The DNA here is from genome assembly GCA_905329745.1 of Rotaria sp. Silwood2. NCBI lineage: Eukaryota > Metazoa > Rotifera > Eurotatoria > Philodinida > Philodinidae > Rotaria > Rotaria sp. Silwood2. Next base: position 1,651,230 of record CAJNSZ010000007.1, on the reverse strand, counting down.
AAATAATAAAAAAGAAAAATCTTACTTGCACTAGCTCCAAAAAAGTCGTTTAATTCATTTTCAATCGCTTTTGTAGTTGCTGGAGGTGAACTTGTTGTTGTTGGTGGTTGAGAATGAATTGTACCAAGACCCCAAGGATCTGACATATTGACTGAAAGACCAGTATCAATTTTATTGGCTGTATGAGTATTTCCACCCCATGCATTGACTTGTGATGTTGCTGCTGTTGAACCTTGCCATGGATCGTTTAATACTGTTGTAGCAGAATTACGACCATTTGATTCTAATGTCCAAGGGTCATCTATGAGAAAATAAATGAACTTATAATGGAACTGATAAAACTAAAGCAATGAAAATTAAAAAAAAGAATATCGATTCGTTGATTCTATGTATATTTTCTTTGACATACCGGCAAGTCGAATTTTAAGCAAAACTTTTCTTTTGGCATTAAGTTAGATTGAGAAATCCAAGCAGAAAAGCCTATGAGAATTGAAATAAACCAAAAGCATCAAGTCTTGGAAACTTCACTATTTATTTGAACTTTGTTTTTGATCTTATCCGTTATATGATTAGGAATATAATTCTACATGTTTTTTGAATTATCTGTTTGATTGTTGAGAAAAAAAAATCAATTTTTTTAAACATAATAGCAAAAAGTCATAAATATGAATTTGTACTATAAGATTTTAACCATCAGAAATTTAGCTCGAAACAAAGCAAATATCGTATTCAGAGCCAGCACAAAAATCTGCATCGAATAGTATACCCAATACTCAAAACTAATTTGCGTCAAATTTCCGTCCTACACGCAATCAGTGCATATTTTCGAACACTGTGACTTGTACTTTCCCTACAGACTACACTTTGACGCAAACTAGTTTTAAATATCGAATATACTATTCAATACAGACTTTTACGCTGATTCTAAATATGATTTTCATTTCTTTCGTGATTGAAGTGCTGATAGTCAAAATCTTAAAATACAAATCCGTATTTATTCCGTTTTGCAATCATATCGAAAAAATCGATCTTCTCAACAATCAAACAATATTTTTCAAAAATCATACCGAGTTTTTTTTTCTATACGTATGATGAATAAAATAAAAATAAAAATTCGGATAAATATTGAGGCTGGCGAATAGTCATTACCGCGTTGGATCCAAAAATTTGAGACCTGACAAACTCCATTATCGAAACTTAATGCTTTTGACGTATTTGAATTTTTATAGCCTGTTCTGATTTTCTTTTTATTGCCAGCATCTTATTTGTTTTTCTAACTGTCTTTTGTTGTTGAATAGTATAATAGTTATCAGATGAATCTAATAAATCTTATGATGTAAATCTTTTAATAATTATCACAGAATAATAAATAAATCAATATATATATATATATATATATACTGATGACAGAAAAATAAACAACAAGATATTTTTTTTTACTCACTTGTAGCAGTTGTAACTCCAAGATGAGTTGATGGTCGAGTATTTATTGTATTCCAACCAGTATTTGATATTGTTGTTGGCGGTAAATATGAAGTATTACTTTGATGAGTATCAAAAAGTGATGAATCCAAATGTTGAGAATTTGGATTAAAATCAAATAACTAAAAATGAATATTTTAGAACAACGCAGACAATATTATTTCAAACTCCGAACATTGAATTCTTATAGTAACTAAACACTTGAATAGTTATTGATTTATTACAACCGTAAGTGAACTTTGACAGTTGACATTTTATATGAATAAACTGTCGAAAGTATTGTTTGTTTAGATAAAAAATTGTTTCTTAAGAGACAGCTGTCTGACATATAGATTGAACTCAAATCATTTAGAAAAAAAAAAAGAATTTTTCTTTACCTGTGCATTATTCGGTTCAGGTGATGATTCATTAACTGATCGCTCTAAAGCTATTTTAAGTTTTAATTCATCATTTCGACGTCGCCGTTCTTCATCTTCAGCCTATCAAAAAATAATACATTTTATTTTTATTTTTTTTTATTTGAGTGCATTGCAACTTTTTGGTACAATTGACATGAAAAACTGAAAGTAGACCTAAAACAATTTCTCAGTAATAAAGTTTATTATACTCTATGCATTTGTTAAGCAGCAAAAGTTTCCTAACACTTCACTAAATATTTAAGCAAATGCACGTTGTATAGTTTAGTTTCATCTTAATTCAATTAGAAAATTAACCTTACTCATTGAAAGGGCTCGAATCATTTTTCAACTTTAGATGGGGGTAATGAGTAATTAGGAATACCCCGCAATATACTCAGATTTATTCATAGCCTTCAGCTGAGTAACCTTACACTTGTAGCAATCTTTTTTATGGATCGATTCAACTAAAAATGTCTGTGGAAGTGCCACTTAACATTTTCCAGGATGATGTAAATTTCTCCTGTATAGCACAAAATTTTTATCACTTATATAACTTATTGTTTTACATCTACTATACAAAATTTGCGTCAAATCGAACGACTTATTAAAAAGTTATAGAGCAGATAATTTTCAAAAAAGTCACTCTACAAAGTAAGAATAATGGCCTATTTTAGGCGAGTCCCGTTATTTGTTCTTTGAAACAAAGCTGATTAAAGAGAAATTCTTTCTCGCCAGTCTGTTGCTACAGAAATTCTCTCTCTACTCATATGTTTCGTATGCCACCAGCTTTATCACAAGACGAACTAGCATTGAGTTTGAGTTACTCTACACGAATATATACAAGTGTCTATCAAACAATGTGAAGGTTTGACGAGAGAATCAAAATGCAAATAAATTATATTTTATCAAAGAGCGTTGAACACTATACAAAGTTGACTGTTTACATTATCTTTTCTCTTATTTTATTATAGTCAAAAGATTTACTTTCTTTGTACATATCACCAAAAAAATGATATTTTCTTGTAAATGTCTTTCATAACTCAGCGACTGTCTGAGATAGAGAGCTGAAATTTGGTATCAGTGGAACAAAAATTATCAGTTAAATACATTTAAAATTTTAATCGTGCGAAAAAGTTGCAATTCACTTATATATTAGTTTTAATCTAAACTAACTTCACGTTGTGATTCTGCCAAAGCAATTTGCATTTGTAGTTGTTCTTCTTCTTGACTTGCTGGTTGAACAAAATCTCTACCTGTAGCTGTATGAAGGCTATCATTATATGATGTTGAACGATATGTTGTTGAATATGGATTTGTACTATGACTTGATACATATGATGTACCACCATATGGATCACTACCTTCAATACTATTACGTCTCATTGATGATGTTGCTGAACGTCCATATGTAACAGAACCATTTGAATCCATAGCCATAGCTTGACTTACATAACGTTCACGGGCTTCTTGTGCTTTTCGACGTTCATTACGTAAACGTTCATCGTCTTTGAGTAAAGCAACAAGTTGTTTAGCTTTTTCACGTACATTATAACCTTGATCTTTTTGATCTTCAATGTATTGAAAATCTTTTAATGTTTGAATAGCAAATATATTTTCTTTACATTGTTGACTAACACGTTCATTGCCATATTTAATTAAATGATCCAATAAAACAAGAGATTTATAAACATGACGCCAATTTTTACCATGATCATTTAAACGTTTCCAAATAACTATCAAATTAAAGAAAAAAAATATTTAAAAAAAAAAGAATAACATTGCGATTTATTTCAATAGCGTTAGATAGGTTAATGTTCTTTTAGTTCAAATGACAACGAAATTTTTTTATTTTATATCAACGTCTTTTAAAAAATGTCATGCTTTATCTCTTAGTTGTACTTTGTTAAATTAATTTGATATTATTGTTTGAGAAGAAACTAAAATAAATATCATATTTTTATTTTTTTGTTAGTCAATTTACAAAAAAACAAAAGTATACTAGAGACTTGCGTCAATTTCGAACCAGATTTGACTCAAGTTTACTATATTATTCCCTTTTAAAAGTCTTATTCTAATGAATATTGAATACACGCCGTATGGTTCAGCTAGATAGCTTTGTCTCTCGAGTTTATACTCATATGATCTCATCCTTGATTCTCTAGATTTCCGAGTAGTTTCTTCCGCAATCCCACCATTGATTGAACTACTAATGGTTCCAGTTGAAGGATTTCTGCTATGCAGTTCTTATAGTACTTTTCGTCTATTGACATACAAAACCATCTCTTGAAATGAAATTTGCTGAGTAGAACACTATAACTATAATGTGACCTAAATTCACACTGCTTAACAAAACTTCAGAACTGTAATTTGATAAAAATATGTACTGCTGAATGCTACATTTTAATGAATATGCATTATGAAGTGTAAGTCTTCCTACATATTAGAAGGTCTGCCTGCAGAGAACGATTGAAATTCGTTATAGGAGATGTGGGTCTCGTGAAAAAGCCCTTGGTTTAAACCTGTTTGACCTTTAACATTTTGCTGAAATATTACTAAATCATGTTTGCTGTTGGTGAATAAAAGTTACAAAAGAATAGAAGAGAAAATTATAGTTTATGTATACATAACGGAAATATATATATACATTATTCTCTGTAGGAAGAAAAAAGCTACTGTCAGCTGGAGTGAAAATGAAAGAAGGAGCTATAAATAATGTGAGAAAAAGAAAACGATTAATATTAGACTTCATTTGTGTCAGTAGTAATATACATTTAGTGAATGTATAACAAATGAAAGAATAACATCGTGCGCTCCTTAGTAACAAAGAAGATTCAAACTTCGACTATAGGGAAATGTGAAAATGAATTAGTATGTTTATTGACATATAATCAATTGAAATCAGAAGATGATAGTAAAAAGAATATCATGCAAAGAAAATAATGAAAAAAAAAGAACAACAAGAAGATCATCAATAACAACAAAATATCCCAGTTCAATTTATAAATAAGTCAAATTCAACTGTAGTTCCCTTTTTTTGTATTTGAAACATAATCATAGTGAACAAACTAAAATGTAGTAATGATATTCAATCCTTTACAAATAGGAATTCATATAAGAGGATCGTTCTAAAAAGCTTGTACACTGAAAAATAATAGAAGACCCGAAATCTTTCATAGTGCAAAGAGGAGCTTACCAATTATTTATCGGGAAAAGGCACTATATGAAGATTCATCAGATAAACTTGGGTTTGAAATATCGACCTCATATGCTGCATACGAGATCTGTACATTCATTACAGGATATCACAATGGAAAATCTTCTTATAGCATGTCGTCACGTACAGAATAGAAAAAAAAACCTCTTAATAAAATCCTCTCATGTTTCACTGATAGCTTTTATAATTTAAAGTAAACAATATCATCAGATATTTCACTAAGTAACTTACTTGGCATAATTTCAGCATAAGCAACAACATTATCTGTTAAATCAGCTATTTCATGCATAAGTGCGGGTGATGGTCCCCATGCATCATTTGATGTTGCCGATCGTACTTTACGCTGAGCATCAGTATAATTATAAATAACATTTCGAACACCTCGTGCAAGCATCGAATAACAATAAATATAAATAAAACAAAATTCTTTTGAAGATAAGAAAACAAAAATGTTCTGCTTTTTTTTGATTGTTTTAGTTAATTCTCTAAAACAGAACAAATAAAAACGAGAGTTAAGTTGAAATCTATTTGAGATTGACCAAGACAAAAGAAAAAAAAACGAAAAAAAATCAATATAATAGACGAATGACAATTGAAAATAACATGAAAAAGAAAACAAATATTAAGTGGAATGAAATAAAATGTTTAAACTAATTTTTTAGCTTCGAAAAATCCTTTAAGATGACGCATTTGCCAAAATCCAGCTATAACAAGAATAAGTAATTGTGCAATTGACCACCATAAAACACGTTGATTTGTTGATTCACTCGTAGCACGAAAACGTTCTTCACGGTAACGTTGATAATTCTGTTCTTTGCTTCTATAAAAACAAAATAAAACTTAAATGAAATCAATTCTTTTGTTTTCTTGTTAAACATACATTTGTTCAACTTGATCTAATAATTGTCTAACACGTAATTGAAGTTCAGTTAATTTTTCTTTTGCACTTATTTGTTGATAATCAACTGCATGTTCACCAATATCAATATCAAGATGAACACGCTACAATAGCAAAACATTTATTTCAATGAAAAAAAAAAACTTTATTTCAATAACTTACTAATTGTTGTCCACCAAACCAAGCAGTAGAATTGGAATATAAACAAATAACATGTTCACCAGGTATATGGGATGTAAAAGTAAAACGTCCTTCACTTGTATATAATTTTGATAGAACTATTTTTTCATCAGGATCTTTAACTTCAACATGCATACCAATACCAGGTGTTGATGGTAAATATGTATTTGATGCTGCATCAAATAATTCAACTTTATATTTACCAATAACTAATGTCTGATCTGGTATTTCTTCAATAAAACATTTACGCTCAGTTTCACGTATATGAAAATAAAGTAAATGTGTTGGTAGGATTAATTGAATAACAATAAAGACAATAATAAATAGAAATGATTGATTTCCCATGTCTATATCTTAAAAGAAAACAACACTTGATTATCTCTTGAGACAAAACGAAGAAAAGCAAATGATTATGATTATGAAATAAAAAATAAAAAATAAAAAAAAAGCGAGAGAATATGCCGTGCTGCGTGTACGGTTATGAGACGTAAACCAATGAGAATTTGGAAACACATCATCTGCATTAATGACTGATTATAATCTGTTTTAAGGAGGTCATAGTTCTGTCAATATGGTCTTATCCATAGTATATTTTATGGATAAAATTACTTTTCGATTTTTTTTTTCTTTTTCAAACAAGTTTGATAATGACATAAAGGTTCATCTCCAGATCGACGACATCCTATGCACTAATTAAAAGAACATATCAAAGAAAGTCGGTGCTGTGATGTCGCTAATTTGTAGAAGTACCTTAAATTCTATAAAAAAATTTTTGAAGATAGAAGTAAAAATCGCCCGAAACAAAAGAATTTCTTTTATATTTTGTAGATTGATCATAACCAATGGCCATCGGCAAGAACAAACGTTTAACTAAAGGTGGAAAGAAGGGTGGCAAAAAGAAAGTGTATGTAATATATAAAATAGTTTTAGGTAATAAATTTTTATTTTAAATTACTATTGTTTTTAGTGCTGATCCATTTTCAAAAAAAGATTGGTATGATGTTAAAGTACCAGCTAATTTTGATACACGTACTATTGGTCGTACACTTGTAACACGAACAACTGGCACAAGTAAGAAATTACGAAATTAATTTTTGACGACAAATTTTCATTTTTCGATTGTTGTTTTTTTCCTTATAGAAATCGCTTCGGATGCTTTAAAAGGTCGTGTATTTGAAGCATCACTTGGTGATTTAATCAAACTTGACGATGAAGATAGTTATCGAAAATTTAAACTTATCTGTGAAGATGTACAAGGTCGTCATTGCTTAACAAATTTTCATGGTATGGATATTACAACAGATCGTCTTCGTATGCTTGTTAAAAAATGGCAGGTAATTTAAAAAGAAAAAAGAAAGATTTTATTTAAAAAAAAAAACCAACAACATTTTTAATTTTATTTAATAGACATTAATTGAAGCACAAGCTGATATTCGTACATCTGATGGATATCTTTTACGCGTATTTTGTATTGGTTTCACAATGAAAATGCGTGGACAAATCAGAAAAACATCTTATGCACAACATACACAAGTTAGTTTCATACGAGAGATTAGATCGATTCGGTTTGCGAATTGAACTAGTATTCTTCACGGGTATGACTTTTCGCACCCGGACAAAAGCTATTCGACATACTGTTTTCAAACTTCTATTTTATATAAAAGAAGTATACGGTTTAGTTTCTTCCATAAACAGCAATAAATAAAGAGGTCATTTGAAATTCCACAAAAAGACAAGTGATTCAGGATTCATCTAGTGTCTTTCTGCTTCTAAAATCTGATCAGTTTCACTTAGTATACTTTATCTTATTGATGATGATACTTGGGATTTTTTTTCATAGTTTATTTTCCTTTCTATATATTTAATTGCTTCGTTATATGGTTCTTCATCATCTATAAGTGAGCTTTCATTAAAAAAACGAATTCTCTTAGTAAAACAATATCGTGTTCTACCATTGTGACCTGTCCTCTAGATAATACGTTGCTTAATCATGTTGGACCAGTATGTATTCCTATGCTTTTATATATATAGTAGTTTGAAGAAATAAAGATTTATTCGAAACGTTGAGATCTCATATATTGTTGGGTATGATCTCAACCTGAATCCGATTCCGCAATTTTTTTCATCTCTCGGTACACGATCTGGTTGCAGAATACTAAACCGAGTCGACCTTATTTCTGTTTCATACATTTAAAGTTCGAATTTTTAAAATGATTTTTATTTAGATTAAAGCTATTCGTAAGAAAATGGTTGAAATTATGACAAGAGATATTGCTGGCAGTGAACTTAAGGAAGTTGTTAATAAACTGTATGCCATCATGAATTGGTTGATTGTAATAAGAAAAAACAATTTTTTCTTTTCTTTTTTTTTTCAGTATTCCAAATAGTATTGGTGCTGAAATAGAAAAAGCTTGTCGTAGTATTTATCCATTACAAAATGTGAATATTCGAAAAGTGAAAGTAATCAAAAAACCAAAATTTGATGGTAAAAAAATCTGTTTTTTTTTCTTATTGATTATTTTTTTTGTTTCTTTTTTTTTCCAGTTGCTCGTCTTATGGAAATGCACGGTGAAAGTTATAGTAGTGTAACTGTTGATGACAAAGGCCAACGAGTCGAACGAGCTGATGGCTATGAACCACCAGTGCAAACATCTGTTTAAGATATATAATCAACAACTAGTTTTAAAACAAAATATAAGATCGATCGTTTTCTGTCTGAACAAGAAAACATGAAAAGAAAAAAAATTTATTATAATTCTTGTTTTAGACCGTTAAAGAATAAAAAAAATATCATTTAATATACACTAATTCTTTTCATCAATTATTAAACAATATTTTCTGGTTTGTATTTTTTTTTAGCTAATATTTATTATGAGAGAAGGAAATATTTAGTAAACATGCTTGATAATTAGAGCAATTATTCATATTGATTATAAACTAAAGTTTTTCTCAGATCGTTTATAATTGAAAAGAACGTACGTACGACAATTGGGTGATGCCAATTGCTTGTTGCAGCGACAATCGGATGCTACGACTATTAGTCGTAATACTGAAAAAATAAAATTGCCGAAGATAATTTCATTTGTACTACAGAGGAATAGGTCAGGGAGCTCCTGAAAATAACTACAAATATATTCAACGGTAAAGAACATTAGATGGAATTATAAATGCAAATGTTCAGTTGACTTGTCTAATTATGCATAAAACATTACACAAAGGGAAGTTTTAATTACTTTAAGAATCTTCTATAACTCACATAATTCATCAAGCGTGAGGGCAACGCTTTTCTTAAAAATTGGGTTCACTCTTCAGAGATTTATGACTATTGTATCATTTCCTGCATGGGCGTGCTACCAAAAATAGATGTTTACCTTCGTAGAGTTTTAAATTACCTTTCCAGAAGAGAAAATCTGAATTTTTCTTGTTCCACAATGAATATATTTTTCATTTTTTCCTAATATTTTGATACATCAGAAAGATAAATATTAACATTTAATTATAGTTTACCGGCGACATAATCTACTTATCCATTCCATGTGGTATATCTTTCTTTTTTACATGTCACTCTCGCCCTCGCATTGTGCTATGTGTGATTGAGTTACATGTCTATAAATTGAAGCTTGTCAAAAATGATGACGGACCACGTTTCTATCAAACATGCGACTAATTGCATTACCTGTAAAAACTGCAACCACTAACAAAGCTGAAAAATAAGATTGAGTTTGAAATAAATACTCTACGGACATTTATGGTTATCTTAGGTTAATTATAAAACAGCTTGTATAAGTAAAAATCAAATTCACTATGGATGTCCACAGTTTGTACAGGTACTCGATCAATTGCCGCTTTCTTATGTCTATCTAATTTAAACCATTGATTATTAGTGCACATTACGATAGATCATTCTCTAGTCTCTGATATATTGTTGACAGTGCAAAGAAGCATATGACTTCAACTGTTTTGTAATTACACCAAAATAGAGAATAACTCGAGTTATTAAAAATGTCAACGTTTTTTTTTCGGTCGTATGGTAAGACTACAGACCATTATTTTATTGTCATTTTTATATCTCATAGAACTGAGAATAATAGCTTGAAAAAAAAAAACTAATTATCATTTGAGTAATAGAATTGTTTATGTTTGTCATCTTTGTCTAAACATATTAACAAACAGATTGGAAAGCAATATGTATAAGAACTCAGGTTATTGATGATCAAAACTTGACGGTTTGCACATTTATTTTGTATTTACGACCCTAATATTCTCTTTCTTTCAAATAGAGAAAAAGGATGAATGAATAATCAGAATTTGTAGAATATTCATTCTCAATTATGAATCTATTGTCTTTTTTATTGTATAATTTCAATCAGCAGTTTATTATGTAAGAAAAATGGACTGAATTTTAATCTATTGTTGCCGTTGTGTGCCTCATACAACCCACATATGTATAAGTTTGAACAAGATAGACAATAAGATTAGATAATTTTGTTTGCTATTTGTCTATTGTAATCGGTCACATACTTACCATTTTGCTTAGAACTGTACTCATGATGAAACATCGATCTCCTTTTTTTAATATTACTCACATCCCTCACACGTTTGCTTTTCCGCATGATTGATTAAGTTACAAGCATATTTTTTTTGTATGTTATACATTTTTCTATATTTATTCTAGTAAACGTGGATTGTTATTTGTCTGCTTATACATTTGTAGGTTGCCATGAATGTTTTTCTTCAGTTTCTATTTCTTTTTTTTTTCTTTTATGATCGGAGTCGGCGCCGGTGTATATACAAAGAGAATGGCAAAATTCTTGCTGCTGTTCGTTGTCCCATGCGTTTTTGCCACGTTAAATATTCTCTTAGGACAACACATTTCATCATCTTGTTTTTTTATGTTCATTTATTACTCTAAATATTTACTTTTTTATATTTTAAGATTTACACGTTCGTTTCTTTTTTTTTGCTATCAGAAGTAAATCTTAATCAGCTAGACGACAATGTGTGGTAGGGTATTTCACATTCTTTTGATTACCTTGAATATGTTTTTCTTTGATTACCTGATTACTCAACAGGTATATTTGGTTATTTAAATTATTTGGTTAAACGTGATCGAAGATTTATTGCTGATATACTTATCAATGGTCTTCATCGTTTAGAATATCGTGGTTATGATTCGTCAGGTATTGCTTTTGATGGTGATAATATTAATATAAACAATAGAGATGAACGAGCTTGTATTGTTGTAAGACAAAAAGGAAAAGTTGAAGAACTTGAACATGCTGTTAAATGTAAGAAATCTTGTTTTTATTTTATTTTAAATATAAAAATAACATTTTTAAAAAAAAATTTATTCAATAAATATAGCATTAGAAAATATTGATTGGAATGGTGAATTTACAATACATGTTGGTATAGCACATACACGTTGGGCAACACACGGTGAACCCAATGCAGTTAATTCCCATCCACAACGATCAGATGAACAAAATCAATTTGTTTGTGTTCACAATGGAATTATAACAAATTATAAAGATATTAAACAATATCTTGTAAATTTTTTTCTTTAATTAATTATTTATTGAAATTTATTTTTTTGTAAATTTTAGACAAATAAAGGTTATAAATTTGAATCTGAAACAGATACCGAAGTTGTTATTAAATTAGTTAAATATCTTTATGATAAACATAAAAATGAACATATTAGTTTTCAAAAACTTATTGAAATGGCTTGTTCACAATTAGTAATTATTATTATTTTTAATATTTAAATTTTGATAAAATATTATAGGAAGGTGCTTTTGCATTATTATTTAAAAGTATGCATTATCCTGGTGAATTATGTGCTACTCGGTAAGTTTTATATGGTGTTAGTAATTCAATATTTGAACGAAGTTTATTTTATTATGATTGGATCGAGTTCGTCGAAAGTCAGAATAGCCTATAAAAATTGAAATACTCCAATCTCTTTAGTTTCAATATTTATCCAATTATTTGTTTTTAAGTTTACTCGTCACATAAGTATGAAAAAAAAATTACGCAACGTTTTTGAATAGTTTTATTGTGAAAGTGGATTTTTTCAATATGATAGCAAAAGGAAGCCATAAATACGAGTCTGTCCTATAAGATTTTAACCATCAGAACTTCAGTTCCGAAAGCAATGAATATCATATTAAGAATGAGCGCAAAACTTTGCATGGAATAACATACTAAATGCTTCAAATTAATTTTCGTCAAATTTCAACCCTTTCATTCCTTCAATAAGTTATGGTCGAATAATTTGATCTGTGTTTTCTTTAAAGTTGAGTCTGACAAAAATCAGTTTTGAGTATGCTATTCAATGCAGATTTTTACGCTGATTCTGAATATGATATTCGTTTCTTTTTAAAGTCAGTTTCTAATGATCAAAAATTGATGAGAGAAGTTCTTCAACTGATTAATCACATTAGAGTTTCGACAGTGTGCATAATGTAGACTCTAATGAGCTATGAATACTCTGAAAACAGTTCAGACCCTTAGCTTATTGCTGTTGAGGGGCCTCTTTTTTACGATGATTTTGCAAGTCAATGCCATAGTTTTCTTAGCAACACAAAGATAACTTATCTTAAAACTTCGATTCGAAATTTTGCACAGAGAAAAATCTTAAAAAGAATAGTTTCTTGTGAAAGTTGCAGGTCTTTTGATTTGCTCCTTTTCTGAGATAAGAGCATTAAATCTGTCAATGTACATAAGTAGTGTAAAAGACAAGCTTTTATCATAGCCATATCTTACGATAGGAACAACGAAATGATTTGAAACTTTAGCAATAAACTATTCTCATCAGGGTCTATCTCTATGAAAAGTTTCAAGCCAAAATTCGAAAACCAGTTTTCTTATTGTTCCTGAGGCAAATTATGACAGTGACTTAAGATCTGCCGTAAAGATCCAATATTTCGGCAGAAATAAGCTAAGAGCCCGAACTGATTTCAAAATATCCATACCTCGTTAGAATCTACATGATGTGCGAAGTTTCGACTTAAAAGAGATTAATCAGTTAAGCACTTTTCTTATTACAATACAAATCTGTATTTATAATTTTTTTGCAATCATATCGAAAAGATCGATTTTTGAATGATAAAAAAATAGTTTTCAAAGAGCATTTTCTCAAATTTCAAATTGCCGATATCTTAGTCAAAAAAAAAGACATTTAAATGAAAATTCTTTATTTAGTCGGGGAAGTCCGATGGTTATTGGTGTTAAATGTGCTGATCAATTAGGTGCTAATCATATTCCAGTGATGTTCAGCAAAGGTAAATATCTATCTTAATAGTTTTATCTATTTTGGAAAACTAAGTTTTTCTATGAATAAATATAAGAATAAAATGAAATTACCTTAGATATTTCAACAAATCCTCGAATTGCCAAAGGTAATTTATTCTCAGCCATTTTGTTGCTTCTCTTTTCTTCGTCTAATAATCTTTTATGTGGTTATTATTATTATTATTATTATTATTAAAACTTCTAACTTTCTTTATTTTGTGTTGCTTTTCATAATCTATTTCAAATGCTTCTTAATTGTTTGTATTTCAGTGGATTCCGAAGCAACAGATAGTAGGTTTTTGTTTTTATGCAGTAAAACAAACAAAAGAAAAGATTATAAATGAAATTAAATTAGACATTGCTAACAATTAATTTTTCATAGATTTATACAAAATTATTACTCTAGCAAAGGTATTCTGATATATGAAACTGCTTCAACAAATAAAGAAGACGAGAACAAGTTTCAATGGAACTTTTTTCGAAATACATGATTAATATATATTAATTTTTGCTCGAGTGGTTTTTATTTAATTAATTTTCTGTATTAAATCATTTAATTTCTATTGTTTAGATTTACGTGGTGTTTTTTCACCTTCACTAGTGATTGCTGACCAAACAACAACTGATTTAGCGGTTACAGGAAATAATCGTAGTATTGAATATTTTTTTGCTTCGGATGCAAGGTATTATAAACTTTCATTATTAAAATTTTAGAAAAGTATTCAAGGCTTGACAAATACGGATTCCTTCTCGCTTTTCCCCGAGTTCTTTAACTCTTTGGGGACTAAGGCCGTATATATACGGCCTCACAACTGAAAGAAAGGGCTCAAGTTCTTTGGATATTTCGAAGTGGAATCGTTGTATATTTTATTTCTTTTTCCATCGCAGAGTTCGTTGTCATACTTTGTAGAAACAAAAGCTAGCGCCACCAGTATATAGTTCATAAGTTCTAAGTTATAACTATTTTCGACGATATCGTTTGCCTTTTCTCGAAAAAAAAGTCGATTCCCAAAGAGTTAACTGATAAAAACAAAAAAAAATATCAACGAAATCTTTTTGTTTTATTTGCTCTCACATTCATATATTTTGTAAAGTAAAACTACGTATATCTCAAGACTCGAAAATTTCTTTTAGCGAATTTTTCTGTAAGAGATGTATGCTAATTGACTCTAGATATTCGGAAAAGTCAACACTATAGATCTTTGTTCTATCGAGTTATTATTGAAAAACTACTGTTAGTGATATGACACAAAAAAGACAAAGGTTTTGCAGAGGGCTTTTCAAACTATAAAATCTCTATTGAGAGTTCTTCCTGAACAAACTTTAGCTCTTCAAAAACTTAAGTTTATTTGTCTTTAGTGACTTTAGTGAGTTCTAATATAGGTATGAAAAATCCTCTTACAGTTGCATGAGAAGTTCGAATACGAATTCTAAATGGCACATGCTCTTACCGAAGATCTAAGGTCTCATTCTGAGACATGAGCACCACCACTGAAGAACCAGTTTTTTGGAGGTGTTTTCTAATTTTGAAGATCAATCTTGTCGAAAATTTCACTGTATGTCATAAGATTAAAAAATTATTCGTTAATGATATTTTAATTAATTAACTAAATAGCTAATTAAGTTTAATTACGTGTGAGATGAAAAAGGCAATATTTTCATATGCACTCATGGAAGAAGAACTTGTTAAAAAAATAACCTTTATCAAGAATCAAAGTCAAATCGAAAATGGTCATCCTTTCTTTCACTGATCTTGCTCAAAAACAAAAATGTTACCATGCACATCTCTACAGTGATACTAGTTTGCTATTTATAGCTTTTAGAGTCTTCCGACTAGAGTACGATCATGGAAGAGTAAGATAAAAACTTCTTAGGATAAGATAAAGATAAAAGTTCTACCAACAATGAGATCGGTTCGGTTCGTAGCTTTTAGACATTGCTAGAACAATCATGCGATTAAGAAAGATGCAAGTTATAATCTATGAAAAAGTCAAAAACTTGATCAAGTTTTTAAAATAAAAGAAAAACGAAAATTTTTGTTTGAACGATTTTCGAAAATAGGACGAAATTATTTTAATTTATTTTAGTGCTATAATCGAACATACAAATCAAGTCATATTTATGGAAGATGATGATCTTGCTGTTGTTAATAATGGTGCATTAACTATTCATCGTACACAACATGAAGTATCTGGTCAATCAACAATTCGTGAAATAATTGAACTTAAAATTGAATTACAAGAAATAATGAAAGGTATTCAAATTTAATCATTTGAATTATTAAATATTTGTTTGCTTTTCTTTATCAGGTAATTATTCATATTTTATGCAAAAAGAAATTTTCGAACAACCTGAATCTGTTGTTAATACCATGCGTGGTCGTGTTAATTTTAATACAAAAAAAGTTATACTTGGTGGTATTAAAGATTATATTAGTGAAATTCGTCGTTGTCGTCGTTTAATATTAATTGCATGTGGAACAAGTTATCACTCAGCTGTTGCTACACGACAATTACTTGAAGAATTAACTGAATTACCAGTTATGGTTGAACTGGCATCAGATTTTCTTGATAGAAATACACCAGTTTTCCGTGATGATGTTTGTATGTTTATATCACAATCAGGTGAAACAGCTGATACAATATTAGCATTACGATATTGCAAACAACGTGGTGCACTTATACTCGGATTTACAAATACAGTGGGATCGAGTATTTCACGTGAATCACATTGTGGTGTTCATATTAATGCTGGACCAGAAATTGGTATGTGTTTCTCTTTGTAATGAAATTTATAAGAATTTCTTTTTTTTTTGATGAAAAATTTTACTAAGGTGTGGCAAGTACAAAAGCGTATACAAGTCAATTTTTAGCACTTGTTCTATTTGGTCTTGTTTTATCGGAAGATTCAATATCAAAACAATCCCGACGTGATGATATTATAGATGGTCTTCAAAAATTACCTGAATTAATTAAACAAGTACTTAACTGTGATAAAATAGTACGTGATTTTGCTGAAGAATTATATAAACAATCATCATTATTAGTGATGGGTCGTGGTTTTAATTTTGCTACATGCCTTGAAGGTGCTTTGGTAAGATGAGATGGAACCTCTTTTTTTTTTTTAATAAAACTTTTATTTACACTGCAGAAAGTTAAAGAATTAACATATATGCATTCGGAAGGTATACTTGCCGGTGAATTAAAACATGGTCCATTAGCTATGGTTGATGATGCAATGCCAATTGTTATGATTATTATGGATGATCCTGTTAAAATAGTAGGTTATCTATTTTTTATGAAACACAGCCTAAAAGGACTCTTGAAGTATAGAGGTGGGAAGAAAAAAAAATTTTCGACGAAAAACATCTGAGGGGAACCCTTGCTCATATTTTTTCGAGGATATTTTTTGATTAGAAAATATCTTGTGTTATATGAAATCCGACGTGGTTTTGCTCGCTGATTCTGCATCTACGATTGTTGTGGCACATCGCTCTGTGAGAGAGTATGAGTGAAGAAAAACCTACTCATACTCACACCCAGCACGAGCGCCTACTAATCTAGCCGATAGGATTTTTTAAAATTCATATCCGATTTACATTTAAATTGGCGAAAGTTTCATTGTCGAAATTTAGAAACTCCTCCAGCGTCATATATCATGACGGATGTTGATCGACGATTAAAGATTGTATATTAATAACGTCTTTTTCTAATATATGAACTACTTTCTTACTTATTAGCAAGAGCAGCTTCAGATTTTTATCCCACAGAGATTATTCTAACATTTTTGTTTTTTGAATACAAATAATTTAATGAAATATTTAGAAATGTATGAATGCATATTCACAAGTTCAAGCTCGTGGTGGTCAGCCAATATTAATTTGTAATGATGATGATGAAGAATTGAATAAATTAGAAAATCGACGTATAACTGTTCCACGTACAGTTGATTGTTTACAAGGAATTTTATGTGTTGTGCCAATGCAATTACTTTCATTTCATATTGCAGTATTACGAGGATATGATGTTGACTGTCCAAGAAATTTAGCTAAATCAGTTACTGTTGCATAAAATACAAATAATCAAATTCCTGTTTTTTTTTCAATTTATTTGAAACATATTCTTATTGATTAATTTTGTTGTTTTGTTATTCTCATAATTATGCTTAGTTAGCTTTCATAATTATAAATGGTGTTGTTTGTTTTCGTTCTTTTTGTGTTTAGTCTGCATTTGCAATCAGTTACATACCATTAAAAAACAATGTTCTGTGTTTTTAGTTTAAATTTAGATATAATTGTTTGTTTTTAATGCATTGTCAAATCGATATGGATAATTAAATTCTTTGTTGAAATAAACAATGATGTATTGTGTTTTGCAAAAGAATTTTTTTCTTATAATTCATATCGAGAACATATCTGATTTACTATGCCGAATGTATTATTCACTATTGCATTTTAACTGAGTATCATTTCACTGATAATAGAGACTTATTGTGATGCATTCTGTCCTATAGTCGTACTGAACTATTGAGTCAACTTTTTTAGGAAATGAATTTAGATGGAAAAGTTCAACATACTTGGACTTATGTAATAACAAAACAATCATAAGTGAAACGGTTTAAATACAGTAGTGGCGAATAATATAAGGCCAACGTTTTTTGTTTTTTTTTTCTACGATACTAAGCATTCAACTCAAATTGAAATAGTGTCTTGAATATCCGATGAAGTTCTCTGCCAAATGCATTCCATATCGAAATTTCATACATGCACTATGAGAGAAAGATTTCTCAAAAACAAAATACGAAAGTTTCCAAGTCCTAAAATACTTTATAAGAATTAACTTTTAGAGCACTATGATAAAATTCCGTTTGCGTAAAAATATGAAAATTGAGATAAATGCATGGAAAGATAACCCAAGATATGATATTTCATGAATGCCATCATTTTTTATTTGATACTTCGTTATTTTCTGCTTGAAAAATATGTTTTTTTCAGATAAAGCAGAAAATTTCTTTTTCTTTTTCTTTTTCTTTTTCTCTACTTCTATTTTTTGAATTGTGCATTCCATAATTCTAGAAGAAGCTTCATGGGAGTGAATGATTTTGTTTTCTGTTTGAAAGATTATGCCAGCATGTATGGCATGATGGAATCCTTTTTTGAGATAAACTTTGTCACTATTTTTTTCTAAAAGAATACCTTGCTGGTTCGAGTAAAATTTTTCTACAGACGGAACTTTGTGTCCTGATGTTTCAAACAAAACAAAATTTGAGTATATAAAAATGAAGACCTACCGATAATTTTATGTTGCGAAGTGAACTATTTTTGAGTCTTGTTTGTTGAATATCTCGCGAAAATATCATGATATAAGGTTAAAAAACTTAGCATAGTCTCTCCACAACATCCTTAACCTATGCTGAAAGTTTCATGTGAATTGAATGTACTTAGTTCAGGATCGATTTTTAAAGACTAGCAGGCTCTACACAGTTATTTTCAGATAAGTTTGTTGCAAATGGTTCACTTAGCAACTAATTTTCACATAGTCTTTTATAACCTGAGAACTATGGTGTTTGGTTTTTGAGAAGATTTCATCTCATAATCCATTTATGAAATTGTGGTATGCGATGTATTTGATAGAGAACTTCATCAACTAATCAAACCACCGTTTGGATTTAAGTTTGATGCTTGGTATCGTAGAAAAATCTGAAAATGATGTTGATTTTATATTTTTAATTACTACTGTAGTTTACGATCATTTATACTGTTCGATATTTTTCATTGATTCTTATCGAATTCGGTATATATATATATATCAGGAATATGAACAAAAACAAATATTTCAAGTTGATAAAATAACAGTTATAGATATTTAACTTCTTGAAGTTGAATCTAAAATGAACTTCTTCAGTATATTTATTTTCAAGAGTTTTTATTCAAACGTTTTAATAATTCTTTATAAAACTATTAATTAGAATTGAAAACTGATCAACTGGATAAGACTAACAGTGAATAATCAAAAAAATTGTTGTCATTGAAATAAATCGATATAAAATAATAATTATTTTTCATTTTGGAAGCTTTCTTGCATTTGATTGGAACCGTGCATACAGTTACTACGCAATGCATTATAATGAGAACCATCACTTTTAAATAAATCACCTAAATACACGGGTGTTTTTTCAGGATTAACACTTATAGATGATCCACATGGTGATCAATTGTTTGACATAAATCTTGTATCAACAACTACTTTTCGTGAATTTGTGCCAAAATTATTTCCTTTATGTACTAGAAATTTTTGTCCATCTTGAACAGTAGCTACTTGTCCTCAATGATTAATACCAAATCGATTTAAAAACTTTCCATCAGGCTTTCTAATGGACGACTGTATTCTTGAACTGATTGAATAGGTTTATTATATAACGCATTCAATTATTTTTTATTATGTGTATAATGAAACTGATCATTTTGTGATGATGATGATGATGACCAAAAAGCCATCTAACATGGCGTTAAGAATAATAATAAAAATAGCTCTACAACAAGAAATAACATGACTTATTTTATTAGAGAATAATTAAAACAAATTGTTGAAGTTTGGCGAATGAAATAGAAAAAAATGAAAAGAATTTATTTATTTATTGGTCAAAGAGTAAAGATAATACATGATTCCAGACAGATATAATATTTCATAAATACTTGTAAATATTATTGTGTTGTTTTTGGTTTTTTATGCATCGAAAAATGATAAGACAGTAAGACAATACGTATGTGTTTGATGACATTTCAAAAACAAAATGTACTCTTCATTAATGATTAAGATCCGAATATTCATCGAGGAAATGAAAGAAGTTTTATTTTTCACATGAATTTAAAAAAAGATGCATGCCTCAAAAGTATACCGTGCAAAAACAAAACGCGAATATCTTGACGGTGTGGATGAAGAATAGAGTAAAACCCACACGTACAATCTTCTGGGTACATTGAAACAGAAATACAAACGGTCAATAGTATTACAAAGTCGAATAGATACCTTGTGATATCGATATAATAATTATCTCATTATAGCATATGTTCTCCTCAATGGTTTGTCTTTAGTTGCGGCAAAAAAATGATGATTATGCAATAAGAACACTACTTAACGTTGATAAACTAAGATAGACAAACCTTTTTGCTTGTTTTTCACTCTTTCTTTGTCAATAATAAGCATTTGATTAAAATTTATTGCCTTGATTCTTTAATTTTCTCAACAAGAAAAATGCAGAAGTTTCCACCTTAGTTTGTGGCATTTAGATTTCAGGTCTTTTTATTTTCGATATTTTTACTTACGACCAAACTAGAGGGAATCCGATAATCATTTTGAATATTTGCTAGAAACCAAATTATTTTCAATAAAAATTTAAAGCATACACTATAATAGTGAAAAAGAAATATGTATATAATTTGAACTGTTCAAGTGGTATATCCATTATTTTTCACGGCAGATCTTTGGGATACCCTACCTATATATATCCTTTAATATTTATATCGTTTGTATAAAAAAGTTTTGCTGAAGTTTTATTAAAATTTTAAATAGAAAAAAAACCGTGATAAACTAAATAGAAAAATAAAAAATAAAACTCTGTGTCACCAATTGATAGTAAATATTATTTTTAGGAAATAATATATTATCGTTTTCGTAAACGTGGGGATTGAAAAACGTCTACTTCAGTTTTATCAATTTCATAACTAAACTTTTGAAATGCTTTTTGCAAATGAATATTACGATTTGCTGTTAAACGTGCATCAAATTGGTCAAGTTTTGATGACACTGTATACATAAGTGTTCGAATATCTTTATATTTATAAGCTCGAAGACATGCATGTGTGTCTTCATCAAATTTTTTTGATGCTAACCATTCATCAATATCAGGAATATAATCAAAAGCAGTATAACCTAAAGATTCAATGTTGATAATAAATTTTGATATATTATTATGAAACTATATTTACCTTGAGTATTTTTAATTCTCCAATCAATACCATTTTCAATGAGAACACATGCTGCATCTATATTATTTGTTCGAGCAGCAACAAATAAAGGTGTTTCTTTTGATTGATTAATTGTATTTGGATCAAAATCAAGTGATATTAATAATTTCAATGGTTCTGTAGATGCCATTGATGCAGCCAAATGAAGAGCACTAATTACAAATCAATTATTTCAATTTTTTCTTTTGGAAAAAAATAATTTCAAATAGTCTTACGTATTTCCTCCATCATAAATAGTTGATAATGTTGCATTACCTTCTTTGCAAATAAATTGCAAAAGGCGTTCAGGTTCCGTTCTTTACAAAAGAAAATCTTTTTCAACTTATAACTAATTATAAAAGAACTTACGAAACAATTTTTTCTGTTAAAATATCATTAATTAAATCTTTTGCTTCGTTATGTTTAAATGTAAATCCATGTTCAGCTAACCTTTATAGTCGAAAAAGAAACACATGTATTCTTTTTCAAATTTTTCATTAAAAAAAATTCTTTCTTTTTTATACCATATAGCTGAATCTAAATGATCAAAGCGTACTGCTAATGCAAGTGTTGATAAATTTTCTGGGCCTGATTTTTGTTCCGCTACTCGAATAGCTTCTCGAATAGGTATTTCACCAAGTTCAAATAATAATTGTAAGATTTCTGTATGTCCATTTCGTGCTGCAAGATGAAAACATGTTTCATCATTTGCATTACATTTATCTAATACTGCTCCATATTCGTGTAAAATTCGAATAGCATTTAATTCAATTGGTTTACTATATTCACCAACACATTTTGTATGTAATGGAGTACTACCATCGTGATCCACTGCATTTACATCAGCATTGGATTCGATAAGAAACTATAAAGATGAGAAATGATAATAAAAAAAAGAAAGTAGAAAGAAACAAACTTTAATAATTGTTATATCTCGTGTACGATGAAGAGCCGTTTTACCTTGATAATCTCTTACATCAGGATTGACACCTAATCTAAGAAGACGTTTTACAGCAGGTAAATTATCAAAATAACATGCTGTATGAAGTAGAGTACTTCCATTGATAAATCTTAATTAAAATGATATAGTATTTATGTATCGATAAAACTTCTATTTGGTTTACCTGCTATTTAATGAACTAACAAAACAAATGAAATAATTAATAACTAGTGAAAGAAAAAACCATAGAAGAATATTTTACCTGAGTGTATGTCGTTCTTCAACGTGATCACAAATTACTCTATCAAGTACCTCTCTATCGCCATTAGTTAATGCTGGTACTACAGATGCGATAAAAGTACTCACATCTAAAATAAATCAAAATAAACATATTCTTCTATAATAGTTTTAATACCTAGTAATGTTTGTTGAAATTCATCACTAATACATGATTCACTGACCGACTTTTTTCGGTTATTAACAATTGTTATATCTGCACCGTATTCAAGTAAAAGCTAATCAATAGAAAATGAAATACTTCAAAAGAATGCTTCATGTGTTTTTTTCTTTACTTTTGCACATGAATTTGAAAATCTTTCTGCTGCACAAAATAATGGTGTATTTCCATCTTTATTTAAACTATCAACATAAGCACCATTATCCAAACAATAACGAGCAATACTCTTTGAAATAGAATAAATGACAAATTCGAGAAAATTAACGGAAAAAGAAAAGAAACTTAACCATATGATTATGTTTACAAGCAATATGTAAAGCCGTATTCTCTGAATTTGATTCATGCATATTAATAAAATCAGGATAAAGTTTTTGAAGAAATTGTACGAGATGCAGAACAGAATCTAAATGACCTTCAGCACAAGCTTTAAGAAGAAAATTATGATAAAATTTTAATGATTCAGGAAAAACTTGATATAAAAATATTGCTTTATCAGGTAAAATTTTATTCTGAGATGGAGCATTGATATAGATCTATTATAGAATAACAAAAAAAAAAAAATAGCTAGAAAAAGAAGCAAATTTGCTTTTCTCTATACTTCATATTGAGGATGTCGATCAGCTCTAACTTCAGCATGATCACTAGCATTAGCAATACCCAATACGGAACGAACACTTGCTATTAAATGAAAAAAAAAATTAAAGAATCTTTCTAAAGTCTATTTTCTTGTTTACCTTTTCGAATAATTGGATTTAGACTATCATCATCCTCTGAATAAACTTTATGTAAAAGAAATATAAAATCGAATAAAATACTTACTTTTACATAAGGATTTATCAACAATAATTTGACGTGTTTGTTTATGTATTAAAATAAATGATCGTTCTGCTGTAATAATTTCTTGTTTTCTCTCTAATATTCGATAAAATGCATAACCTTCAGTAAGAACCTAATTGAAAAAATAAAGTTTTTATTTCATTATTTTATTTTATTTTTTGAAATATCATTACTAGATTAACTGCTTTTCGTCGACATATTTCAGCAATTGTCATTTCTTCAGGTACATCAAACCAATCAAAACGTACTTTTAGTTTATTTCCAATTATTGTTATTACCTTAGGAGATGATTTTTGTACATTAAAAAAAAAGTAATTCATTAATGTCTTACTTTCACTCGAGTTTGTTCAACACGTTCACGCCATTGTAATGCATGACGTAAATCATATTTCTTTCTTAAATCAGTTAGATCTAAATTTATAAAATGAATTTCTCTTAGTAAATATTTTCAAATACAATTTGATACTCTTCAGTTTCATTCTCTCGACATCGGCCTACAAAATTCTGAAAACCTGTTAATAGTCATTAATTTAATAAAAATAGACAGTCGATTGTATTTATGAGCTATCTTTGACTATACTCATTTGCCATTCGATTCGAAGAGAAGTTTTAATACAAGGAACATTTCTTAAAGAATATTGATTTCGTTATTTTGATAGCAAAGCTTACAATATCCGACATAGGTCAAATTTGTGTGATCGAGACGGAGTCGAATCCTACTTGAGACTTCCGTATCACAATTAAAGAGACAGTATATTTGCTATGCCTCAGTGTCTAATGTCATTAAAGAAAAATCACTGAAGTCGAAGAAAAGAGCTTACGACATGACTTGACTCGAGACGGATTCTGATCTCTTATGATATTTGTTAGCGGAAATCTTCTTTTCTTTTTTTCAGAATTTATCACGACACATTTCATACGAATAATTGAAAATAACAATTTTTTTTGTCGAATTTTTGTGACGACATGTTTTCATTGTTTAATAAGAGTAGCATTCGATGATCTAGATTAAGCAGTAGTCAATATTTCTTATCGATTAGATAGAGAAAGTCATTCCAACATTATTAGTGTCTTAATTAATGAATATGCGTTTGTGTATTGTTACTGTTTAAATATCCAGTCATTTTCGAACTGTTTCGAATTCTTCGACAATGCCTTACTCTCAGGAAGATTGTACGTAATGGGCTCGAATTTTTTAAAGTTTGTCTTAGTCTCACCAAGATCTACTCGTAGTCATAATATGACGTCGAACGGTGTCAGACAATAATAATTAATATCAAGACAGCTTTCCATATCTATTCACCAAGAAACATTGGGTCATTTTATTCTGAGGAAAATTCGCTATTTCTATCAATTTGAAAAAGTTAATATCGAAAAATACTCTTCAAAACAGTTACAGCATACAGTGTAAATATTGATAAACATGCATTATTATTTACCATAGCTACATTGTAATAAGTCTTGTTCTAAATGTGTTTTATCTTCGTCTATATCAATTTGATCCGATGCACGAAGTTTTTGCATAGCATTAAAATGCTTTCGACGGATTTCATCCTAAATATGTAAATTAATTTTGAAGAATTTTTGCGTTTTTTTTTCTCAAAAACTATACTGTCCGTCGAATAGCCATTTCACTTTGACGATATTTAAAAAAGACTAGAAAAAAATAACACATAAATGCACAAATTGACATTTCATCAGCCTGAAAAAATATAAATAAAACTCAATGTAAATTCTGTTTTTCTTTCTGATATGTATCTACCAAAACAAGATCTTCAGAATTTAAATTTGATTTACAACAGAGAACATCATCAATAATGGCTAATGCTAAATTTAAACTCCATCTATAACATAGAAAAAAAGATCGTTATTCATATAAAAATAAAAGAGAAATTTATAACCTGTCATTGAGTAAAATTTCAGTTGGAATAAGATTTGGTATAAAATAATTTATTAAACTACATAAAACACGTAAATCAGATAGTTCATGTAGTTTAGTAAAATTTATTCTTCGTCCTTCGGAAGTTTTCTATATATAAAAAAGAAAAAATAAATTTATGTTAACATGAAAATTTACTTGTAAAACAAGTCGAATCATTTCAATAATACATGCACTTGGTTTTGGATATTTTTTAGTAAGATTTCGTTTCGAAAAATCAAGCATTTGTTCCGTTTCAGAAAATTTACCTGGTTTTTTACCAGACTATTTATTATAAATGAATAAGTTTAATTCAAAAGATTTGTATTATATATTCTTACTTGACCAGCTTGACTCATTACATCATCTACAACATCTTTTGCACCGAAACCAGCCAAGAGTGATACATTCTTTTTCGATTTATCAATATCAGATGAAGCATCAGCAGTTGGAATCCACTGCAATCAAATCATAAACTACTATCTATTTCAAAATATAATGTGCTTCACTGATTTTTTAATAACTTTTGATAGGAAAGAAACTTTAGAAATGGAGTATTTTTTATGAAACGGTTTAGGCGAAAAGTTTCTTGAAAACCAACATCTCCAAAACTGCTTTTCTGAATTTAATCAGAGACGTTTTGCAAAAGAGCTCCTTTGATAGTGAAGACAATGTATGATAGGTCTAAAAGACTGTTTTCTGTTGGTCTTATGAAAACTTATATGAATTTACTACGTTTCACACTTTGAAGTCTTTCGTATCAGAAGTGCAGTTCGCTGAATATAGGTTATGGTAAGCTCGAGACGCTGTATTTTGTTCAGAAATGCTTTCGCTATTAGACGAACTTGTTTACAAAATGTTTTTCGGTAAAATCCAGAAAAGTGGCTTTCCAGAGATCTTTCATCCAAATCTGTTAATTGAAATTTGACAATTAATTCTCTTGGTAGAAGATTATTTGGCTACTCAAATATTTTCTGTGATCAGTTATTGCTGTTACTGTTAAGGAAAAAGTCAAAAATAATTCCTTTCTGAACTCTTTTACCACCATTTTTATTTAAATTTTCTGCTCGTTAATGTGTATAAAAAATGGTAAAACTAGATTGATTTTTTTCTCTCATGGTGCTACTATTGTTTGTAAAGTTGTGTATGTCTTTTGGCAATACATGAAATCAAATAAAAGTGCTATTCAAACCAGCATAAAAGGAGTCACAAACATATATTTTTTTTTTCATAAGGTTGTTTCATTGAAGAAAATTAAAGATTTTTATCAGCAAATCGTAAGATGATAGTTTTGACGTCCGAAATACATTTTTGGTATCAGAAATCGTCCTTTTGAACAAAAATAAAGATCATATGTATAATCAGCGCAAAAGATTGAGTCAGATGAAATATTTTACGGTAGAATTAGTTTTCGTGAAAAACTTTCCTGTCGACCCTCGCAGAAATAATTCTATAAAAAAAGGGTAGAGGAAAACCACCGTCAAGTTTTGCGATAAATACTATTTGTGCTAGAAAATATGTCATCTAAATCCATTTTTTGTAATAATTACAAATACATTGTTTATTTTTGTCCAAAAGAAAGTTTTCTAACACTAAATAACGCATTTTCTCCGACAGAAGTATCATCTTGTGATTGCTTGATTTAAATCTCTAGTTTTCCCCAGGGAAACAAAGCCTTATGAAAAAACTACATTAACACGTTTATAGCACACTTGGTGCGTGCTGGTTTGAATAGCAAGTGTATTTGATTTCATATCTTATCAAAAAGGAACTTGATAAATTTACAAACTACAGTAGTAACATGAGTAATTTTAAAAAATCAATCAAGTTTTACTACAGCAAAACGAAGATTATGGTTATATTGTCAATATTTCGTAACAATTGCAAAATGCTATTACAATTGTTACAACCGAATAAAAAGAAATTCAATCATTGATTCTCAAAATCAAGCGATTGTTCTACACAATAGAATGATCTCAGTACTTAAAATTGTTGTTCTATACATAAAAAGAGCAAAAAAGAGTTTAAAAATACATTTGTTTATAGAGCTCTGACGAACTATACATTAATCACCGAGCAAAAAAAATCCTCAAATTTTGAAGTCTCGTCATCTTACCTTAAGTGGTACTTGTAATAATGCATTAGCATCATCTTGAAGAAGAAAATCAATACGTTCCCATAAAAACCAAATATCATGCTCGACTAATCGCCAAATAAGATCAAATACCTAGCATTAAGAAAATAAAAAGAAAAGAACTATTTTCTTATCATAAAAAAAAAAGATTTTGATACAAACATGTTTCGCACTTCGAACAGCAAATAAACGAGCATCTATGTGAACATCTTCTGGTATAACTTGACTAAAATAAACAGATTTCTTTTTTATTTTTTTGGAATGCAAAGAAGAAAAAGAAAATGTCATACTGTTCTTTTAAATGTTTAACGGCCCATTCACATCGAGTTCTTATTTGTTCAGGACTTAATTTTTCAAATGATTGAATTTTTTCCGTTGTTGTTCCCGTAACACTTTGTAATAACATTTTCATATTAGTACCTTTCATTAAATCTGTTAAAATGTTACTAAGTCCTTGTTCAAATGGCATTAATCGCATATTTATCCATGATGTAAATCCATGAATACGGCTTGTTTCAAGTTCGGATATATCCATTTAATTGAACTAAACAATCATAAGTTAAAATTCAACTATTATCTGTGAAACAAAGTAAGAATTTAAAATAAAATATCTATGACTAAAATTAGCGATCGTAATACATTCATTAAAATGTATTACATAGTTTTAACTCGATACAATATTTTACTAGTAGATCCTAAGAAAGCTTGTAAGAAAAATGATTTTATTTAAAAGTTTTTTTCAATGATTATTTTTCATTTCTTTATTTGATTCGTATGAGAAATCATTTGTTGATCATATTTCAATTACACTTATTTGTTATATAGGATGACCTAAAAGTAAAGAAACACAGAATTTTTTTTGACTTCTTCTTTGTGCATGATCAGCTAGGCTTCATATTTATATTACATATGCCAGATGGTACTATTAAAAAATATATAGAATATAATCAGTATTTGGATACGATAATTTGTTCAAAAGCATACAACTATATTGTACTGTTCTTCTGTATCTATATGGGAAGTTCGATTTTCATAGTTTTGTCTGCTTATCTCAATCTGTGAAATAAATCTCATTTGATTAATGTGGATCACATTTAGGTTAAACCAGTACTAAATATAATTAAATCAGATTAAATTTCACATATTGAGATATGGAGTAAGATTTATTTGCAGGCTTTTGAATAAATTACTGCATTCAAAAACTAAATATAGGCTATATCTTTTACTAATATCACCCATTATATGCAGTGTACATATGAGGCCTTACTAACTATGTGCAAAGAAGACATAGAAAAAATTTTGTGTCTTCATGGTGTGGTGTTGGGCTGTTCTGTATACAAAATAACACGCTTTTCAGATCTCTACAGCGTTTTCTGACCAAGATATAGCAAAGTTACGGACGACACACAGATCTTTTTTCTATCATTTCATATAGAAAAATCATTTTTGTGCCTGTCATAAGATTAATGTACCTTCGTTTAAAAAATGTCGTAGAGAGCTGGAAGAGATGTCATTTTGTAACGAATTGTTTGCTCTATTATTCTGAGTAATTCTAACAGAACTATGATTACAAATTCTAGAAGTTGGAAAGCTCGGCTTTTGGTTGTTCAGAAACTCTATCCTTGGAAAGATAACAAGCATGTGTATCATCGAAAAATCTTGTTAGAAATAAAAATTCTCTACCAAAATCACTATTTGGATTCTTCTTAGCGTTGATGGCAGCAAAAAAGATTGAAAATAAACGTTAACGAATAATTTTGAAATTCGCTGTGTAGAAATATTCGAAAAGAACCCATGTTCAGAGAGGAGGGGGGGGGGGGGGGGGGGGGGGGGGGCGGAGGGAGGAAGTAACCCCCAATCTTGAAAAATTTTCGTTATTTTTCATCAAAGTTGAACGGTTTTTTTCTTTTTTCTTACTTACGATCGTCATAACAAGGTTTGACTTTCAATATTCAGGCAAATGCAATTGTTACAATAACTGATTTCGAAACATAAGGTATGCTTAACAACATTGGAATAATTCAAAATTAATCTCTATTAGCAAGTTTCTACACTTAGAAAATTATTATAATTAAATCTTCTCTAAATTCGATAAGCTCTTATCATCATAAAAAGATCTGAATTCATAAAACCTATTCGAATTAATTTTACGGCAATCTAAATACTCTCGAGCTTATTTATTATGACTTTAATTTCATTTATTTTCAAATAAATTAAGTGACTTATTCAATCATTTTTATAGAGATTTTTCGTTAGGATAATATTTATAACCTAAGTTTAGAAATAAATATACATCTTTTGTATTGATTTATATTTAAATGTGAGTTTGAAATTAAAACAACATACAATTATAGGACGATCTTTTCGAATACAATAACGAAAACAAAAGAAAAAAAAACTTCATCCATTCGTATGTCTTTAAATATGTTCTTTCTTGACAAATCATCCATTTTCATTCAGTGTTACTATAGAAATTCTCCGATTAGAAAAGGAAACATCTGATTGGTTCAATTATATGCATTACTGAATTAAAATAGGAAAATTTCATCTTGTTTTCATTATATTTGCAATTACTTTC
This sequence comes from Rotaria sp. Silwood2, assembly GCA_905329745.1. Classification (NCBI taxonomy): domain Eukaryota; kingdom Metazoa; phylum Rotifera; class Eurotatoria; order Philodinida; family Philodinidae; genus Rotaria; species Rotaria sp. Silwood2. The sequence goes on along the minus strand of CAJNSZ010000007.1, from coordinate 1,620,893 downwards.
TTGTCAAAGTACTAATAGAAAAATCATATTTTACCTATTAAATATATTTCAAGTGTCAAAAATTAATACTTGATAAAGGCATTGATTTAATTATGATTGTAATAATGGCTGCTAGGTAGTGGCTACCTTTCTGTATATCTATCTTCTCTATTCATTATCCATTTAATATTGTGTTAATTTTTTTCGGTGAACCGATTCAATCAAATTAATATCGATGTGATGACAACAAAAGTTCAATGGAAACGTCTTGATACAACAATCGGTTCAAATCCAAAACCACGTCATGGACATCGAGCAGTAGCTGTCAAAGATTTGATTATTATATTTGGTGGAGGTAATGATGGTATTGTTGAAGATCTTAATGTTTTTAATTGTGGTAAATAGAAAAATTAAAAACGAAACGAATATTGGAGTGTTTGTTTTTTTTCTTTAAGCTACAAATCAATGGTTTCAACCATTAGCCAAAGGTGATATACCAACGGGTTGTGCTGCATTTGGATTTGCTACAGATGGTTCAAGAATTCTTGTTTTTGGTGGTATGATTGAATATGGAAAATATTCAGCAGATCTTTGGGAACTTAATCCAATAACATGGCAATGGAAAAAAATAAAAGCACGACCACCAAGAACATCGTCATTACCATGTGCACGACTTGGTAAAATTTTTATTATTATAGCATGTTCCAAAAGTTCGAGTAAAACCGAAATCAGCTCCTTAACTATTCTCAAGAGATTTAAATAGTTTCACTGATGTCTGAATTCGAGTCAGCTACCATTGTAAAGCAAAACTTATCAGTTGAATTCGGCAAAAAGCATGCCAATTGAGTCTTGTATTAGAAGTACATTGTAGCGATTTTGTGAAACTGGTACGATTACGTTTTGAAAGATCGTAGAGTAAATACTGAAGAAAAAATGCTTGTGAAAATAAGTTAGAATCAAGTGTTTAGTCTATTGCACAAGCTTACTCAATACCACAAATAACAACAACATACTGAATTATGACGGAACATTTCTTAGTAAAGTCATACAAGATATAATTTGTTTCTACGAAGAAGAGTTATACAAATCGAACACTTGATTTTTTAGAATACTGATTATTTGAATCTGACCATTAGTCAAACTAAAGATTGACCCAAAAGTTTCGACCGTTGTCTAAATGAATACATATAGAAATAGTTGATCGAACTACACAGTTTTATAGAACAAGATTAATTTTATAATTTGAAAAGAAAATATTTCGAATCGCATTGATATCATGAACAATTATGGTAACTTTATTGATTATGACTAAACCTTTGATATCTTACACTTTTTGTAAAAAGAAAATATACTTATAACGTCTATAGCAAAATAGTGTTTTCTAGAGACTTTTATGTTGTTCGATCGAATTTGATAAACTGTCCAAAAAAATAAATATCACAAAAGTTCTGATTCAACTTTCAATAGGAAATCAGAAGTATGAATATGAAATTATTAATAACTTTAGCCACATCTACTGTGCATGTGACTCGAAAAAGTTATTTTCAGCTTCAGTATGCGGTATGACATCTTGAAACATAAATTATCAGTCGATCAACTCACGTAACTGAAAGTTAGGCATGCTTTCTTGGATATGAGCTATTCCTATTTATATTGTGAAACAAAAAGAGTAATTTATTCATTAACTGATTGCTGAATTCCAAATCTTGAATTTTCTCGCTCAGCCTTTTTCGACGAAACTAATGTATATCTCTTCGAATGGCAATCCAAGTAAAAAAAGAATTTGCATTGTTTTTAGGACATACATTTACATATATTGATGGCAAATATTATCTTTTCGGTGGTTTAGCTAATGATAGTAAAGATCTTAAACAGAATGTACCCAGGTAAGAAATTAAATGAAAATAATAAAAAGTTGATATTTATAAAACTATAAATTTTTTAGATATTTAAATGATCTGTATACACTTGAATATAAAAGTAATAATTATTCATGGGAACAACCAATTATTCGTGGTATACAACCCATTGAACGTGAATCTCATTCATGTGTTTCATATCGTGGACAAATTGAAAACCGAACAAAATTAATTATTTACGGCGGAATGAATGGTCATAGATTAGGAGATATTTGGAGTTATTATTTAGGTAGAAAGTTTCTTTTCTATCATTGGAAATTAAAAAAAGAATATTAATTTTTCTACAAAGATTTATCACAATGGACACAAATCACTCCATCCGGTTTAGCACCACAACCACGTAGTCTTCATTCATCTGTTGTTATTGGTCATCGGTTAGTCTTTTACTTTTATTTTGTATTTTTTCTTTACATTAGAGTTTTTTTTAGTATGTTTGTATTTGGTGGTTGGATACCGTTGGTTTCTTCAGATAAAAATGAACAATATGTCAATGAAAAAGAATGGAAATGTACAAATACATTAGCGTCATTTAATTTAGGTAATGAAGAAGAAAAAAAATATATTAATAAATTACTTTAAGGAAAAGCAAAAGTAGTAATTTTGGTGGATAAAATCCCATAGGAAAGATTTGAGCTGGTAGCCATGCTTAATTTCGCATAATTAATTTGTTTGAAAGTATTTTTCATGAAAAAATTCATAATTTTGGTTACAACACTCCGTTTAGTGATTAGAGACCAACTGATAGATGCAGTTTATCAATTAGAACGAGCGTCTAAAAATATGCAGTACTTAATCTATAGAATACCGGTGATATAAAAAAATGATGGTATGTTCTAATGTAAGATAGTAAAAACATTTTTAAGAAAATATATAGTTGGACGTTTTTATAATGACTTTCAATGTCTTGAGCGCTAGCCGATGATCTTTGTCATCTGATTCCGTTTATCAGTAGTTTTAGGAAATTGAGTATTTGACTAATTGTTTTTAGAAAAGATCTGAAACATTGTTCTGAGACTAAATTACTGCGCCAAACTGTAGCTGATGGCAAATCATTTGGTTGCAGTTCGAAGCATCTGAATCGATTTATGTGTGACATATCCAGAGTTGGTTACCTTCTATGACTTCATATATTCGCTGTATTTCTTTAACCAGCCAAGTCCAACAAAATTTGACTAATCGAAATAGTTGTTAATTGCTATGATGAATTTTTTAATAGAAGTTTATTTGAAAAATACTTGCTTTAAAAAAGTTTGATTAACTTTTTTGTGAACTTTTATCTGTGAAACAAACTACTTTTGGTATGTTCTAAAGAGGAAGTTTCCGAATTGGTAAATCGCTTTTGAGTCGAGACTACGTTCATTATTTTAGATCAAAATAATTTATGAATATTCTAAAAAGAACTTGTACTATTAGCTTGTTTCTGCAGAGAATATTACACTGTTAAATAAATGCTATGGTCTTCCTCAGGACTATCAAGGATCATTTGAGTCTATATAATGTGCATAGTCTCGACTCAAAAGCGATTTATTCGTTCGATAACATTTTCTCGTAAGTTTGAAATTTTTTGTCTAGAAACAAATACATGGGAACTTCTTGGACAAGAATGTCTTGATGAAAATGTTCCGCGAGCACGTGCTGGTCATTGCGCTATTGCTGTTAATACAAGAATGTATATATGGAGTGGAAGGGATGGTTATCGAAAAGCTTGGAATAATCAAGTACATAAAAACGAAATCTATTCGTTCTATTATTTCATAGGAGAATATTTTATTTGAATAGGTTTGTTGTAAAGATTTGTGGTGTTTGGAAACATCATGTCCAGGTGAACCAGAAAAAGTACAATTACTTAAAGCAGGTATTGGAAACTTAGAAGTATCATGGAATCCAGTCCCAACAGGTAAATCTATTCGAAAGATTGTTTTTTTCTTGCCAATGAAATTGTTTTTTTTTTTTATTAAATAGCTGACTCTTATATTTTACAAATTCAACGTTTTGAAGCTCCAATTGAACAACCACCTCCAGCACCTTCGATTACATCCCAAACACCTATAAATTCTCCATCTATACCATTACAATCCATATCTGCTTCCTTATTTGCTTCAAAAAGTCCTCAATCAGGTTAAATAAACTTCTTAATAGTATAACAATAATGTATTTAATTTTATCATATAATTAGTTCTAGCATCATTAATTCCAACATTTTCAAATGGTAAATTTTATTAAATAAAATAAGTAAATTTTTCTTTATGATTTTCTATTTTTTTTTTATCTAGAACAACAATCGCCAAGTGCATCTGTTTCTGCAATAAACGACGCCGGTAAATGAAATTTCTATGAAAAAAAAAATATTTTTATTTAAACTTTGAATCAAATACAGATACGAATGTCGATCAATGTCTTTCACCATCGACACTTTTAAATAAATCCACATCAGATTTGCTTTCATTAGCTCATTTATCATCATCACAAACATCACTTTCCTCACCTATGAATGCAGTTAATTCACAAACATTACCAACTGTATCGCCAGTAAATTATAATTTCTTCATTTTCTTTTTCTCAAAAATTATTTCTTTGTTATAGTCTTCGAACAGTACAACAAATCCAACATTATTCTTTCAAAAACCAACATTAACAAATGTTTCTTCTCATCCTACACAAAGTAAAATTTATAAAGAAAAAAAAAACAAAATTATAAGATTTCGTAATTTGTCTTCGTTTTTAGCTTTTCGTCCAACAACATCATCGAATATTCAATTTGTTAATGCATGTTCAAATTCAACTGTTCGTCCAATAATTTTTCATCAAAAAGCAACAACAACATCAACACAACCACAACTTCTTACTGTAATGCCAGCTGGAGTTCGTGTTCAACAATTAACACCTGTTGTACGGACTTCATCAACACAACCAACAACAATTGTTCGATTAATGTCACCAACAACAGCAACCGCTCGACCAACAACAGGACAACAACAATTTATACAATTAAATACAAATAAACAACAACAACCACTAGTTATTAAAGCTATTACGACATCAAATCGACAACAACAACCAATTTTATTAACAACTAATACACAACAAAAAACATTTTTACCTCAAACACAACAACAAGTTTTAGTTCTTAATCAAAATACATTAAATAATAATCAAGACCAAACATCAAAACTTACTTTATCAATGGCAAATATTGATCAAGCTAATTCTATTAATATTAATCATTCTCAACAAATGCCAACAATAGATAATTCAATGCCACAACTTGATGGATGTAATTCAATAGAAACATCTTCTCAGGATATGAATAGAACAACAACTGTTGATAATATGTTAGATATATTACAAAAACAAATTTCTATAAAAACCCATTATGAATTTATTCCACAAATTGATGGTACTATTGATGATCAAGTAAGATTTTCTTCTAATAGATAGTATACTTATGAAGGAATGACCTTCAATTAATAAATCGTTCTTGAATTGAGATTACGTACATTGGGTAGATTCAAATAAACTATGAATATCCTAAAAAAGAGTTCGAGTCCTTAGCTTGTTACTACTGAAATATTACACATTTTAAATAAATATATGCTCCAGAAAAAACTGATTTTCGAGCTTCAACGTGAAATTTTACATAGAGACAGATTTTAATGAGAATAGTTTACTGTGTGGAAGTTTCAAATCTACCGGTTTCTATAAGTGATATAGAAGAAATGCCATTCGCATAGTTGTATCTTAGAATTCGAATAGTGACACGGTCGAAAACATTTAAAAAAAAACTATTCTCATTAGGGACTGTCTCTATGCAAAGTTTTAAATCGATATTGAAAATTTAGTTTTTCTCATGTTTCTAAGGGAGTCACGACAAGCTTATCGATTCGGGAGGGAAAATGAAAGCTTTCTCCTCTCAAAAATATCGAACTTTTTACAACACTTTTACCGTCTCGTGGGAAATCGTGACAGAACAGAATATTAAAGCTCTGTTTCTTACAGATATTCATACGATGACATTTTCTCTCAGACGAAATATCACAGAAAGTCGATGATTTCAGTATGTTCTGTCGGATCTCTGCCAGAAAGATGAAGAAAAATACTTTCTGCCGAGTTCTCAGCACTTCTCAATCCTCAATAAAAAATTGACAACCCTTGTAGAGTCCTGAAGCACGACATTCATTTAAAAAAGAAACCTTGCAAGCGCATTATCCCTGCGGCAATAAGCGAAGAACACGATTTCTTTTCAAGGTATTCACAGCTCATTTGGGTCTAAATAATACATGTAGTCTTAATTCAAAAATAATTTAGCAGTTGAATGACTTCTCTCGTTAGAGTAGACCAAAAGGAGTGATGGAAACACTTCAATACTGTAAAGAAAGGTGGAGAGAACGTTTTCTCTATATGCCCTGATAGTAAAAACAATGTTATATATTTAATCATTCTTCAACTAAAGTGTCATAATAATAAACTTTTGATAAGAGTTGTTCTGTTGTGATATGTAATGGTAATGCTAAAGACCATTCTAAAAAAAAAGACGGTTAGATACATTTTGATGAAAGTAAGACAGAGAGTGACGGTTGTCGCCATTTAGAAAGAGGAGATAAAGGTACATTGAAACGTAAATTACGTTTTTTTTCTCCAAAGTTTTCGACTAACATTTTTTGAAAAAAATCTACTTCTAAAGATGTTCACAGTGAGTTTCTAATTATCACGTGTCCATTCGAACTGCTAATGAAAGATGTACAAAACTTCGCAAGACTTAAATATTGACATTCCATCATTTAGGAGTTATAAAGGAGTTTTACTTGAAATTCGAAGTCGCTCTTTCTCTTTGGTAGATAACCATTTTCTGGTATTGCTGTAGAAATTTGATTAAAAAAAAACATTCAGAAAACATATTAGAAAAACCAATAAAATATAATTCACTGCGTCTTCATCTCCTCTTGTTAATGGTGAAAATCTCGACTCTCTATGTTAATTCTATCAAAATTTTTGTTATTATGATACTAGTTGAAAAATGATGTGATACTGAAGACTATTTTTGCTATTAGTGCATATAGAAAATTTCTTCAACTTTTCTATACACTATTAAAGTGCCTCTGTCATCACTTTTGATATGTCCTAAGTAATATTCTCAATACTTATTTTTTTTTAGTCTCTACAAAATGGAACTTCATCCGGTATGTTCAACAGAAACAATAGTTCAAAACATAAAAATAAGTATCTTTTTATTTCAGTCTTACAAAATTCCTCCAGTCCACTACAACAGCAAACAACTACAATGAATACGGATTCTCAACCATCATCAAGTAAGTTACAAGTTTTTCTGTTTTCTTTCGAACGAAATAAATTATTTAAATAGATAATCATGAATTTTCTCAAACAACAATGTCAAATGGTAATACAAAAATTGAAACAACAAATGATTTAAAACGATCAGAAAATGAAGACGATAATAGTTGGCATTTAGTTGGAACATTTAAAACAACAACAACTGACATTAAACATTATTATGTTGTTCCGCCACAAATTAATATTGATAATTATGTTAGTTGATTTCTCTTTTCTTTTCAAAAAAGAAAATATTTTTTATATTTCTCTTCTTTTTTCTTTAAAGGATCTTTCTTCACTTCAAGTTCAAAATTTAGTGAAAAAACTTGATCTTGAACCAGGTGTTATTTATAAATTACGAATAGCAGCGGTCAATTCATGTGGACGAGGACCATGGAGTGAAGCAACAGCATTTAAAACATGCTTGCCCGGTGCACCACCAGCACCATCAAATATTAAAATTACTAAAGTATGATATAAAACTTTAGAAATAGAACTTAGAAATGGATACTGATTAAAAGCAATCAGTTAGATTAAAATCTTAGACCTGGTGTTAAACGACTTTTCCATCGAGATGATATTCATTTGATGAATGCTAGAGTTTAATAGAAAAGTCTAGAATGGTTTAGTTGCTCAGGCGTTCATTCTCGAGATATCGAAATTTTACTGCATTTCTCTAATAAAAACTTGTGGCTCTCATTAAGTCACGTGAAAAATCAACTTTCGACTTTTGACTTCAAACTGTACATGAACAGAGTTCTTAATGAGACTAATAGATTGTATAAGTTTTAGCTTGTCTAGTATTCCTTAAGTTTTGTTGTTGGTAGCGATGTGACAGACTACGAGCATAGAAATGGAAAAACTGCTCTTGTAAGTAAATCCGACGTTCAAAACTGATTGTAAATCATAAAAGTACTTAGAGATGATTACAAAGTGGACATAAGGAGATCTCTAGAAAATCGATTTGTTAAGAAATACTTTTTTGTGAGTTCGATCTTGTTAAAAATTTCACGAAAGGCTTACGAGAGAACTTCTTCAGTTGCCTTCTTCCGTCTTGAATGGCGTTTTTTTGTTTTGTTTATATATACCAGATAATGTTCTAATAAAATCTCTAATAGAATTTAAGTTCCTATTGAGACTTAACTACGCTATCGAATTTTTACGATATTTATTTTCTAGAGGCCCCAAGTTTTTCTAAAACTTGTATTTTCGAATTTTGATCTCAACTAGACTAGCTTCCATAAAGAAAAATTCAGAAATTTCGAACAAAGTCTTTTCGAGAAATGAGGTTTTTAGAATATTAAGCCATTTCCATGAATAATACATACAACATGCCTTTTCTGAAAGCTTCGTATCTCAAAGAAACTCTGTTCAAAGCTTATGAATTTTTTATGAAAGCTAGTCTAGTTAGGTTTTCTATATGGATAAAGTTTCAAATCAAAACTCGAAAATACGAGCTTCCCGAAAACCTGGAGTCCTTAAAAGAAATAGGCATCGTAAAAATTCGACACTTTATTCAAATCTCAATAGAAAGTCAAGTCCTTTTAGAGTTTTTATTAGAACACTATATAGTATCTGTAGACAAAAAAAAACCCATTGAAATCAGAACGAGACATCTGAAGAGATTTCCTCGGTAGTTCAATATCACATTTTGTAAAGAACAATTCGCACTAGAAAATGATCGACTGCGATAATTTTTCAGATCTTTCAAAAAGTTCCTCATTACGCTTGAATAAAAATGGCCACAACACTTCAAAGCCGATATTCACATTTTCATTTTCATTTTAGACATCTGATGGTGGTGCTCATTTAACTTGGGATGCTCCATCAAATGTTTCATGTTTAATAACTGGCTATGCTGTTTATTTGGCAGTTAAAAATACGACCGCAGATAATACAATACCACGTCAACATCAACAGCAAGCATCACAAATGGCTTTTGTTCGTGTTTATGGTGGTGCATTAGCTGAGTGTTCTGTAAATGCTGCTCAACTTCTTCAAGCACATCTCGATATAAGTTCAAGTAGTAAACCAGCTATTATATTTCGTATAGCGGCACGTAATGAACGTGGTTATGGTCCAGCAACGCAAGTACGATGGTTACAAGATCAACAACAAATACCAAATCATAGTTCAGCAATAAATAACTCCTTAAAACGAAGCGCCTCAAATACAAATTCAACAGGAAATAAAAAACAACGGTTAGCACCAACCGGAGGAGGATTGAATGATACATAAAGAATTTCATTTGTGTAAGGTCGTGTGTGGTGTCTTGTAAATATTTTATATGCCGCTTTTTGATTCTATTAAAACAGAAAAGATTTATTCTACTCGTTAGATTTCCTAAACAAAAAATATATACGTATTTTATTGTTAAAAAAATAGAGAAAGATTATAATAGATGTATATATTTGATGATGATTTATTTCAACTGTTAGTTGACCGAAGTATTTTTCTTTTCTTGTGAAAAAGAGACACGTGGCACAATAGATTTGCTGTTTTTTTCTATTTTTTTCTTGTTCATTGTTTCCACGTATGTTTTTTTGTTGTTTCTGAGATAAACATCATCAGTATGTTTTCTTTTTGCATTGTACATATGTAAAATTTCAACATCTTTACATTAACATATTGTCCACACATTTAAATATAAAACATTCATACATTCTGTCGTTATTTTTCTTTTCGTGTTCATTGTGAAAATAAAAAGGGCAGCAAAGAAATAAGAAATGATTTTGGTAGGTATAAACCAATGAAAAATAACAGAAAAAGAACAACAACACCAAAAAATATTTAGTTTTCACTCCAATTGACATACATTCAAAATAAAAATAAAATATATTTTTTTAAAAGTTTATGGTAATTTTGTAGCTAAACTTTGAGCTTGATTAATTTCATCAGAAAGATTTGACGCATGAATTGAACCTTTAGCACGATCAATTGCATCATTAAGACCTTGCGATTCTTGTAATAACATTGCTTGTGTTAAATCTATTATTATGATAGAAATTTTAAAAAAAATCATTGTTTATTTTCAAGAGGAAAAAAACAAGTTTTTTGTTTTCATTTACCTTTTCTATATGAGTCAAGGTCCGTTAAGCCTGTCCTTTCATAAACAACATAGTTTTTACCTTCCAAACTATATTGATGTATATCTTTTGGTCGATCTGTATAAAATTCTTCAAGAATGCGTTCATCAACAGGTGATGTTGCTCGTTCAATTTGTTCATGTTTTTTTATTGGTATAACTGAATTGGGTCGATGATTATTTGAATGAGCATTATTATGTGATTGAGGAGGAGGAGGCGGAGGAGGAGCAATATGTTGTGTTGATGCAAGAGGAATCGTATTTGTATGAACTGGTTTTACTGCATGTATACGATCATAACCGTCATTTTCTAAAATAATCGAATGAAATCCTAATTCATTGAATTTATATTATTTACCTAATAGATAAAGAACTCCTGTATAAAGTAAAACCGATATAGCAGCAATTAATGAAGCTAAAACTGAAGCGGTAACATCTAAAATATGATAAAATAAATAATTAGAAAATTATTAAAATATATTTTAATAACCTTTATCAAGGCTTGTCCATGAAAGTGTAATATATGCTGAACAATATGCAATACAAAGAATTAAACCAAGCATTAAAAAACATTCAAGAACTATTGTTGAAAATATTAATATCATGCATGCCATAAAACGTTGTACTAAACATAAAATTAATTTTATTATAGAAATTAATTTTTTATTTTACTTACCACGATTACGATCATTTAATACAATGAATAAAACAATAAAAAGCAGTGTACAAGCTATACAACCAATGATGACAATAGCGAGTGGTATTTGAATAATATCTTGATCTAAATGAAAACAAAAATAAAAATAAAAATTTATTCGTTTTTTTTGACATACACTGAACACTCCATAGAATAGCATAAATAATTATCAATACAAATGATAATATTATAATAATTGATATTAATATCATTGTATTTTTGGTTATAGTAAAACGATTGCATAAATAAAGAAAAAAGCAAAAAAGTATAAACCAATTCAGAAGTAAAATTGAATATGTCCACCAATTTGCATACGAATCACCGGATGAACTGCCACATAAACCAGTTGCCTTTGGTTGAGATATTAAACTTATTTTAGCATTTCGATTAATACCATTTGCAGCTGAAAGTTTCAAACATAAATGAAAATAAAAAACAGAAACAAATTTAATTAATTCTTACCAGATACACAGGGAACTGGTAAGAGAGTATTACATAAATAATTATTAACACATTGTAAAGTACTATCGTAAGCTGCACAATATGTACCAATTGCTGTTTTATATGTACTGTTTGGACACCAGGTAATCACTGAACTGTCAACTATAGATCCATCAAGCCAATGCCAATGAGAATCGTAAACTAAAAATAATTTTTTTTTTAAATGAAAACAAAATCTATGGTTGAATTATCAATAGTTCAATTACTAAAAATCTTTCTTTTGAACAAACAATATTATACCAATGTACCATAATTAGACTAACAAGGGAAGTCTCTCAACTGATTAATCGTTTTTGAGCCGGAAGTATATACATCATGAAGACCTTAATGGGTTATGATACCCAAAAGGAGTTTAAGCCCATAGCTTATTGCTGCCATCATATTACATTTTTACGGTATTTTTTAATTAAATGACATGGTCTCTCTTAGATATACCAGAAAAACTTATTTTCGGCGTTCGACTTGAAACTTTTCATAGAAACAAGTTGTTTTTGACAGGGATCATCGCTTTATGTTGAAAATACCGTACAAACGGACCATGTTGACAACGATAAACTATAGACTCAAACTCTTTTCCAAACATTCATAATCCATTAGAATTTACATGATATATAATGCTTTCGGCTCAAAAGTGATTAGTAATTTGAAGGACCTTCCTTTCTAAGATTATTCTTAATCAATATGCCACTTAATGATGAAAATGTTAAGAAAGAATTTCTTTTTTCATTAAACTTTCATACTTTATTTCTTCTATTATTTTTCAAGTTTTTTTTTAAACTAAACAATGCTTATTTCTGTAAATAGTAACTTCTCAAAGTCAAAGAAGTAGAAGAATTATAAGAAAAATGCAACTTTTATAAATAGAATTCTAATAAATAAGAATAAAATGATGATGCTAATAAAAAAAACCAAGATAAACTGCTGTATTGATTATTTGAATGATTATTTTTATTCAAATACTATCATAAATATAGGTCAATATTTAAGCAAACATAAATAATTCTACATACAGCTGTCTATTTCATAGACATATCAGATTTTCTAAAGCAAAAATAATGAAAGTATATATTTTCAATATTAAATAATTGCTTTACATAAACTTATAATGGATGTATTTTGAGTAGACGATGAAAGAAAAACCGATAAAAACATTGTTCAACTTTTTTTGTTTCTATTGAATGTCTTCTAAACTGATATACTTGTTTCAAACTTAGAAAATGACGTTTTTACTCATTAAAAAAAAAGTTCTTTGAATTGTAGCTCATATTCTTCAAAATATTTTGTGTTGGAAGAAAATTAATATTTGAACTACTTATTGTCTTTAATAGAACAAAAAATGTATTACCGGAAGAAATTTTTTATACTTGGCTTCACTTTAAGTTTTAATTAGTTCTCTCAGCTATTAGAAAAACTAATGCTTCATTCATAATAATCGATAAAAGACACTTTATACTACTGATTATTAAATATCATTAATTATTTAGAAAAAAGAAACATTCGAAAATATGTTAGTTCAACTCTTTAACTTTAGAAACATTTCATTGAACTTACATGATGCAAAATTATTTGCACCTAGCCAAAATAGAGATGTTTCATCAATGTTTGCATTTTTTAATAAATTGAATTGTTCATTAGAAAATATTTGAATAAGTATTCCGTTAATCATTCGACTTAAACATTGATTATATGCATCAGACCATGAAAATACTTTTTGATTATTATAATAACATAAATCAGTAGTATTCTTGGTAGAGAATGAATTCGAACATTGAATTTTAACTAATCAAAATTATAATCAAAAGTATTTATTTTTCTAGAAAATTTTTTATACCTTGTTCAGAATATCCAATATTGAAAAGAAAAACTAGAAGAATCAATTTTGATAGAGCCATGTTGGATTTGAAAGAACACACACTGTTCAAGTTCTTCTGTTGTAGTCACCAAGTGTTGTCATCGTCTGCCATAGGATATGTTGTGTTTTGGTTGGTATCTAACATCAATAATTATTTTCAGTCCGTCATTTTTGCATGGTTTTCTCTTCTCTTTTTTTCTATCTTCTTCTTTTTACAAAACGGCTTGTTATTTATCTAACATCTTTATAGTTTTTTTCCATTCGCTCGTTTCTGTTTCATGACGACTTTAATATTCTTCCTCTTTCTTAAGATGATGCATCGCCTTACATATGCAACTAGGATACCAGTTAATAGGCAGATAATGTATTTCGCATAATTATATACAACGAGTAAACTTTGAATGTGTTGTTTTTTTGACCTACATATGTATAGAATTCTTTTTTTCGAACTTGATCGATAAAATATCGTTAACCTTCTTTTTTTTTTTATTGAATTTTGCATTAAAAAATATTTTCAAATTACTTTCGATATAACAAATTCGTATCATTGATGTGCGTGTCTTAGTTCGACTAGTGTTAGTCTCTTTTACTAATAACGTAAGATTTTTGTGTGTGTATGTTATGTGACACACTAAATAAAAACTTTGAAAACAGATTCTACTTGCATCTCATATCATTAACTCAGCATGGTATTCTTCGTATTTAATCTTGGATGCACTGGTAAAGAAAAATAGAAAAGCTGTATGTGACATGAAAGATTTAAAATACAAAAAAAAAAATTCTTGGCTTCAAATTTCTGATTGTAGTGGATAAGAAGGAAACGCTGACAGAAGATAATTCTTTTTTCTATAAACGTCATAATGAAAAAAACGTAGGTGTGTAATTCACTGAATAGAATTTCTTGAATTAAAATAATAAAGTGGCTTATTTATAGTCTGTTTTTTGGTTTCATTTTTTTTTGAATGAGATGATTCAAAAGCATCATTTAAATATTTATTTTTTAATGTATTGTGGTTTTTTTCTTCATTAAATCCATTTAATTTCTTTTTGATTTATTCAATTTGTAACATCGTCATGTGATAGTCAATTAGAAACACGAAAATTCTGTTTTCATTGATTTTTATTTTTCAAGGTTATGCATTACTTGGATAATCGGGAAAATATTTTGTTTAAAAAAAATGATGACGTATACAAATAGAACTAATTAATAAAGTAACATGATTATACTCTTACATGGATCAGTTTCTCAGAAGAGAAGAAAGCGGAAAACATTGATTATATAAAGAAGTAACAGGTGATTACAAATACTCATGCTATATGTAAATAAAGAAGAAAAAGACGTCATCTTGAATGATTTTTAAACGAAATAAACTAGTCGAATATAATTCATTACAATGAATGTAAAATCTTTTGAAAATAAAAAGTTTTAACAATTGTATAACTAATGAATTATGAGAGAAGTTGAAATAATTTGAATTAGTCTAATCAATTAAGAATATGTTGAATGTCTTCAAGCTGGAACGTGCTCAACTGTGAATTATTCATTTTTTATCATCTAATATAAACAATCGAGAAAGTGGATATTACATATGAATTCGATGCTCATATCAAATCTCGATAAAAACAAGTTGTCTATGTTTTTTTACATTTTCTCTTCATCGCATTTATAAATATTCTTCCTATATCAAAATCAACTAATCTTCATTGTGATATAACGAAAACTACATGTCCATAAATATCTATTAAAGTTTATTTATGGATAAGATTAACAAGTATAACATACAAGCGGCTAATTAGAATGACAGTGATAAAGATAAATGATCCGATATGTTGCTCAGTAACATCGATAAGTATGTAAATAAAAATATATTATCAATGTTACGAAATTCATAATAGATAGACGTATAATCTCTTATATCACGATTATATTTTGTAAATTTATTCTCTGAAATTTCAATGTAACTACATATCAAGTCTACAGTGTAATTTAGATTTCTAAATAAGTCTTCATCCAAGAAATAAAAGACTAAATGTATGCTTAGTAAAAGAATTCGAAAATGCTGTAGCTCAAGATGGTCAAATCGCAATTTCTCTTTCCATCATAAACTGCTGTCGGAGATGTTCTGTGGGCACGAAGATTGAGAGGACGAGAGCAGGGACGATCCTTGTTGTAGGGATTGGTGAGTCAAGAAAAAACGAAGAAGCTTATTTCAGTTTTGCTGGGGAAAAAGGAAAACTGTTGAAGCTTGGAGAGAGAGAGAGAGAGAGAGAGAGAGAGACACTCATTCCGCTCAGAACACTACTGACTGTTGTTCAAAATCTAATGCATATTGAGATAAGAGTGGTGATTCTTTAATCATAGGAATTTTTTCTTTCTCTTTAGTGGAACTGAAAAATTTTCTTCGATTTCTTTTTGTATTACTAATCTCTGTAACAACGGTGAAGTCGTTCCGAATATGTTCAGCTCTATCTCCTGAGTTATCTTGCCTTATTTGATTGAACTCGAGACACTTCTGTTTTCAGAACATTCTTTAAGAGCATGACACAGAAGAGCACAAAAATGATTTGTCAAGATGTTTTATATTTGTATCTCTAGTTGCAAGTATTTTTCTTTTCATATCAATTAATATAACACTGAGTGCATTCATAATTAAGAGAACTTTTATGGTTTATTTTCAAAAATGTATCATAAGTTTTACGCATTTGTCTGAGATAATTCTGCTGATTTATGTATAGGATAGTGTTCTAGGTAATTCAATAGAATCACTAAAGCATTTCTCTCTTGTGATAGGTCAAAATACGAAAAAGAACAAAATACGAAGGTTTATAAAAAAAATGTAAAAAACAATCAAGGGATAAAGATAATCGGAGCGTGTAAGTATCATTAGTATGCCAGTATGGTATGTGCATATTGAAAGTTTTTCGTTTGCTTCTTTCTATTCCTTTTTTCTTCTTGTCTGTCTTGTCTTTTCAAACATTTCATGAATACTGAAAGTAATAACATGAATCAACCAGCAAAACGATGTCGTTTTTCTACAATTACATCTTCGTCAACATTAAATGAAATCGTATGTATAACTATTATGTTTTTTTTTTCTATTCGTTGTTGATGATGATGATTCTCGTTCGTTCATATTGTTTGTTGTTGTTCGTCGGATGTAATTATGCAAAGATATGGGACATAAACGAAAAGAGAAAGAAAGAGTATGTGAATGTGTGTGTGTTTGTGGAAATGATCTTGATGACTTTTGTGACCGATCATAATCCTTATTCTAATGATGACACAATCGGAGAAATGAAAAGCATAGACAACTTATTATCTTATATGATCAGTATAGTTAGTTTATTGTTTCTATTTGATATATTATTTATTTCGCATTGATTTTAATCAATGTTTGATACTTGTTCAATATTTGATAATGATTGTTGTACATGTTGTTTTATGGTATGTTCAATAATATTTTATTATTAGTTTTTTTTTTCCGAAGAAAATGAATGAAAAGACGTTTGACATAATGATGAATCGTATCTTTTTTGAAACATTGAATGATGATAAGAAAAGAAAAAACGTGCAAGAATGATGATAATGTCAGTGGCATCATTCTTCATTTTCATTTTGTTTATTTATTTCAAGAAATTATATGAGAAGAGAAAGAAAAAAAATTAGTTTTGGTCTATTAGTGAAAATTTTCTATGAATGTAGGCGTTTCAACATACATATATAGATACATGAGAACCAAAAGATCCTTTCTTTTACACTATAAGAAAAAGAGTACTATGTATATGTTTGTCTCGGATAGTGATTATAATAACTTCAAAGATAGAATCTTTTTTTTTTTTGTTTTGTTTGAAGCGAACCGATTAGTCAATCTAATGTCTGTCACACTTTAAACTTATATTTCATATAAATATAATGAGTGTTCATAGTCGTTTTGGTTTTCTTTTATTTCAGTTACCATCAATGCGAACAACAAATATGGAACGAGCTACACTTAAAATTGAAATTCCATTTACTGATCATGCTCATTGTATTGGACGACAAGGAAATCAAATTCAAAGTATCATGTCAGCAACGGATACACATATTCATTTTCCAGATGGAAATCGTGAACCAAATGGTACTAAATCGAATCAGGTATTGAACAAAATGATTAAAATTAAATAGTAGATAGATAGATCATTTTTGAATAGGTGTCAATAACAGGAACAATATCATCAATTGAAGAAGCTCGAAAACGTATAAGAGAAATTTTACCAATGTCATTAAAATTTCTTATACCACCAACAGAATTAATTAATATTATTAATGATGATTATCCATTATTTAAAAATGTTCGTACACGTTTTGGAGTTATTGTTTTACCACGTCCATATGCTAAAACTGGTGATGTTTATTGTATTGTTCGTGGACTGTAAGTAACAAAAGAAAAATCTTTCTCATAGTAAAAAAGAAAACTTCGTTTGGTTTTTATTAACAATTGTTTATAGTATTAATCAACCAGGTTTAGCTGAAGCAGCTGAATATTTAATTCAAGCATTTTATGGTTTTGAAGCACCATTAATAAAAGTAACATGTCAAACCGAAGTTAGTGAACAATATCATGTTTATTTACAAACTCGTCAACAATCAAAAGATATGTGCATAGCAGCTATCGAACAGTATACACATACAACAATACAATTTCCAACAATGATTAATACAAATTTATCACAAGATAATACAAATAATTATGGACGTCGAACATCAGTTACTATATCGGGGTCTCCAACACAAGTTTGTCAAGCACGAAAGTTATTTGATGTAAAAATAATTTGTTTTTGTTTTTGAGTTTTGTGAAACACGATTTAATAGGGATGTTAAAATATATGGGTAATAATTTGGATACCCCACCCCTATAGACTGTGACAGACATCTTACGAAGGAACATTTCTAAGTGTCAAATCGTTTTTGTGTCGGAACTTTGTGCATCATATAGGTTTTAATGAGTTATAAATATCTTGAAAAGAGTTCAAGATAATAGCTAATTATTACTGAGATTCTATATTTTTAGCAGGATGCCGTGGTTCTCCTCAGGAACATCAGAAAGATGAAGTTTTGAGTTTTGACTTGAAACTTTGTATAGAGACAGACCTTAATGAGAAAAGCTTATTGTGAAAGTTTCAAGTTTTCGATTGCATCTATTCTGAAATAAGAACATTAAAATTGACTGCTTGTTTATAAGCGGTGCGAAAACATACTTTTACCATAGTCGAATGTTATGATAAAAGCAATCAAAAGAACAGCAACTTTTACAATGAACTATTCTCATTAATACCTACATGTGTGCAAAGTTTTAAGTCAATGTTTGAGACTCAATTTTTCTGGTATTCTAAAGAATTTTGTATCTTCGAGGCAATTATTCAATTTCGATTGAAAAACTTCATTGTGATCATCAAAGTACAGCTTGACCATATCCGAATATGGGCTCAAAAAAAAATTGATCAGTCAGGTGCAGATCCACAGACTCCGGCAGACATTATTGATGTACGATCATAGATCGTATATCAAGAACGTTCCATCTTAATATATGAACTACTTCCTTATTTTATTGCTGGAGAATATGTGTCCTAAAATATCTAGAATACAACAATCTTCGTGTGATTAGCAACAGTAGTTAATCCATGTTTTATGTTATAATCCAGCAGATATTGCGCTAACAACTGTTTCAAATTAAATTTTTATTGTATTTTTCTTGTTATAGCTTTGCTTACCAGTTATTCTAAATTTTGAAATACCCATCGATAAAGAACCAACTCGTGGTATGTATTCTATTTAATAATTCTATATTAATTTGTCCGTTATTTGTAGCTCAAACTGCACACATTAAAGATAAACTTAATGTAACAACAACTGTTCGAACACGTAAAGATAAAATTGGCAAAGTGAATATATATTTGTTTTGCTAATTAAATCCAATTTAATCTTTTCTTAAAAATAGTTAGTTACTGTTCAATCACAAGAATATAATTGTGATCAATTACTTCGAGCTCGTGCTATTATTCTTGGTTTATCAGAATCAAATAATAATCATATTTTACCAATTAATACAAATGGATTATTTGATTTGAGTAAACTTTTCATTTTATAATAATATATTTCAAGTTAAATCAATTCTTTTTTTTTTCATACAGATCAAACATCAACATTTTTATCTGATTTTTCTTGTGAGTGTAACTTTTTTTCGCAGGGGTTATTTAGAATTTGATTAAAATTATTTTTTCTTCTAGTTTCAACTGCATCGTCATCATTATTTCTTACTTCACCTTCGGTAGCGACGACAACAACAAATCACATGACTGATAGTATATTAATTCCCATTGAGCCTTGTTATATACCAACGACACAACAAATTGATACTGTACTTGTACCAATGTAAATGATTTGATTTTTATTTTTAAGTATTAAGTTTCTTTTCTTGATGGATTGAAGAGTTGAAACAAATACAGCTAAAAAACCATCACCCATTGGCCATGAACGTTCATCATCACGAAGTGAATAACTATTATTATGATTTTTTTGAATGTAAGTTACTTTATTTTTTTTTATAGATCTTGATCAAGAAAGTGTCATTTGGCCAACAAATAATGATCGAATTCCATCGGTAAATTAGTTTAATTAGTAAGATTTTAATCTTAAACTATAATTTTAGCTTTTTGTTTTTGATTCAACGACTCAACAAACATTAAAACCGACTGATATTAATAATTTAGAATCAATTGACAGTAAATTTTAAATTGATTTATTATAAATATCTGTGATTTTTATTAAGATACTTTGGCTTTTCCAGTACAAGATAATTGCTCGACAAAATTATTGACATTACTTCGTTCACTTAACTTAGAAAAATATTGGTCAACATTTGAACGTAATGAGGTAAACCATTCTTTATTTTATTAATCAAAAAGAACAACATTTCTGAGACATCTAGATTGACTATTGCACATTTCTTTCTATGACGGATCATGATTTGACTCAAATTGGTATTGAAGCTTTTGGAGCTCGTCGTCGTATGCAACAAGCTATTGCAGGTAGTGTTTTAAGAGAAGAATATGAAGTTTATTTTCATTTTTATAATGAAAGCTAGAATTTCCATAGATTATGTCAGACTTTCTAGTAATTATTCTTGTCTTTGTCGCTATAAATCTTAATCAACATAGCTTTTAATAACTGTTGAATTACGTAGCAGATCCAAGGGTACATTCAATACATCATGGGAACCGCCGTGACGGAGGGATTACGTTCTTCAACATGTAACCACAAGGTGCTATGTTCAATCCTCAGTATTAACAGTCATCGAATGACTCTGAACAAGTCACTAGCGACTATTTGTCGCGGATTACTCGTCCGATAGCATGCGAACTATGTTGAGATACATATCTATTCCTATGGCTAGTTGAGCTCGTCATATGGGTCACGAATTCAGACTCGAACAGAACCGAGTCTGAAAGTTTCGGAATTGACGGACTCTAGTGTCTACCAAGTGTATATAAGAAACTCAAGCAATTGAGTGCAACAATTATGCATCAGGTTGGCTTTCTGTCCAGAACTACAGGTAGTATTAGTTGTAGGAAAAATATTGACCTATTGATTGTGCCGCTAGACAGTGTCCCATAATGTAAGGTAGCCGAAAGACAGTGATATTCTTCTTTCTTCCAATTCACCCTGATCTGAACAACTAGCTTCACTAATGGTTGAATTCTTCAGTTTGACAATGACTTTCTTCTCTTATTCATTTACAAGTTCTCTACTTATCCATGAGTTTGCAAAGTGGATGTTAGCTTTTTATATTCACAAATACTTATTAACCTAAGCATAGTAACTAATAAACAAAGTGATTCAATTCTAAATCGTTTCATATACAATAGCAATTATTACTTTCTGTTTCATTTTTAATCTGATACGAAATTCATTGAGAGTTTTTCTTTTTCATTTAGACCATGCTTTGGCCAATATCAATCGATATTAATAATAATTATCATCATCATAGACTCAAACAAATCGTTTCAAAATAATCAAACAGCTTTCGACTCAAGCATTAATAATTCATTACCATTACTTATCGACGATGCGAACAATCCTTTTGCTTATTTACTATTACTTTTGCTTTTCTCTATTTAATCATTCTTATTTCTTATGTAGATACATGATAGAGAATGCTTTTTTTTTCTTTTTTGTTTTAAAAATGTATATAAAAATCCTCACTTTTGTCTTTCATTTAATCGGAAAAAAAAGTATAATTAATCAGATGCTTTGTCTTTTTCAATCAAAGATGAATGAAATTTTTTAAATGATATATTCTCAGTTTTTGATGGTATATAAAAATGAATATAAGTTTGATCATCGAATAGTTCATTGTTTTGAGGAATATCAGGAAGAATTCTAAATAAATATTCATTATCATACATACATATAAATATCTTATTTTAAAAAATTTAACTAACATTTTTTTAATATTATCAATTGTTGTATGAGTAAATAAATTATTTGAAAGAAGATTATGTTCAGGTGATGGAATATATTTTGGACAACCTGGTTTATGTCGATGAATATGTTCAGATGAAACAGCATTAATGGAAGCTTCAGAAAATTGTTTCGATGCAATTAAAGGTACTTCAGATTTATTTTCATTATTATTTGAGAATAATTTTTCTTTAGAAAATGCTTGTTTAGTATTTGTATTAAGTGGTAATGTTATTGATTTATCTAGAACTTAAATTGTTCATTAAAATATTAATTTATCAAAAGTTTTTGTAATATGACTGGAATTTGAAATAATAGATTTAGATTAGTATTACTTCTATTGGTCTTTCAATACAAATAAATATTGTAATCAACAGTAGTTAATCATTTTTAGCTCGAATTTATATTGCAAACAATTTGAAGAAATTTATACGATGTTTCAAAAGTCTATTGTGAAAACCAATGTGGTAAGATTTATTTTTACTTTATGTTTATCGATAAACCATTCAAATGAGAAGCAGATTTGTTGGTAAACAATGAATTCCCTTGATTGTTAATGTTATCTAACATTGATATCAAAATTTGTCAACTGTTACTCCATCTTGTCAATCTTTATCGCACAAATTATAGCTCGCATGGCTTGAATGGAAGATATTCAGTCATCATTCAGTAAACTATCGTTCGTGGAATCAATCAGACTATTGTAATAACCTGAACATTCGATGATAGCCTTCAGATAAAGAAATATGAACTGCTTCCGAAAGAAAAATGAAAGGAGTTTGGAAGCAGGAATTCGGTGATCGGCTCTACTCGGTTTTAGAGAAAAACAAGAAAAATACTTCCGCCGAATTTCGGCTACAAAGTTCCTATCATTTTCCTAAGCTCTCTGACGGGAATCCACCAAAGTCATTAACCTGGGCTCTTCTGCCAAGTATCATGAACATTGTCGATTTTTTTCTTCTGTAATTGTCGAAGATCTTTCATAACTCTTTCCAATTTTCTACTGTGTTAGTTTCACAAAAAAGTTTAAAAGTATCTCCAATACAGTCAACATCTACTGTTAGTATGCTAATGATCTCGAATCAATCCGTCGAACTTTCTATATATAACTCAAATTCGATCATTAATAAATCTATTTGCCTTCTAATGTTTGCAAGCACGGATATTTTATCAGAAATTATATAGAATAAAACTGGAAAGGAACATCGTATCATAATATTGAAAAAATAATATAAATCATTTAAACTGATTTTTTTTTTGGTGTAGTGGACTTTTGAGAGACACTTTGTATAAGAACTAAATCCTATGCTATATTAATATCAAATCAGTTAAACCAAGGATAAATGAACATACTTTCAGGCGTAATTTGAACAATTCGTTTTTTATTATATTGTTGAGTAGCTAAACATAAAGTAAGAGATATAATAAATAATAGACTACTAAGTATAATAAGAACAAGTATCAATACATCGATTAGATCCCAGCGATCTATAAATATTAAAGTTCACAATTAAATATGCGAAAAAAAAATTTTTAGTTACTTAATCTTGGAAATATGATTGTTGAAGAATTATCATCTAAAGAAAAAGTCTAATTACTAGATGTACTCAGATGAATAAAAATATTACTTAGAACATTAATTCTAATTTGACATATTCGATTATTATCTTGAAATAAATCTTCATTTCTTAATGATTCAGATATTATAATACAACCATATTCCCGATTATTTTCTTCTTGATTTATTGATTTAATTCTATAAATAATTGAACGTTTCCAGTTCAATGCCATATTATTATCTATTTTAAAATCTTTTATTTCATTCAAATAATTTTGATCAATAATTTTATACATAAAATCATTTTCTTTAATATAAAATGTAAAATTTATTATTGGTTGATAATTATCTAAATCATCATAATTTAGAAATTCATATTCAATTGTACATGCCATTTCAATTGACTCATCTATATTAACTGTTATATTTGTTGTACAATTAACTATTATTTCAACAACAACAAAAAAAAAATAAGATTTTTTTTTCATTAAAAGAATTAATTAAATTGGTTAAGAATACTTCTTTCGAGACTCTGGTGAAATGTCAAACAAAGTATTCTTACTTGATTTAGTTGAAAGACGAATTAATCGATATATATCATGTAAAATCTCATCACCTTGATTTAAACCTGATTCTGCATGTAAACTAATTTCTGTATAAAGAAGATTTTCATTATTAGTATTAATTAATGTTAATTGACCAGTAGTCGAATCAATAGTATACGAATAGTCTTGACGATAATTAAGAATAAATTGATTTTGAATCGAATCATATCTTGCTATTTCTGTATATTGATTTAAATGATTATTATCTAATGATATTCGACGTATTAGCCATGTTGTATGATCACAAACAGAAGATTTTGTTTGATTTATTGAATTAGTGGATAGTAATGAATCAATCAATGTAAAATTTGGTGTATCAAGAACAATATTTTGATCATTTTCATACGTTTTAGTATAACGATTGAGATCTAAAATAAACTAAAATTAATGTTTTGCCTTTTCTTTTGTGATTCATTGGGGTTTTACTCTGAAGAGAAGAAGTATGTACATCTCGTTTAACAATATTAACAAAGTGTTCTTCTTGATCATTGAGTTGCACAATATTCAAATTCTAAATAAAATCAAAATACATTTTTTTGTTTTTCTTTTGTGATGTTCTATCTATATCTACTTGTAAAATGAATAGTAAATGCAGAACAATTTGCATATTGTATTAAATTCTTGGCGCTCGATTTTTATTGTTAATTTAAACATTTCAAAATAAAAATCAGCTATATTAACATGAATGAATATGATGATAATGAAAAACAAGTAGAAGAAGAAGAAGAAGAAGAAGAAGAAAAAACTGATAAAAATGATGAGCAAGAACTTAGTACTGTACATCAAGATGAAACTAATGATCAAGCAGTTAAACAATTAAATAATGAAGAAGCTAAACTTCAAAATGATTTAGCTAATGAACTTAAATATAATCTGAAAATTCCGATTACTGATGAACCTCCTAATATTGGTCCAACACCATATAAAGTTGCCATTGTTGGGATGAATGAATTAGGATCAGCTACGGCTTTTTTACTTATTTGTAGACAAATTGTGACTGATATTATTATTATTGATCGAAATACTAAACGATTAGCTGGTAAAAAATCTTTTGTTATAGATAAAACGATTTTTTTTATTATTGTTTACTTCATTTTAGCTGAATATGCTGATTTAAGTACTTGTACAACATTTGTTTCAGGTGTCAATGTACAAGCAAGTAATCAATTAGCATCGTGTGAAGGTGCTCGTGTTGTTATTCTTTGTGATGTAAGTGATGACGATGAAGGACAAGAGAAATCAAGTACTACACAAACATCATCTCAAAATGAAAAAATCTTATCCAATTTTAAAACAATATCAAGAGCTATTAGTATCTATGGTGTGTAGAATAGTTAGTTTCGAGTAATGATTCATGCATAGGTACTAATTTATTTATTTTTCTTATTCGATCGTACATGTAATAACAGAGTTGAGTTTCTCATGACCAAAAGAAAATTACCATCTGCAGAGGAAACCATAATTCTATGACCTAAAGTCAACTATATACTGTATATTTTTATTATTTTTACTTCGAAATAAAAACCTACAGGTTTGAATAATTATATTGACAATATAATACCTAGTATACAGTTGAAAAGTTATCATGCTTCTTAAATATGAATTAGTTTATATTAATAATATCAATATAGAGTTCCCCTGTATACTAATAACTACGTCATAAATCAATCAAAACTCCTACTCCTTGTTTTTTTTTGACATTTTGTGTAAATCAAGGGAATATAAATCTCAATGAATGGCCTGATGTATTAGGCTAAAATAGTAATATATTAGTTTTAAAGGTAAAATGCACATGACTACAACAACATATGCCATATTTATTTAGAGTAATGCATATAATAAAATAATAATAATAAAAATTCATAAATTACGATGAGTGTCTCAATATAGATAAGTATATGAATAATAAAAAAAACCATAAAATAGAAAATATTGATTAAAAAATCAAATCAATATTCTTTTAGATAAATCCTATCTTTCATTCTATTATGCTAATTATTACAATAGATAAAAAAAATGATATAAATATTAACTGTAAATTATACTTTATTTTTATTATATGATTTAATGTATTGTAAAGTCAATAGTTTAATACGCCATATTGAATCTCATAAGAAAGAAAAGAGATAAAGAGAACAGGTAACATTTAGTTGATCTTTACTAAAAATCTACGGGAAACAAACTGATGTCTTGATCTCTAGCATTGGAAATCACTTTTTAACTGCTTAACGTGAATCAATAGGAACTATCAAAAATACTTCGAAATGAATGAAAATCATTAGAAATTAGGGCTTAATTTTTAATCTTATTATTGTAGGTTTTGTGTTATTTGCAATAATTTCTTATAGTTTCCAATAATTTGTAACTAATACTAGTCATTTTTCGTATCCTTAACACGTTATAGCGATTTCTAGCATGGAAATCCGTTTGTTCCTCCTTGATAAAAGTTCAAATAGTTCTATTAAAAATAAGCAAAAGAACAATTGATTACTGAATTGCTTAAGAATCTAATCTATTTTTAAAGCATCAGATTGCGTTATGATTATTGCGCTACAACCATTTGAAGTAATGACTCAATTATGTGCTGTTAATAGTATGTTACCATCATATCGTATAATTGCACCAGGAACAATGATTGATTCAGCACATTTCAGGTTTTAAATTCATTTCATTTTTCTTTTCATCGTAAAATTTTAATTGAAATAGATTATTAATTGGTGAAAAATTAGATATATCACCGACGAGTATAACTGGAATAATGATTGGTGGACATGGACATAATAATCTTCCGCTATGGAATTCAATAACTGTTGGTGGTATACATTTACTGTCAGAAAATTCGTCAATAGGAAAATCATATGATAAAGAAAATTGGAATCAACTTCATATAAATGTCAATCAACGACAAGAAGAAATTATGAAAATAAAAGGTTAATGAAAATTTTATTAGTCTGTTTTCTTTACTGGTTTTTATCATTTCTATTAAAGGAACTGAAGTTTGGTCAATATCAATGGCATCCAGTGAACTTGTTGAATGTATACTTCGTAATAAACGCGAAATTCATACAGTTACTGTTAATATTAAAGGTTATTATGATGTTAAAGAGGATCTTTTTATTTCAATTCCGGCTATCATTAGTCAAAATGGAGTATCTCATTTAATAACTACAAAGTTTTCTAATCATAATAATGAAAATGAATTTGCTACAATAATTCAAAATATACAAATGATCATAAAAGAAAAACTAAATAATATTTAAATAAAAATAAAGAAAAGTTCCATTAAGAATACTAAAAACAAATGTCAATAGATATGTGATTTTCATATTCCATCATATAACTTTTATTATTGTTCTTGCTTTTTATAAAGTATTATTGATGATGTATAAAAGAACATATATGATCATTTTCTAGACAAGAAACCACGCACACAGGTGTGGATAAATACTTTTAAGCACGATCTAGGATGACAGATATGATAAATTTATTGAAGAAACAACTTCATTAATTTTTCTATCATATTAAATGAAGATTTTTCTTGACGTAGAAAATTTCATAATTTATTAAATTAATTTCGTCGGAGTAAGATCGATAACCAATTCAAATTATTGACGCCCCCACATTTTTCTATAACGTAAGATGCAAATAAGAGTGGGATGTTAGTTTGTATTGTCAATTTCTGTTTTATTTCTAGTGTCTTGGTAATGGAAAAATACGTACAAGCTTCAATGAACAAGAGAAAAAAATATATGTTTGTTTTTATATGACACAGTTCTCTTTTTTTCTCCGACTTTCTTCTTAGTTTTTTCTTTCTTTCTCTTTCTCTCTCTCGAAAAAAAACGACGAACATGTATTAATATATATATATATATATAAATACAACAAATAGTCAATTCTACTTTACCTGTATGAATTAGTGTTGCAAAACTTTTATTTCTTCTTTCATGTCTATGCTTCAGGTATTTTTTTTTCATTTAGTATAGTGTTGAGTTGTTTCATCGTTGTCAAGTGTACATAAGACAAACATATATATTTACAAAAGTTCTGTTTTAGATTCATTTTCAACCCACAGATTCATTTCTTTCTGTTTTTCTTTGCGTCACACATTTGTAACAAAAATAAAAAATCAAGATGATGAAGTTTTTGAAATTTTGTACACGTATTGATTTTCTCTTAATTGCCATTGTACTTATGTCAACAATCGAATTATCTCGAGCAGCAGCCCCCTCACGAAATCTTCCTCACACTGATACGATTGTTGATGATAGTAATGATGATGATGATTCTGATATCCAGGAACAACAGCAAATATATGATTTAAATAAATTACGACATTTTCTATTGACATCAAATGCTGAAGAACGCGCTGTCAGACGAAAACAACAAGATTTTGCCAAGCAAACATTAGTAAGTATATTATCCTTTTTTTGTAATAAAAAATTTATTACAAACTTTTCTTTGTTTTTTTTTTCATTATATTTAGATCCGTGAATATCTTCAATCATTATCCGATCCAGATTCTACTCGATTTCAAGAAATAAAAAGTAAGTGTCACTTTTTATTTTATCATTATAGTTAGTTTTTGTTTGAATACAAAGTCTCTTCTTCTCTTATGTATAATTTATTGAAAATTTCAAATAGAATGCACTATTGCTTATAGACTAACTCACCTACTAACATTTGTCAACACACTCTATTATTTAGGACGCTTCACCTATTGTAGTATTCAAGATGTTTTGCATGGAACTCTTTGTCGCCGCCGTGCTATTAACAAGTGAACATGTTTTCTTCATCTAATCTATGCATGAATCATCCCATTGCTTTAAACGAAAACTTTATCTGCTTTTAATTGATTAATTTTTTTCCTTTTTTTTGTTATATATTTTATCCTGCTTTGCTGCACATTTTAATGCAAGGCTCTAAAAATAACAAAATATGTAACCTATCGACTAAATCAAAGCTGATGTCGTAGAAATTAACAGTATTGAAATGTTTTTCTTTTCTTATATTTTGTTTTTGATTCTTATTACTAATACCACACGTATTGACTGATGAAGTAATGTTGATTCATATACTGCTTGGTTTAAAAGGCATGACACTAATTAAACACGTCTATATGCACATTTTGACGATAATAAAAAATGTCTCTACGATATAAGAAAAAAATGTCTGAGTGGAAAATCTTATTAACAAACTAATAATAAGTTAAGAAACAATTTATTTATTTGGTTGATAATTATCATTATTTAATAATACTATTTAATTGATTTCCGAATACTAATTAAGATAACATCTATCCATATATGTTATTCTAGAACGTTTCAAGACCTACTGTAACTCCTATGAAGATCTAATGTATTCCAATGGGGCAGCATGCGGCTAAGGTCGCATCAGTACCAACGTTGCCAACATCACTAGCACTAGGCGTTTACATACATATATCACCGGTTTCGTTTTTTTGTCATATTAATCGTGTTTCTTTTTTTCTTGTTTATTTAATCTTTCTGTGTGTTCACATACATAATTTATCCCACATTCCTAACTAATAATAATGCATATTTGTAAAATCAAACGCATTTTATTAATCATAATTGATCAATGACATGCAAATAAATGGTAATGTTCAATAATAAACCATATTGTCACTTCCCCACTGCACTTGCATTCATATTTATTGCAATACCTTCCTCAAACAAACGGTTTTTTTATGCAATATTGTTCACGAAAATGTGTATGTCTTATTTTTGTTTTGTTTTTCTTACTATTTTATTGCTGTGCTTAACCTATCCTGATTACACTTTGAAGTATCTTCAAGAAATTTATTTTTGTTAGTGGAGAGAAGAAAAAGAATCTCACTGTTGTTTAATTTCTTTTTCGAGAAAAAAACTTTTCTTTTTCATATTCTAACTATTCACTTCTTATTTTATTGCTGTTTTTTCTTCTTCTTGCAGAACGTTTTTGTGCTAGTTTCGACGAATTTTACGCTACTCAAGCAGCATGTCTTGGCTGAGGTAGCAAAGAAAAACATTATTCGTGTGGCATTCATATATATATTTTTCTTTTCTTTTTTCCCTTGATTTTCTTTTTTTTTAATTGTTATTCCTGATTTTTTTTATTTCAAAAAAAACATAATCTACGTTCATCATTGAAAGAACTATTTTTATTTTTATTTATTATTAAAATCGTGTAGTAGACACGTCTGAAAGTCGCTTGACAAATAATTTTGGACTTGCTGTTATAACTTCAATTGCTGCTGCATCCAAGTCAAACGTATCGCCAGTATCAATTGTCGATAAAGTTTGCATACTAAGTTGTTTTGTATCATGCTTATTCGCATAACGTTTTGATAATTGACGATGTTCCTCTCGAGCTGGACCCCATCTAGCATGTGGCAAACGAGCTTCTTTAATAATCTAAAGAATAGAAAGAAGATTTCGAGCATAAGAGATTGACAACACTCTTAACATACACCCCATGTTCCACGACGACATATTTCAACTAGAAAAATATATGGAAGCCAGCCAAGACATGCTATTACTACAATCCAACCAAGTGCAAGGGCCCATGATGGATATATATAATCATCAAGTGTTACATCTTGATAGAATAGCGAGGAAAAGACAATGGTAAACTGTAAAGAAAAACAAATATAAACATAAACAGATGTATGAAGAATTTCATGCATGAACAGATGCAAAAAATAATTATTACAAGAAGAATTAATGGTGAAATATATTTCCAACAGATTTTCCAAAATATGCTTGGACGTCGTTTTTCACCTATCATTAATGCAATATCATCACAAAAATTATCAACACCTAAAAATAATTCATAAATATATATATCAAAAACACAAAATAGATTTTCTTTTTCTTTACCATAAACCCATGCAATACAAAATAATTCAATAACACCAATAATCAACCAAGGAAATCCTCCTAAATATTGATCAATTATATTCAATACATATAAGCCTCCCTATTACATTTTAATAAAATATTTAATTTTTTTTTTTCAATAAATAAATAAACATACTCGTGTAACCATAGATAAACCAAGAAGAAAAAATACAAATGATATGCAAAATCGAAAGATAATTATTTTTTTCGGCGTATTTAAATATGTTTTATATTCATCTATTATACTAGCCATAACAGTTTCCATAATAGAAAACTGAATAAAAGATAATTGAAGAATTTTTGAAAACAAGAATACAATTCAATTAACTAACTTCAGAACCAAAACCCAGTGTACACATCATTAAAAAAAATAGAACACACCATAAAGGAGCAAATGGCATCATTGATAAGCCTTCAGGAAAGACAACAAATGCCAGACCAGGACCTTAATAATCAAAAGAAGTTAAAAATAAAAGTTGAAAATGTCTATTAGACCTCCTTTAGCCACATCAGCAACACTTACACCCATTTTAGTTGCCATATGACCTTAAAAAATCAATCAATCAATCAATTTAAAAATTTTCTACAATCAATACTATACCAAGTACAGTAAAAATTGCAAAACCACCAAAAATACTTGTAAACCATGTAACCAAACAAATAGATATTGTATCACTAAATAGAAAGAAAAGAAAAACAAAATCAATTAATTTTTCAATTTCTATAACAAAATCTTCTACCGATAAACATTATTATTAAAGTCATTGAAGGATGACATAGCAATCAAACCCCCACTACAACAACTTAATGCATAAAAGACTTGTGTACATGCTTCTTTCCATACCTACATTTCATAACAACAATAACAAAAAATTCTTCTTCAAAATACAATTCAAAATCTTACAGATGGATTTTTGAGTACACTAAAATTTACGGTTCCCATATAAAATTTCACGCCTTCAATAGCACCACTTAATGTTGCTCCACGAATAATTAAAACAGTTAACATTACATAGGGAAATAAAGCCGTAAAATATGCAATCTATTTTTTTAATTAACAAAACAAATTTTGTTCCAACAGCGAAAAAAAGTTTTTTTTTAATATTTTTTACTTTGCCTAGTGATTGGACACCTTTCGATAATGCCAAAAAACAAATTAGCCAAGCAACTGCTAAAGCAATAGCTAAATGAGTAACAACACCATCAAGATTTTCTACTCCATTACTAATCTGAAGCACTGCACGACTAATATTAAATAGCAAAAAAATTAAAAAGTTTAGAAGAAGAAACAAAATATTACTAGAAATATTCTTCACTTGGTGAAGTTGTCATATCTAAAAGTAGTTGTTTGAAATGATTAATGAAATCAAATAAAAAAAAGACAAACACAATTTATTACTTTTTATTAATTCAAGATCAGCTCGAGACATATTTGCTAATGTTCTTTGATCAGTACAGAGGGCTGTATTCCACCAGTTACCACAGGTTGACCAAGGAACAACAAGTTGAAATGATGCGATTAAATAATAGAAACAATAAGCAATCAAGACATTATAATAAAGTGCTAAAAAACAATTCGTTGCTAATGATGCATAACCAATACCTAGAAGAATATGAAATCAATGATATTTCAATAGAGATAATAAACGAAAAACAATTCTTTCTCTATCTGTGGTTGAAACATCACCATCTAATAAAAAATAAATAAATCACTACCAAAGAATCTAAATTGATAACTATAGAAAGTGACCATTTTAAAGTGGAAGGCAAGAATTAAATACGGTTATGTTTTGTTTCTAATAAATCTTCTTCTTCAAACACATGTAATTTCTTATTTTCCACTTACATTTCAAAGTCCTATCATATTCTACTATAACTAACCGAAAGAGGGAGTTGCACTTGAGACAGAAGAACTCTCTCGCTATATTTTACATTTTATCAGCATAGAAGCTGGTCTAATTAAAGCAAAACTAAATTCCATGATAATTAGCATTAAACAAAGCATTTATTGCCCTATTTTTAGGCTGAATATCATTGATTAAATTTAGTTGTTTCGCTTCATCTTTATGGAATTTTTAAGAGTACTTAACAAACCTCGTAATAATGGATTAACTCTCCATACTACAAGTGGACCAGCACTAGTAAATTGTCCCAATGTTAATTCAAGATAGAAGACAGGCGCACCAATAAAGATCAGCATAAATGTATATGGAATAAGAAATGCACCTAAAATACGATATATATATGGATACATAAGTATAGTTACATTTGGTTATATTCAACCTCCTCCATTTTTAAAACACAGATATGGAAAACGCCAAACATTTCCTAAGCCAACAGCTAAAATTAAATACGAAAATTTCAAATGCAAATTCACATCTATGACTAAAATGTTCATATTTACCAAAAGCCACTAATGTTAAAAAGAATTCAACAGGATTCGACCATTGTTTACGCTGTTTATCATAATGAAATTCTCATATTGAAAAAATCTGAACTATTCAGAGAAACTATTTACTAACCTCCGGTGGAGCTGCTTCACTGCCACCCATTTATTATACCAAAAAAGTGTTGTTTTGAAAAGAGGATTTATGAGAGAGTTGTGTTGTACTTATGTATGAATAATAGAAGATAAAGAAATTTCACTAGATTATTTTGTTAAAGAGACAAAATGTCAAGGAGAGAATGCTAGTTTAGATTATTACTCAAGGACATACTGAAGCTTAATTTGAAAATGGTACTCTAAACAATGATAAGTACAATTTGTTTAAATGGCAACAAACAAGAGAAAATGACTATAGTCTTATGATTATTATTATAAACAAATACAAAAAAGAACATGAAAAAAAACATAGATAATAAAAGGCCATAATCCCGCTAAATTGATAATGTACTTGTCAACAGATGCCGGATGAATATGGTTTAAACATCATATATATGTACGCATAAATTTCAAATCTTTTAAATTATTTCTAATATTAATTTAAAAATAAATTTTCTCCGATGAATATTTAATAATTTAAACTTTCAATAAACATTATTTAGATTAATTCAATCGGACAGAGCCCACCGATAATTTTGATTCGTTAATAATCAATTGTTCATTTGCAAAACTTTCATTTTGTTTTTAGAATATATTAAAAGGATTATGTTTCCACCTATAAAACGTCTTCGAACTGATGAAAATCAAGATGAATCTGATATTGGAACAGGAGGAGGAGGAGGAAGAGGAGCAGCAGCAGGAGCAACAGCACCTGCTTCGTCGATGATGGACGATTTTGAAATGACTGATGATGAACTACTATTTTCTGCTACACAAGTTGAACAACAAACGAGTTATGATTATTATCAAGCACAACCTGCTAGTCAAAATCCTTCTCGATCTCATTTACAAGCACCAATGTGTTCAACTCAAACAATTCTTCAACCAATACCATCCGAAGGAAATCGAACACAAAATATAAATAAAGAACTCGAACTTGAACGAAAATTATTAATGAAAGAAGGTCAAATAATTATTCTTGAAAAAAATAATCGATTATTGAGTGAAAAAAATGCTCGACTGTAAGTTAAATAAATGATATAAAGATAACATTCTATAAAAATCATTTTGTTTTTTTTTTCTTTTTTTGAGTACTCGAGAAAAATGTCTTTTAAAAACTGAGCAAGACGAAGCAGCAAGTGCTCGTGAACAACGACTCAAAATTCAACTTGAAACATGTAAATCTCAATTAACATTTAATGAACGTGAACGTAGTGAATTACAAACACGTTATCATACACTTGAAATACGTTTTCATGAAAGTCAAGAAACAAGTAATCGTCTTTTACGCGAAGTAACACGTCTTCGTACTGATAAACCCCAAATAAATTGTCAACAACAACAACAGCAATTAACAAGTTCAACATCGAACCATTATCGTCTTCTTCAAACTCAATTAACACAGTTTTCAGCTTATGAATTATTACGTACACGTACAATTGATTCATCAACAATGCCTATATCAAGTTTACAAATAATACTTGATCGAATTCGACCACAATCAATAACTCAACATATTTGGCAAACATTAGTTGATTTAATATTTTTTCATCAACAAAACTCTACATTAATGAAATTACAACAACAAGATTTAACTATTGGAATTGATTTAGTAACAATGACTGCATTTTATCAAATGATTTATAATATTTTACAGTTATTTAATAATCAACAAAATCGAATAACAACAAATAATAATGATCAACAACAACAACAACAAATTTTAACATATGAACAATTAATATTAATACTTGATGCTTGCTCACATTTCCTTTCAAATACAACTAAATCAACGGAATCATTAAATAAACAAGAAAATACATCAACAATTAAAAAACAACAAGTATGTTTAGATAATAAAAATTATATTGTTTAGACGAAAACAAATTCAATTGATTGCTTTCAATGATTAACAGAGATTATAAATTTGTTCAAAGATGGTTTCAATACATTTTCACAGACACACCATTTTATTCTTTAATTTGATTCATGTATTTCTGACAGAGAAATTATTTTAAAATTTCATTCATCCGAAAAAAGGTGTTTGTCTGTATTTTCAAGTTTGGATAATTTCTTTTGAAAAAAAGATTTATTTCTTGATTTGTAACCATATCAAAGTCGAGCGATTGTATTGCTGCTCAAATTTTGAAAGCACACAGCATAGGCAAAATAAAAGAGGAAGATAGAGTCTTTCTACTGCATCTTCTCC
Organism: Rotaria sp. Silwood2; assembly: GCA_905329745.1. NCBI lineage: Eukaryota > Metazoa > Rotifera > Eurotatoria > Philodinida > Philodinidae > Rotaria > Rotaria sp. Silwood2. The sequence continues at coordinate 1,585,219 of CAJNSZ010000007.1, read as the reverse complement.
TTTCATCGAGAAATATCATTGAAGTATCGCTAAAAAGCATTGTAAACCTATTGATATTAGAAAAATTTTATTTCGACTTACCAGTAACGTTCCACAACCAATCAATCATTTTGGAGTCTGGACTATTTACATTATGCAGACCTTGGTCACCTCTAAATACCTTAAAAGAGCTTAGATCTTTAGCTTATTGTTGCGGGAAACATTTAATTTTTACAGTGTTTTCTAAATCAATGCCATGATCCTCCTCAGGAACATCAAGATAATTGATTTTCGAATTTCGACTTGAAACTTTGTATAGAGATAGATCTTAATCAGAACAGTTTATTGTGAAACTTTCAGATCTTTTCGTTGTTCCTATCCTATGATATAACTATGAAAAAAGCGTGTCGTTTACATCGCTCTTATATGCTAGTAAATTCGATATTCTTAGTTTCACAAAGGAGCAAATCAAAAAGCTTCAAGCTTTCACAATAAACTATCCTTGTTAATATCTGTCTGTAAGAAAATTTTCAATTCAAAATTCGAAAATCAATAATCCTAGTGTTACTGAGAGAGATAATGTCAATTCAAAAAGCAATTAATCGTTAGGAGATTTCCCTGATTCGATTCAAATTAATAAAGAAATCGTCTACTGATTATGTCTCGTATGATTATAATTATACGATATATGACAACAATTATCATTTAATTTTTCTAGGAAATTGAACCGATGGATGATGGATCATCACAACGATCTACTGCTGATAGTAGTCAAATACCATTTCCACCACCAGCTGATCATCATACAACTTATTATACAGCTAAAGGTCAATGTTTAACAATGCTTAAATACTATCTATCTCATTCAACAACAAATAAATATTCATTTGCTTTATTCAACCGTATTCTTACACTTTATACATTTCAGTTTAAAACTCGTCCATCACATGAATCCGAACGGCGTAAATCATTTTGTGCTTTTCTTATTTCTCTACTTGATGAACAACAACATATAGATCCATATCAATATTTAACTGTCATTATTTTATCATTACTTGATGCATCACCTGATGAACCTAATTGGTTATGTTCTGTACCGATTACAGATGAAAGATCATCTCAACGTTGTCTCTGTTCAGTACTTATAACACATCTTGATTCAATTATTTATCTTGATAAAAATGATAATTTAGATGAATATATTAAATTTCTTTTGTCAATTTATCGTCTTCAATTATTTATTTATGATAATGAAAATTTTCATAAAATGGAACTTGATAATGGTCAATGTCCAGGCTTATGTTGGTTAACATTATTTATATCATATGGTCAATGTTTATCACGTTTTCTTTTTCATATTATAAAACCAACAATAAAAAAACAAATATTTGATCTTTCAATAAAATTTGTTAAAATTTTAATTTTATTTTCTTTACAATTACAACCAACAACATGTTTACCACAACAAGCTAAAGAATTACAACTTTATACAAATCCATCTCTTTGGCATCTTTATGAACTTATGTTATTATATCATCATCAACAACAATTAAATAATGAATCAATAAGTATTATTAATAAACAAATACTCGATGATCAACTCTGTGTTTTTGGTTATATACATGACATACTAGGAACTGGAAATGAAGTTAGATAAATTTGATATTATTGTTGCTTAATCATTACGTATTCATTCTAGTCAATACTTTCATCCCTTTTTTTTTCTTTTTGAATATTATTTGTGTAATAAAGATTCATTTTGAATAGATCAAGTTTAGATTAGCTTTTCTTATGAATTAAACTGTATTCACAATGTATTATTGTAAACAATGATTCTAAATGCGTTATAGTCAAAAACTAGAGAATAAGTATCGTGTGAAGCAGAGATGAAACTGGTCCTGATGTGTTTTACTGACTTTTTTACTTTTAGTATCTCATAGAAGGTGTATAATAGCACTCTGTTGAAACTTGACTATCTCAAATACCATTATCCATAGATGAAATAGTACGACAAGTCGTCAGTCCAGTGTCGGTATGAATTCAGACCAGTCCCATATATGATATTAAATTCATCTCATGAGGGAACATTTTCAAAAGACCTATCTTTTTCTCATCAAAATCTTACACAAATCTCCTTAGATTTTTATGCGGCAGTTTTCTGAAATAAAACAATATTTTTGCTATAATCGTTTAGATCTACTCAAATTATAGAACATATCGAGTTGTCTATGAGATAATAATCTTTTCTTTTTCCAAAAATGACTTTGAAGAAAAAAACAATGTCATGTGGAAGATTTTCACACTGGAATGTTAATGTGTATATCTGTTGTATGAATTACAATGGCTGTATTTTTTGCAAAAAAACAAGAAAACGATCTGAAACAGAAAAATTACTGTTTTCTAGGCGACGCCATATGCTCTATCATCTTGATAGATCAGAAAGAATTTTCGGCGAGAAGTTTGTTAGTCTGCAAAACCGAATTTCTAGAAAATCAGTATATGAAAACTTAAAGAGACTTCTTATAAATATATTCGAAACTAGCATGATCGATAACCTACAATCCACTAGCTTGTGGCAAGAAAATGATTGATCAATTGAAAACGTTCCCTCGTTAGGCAAACACAATTAATAAATAGAAGAAGGAGAAATCGTTTCTTCGTGTTCTACATATTTCTTTCCAATATTTTCTAAAATGTGAAAAAACTTGATGATACTAAATTTAGTCACAGAGTCACACTATTCCAGTCATCTTAGTTCTTTAGAAATTCTACAGTGCGATGTATACTTTCATTTGAGTCTTTTTTATATAATGAAACCACAGCAAGACATATTTTGTTGAACAACAAATATTAGCGATTCAGTGAAGAGCTATAGGAGTTTCATTTATGATGATATAGTAGAAAATTCTTCTAAATATAGAAGAACTAACCTGCTCTATCAAAACTCATATTTATTGAATTCCTCATCTTATATTGTTGTCAGTATTGATTGCTGATTTAACTTTTTCTTAGTTTTCCATTTATGATTATTATTGATTATACGACTCTCTTAGTATGAAATTTTATGTATATGGAACATGGCAGAAATAGTTTGTTCATTCCTTTCATATATATCATTACTCAATTTTGAAAGGCTACTTCCATTAAATTGTTCATGAAAAATATTCTAATAGATATTTTCTTTGAGTGAATTCGGAGAAAGATGCAAGAATGTGTTAAATGTTTTTAAGATTGTGTCCTATATTTGAAATGAAATCCAAAAGAACTAGAATAAACATTCTATGAAAACTATTCACACATTAACAATGAATAAATAAATAAATTTGTACTTAAAAATAAATATACATTATAATAACTGTTCATTAATATATATATATATATATTATTTTTTTCATATCATTTGAAACGACAACAATAAACTATTGACGAAGAATATTCATCAGAATTTGACGAACATAAATTAACGATGTCTAAAATTGATTCAATAGTAGATTAAAAAAAACTTCATTCAAATAAAATATACCTCGAATAAATTATTGTTCTCTTGTTCATATTCGAACACTTGTTTCGGAATTACTTCACAACAATTTATCATTTCACACGCCATCAATACACAAGCTATTGTCATTGATAAAGCAGATAAATCCATACAACGAATATCTAAACGTTCGACAACATGTTAAACTATCATCATATGAAATAGTCTGTTTACAAGACTTATTGTTCTTTGATTGCATTGAAAATATATTCCAATTAACGTTGTTCTTGTGTGAAGATCTACTTTCGTTAATTATTTATAAGAAGAGAAATAGTCAAATGGGTAGCGTAGGTTTGAGTTTTCGCTCAATGGCAGTCACATCCACATCAGTCATTTGCTCATTTCTCTTCTTAAAAATAAAAACTTTCACACGAGCAAAACGTTAATTGGAGTAAATTTTTTTATGTAATCAATGGACAGCAAATCGTGCTCACAGAAATAGTCTTACCAGTTAAACATAACACAATCAATTCATAAGTTAATTGTCGAAGACGATCTCGAATGGAATAATTCAGCACATGTAATAGAATTGCTTCAGCATAGTTGATCGGTGTTATTATATCAATATCCCAATCAAGTGTATTGCATATCAAGTTTTCATTCGTCTAAATATTATTACAATTATAATTACACAAAAAAAAATTATAAAAAAGAAATTCTTACTATTAATGAATTACTACTGAAAAGTGTTATGTTCAAATGAGTAGAATGTTCATTTAGTTTTGTTGCTAACGATAAACAAGCAATAAGAATTGATTCATCTATTTCATTTGTACATATTGAAAGAAGAAGTTTGTGAAGAATAGCATTAGCTCGGATGAAGATTTCATTAGATAAGTGATTCTCTTGAACTAACTATTAATCAAAAATTATTAATAAAAATACAAAAGTATAAATATATATTGATTATTACCTTGAATAATCTCATTGATTGTTGAAATTTAATAGTAGAAGAAATCAAAGACGGTGAATGATGATATTGAAAAAGTGTTTGAAGAATAATATTTGTTTCTTTTATTGAAGAAAGATGTTGTGGAGCAGCTTTGACTACCTCATCAACATCATCATACTCAATATCACTACTTGAATAATAGTCAGATGTACAACAAATTGAAGTTGATATCATGTTCAATGATAGCTAAAGTATGTTCTGTCACTAGTTTATATATGGTCGTTCTCCTCCTTCTCTTTCTTTTTTTCCAACGATGATAATGTGACAAAAGTGCGGTCATTCATTGATTTTATTGTTGATTCTTATAGACGGAAATGAGGTGGTAATCTCCAATTCTTTGATGTTGAAAAAAGATAGAATATGCCCTGAAGCCAACTGACTAAGCGATTAAGCGTAAAAAGAAAAAGCAAAGGCATTGATTTGATGTGATTATCGTCTTTTGACATGCATTCTTTATTTGTCTATAAAACGAGCGCACTCCAAAGGTGGATTGATTGATTGATTGTGCAAACGATGGTGTTTTAAGCTTTTGACAAATAAAACAATTGAACTTTCAAGCGACATAATAAACTCATGATTAGAAGAAAAGAGAGAAAAGAACAAACAATTGTATTTCGGCTGATGACAGCTGACGAGCATGACTTTTGACAAACGAAAAAATGCCACTTCTGTCTTCTTCTTCCGATTTTAATCGATGACCATTCCTGCATAGAGTGTATTAACTTCAAAGAAAAAATAAACGAGGAGTGAAAAACAAATTAGCATGAAGACGAAGAAGAAGATAATGCTTGTAAATGTACGAGTTGACAAGAAAAAAGATCAAAGATGTGTATCAAAAGTAGAAAAGTCGGCATGGAAAATATTTAGCAAGATGATTAATTGAGATATTATGTTCATATTAGTGGTTCTTAACTTTCAAAAATTTTACAGACGAATTTTCATTTGAAAAATTGTTCCGTTCATAAAATGATACGCTATTCATTCATTATGATATATTTAGTTGCATACTTCTTATTGATTACTTCATAATAAATTGTTTGATGATGTATTTCGGACATTTATATATTCATTATATTGTATCATACTATTATCCGTTCAAGCATATAACAAAATTGCACACTATCAAATCATTCTATCGAATCTAAACAAATAACTTTTGATGAAACAACGATTTGTCATAGATTTATAGAAAAGACGATTTAGATTAATGTTTTAAAAAGTATTGGAAGAAAAAAACACTACGTTTTCGAAACTGAGACAGTGGAAGTCATTGATATTGCAGTTAAAATCATGAAAATATGATACAATACTTGTTAGGATACAATATATTTCAACGCATTATTTATAAAGCATTTCAATAAACAAATTTAATTTGGGCAAGTCTTTTGAAAAGCAGCTTTATAAGACAAATAATTAGTTTTTATGTTAGTGCTCATTACGAATATTCTATTTGCTTTCTTCACAGACATACATATTTACTCTTATCATTTCTTTTGTTCTCTTTTTATATAATGATCACAGTATTATATATTTACTTTAATCACAATATCTTTGACACATCATACATATAAAAGAAACTTTTGAATCTCAGAAAAATATCATTATACTAATAAGGGAAGTCTTAAAACTGATTTATCATTGTTTAGTCGAGGCTACGTGCATCATTTAGATCCTAATGAGCCATGAATATTCTGAAAAGAGTTTTAGTCCTTTGGTTTATTGCTACTAACATACTCCACTTTTACGGCGTTTCTTAAATGAATATCATAGCTTTCCTGCAAAACAATAGCATGATTTATTCTTGAATTTCGACTTGAAACTTTGCATAGAGCTAGGCATTCATGAGAATAGGTCGTTTGTAAAATTTTCAGATTTTTTCGCTGTTTCTATCCTAATATACAGCTGTGATAGAAGTGTCTTTTACATCGCTCGCATTTCTTAAGACCTCTATGTGTGCTAAGGTTGAAATCGAAATTGAAAAATACCGTAAAAATGCAATATCGTCATTATAATAAGCTAAGGACTCGAACACTCTTCAGGATAATCATCGATCTTGATGGTTTACATGATGCACATAGTGTCGACGGAAGAATAATTAATCACTTCGAGGACTTCTCTCATAAGCACAGGCAAAAACAATTTGTTAGGCAATTAAAGATGTCTCTGAATGGAATAAATATTGCATTATATAGTCTTCTTGATGTCCGGCTTATCTTCAGTATTTATTTCTATTTTGCAATTCTTCGGTATTATTATTTTTATTATTTTCAAAAAAACTCAATATTCTTCAATTAATTTATTTTGTATAAAATATATGTTGAGATACAATTTTTTATTTGCTTATAACAATGATAAATACTTGTTTCATTCATTTTGAAAGGCATCAAACAGATTGATGATGTCGAATTTAAACTATGTTAGTCGTGATCTAATAGCTTATTCCTATTTGATTCGACCACTGTTCTGTTTACTGTTCACTGTGTTGTAAAAATATTTATTTTTATTAGACTGTATATGTAATGTCGTTCTGATTGTTAGTCAAACATTTGCTTTTATCGTCCTACTACTTCATTGTATTCTTAGTAATGATATTGTATTTTATCCACATAAATTATATCTTATATCAATGAAACAAATACTCCATTCATGTTATTTTCTTGCTTTGACATATGTTATTTTATTATTTCTATTGGTAATTATTTATACAACAATCTATCGATATATTATTCATTTTACCTTACCTATCCTACGATTTGTATATGCAATTAGACGTAACATTGCACTGACTAGAAATATTCGTATTATGTTTACGATTGATGTATTTGACGGAAATTCTGATGTTATCTGTAATCTAATATGTACTGAAGATAGAACAGTATTAAGTGCTTTCTACATGTTTGTTATAACAACATCAATGTTATCGATATTAATCGAAAAAGCATTAATTAGTCTTAGAAACATGGAAATTTCGAAAGCGTCGAGAAATAGACTGAAGGAAATGTGATTTTTTTTATATATCGAGTCACACAAGTATTGAACAATCTTCAGTATTAAATACAGTATATATTAAAAGAGTTCGCATCAGTGTTTTTATAAGTAAAACTAAACTTGAACAAAAGTGTAAAATAAAGAATCAAGAACTGTTCTTAACAGCTTATTAATTATCAATGTTTATCTAAACAAAACTTAGAAATATGTCTTCGTTGATTGTTTGTCTGAAAGCACACTGTTCGTTTTTAAAATTTATATTTATTGTTTTTTGTGAACTAAACATGAATGGAATGAACGTATCTATGAAATAGTGTAGACATCTAAAAGTGTTTTCTAAGCTTATTGAACAAGAATAAAGTTTACTATTGTCAAATGTATGCTCATTCTAAAAAATAAAAAATGAAAAAGACTGTTTTGAATTATCATAACAATGATGTAGGTTATACTCGAATGAATTTTGACAACTTAATAACGTGTCGTTTCTAAATTCAATAACTTCAATAAAAAAAGCAACATTTATTTTTGCTATTATTGCTGTAAATATCCGTAAGGCTTGAATTTCCTTTTTTCTTTTTCATTCAATGAATCGATTATTCCATGACCTTATGAAAAAAACTCGTTTAAATATATGACATTTCGAATGTTAATCTTAAAGCATATTTTATAATACATTCTCTTATCAAAATAAATCAACTTATTATTACTCAAATTTAATCATTTTATTTATTTTAAATAAATGATAAATATTCATGAATACCAACATATGTTACACAATGACAATATTTTATTTCATTTTTCCTTCTTTTATCTTTGCAAGATTAATAGGAAACATAAGAAAAAAGATGGTTGAACTGACATAAACATAGGTATTGCTTTTACTGTCTAAATCTAAGACAGAATCTCAACTAAAAAAAAAGTTTTCACACCTTGAATACATGTAAAATTAGAAATTATCTGTTATTTTTCTTTCTTTTTTAATAACGATTTATATCAAATAAACGTACACCAAAAAAAATGGGAAATTTTGGTATTACAGCAAGAAGCATTGTTGCCATATTAATTATAAAATGCGTTTTGTCATACTTTGTATAAAAACTAGCAATGAAGAATCTAATTAAATATAAAGAAAAATTAGTTTAAAAAAAATCATTACATATAGTTAAAACTTACAAGACAACGGGAACAATTTGAAGAAATTTTCTTGTACCTGTCCATTGAACACCATTATCAATTTGTTCCCAAAATGTAAAACGACGTGCTAAACCTTGATCACTTGTTTCCCATGGAGCGCCTTTGATCAAATGAAATAAATAAAAGCTACACTAAAAAAATAAAATAAATCATTTCAATCGAAAAGAAAAACAACTTTGGCTTTTCTTAACATACAATATTATGAATAGTTGTTGTTAAAGTCCATGCTACAGGTGTTGTTATATAAGGTATACTAAGTAAAATAAAGTGAAGAACAAAAAGAAGAATTACATATGTAAGCCAAACACCACGACTATTTAGCCATGAACTATTTGGATTTCGTTCGCCTTGTGCTATACCGACGTTCATATTTATGTTTTATTCTATCTATATTCAATATGATGAATAACATATATAAAAAAACAAAACCATATAGTTGCTTACTGTTTCCTATAAAATAAGTCAATACATATGGATCTACAACAAACAAAGAAAGATAAAGTCCATCGTTGTTGTTATTTTCTTTTATAATGAATTGTCTTTCGTCGACGTGTCTTTTCCGCCTACAGAAAACGCAGTTTATATATAATCGAATCAATAGCGAACGAACGCAAGACAAGAACAATCTTTCAGTCAGCTGTAAATATCTCTTAAATGGATGCAAAGTCTACTATAATGACCTTGAAATTTCGACTTGTAGAATTCAATACAAGAAGAAAAAAATTTCTATTATTTATTTATAAAGTTCTATAACAGAAATAAGATAATTACTAGATCGAAACAGCAAAAAATATATCTAATGATTCACAGTATTAGAAAGGTAAGATGAACCACTTAGATAATCCTACTTGACACAAGCAGATGGCGTCCGTTGACGCAACAAACTATCTATCATAAAGAAATTACTATGATAATATACTCGTTCATTTTCTTAGCTTATCAATATTCTTCTTCTAGAATTCTCCTATAAAAAAACAAACAAAATTATTATTTTCTCTACTCATTGTAAATATCAAGGATGATACTTATTAATAAGTTTTTTATCGATAGATGTTCATCACATCTAGTTATTGCAATTTGCATAATTTAGCATACAATCTGTCTATATAATCCCTAATGTTCTTGACTTTATTTTAGGTATATAATGACTATATATATATATATATATATATTTCTCTTGCAATCAGAGAAATTACTAAAAAGACAATATGTCAAATTTATTACAAATCAAAATTTTTTAAAATATTATTTAACTTCAATACAATGATACCCTTACTTGTATTTTCATAAATATAATTTAAAATCGATCTATTAAGAATAACAACAGAAAACTATGTCGAAGTCAATCATTATTTTTTTATCGCTTGAAAAATTCAATATAGAACAAAAAAATATTCTTTCAATTTAGCTTTTTCGATTGCGATTTTGACTACGAATACGATTACGATTACGATTTCGGTTACGGTTACGACGACGTATTGGTCTTGAACCACATAATAAATTACCACAAAATCGTCCACATGTTATATCTGCATTAGGTAATCGACAATCTTCAGGAAATCTAAGAAAACTGCAAATAGGTTGAAAACACACAGCTAAAAAAAAAGAAAAGAAAACAAATCAAATAATTCATCCTAATTGTGCCATCATAAAATAAAACTTACTATTTAATAGAGCTGTTGCTTCGACATTGCAACTAAAAATTTCACATAAACTAATAATAAATAATCCATTAGAAAAAAAATAAACATACAAAGGTGTATCACAAAAAATCCAAACAGAATTTCCTTCAAGTATAAGAGTATTTGGTTCTTGTGGATTCATAAAACCAAATTCCCATGAGCAACCTCGGGAAAGTGTATTTTTATCAGCACGATTTATACGTGTATAACATTGTCCATTGCATGGCGTTCCATCTACTTTAAGTGTTGCATTAACATCAATACGACATAATGGATTTCTCGAATTACATTGATAACAATAACCAGCAGATGCAGATGCTGAATAAACAGAAAGGAAAAATAAAAGAAATTCTAACCAGTTATTCAAAATAATTTACTTTTATCAATAAATATTGATAACAATAGAATGAAAGTAATGCAAAAAAATTCATTAAGATTTGGTGTTATTGTTAAATACATTTTCTAAAATAAGAAGATCATTAATGAACAATGAATAGCACATATAAATGTCGAGACGTTTTGATAACCCTGATATTTAAATATTACACTTGTTAACGCCTCCATTTTACACATTTGTTGATGAGAAAAGTGTGGGAAGCAGAGATAAAGAAGAGAGTTATTACGTATATATTAACTATTCATTGAAATTCGATTCCAAACTTAACATCAATTGCAACACGCTCTTACAAAAACAGTAAATAACTCTTCACTTCAAGTGTCTGTTGTTTTTTTTTCAAGTACTTTTATAACAAAAAACTGAAAGCTGAAAAATCAGTTCTCAAAAATCAGCTTTATTTTGTAAATAAACGTTAATGAACTTGGTTTTCAAAAAACAAAGTCGTTATTTTTTGTATTATACTTTAGTATTAAAGCATTTGATACTAGGATTTAAGTTAGGCAAAACAAAAAAAAAAGAATAAAGCTATTCATTAGACAAAATCAGCGAACAATGTGAACTTTTCTATTCAAGGGTTTGATAGATGAAAATACATGATTTTTTTAGTACACTCTAATAAATAGACAACACTTAATTGTGAAGCTTTTCTTTGAAATTAGCTGAAAAAATCGAAAAATCTTTTCTAATCATTTACGAGTTTCTCATGAGAAAGTCACTCTAAATGATTCAAAGCTTTTGTGCTAATATATTATTTATAAGTAGAACCCACTAAGACTAGGTAAAAACTCATTAGCCTTTCTTCGGAACTTATGAGCACCTTTCTAAGTTTTGTCAATTCTAACAAGAGATTTATCGAAAGTTCCAAGTACAGAATTTTGGTATATAATGTTCCCCACAAATAGATTTCATAACCTTATAGTGACTTAAATGTCACAAACACAACGAATTCTTCTTTCTTGAAATAGTAAATTTTCAAAAAACGCCTTCATAATACCACATGTAAGGAAAATCGACTTTTTCTGAAGAGTCACAATCTCGAGGAAGAAGTATTCATTTTGATTGTGATATTCATATCACTGTAAAGATTAGGAGATCCATATGTAGAGAAAATTTTATATTAAAATTCTGTCATGTGAATTTTCGGCAAATCTCTTGTTATAAATAATAAACCTAGTAAAATACTCGTGTCTCGAGAAGAAAGGCCAATGGACCTTTATTTAATATGCGCGCTAGAATTTAAAGAGGATTGAGGGTGATCTGAACAGCTCGATAGCGGCAATAGTTAGCGACCTGCAGTTTTCAGCTGTCGAAAGAGGAGAACTCCAGACATCTTTTTTTCTAATACTATATGTGACACAATTGTGTTGAAGCCCATTATCTTCGCAAAAAATTAGAAAAAAGGAAGAATGAAAACAATGTTTTGTTTAAAGAAAATTTTGATAAACCGTTAGAAAATTTGCTAAAAATTAATAGAATTCTATATAATTTGACCAAATAGATACTCATTTCTTTTTGTCCAACATTAAGATATGAGAAGATAATCACCTGTATCGCATCTTGAACTGTAGTTTTAAAGGTCTTCTACCGAAACAACATGTCAAAACCAAAATGACATTGAAACGGAACACCATTTTTATGCATTTTGTTTTTGAATATTTCGCGCAGATGCTGGGTTTAAAAAATAATGTTGCCTTATATCGTATCAAATAGAAAGACATCCGTCGTTCCATTCTTTGAATTTCTCAAAATCACAGGGCATCAACAGTTACTGTTGTTGAGTTATTGAGCTGACGCCCATCTCTTTTCAATGCTGGTGCGGAAATCACTCTTACTTATGAAAAATAGATCAGCACAAGACTTCTAAATCACTTGTGCCTGGTTTCCTCGTAAGTACACTTCTTAATAAACGTAAAACGTTATCTAACCATCGAAACGATGTAGAAAGAATGCATAGAAAAAGAAAATTTTTCTCATCACTTCATGATATTACAGTAGTAGATTTAGAAGAAGAAGAAGAAGACACTGGAAGTATCATTCCTCCAATCTCAAATGTTTTTCAAATTTTCTCAACAGAAAACGTCCAAAAGTGGATTGGCACAATTTCCAATGAACTCCAAAACACGGTTTGTAACTATGATCGCTCCGCTTTCCCCAAATCGTAGATCCACCACTATACTATAGTACAAAATGTATATAGTTTTTTGAATTAACTACTGTTATTCAATTAATTATGAGAATTCGAAATCAAATTCATGTTCGTGTTGAAAATTTTGTGATACTAATTATAAGGATATAAAAGTGAAAGAGTTTTTAACTCTGATTAAATATGTAATAGAAAGATACGTACCATCAATCATTGCGAAATATTAACAAAATTTGTGAAAAGAAGGCTTATTCGTTCAATAGTGAAATCTCTATTTAGAGAAGAGAAAATCTCAATCAAAATATTTGTTGTTTATTTTCAATTGAAATCATGAGTATAATTTTTACCATATTCTCACATAGAATTGTTTGCTCAATAGATTTTTTCTGAGATTAAATCTCATTCATTGATCTACTATGAATACTTCTCATAAAAATTATTAGAATAGAAAATTGAACTGATCAAAAAGAGAAAATCTACCATGTAAATATTATTTTTTCACAGAAATAATGCATAACAACAAAATATTCTAGTATTGAATGAATCTTCAATATTTATACAAATTAGTCTATTGCAGTATTGACTTTACATTTATATCTATTCAATAAAAATCCGTCTTCATGATCTTATCTCATGGATGAAAACATTGATTCATCGTTTATCAGGTATTTTGTTCAACGCTTTTCTTTCTAGTTCATTTCTTTTATGTATAATTCATATTAAGAGAAGTGTTAACAGTTGTCTATATTATCTTATCATCTACCATCACAACCATAACGATAGTTGCTTTCGGCAAAATGTGCTGCATATCTCTGACTCTTTGCGTCCGTTCTTTGTTTGTGCTGCTTTGATTCCGTATGGTGCTCGTTTATACATCTCTTCTACAAGACAGAACCTAGACTACCACCTAGTATCATCAGCCGGATCACAATATTCAGAACACATGAAAAGGTCAATAGAATTCGTTAAGACACATACGTATACAATAGGGATGCTACCACCGACGCATGCGATCATATCAAGTTAATGTTATGCACATCGGGAAAGAACAGAAAGCAAGTAATTGTGAAGAGAAAAAAAAAAGCAGAAAATCACGATGATGTTGATGATGATAATGATGATGTTGAGAAGAGAAACAAATAATCATGTCGATCATTTGATTGCAATAGAATAAGACGGACAGATTACAAGATTAAGGAATATCTCGTTAATAAAACCAATGACAACATCAACATCAATGCCTACCTCTATTATCTATTCTACAGATGATATAGAAAAGTAAGAATTTTCAGAATTTTTTTCTGCATTTATTCATATTGAAACAGCGGCGTAACTCAGCACTGAAGACAGGAGCACTGCATGGACAAGTTTCAAAAATAGGAGGGATGTTGTATGGACGAATTTCAGAAGGAGTGAAAGGAGCTAAAAATTCGACAAAAAGTGTTTTTATTCTTGGAGTGCTAGAAGTGATGGCCGAGGATAGGAGAACGAAACCCACTATGACTTTGTATCTCCCACAATGAACGACCTAGTACCAGGTTGTTCCTTTCTGTGCCCTGCTTTAATCCTATTGACATTACAATGAAATTGTTTGGAGATGAAAATATCTCTAATCGGACATCCTGGTCACGCACTGTTAATAAAATGCCCCCCTATATAGAAAAACAATTTTTCACTATCTAGCAATATAATTACATTGGTTAAACTTGAAATGTTATTCATAAATAGAAGAAAAGAAATGAAAGATCGTAGATGTATGACATCTAGTATAAGACAAAATTCGAATAGGATAATTGAAATATTATTTGTTAATTGAAATCAATTAAAAAATAATAAGAAAAATGATTGAAATATAAACTAGATAAGAATAATATAAGTAAAATGACAAGAGGTATATGGAATATATTCATGTTATTCAATGAAATTTCACGCAACATAACGTCATGACGACATATGGGTAAACGTTGGAATATTCTTGCTTGTCGATGACGATTAACTGATATAATGATGGCGATGACTCTTCCGGTCGCTTATTTTCTTGCACTATGATGTTGAATTATGTGTGCAATATATCTTGGCTTCATCCATGAGTATTATTCTTCATATTTTTCTTATGTTTGACTAATGATATCATTATTTTCCTACTGATTCTTAAATAACTTAATTATTTTGACTCATTGGTAAACGTTTATTATGAAAAATATTGATAAGGTTTTCTTCTGACAGCATTTTTACTCAATAACATGAAAGTCTTTCGAAATGTGCCTAAAGAAAAGAAAATGTATAGCTATTTCTTTCTTTTTTTTTCGCTGATTGTGTCTAGTACTAGTCGTTTGTTCGTTCGTATTGATGATGATGATTGAATTGATTATTTAGTATTGTATTGGTGTAGTATGGCGTCGATTGGACCCACGTTAAGAAAGAAGGCGAAAAAGAACAAGAAAGAGGTTCTTTCCACAATCGATCTTCATCAAGTCTTTCGTTTTTTTTTCTCGTCCCACTCTTTTCTTTGCCTCTCGCGTTCTGTTTGCCACTCCTTCTATCGATACCCCCAGAGAAACAAACAACAACAAGAACAGCAGTAGCTTCGAAATGCAGGAAAAAAAGAAAAGAACTGCAAACATTTCGAATTTGTAAAAGATCCATAACACAGTTGAAAATCTCATAATTAGACAGATTGTTATCAATTGACCAATTGGAAAAGAAAAAAACTAGAGGTACTATAATAGACGTAGAAACGACTTGTCAAGCGCAACAAATGAAACAATAGTAGAAGAGAGAAAGAAAAAAAGCCAGCGACAAAAAGACCTTCTTTTACTCTATTCTCTTGCTTTTCATAATAATTTTTTTCTCTGTTGCATTTTCTCGCGCATGTGTGTACATAAGTATTCAACGAACGTGTGTGTGCCTGTGTCTGTGTTATTTCCTTCATTCTCTGTAATGCTGTTAGTGTTTTACACGCACCCACTGGTGATAGGGATGATGGCATCACACACGTGCCTCTATCCTCTCACATTTAGCACAAATACATCTTCCGTTTTTTTCTTTCACTCTTCTTTTTTTTTCTATTCTACGACATCCATCTATCCTTAGTCGTCATTTTGTAGAACATAATATAGAATGAAAGACTCTGTGGCACCACCACTGCCGCCGCCGCAGTATCCCTTTTATTCGCCGGCTTATTCACATCATCAATATGGATCGACAACATGGCATCATTCACTCTCATCTCCATCTCATCATTATGATCTACCGGCACCGTCCAGATCACCTTATCGATATACACCTGCAACGCACTATTATTCTCCACATGTAAATGGCAGATCTCCTCAATATCAATCGAATGGGTAAGAGACAAAAAATAACAAGTTAAGATAGGCTAAGCTATGTCAAATCTGCCTGCATTTATAGCATTTTTAAATTATTGTTGTTAATATTGATGTTGTTTCTACTGCCACTACTGCTGATGGTATAATCTTCGAGAACATATGGCTACGTAGGCGAATTGACGAGGACAGGAGATTCAGTGATGATTATGGTTGTTGTGCCAATAGCACTTTTACTCTGTTTCTATTCATCTACCATTTGCGTCTAGCATGTCAGCAACTTACCCGTAGATTAAATACAAGACGCGTTTGTCTATGTGTCGCGTCGTTATTAGGAAAAAAAATGAGACCTAAAAGTAATGCGATGATTGAGCACGACATAAACGTGTCATATGAGGGCCATAAAATTGAACTTGAACAGGCAGTTTATCAAGACATTCCACATTGTCTATATCTAAATACAAGGTTTCATTATTGATTTCAATAGTTGTATCCTTTTCGATTAATTCCTTTTTTTTCTGTTTGATTTTTCTTTATTTATGTTAGATTTAATGAGTTAAGTACAAGCAAAACTAAGTATTGACACAACTCAATATATTTTGGCATCTATTAACATAAATCTTATTTCTAGCTATGATGCTAGTCAATTTTTCTCGATTTTGTCACTCTTGTACAGATTACGGGACCATATTGGTTTTTTTTCTTCGACAGAGATTCAATCAAAAAAAAAATGCATTGATCTGTTGTTCTTTGGCATGTTCGTTCTTTCTTTTTTATGATTTGACTTTTTATTTTGATCTCAAACAAGGCGCAGATACGTGTGCATTTTGGTATATGTAGTAAAAAGAAAACCTTTTGATTTTCTTTTTAATTCGTTATGGCACACATATATATATATAATTGTGCTGTCGATCGTAGTTCAAATTCTAATTGAATCATAAAAAATGTCAGTGAATCGTTAACAAAACACTAACAAAATAAAAAAAAGAAAAGCCTTGAACCATTTATCGGAAGAGTAAAAAAACATGGTTCTGACAAGCAAAAATGAAAAAAAAAAGAAAGTCTTAAAGCATCATCAGTCTTTAGCATCCGATGAATGATGATGTAGTGTCTGTTCTATTTCTCTATCTTTATCTTTCTTTGTATTACGTATACATGCAAGAAAAAGAATACTTACTTGCAGACTGTCAAAATGTCAAATCTGTTCTATACTTACAGACATATCATCAAGCAAGATGGAAACAGAAGCATGTTTTGTTAGTCGTTGGTGTCTATGTCTTTTTTCTTTTTCTCAGTTCTTACCGCGTTGATATTGTTTATCATAATGAATATCAATACTACTAAATAATTATCAAGATATTAAACAGTCTTATCGTTTTTTTTTTGAATATATTGATTTTGGTAAATGAAATTTAATTTCAATAGAAAATAACGTGACATAAAAAGTGAAAAAAATATATGTCAAATATTTTATTTTTATTTTTATTATTTAGCCAATATGTCGAAGATGATGAAGATGGACAATCAGAAGATGGTGATGGATCAGTCTCACCAAAACCATTCGACAAGTAAATTTTATTTTTTTATAGTTTCAACTTAAATCTATTTATATTTTATTAAGAAAAATGTTTATCGGTGGACTTTCATGGCAAACAACGCCAGGTACGTTTCGATTTTTCTTTTTCTCTTCTCGAATAGACTTTATAAGAATAAATCACCTTGATACTTTGTAAGAATATAGAAACGTAAAGTTCGAAAACTTTCATTTGCATATATTAATAAGACTCTTTCATGGTGAATTGTACTAAAGAAATATCGATTCGAATATATATATAACTCTTGAAAAGTAAATTTTTTTTTGCATGCCAATGGTTGCTTATATAGAATCTATAAATTGGAATAAATTAGATCTATTATTTTTTCAAATCATTTATGATGTATTAGTACGACTGAAATGAAAAAAAAACTCCAAGAATATGTTATTTCATACACCACAAAAAAAAACGAACTTTGATTGTCAACATATTAATAGAGAAAAATATTAGTACATTCCTTAGCGATAGAGTGTATTTGTCGAGTGAAGAAGTGTTGTAAAAAAGTGAGACAGAACGGAAATAAATGAATGCAAGGTCGATGTTTTAGTTTGCATTTAATTTCATGAATAAAAATAATGTGCTACTATTCTTCAATCATAACTGAAGAAAATAAAAATAAAAAGCATTCATATAAGTACCTATGTTGCAATTCAATATGAAATAAAATTACTTTATCACATTTTCCCTCGATTCCTAGGAGACTTTCTAATACAATGAAAAATAACATCAGATTAAATACACTTGAGAATATTTTGTATGATTCAAAAATATTTTCTTTCATATTTCTTTGTGTTTTTAGAAAATTTGAAAAATTATTTTAATCAATTTGGTGAAGTATTAGAATGTATGATTATGAAGGATGCTATTACAAAACGTTCTAGGTAAATTTTTTTTTTAAATTATCTTTTTATTTTATTTTAAGTATTAACTATTAATTTAAATAAATATTATTTTTGCCAGAGGTTTTGGTTTCATCACATTTAAAGATGCTAGTTCAGTTGAAAAAGTTCTTGCAAAAGATGTTCATATGCTCGATGAAAAACAAGTATGTACATTCTTCTTTTTTTCTTTTATACATCAGTTTGACAAGGATGATACGATGTATTTGTTGTCTTAAATTTTTGTTGAATTGAAATTTTTTCACATGCATCATAAGATTCATCTTCATTCATGGTTAAAGATTCAATAGATTTTTGTTTTGTTGCTTGAGTTAAAGTATCAATTGAACGTGGTAATGGTTTCGGAGCATTCACTGTTTGTTTTAAACGTAATTTTTTTATTAATTTACTTGTATAAACAAGTGAACCGATAAAAAAAATCAAAAATAAAGTTAAACTTATTGTTCCAAGTATTATATAAGGTATAAAACGACGTTGAATGGATTCAGATTCATTATAATAAGAATTATATGCGAATAGAAGTAAAAATATTGTTGTTACAAATGCAAATAATGTAAATAAATAGAACATACAAGCAAAACGCATATATTCATTACGTATTGATATCTCATAATGAAATAAATAATCGTCTTGACAATGTAATGAAGACTGTTCTGACATATGATAGAATTCCGTTGTTGTTTTCTTTCTCCTTATTTTAAACTAAATTAAAAACTAGTTTTTATCTTGTAAATATAGATAGAATTACCTTTTCTTTTCTTTTCTTCTGTTTCTTTTTTCGTTTAATTAATGATGTGAAAAGAAAAAAGAAGAAATAGGTCGTTAATGTTACTATAAGTCTTTCATTAAAAGAAAAAAAGAACGAGGCAAATCTTTTTTTTTTTAATGTTTTTCTCAATTGACCGCTGCAGGAAATGTGACTATTTACTCACAATGAATACAGAACTAACTGCCAGACTTTTCTCTTTTTATTGTTGTTCCGCCTCAGCTCATCATATTCATAAAAGGTTTTTTTTTTCATATAAATATGTGCGCCTACAGTTCTAGCTGTCACGCCTTCCCACTTAAAAATATTCTATATAGAACTTGAAGAGTGTTCTCACTCTCATATATATATATATATATATATATATCTATACTGAAAATATTAAAAAAAAAAAGAAAAGAAAATTCTTGAGGAGAATAACAACAACAACAACTTTTACCCGCACACTTGATGCAAATAGCTCCGGCTTTTCTTTGTTTCTTGTATGTCTAATCCTATGCCATGCCAATAGAAGAGACCATAATTGAGATATATTTATCTGGAAAACATACGCGTAAGAAGCAAATAGGAAATGCGTGCAGTAGGTTCAATAAGAAGAAAAATGAGTTTAAGATGACTATGACGAAAAAAAGAAAGACGAGTAACAGAATAAGGAAGAAGCGCAACAACAGTAATATTAACGACATTTTCCCATTTGATAAAGAAAAATGGCCATGCCGACGGAAGCATGATTTGATGTGTGCGTGCGTTCGTGCTTATTTTTTCTTGTTCATCAAGCAGATGTCTGATTGTTTGTAGAACTATTCATGACTAACGTATCATGCATTGTAAAAGTTGGATTATCAAAAGTGATAACGGGCGTTCTTATTCTTACTACAGATATATTTTCATTGTCTTGATCTTTTAAATAGTTCAATTGCTTACGTTTTCTTATACGAAAATATCCAATTGCATAATAAGTCACCCAAACAGCAATTATAATTGATAATAAAAGTATAATTAATGCACTAATTATAACTGGTTTACGATTTTTTTGATTACCCAACTCATTCGATTGTTCAGATGAAAGTGCAAAGAGAACAATCGAAAGTATAAACAATGATAATGCTATACAATAGAAACAGTTAATATGTCTTGTGCGTAATGTTATTTTTGTCTCTTTAACCATCTTATTTCACATAATTTTTTTCTAACATAGAGAATGAGTATGAATCAAAAAAAAAGTTTTATTTAATGAATTTTTTTTCTTTTTTGAAATTTAAAGGAGAAAAAAAAGAGTTTTTCATTCATTATATGTCATCAAGATTCTTTTTTTTTTGTTTCTTCTTTTACAATTCAATGGGACACATAACAAATTGTCGCCTATGGTGTTACTCTAAAGGGACTGAACCATACCTCTCTTATTAGAGAACAATTAAGAGATTTATATTACTTTCTTTTTTTTCACACTTAAGGATATATATATATGCTTTTCACAGATATGATATCATCGAAAAATAAACAATAATCAATTGATTGATTATCTATTTTCTTCTATTTTTGTTTTGTTCCAATGGATACTTTCTTTTTTATTTGAGAACGTATCTTTTTGTTACGCTTGAATAAATTTGAAATGGTTGAAAATTATTAATCAGTCATCATTTGTTATCAAGATGAATACATAGAAAAGTTTTATTTTAATGGCTTCTCAACATAAGATAATTATCTTTGTTAAGATGACTATCAATTGATTTCAAAACTCTTAGTGTTGTTTTTATAGTGAAATAATTAATAATAAGCTGGATCAAGTAATTTTATTTTCTTTCATAGCAAGAAAAAATATGACAAAAGTATTAGAGCAATTATCAAAGCAAGAAAAAAGATGGCCAGTTCATTAAGATATTAAATTCTTCTTCTTTTTTTATTTCGAAACAATTGAATATTATTGTCTTATTTAATGAAGACTGTTGTCTCTTATTTCATTAGATGAAGAGAGAAAATAACAATCTGACACATCATATTACTGTCATTTGATCTGAATCATCTTTTTTTTGTTTTTTCTCATTGTAGATCGATCCAAAGCAGGCCTATCCTCGTCAGAAACATCCGAAAGTAAGTGATGGTTTTCTTTTTATCTTTTGTGTTTTCTTTTTTTAATATGTATGAATATACGTGGGCAAATAATGACAGTTTTATGTGTATTAGATGTTAGCCTCGTTGTCGGACGACGACAAGGCATAGAGAAACAGAAAAAAAAGTAATGGGATTGTTATTCATCGGAATCCATCCGATAGACTGCTAAAAAAAACGACACCAATAGCATATCATTTACGAAAGCGTGCGTGTGCATCCGGCCTGTTTTCCCCTGTCGGATGTTGGCAAGATGACTGAGGAATATTCAACTTTGCTTAAGTTAAGAGAGAACGACATAACAACCAAAGCTAGAAAGAGAAAAAAAAGAAGAGAGGGAGAAAATAAACACAGTCAGTCATCTTCATCATCATCATCTTTTCTTGTTATAATACTTCTGCAGAAAAGATTTTCGAATGTAATTGACATAAAAAAAGAAAAACGAGAGAAAAAAAGAAACGAGAAACGTTGTGTAGCTGACTGATTCTTTTTTGTGACATCATCCACATTCACTTCGTTCTGCTGATGATTATTTTTCATCGAAGACAACAAGATAGAACAAACTGATGGCTAACAAAGATGCAGTCACAGCAAAAGAAGAAGATCTAACTATATATTCTCAAGTGGCGAAGTCCGCTTTGCCTTTTTGATTTTTTTTCTTTTTCTTTCTTCTTTATGTGTATATACGCGTGTATTTAAAACCATTTTTTCATTCTAACAAATCTTCTATCCTTATATTGTCGTCTCATTTTTTTTTGTCACATCAATTGACACAATGAACAACGGAAATAGTTGCAGCAGCACATTAGTTTTACTTGACAATATCACGACTCAAGATCTTCTAAGTAAAGCAAAGGTATGCTTTGATGATATGATGTCTTAATTATTCTTACAAACACAAAAACAGAAAGAAAGGTTATAAGATGAGATTGGAATAATTTTACATAATACTAGTCGTGCGTACAGTGATTATCCTTATCAGAATGGATACTAAGTCGTTTGTCGATGCTTGATTTCTTTTCCACACCGTCGGCAACCACAAGAACAAATGAATAAAAGACGAGGCTAATATATAACGAGCTGTTGTTAGTCTATGTATGCAAACGTGAAAGAAAGTAAGGTAGGGGGAGGGGGGTAGGCAACGAAGAGAATAGGAGATCGATTTAATTGAAGGATTGATTGCACCAGTACAACAACATTCTTTCGCGTTCTATCAACACAATTCTCACTAAAATATAACCGAGATAGAGTAACAATAGTGTTTAAGACAAATAACATACATAGTTCGCTTTCTATATATATATACTCATTGTTTTTGTTCTAAAGATGAACAACAGGTAACTAAAGAAGTTTTAAAAGAAACGGGCTTTTTTTCTTCTTCTCTTTTGTCAAATAATTCTCTATGTTAAAATTAACTTGAAAGAATTTTATCATGATTGATAACCTTTAACCGTCGTCGATGGACAATGGTCGAGACGATAGTGGTCGGTCGATGCACAAAAAAAAGTTTTTTTTTCAATCCATACAAAGAAAGAAAGAGATGAAAGTGCAATTTACGCTATTGACAACGAACTCATTCTCATAAGCGTTCTTTTGTTTCCCTGACCCTTCAGAGAAGTCCAACCATCCATCATTGTATCGTTCAATTCAGTTCGACGAACGCCACTGCTCGTTCTTTCAGTCACTAACATCATCATTGTCCATCTTGTGGATTTCTCCTTTCTCCTTTTCTCTCTCTTTTTCTCTCTATTGTCGTTGCCGTCGTCTTCTCGGCTCGTTTGACTCTTCGATTCTGAAATTTCATAGGACGATGTGCTGTCGATAGTAAGTATATAGGCAAGAGAGCAATAAGTAGTGTGTATGTGCGAACGAGAGAGAATTTCAAACTTTTTCTCTTCTCCTTTCGAGAAAGCGACACAGAGCAAGAGAGAGAGAGAGAGAGAGAGAGAGAAAGAAGAAAAAAATAGAGAAAGAGAAGATAGATTTCGTTCTTCTCTATCCATCCCGCTCACTTGTTCGCACGAATGTACACATACACTGAAGCGCACAGTGCACATGCAATATATATATAGATTCAGTCGTCACAATAATTGATTTGTACTATATATATTATCGATATCATGGCCACCTATATACTTTTGGATCCTAACGAAATTGTTCAACAACAACAAGCTATGGCAGCAGTTGCAGCTGCTGTTAATAATAATAATACAAATAATAATAATAATCTTATGACTAATACGATTCCTAATTCGAATATTCCAAACAAAAATTCATCGTCTAATGATGTAAGTTAATATTGAACATAACTTCCAATTTTTTTCTTTCTTTTTTTTTCTTCATCTTCATTTTTTATTATTTACTAACTGATTGAAAATGACTTTTATCTTTACCGTATGTGTGTATGCATACAATCATCATATGTCTATTTGGCTAACCTTCGCCTAGTGACATATACAATACACATAGTGATTGAACCTTTCTGTTTTTTTCCTTTCTTTATTTTAATCCAACATCATCCTTATCATCATCAACATTTTGTGTTTTTTCTTTTTTTATCTATTGAACTCTAAACTACTAATAAAAGTCTGATGGACAATCATGTCTATTAGTAGATTTTGTGTTACAAAAGGTCAAATACTACCGAGAAAAATTTGAATATAAAATAAGAATGCAAAAGGAAAAAAGAACTTCGATCGTATAATCAAATGAATATATGAGAGAGACAATAACTATTCGTTGTTATTGACGATTGATCGATAGTACTAGTATTTAAGAGAAAAATCTCGAGTTAGTTATTATTGTCGTCTTTCCTTCTTACTAATTAAACACAAAATGATAATGCCCTAAAGCGTTCAAATAGAACGACATTTATTTTCTTTTTCTTCATTCATTCGTTCGTACTAAATGGCTGCTACTGCTGTGACATCCTATTAGATGTTGACTATATTTCTTTTTCTTATTTTTACATATGTTGATCACAATCGATACTAGGCATGATGACGACAAGGTTCATTAGATCGACAATGCAACAGATTGATTGTCGGCGAACGGATGACAAAAAAAAAGAAAGAAAATGAGTAGTCTCTTGAGATACCTTGTATATATGCCTATATTAAGTAACACACCGTAAGAATAGAGAAGATGATGAAGAGACACCTACATGTGAGATCCGTAAATCCTCAAGTAAATAGCGTATGTGCGTATGTGTGTGGGAGCAATCATCCATTCTTTTCTTTTCATTCAATATTACGTATTTCCTTCTTAAGATGGTGACACGAACAAAAAAAATCTTTGTCGGTGGACTTTCAGCCAATACAACTGTTGAAGATGTAAAAAAATATTTTGAACAATATGGCAAAGTAAATATAAACAAAAGAACTATTAATTAGAATATATATATAAAATCTCTAATCTTTTACTTTTCTTACCTTCAGGTAGAAGATGCTATGTTAATGATTGATAAACAAACTGCACGTCATCGAGGTATGAATTATGTGTTTTTTTAAGCAGAGTTTATTTCTTTTTTTTCTCATGTTAATTAGGTTTTGGTTTTGTTACTTGGGAATCTGAAGATGTTGTTGATAAAGTATGTGCCATTCATTTTCATGAAATAAACAATAAAATGGTAAATATTTAATTGATAAAAGAAAAGAAAAAATTATTTATTATTCTTAAGGTGGAATGTAAAAAAGCTCAACCTAAAGAAGTTATGTATGCTCAACAAATGGCTAAAGGCAAAGCAGCATTACAACGTGGTGCCTATGGTGATATACTTAGTAAATAAGAAAAAAAAATCTTTATTTGATTTGAAAAATATATATTTGTTTTTTATTTTTTGCTTTAAGGTGCTTATGTATATGGTCTTAACCGAAGTATTCCAACAACATATGCTGCACCAATTTATCCATTTTCACCTGGTATGTAAGAAGATTTAAAAAAGAAAATTCCATATGCAAATAAAAAACCAATCTTTTCAGCAATATCAACGAGTTAATAATAATAATAATAAATAAAGAAAAAAAAAATTAAATTATCCGTATGTGTTATTATCTATTCGTAGATATTGAGTATGAAGTAAGATAGGATAGAATACATATATATTAAATAAATAATTGTAGTTCGTAATATGTTAGGTATACATATATTGCTCGTTATTCTAAATATTTTCTCGTAGATGAGAGTAGTTTATATGTGTGGTTTATTTTTGTGTAGGCACTTTTGTAGACGGAATGTGTCTTATACTGATGGATGATGACTGTGTGTTAAACACACGAAAGTGGTAGTTTTTCAATTCTATTATTATTCATTCTTACATATATTGATTATCTAATTAGTCGATCAGCTGTCGATATTACCTTATTGTTCACAACAACACGGGCCACGAATTCAGCAGCATCTTACATATATTGGTTAGAGACACTTTACAATGAGAAGCATGTGGGCATGACGTCTGTTTTTTTTTCTGGCCCGTGTGTAAACATTACTGTTTCCCAATTTTTTTTCTGTATACCTTCTAGTCATCATAGATTTAGTAATCTAACGACAGTCAATTTTATCTTTTTGTTTTTTTCTAATCCCATCGATTTTGTTGTACTTGCATGAAAAAATAGAATAAAACGCGATTTTTTTTTCTCTTAGGTTTACCATCTGCCCAAATAAGTTATATTCCTGCTGCTGTTGGACTTCAAACACCAACATTAACACCAGCTGGTGAACAACGTTATTTTGAATATCCATTAACACCACAACCAATGCCAGGGGCTGCTGGTCAAATGCATCGTGATTCATTATTACAAAGAAGTAAGATTATTTTAGAAGACAAAAAATATATAGTTAATTAATTAAGTAAATTATTTTAGGTGGGAATGGACTTGATTTTTTTCAAGCAGATCACCTTACAGCACAATATTTACAACCAACAAGCCCAACGCCAGGATTACCTATAGCTGTAAACAAAATAAAATTTCCTAATTAAATAAAAATAATTTCTTATCTATTCTCTAGGCATCACTATTGACATCACCTTATACCAATGGATTTCATGGTCTTTAAAAAATGTTCTTTCTTTCTTTTTTTCAATCGGTAATAAACAAAAATATATAGAAAAATTACTTTTCTAAATAAATAATTATTAATTATTTAGACATCATCAAGTCGAATGTACATTTTTTTCGGTTTTTGTTTTCTTTGTTCATTTATGCATGCCTGCTATTCTCTAATCCCACCGTTTTCGTGATCATCATTATCTTCTTTTTTCTCGTATGCGTATATGTTTTCTCTCTATGTGTATTATCATCTGATTACAGTGCAAAGCCCTGTTTAAATTCATTTCTGAAAAAAATACAAACAAATAAAGATGAATATTTTATTCAACAGAAGAACATAAAAATAAAACAAAAAAAATAAATAAAAATTCGTTTTTCTTTTCATTATCATCGAATTTGTCCATTGTCACTTTTTGTGTGTTAAAATGTGTTCTTTTCTTTTTTTTCTACATTCCTTTGTGTGTCATTTGTCTTCCTCTATTTACGTCACACTGCTTTTTTTCTTTTTTTTTTTGGAAAACTATACTATTACATATTATTTTTTATCTGTTTGTTGCCTTTTTTTGCTCGCTCTCTTTCGTTTTCATTCACAAGCATCTTTGTTCGGCGACATGCGCGTTCCTTGTTGTTTGTTTCGGACCTTGATTTTGTATATGATGACCGTGCTTTCTTTGAGCACGAGTGTTTGTTTGGTTGGTTTTTTCTTTTTTTTTTTTTTTGCGTGTTCCTTTTTTCCAAGATAAATAAGAAAGAAGACAATAAAATTAGAACGATCGATCTAGCGTTGTTCGTGTTGTTTCTGTTTTTTTTTCTTCTCTCTGCCGATGTTATACTGTGTATGATTAGTAACATAGACTAGCAAAGGTAGAGTTTATATTTCAATGGTTAGAGATAAGAGAAAATAAGTTTATTATATTAAGAATCGAGCAGACAATAAAGTTCTTCAAGTATTCTTCGTCTTTTCTTTTTCGTCCCTATATCTATGTTTATGTAATTTCTTGTTTTTTTTCACTTATGATGATGGCTTTTCTATTATTCTATTTTTTGTTTTCTCAACCGGTTCGTTCTCACTACGTTTTTTTTTGTCCCTTACCCTCGCCTAAAATTGAATTATCTGCAAATAGTGTGTGATTGCTTCTTCGGCTTCTTCTTTTTTTGTCGCATTTCTTTTTTTTCTTTTTTGCCGCTGTCATTTTCTCTTCTCCGCGCATTGAAGAATAAACAAGATCTCTGCTCAATCAAGCAGAAGTCAACTGTCTTCATGACAGCTAACTGATTTGTTGAAGCTAAATCATTGATGATTTATTTATTATCTTTATAAGAGTTTTATTGTTGTCTATGGAGTGATTCGATAAAATTCTTTATAGAAGAAGATAAATATACAGTTGTTTTTGACATGAAATATTCACAAGTAAAAAAAAAACCATGATTTAACAAGTGGTTCAAACATTGATAATAGATATGCAAACGATAGCAAATCGTGATGGTAATTTTAACATTTGACGGTATTCAAGTTGTGTTTGCATTAGAAAAATAATATCATTGTCATGAATATATATATATTCTTTACTCATCAAAGTTTAATACTATTGAATAGAAAATGACAGATAGCGTTAAGAGTGCGATAGACTTATTCGTCTATAAATTTATTCTAATCTTGAACGAACACTCATGTCATTTGAATCTCTGTATAATATATATGACAAGATATTTACTTGAACTGAATCTTATGAAGTCAAATATATTATTGAGTAAAGTATAATTTTCAAAATAAGTAGGTTTCTTTTATTGAGGTATATCATAATAAGAGAAAATTAAATAACTCTCAATCATGCCTTATCATTGACAACTATCCATTAGATAGTTCATATTTTATGACATGTCAACGAGTGTTTAGATTGGAATGTTTAACATCATAGTTTTCTAATTCTGATTGATGACTGTGCGATATATACAATTGTCTTCTTATAAAATTTTCCAATGAAAGATAATCGTAATGAAATTTTTCATAATACAAAACATGGGTTTTTCCAATCTGATCGACGTACACTCTCTTTGTAATTTATTCTACTTGAGTTGAAAATTCAATTACGAATACTTGTATGTATTTTTTCAAATATATGCTGATTAGTGATGAGCGGAACCAATCGTTTTTTGTCCCAGTCAGAAAATAATTTGATCCCGGTCCCGCCGGAATCGGAACCATCTTGCTCATATCTAATGTTTCTTCATCTTTGACTCGAATCTTTTGTGTCAAACTTATAAAATGTTCTATCTAGCCAATTGATTTTTTTGACTATAACACTGCTGTGACTTTTGAATCAAAAATAAAAACAATTTAAATGTCAGTCTTGTTAAATGAAATTAATCCAATAGAATTCGGCAGTTTTACAATGTATGCCAACATTTTTCTTTAGAAAATTTCATGAAGTTTGCCAACATTAACAATCGAAAAGTTTTTAAAAAAATCAAAACGAATACCTATGATAGCAAAAATGAAAAAATCTAATTAATTGAATGAAAATTTTCGTCTTGCTTATATTTTCCACTCTAATTACGAGTGCAACAAACATAAAGCCTTAGTATTTAATATTCTATAGTTTGAATTTGACATTAAATTTGATTTCAATTCAGATTTGGACTTGGTAAAGTAAGGAATCATCAACAACGCTCAATTTTACTAGGGTATAACGCATCCAGAAAAAGATCTTCCGATTTGGATTTGCTTTTGCGCAAAAACAATTTGAGATTCGATAACGATTATCAGATAGAAAATTATTTATATAGACTTGGTCTAAGAGGAAATCCATGCTTCACAACCAAATACCAAATCTTAAATCTATTTTAGACTTGTTGCATCTCTAGTGTCAATTCTTTGTGAAAACTTTGAATTGTTCTATAATCGTTTATTTATTTTAAGAAAATCACCATAAAAAAATAAGCTGTCAATAATCCAAGAAAAAAAAATCATTTGAACTATAAAAAAGAAATATCCCCTTTTTCCTTTAGACGATAAAAAATAAAGTTCATATTGCACTTATTTGCGTTCACAATGGAAATTAAGCTGTTTGTAATGTTCGATCAATTTCTAACAGAGGTGGATAACGATTGGTTTTTCGTAAATGAAGACACAAAAACATCACGAATATAATAATAACAACAGCAACAATAACAAGAACAAGAACTGTTATTAATTTTTTATTACTATCAGCTAAATAGAAAATATGAAATAAATTTCATATAACAAAGTTTTTATAATTACTTGAAGGTGGCATAGGTGGATCTTTTTTTGCGCATTCAATATCCGCAGTAGCTGGAAAACGTGGTTGAAAAATACTTGTAAATTTATCAAATGGACAATTAATTGCTGGGCAATCATCTAATAAATATGCATAAGATGTATTTGAATCTGTTACATTTAAATATTCAATTTTAACAAAATATGCTGAATCTATTTTTCAAGAGAATTATTTTTTTTGTAAATTTAAATAATAATAAAAAATCTTACCTTGTCGATAAAGATCAATGAATATAGCTGATGCATACTAAATAGAAAAAAAATTCATATTTAAGCATAGGTAAAATTAATGTTTTTAGTTTTACTTGTGGTTGATGAGGATAATTAATACCAAGAAAGGAAAGAACTGGACTGACAGTTGTGTCATGCTATATAAATAGAATATTATCAATTAAGAACAAAAAAACCAATAATATTTTAATGACTTACAGCTGAATACATTTTAACTTTGGGAAAACCTTTTCCATGTACTGAACTATTCATATTTAACCAAATATCTTGTACTAATGGACCTAAATAAATAAATCTGTTTCTTTCATATAACATTGATTTATAATTATCCGAACCTCCCCGAATTCGTTTTATATCCTTATTTTCATAAAGAAAATGAAATGCAAGATCACTAATATCAGATAAATTTTTTCGAACAGCTTCATCTGCCCATTCTGGAGCTTTATTATAAATATGCTAAGAAAGACGAGTTATTTATCGAAATAAATCTATTTAATTATTTTTCTTATTTTTTACTTCGACAAAAATTGTATCAGCTATATTCCAAGCATTGTATACTGTTATATTAGTTGTATTTGTCCATTCTTCAAGTTTTTTAAAAAACGCCTATAGATAAATAAATAAATAAATATTAAAATTGATAAGAAAATAATGTTACTCCATAATATTCATCGACTTTTTTCACTTCATCACTTTGATCAACTTCTTCTTCAATTTGATCATATCTTGGACAATCATTCATACTAAGTAACTAAAAGAATTGGTTTGTTTTTTTTTATTTTTATTTTTGTTATTTAAAATATGCCATACAAAATCTAGATTAAATGATACTGTATGTATTGGAATTGGTTGTATTGGAACTTTATCATTAGTCATATTAAGTACTGGATAAAGACCGACCAGGTTCGATTGAGCTGACATTAATGTTCGATCAGCATCTGTTGAACGAACAACAATTTCATTTGCTGTATAATTTGGACTAAGTAATGATCCATAACGAGTACGAAGATATCCACCAAGACGATGTTGTTGTTCAATACCGGCGGCTGTCAATTGACCTAAACTAGAATAAATTAAAACAATTTAATAAATATAGAGAAGTTTTTCAAAATAATATACCCATTAGGCCATTCATTTGGTTTTACTGGATCTGTTGGAAATGTCTCGACAGGCGTTCGATCTCCATGTCTGTAAATCTAAAATATTTTCGAGGTAATTTCCTTTTTACGTTTTTCAAATGACTAACTTACAACATGACCAGCTATAAGTTGCATTTGTTGACCATTAATTTCATTCAAGAAAGTTAAAAGCATAAAAATCAAGAAATATATTATCGAACTTCCCATCATGAATCAAAAGTACAAAGAAAATCTTCAACAAAAAAATCGAACTATATTTAATCATTATTCATTAAAACGAAAAAAAAAGACGATTTTCTAATTTTTATTCTCTATGAGAAAGAATTACAAAACTAAAATATTGCCTTGCGTATGTGTTAGAGATCTGAGTCAGAGTCATTTTTTGGGAGTGATCGGAACTCTCTGAATTGCCTACTAATAGATTAGGTTGAACACTACAGGTTTTTTAAATTGTGAATTTTATTCTTTGATATTCATTGCAAAGACTGATCTATTTTGAAGACTGGATTCACATCACCTCAAGATTTTACCAAGATAGGGAAAAGTCGAAGTCAAGATTGACTCCAACTTCTGCTCATGAGTGTGTAGGTCTCGAAGAGACAACACTCGATTTTCAAAAACAATATGAGTTTGTATAAAGAATATCAAAGAATAAAAGAAACAATGTAGAAAATCTCCTGTGTCAAATCTTATGTATTGTTGAGACATTTAGTTGGAAAAAGTTCTACATAAAATGTTCGGATATTGATATTATATACTTCATTATGTTACTATCCAGCGAAATATTTTAGTGAATAAGACAGCATCAGCTTCTGCAGGAAAACTTCGAGTTTATCGAATTATGAAAGCAGAAACATGAGATTGAAATTCGAAGGTTAGCTTCTTCTCATTTTCTACACAATCAACTAATTTCATTGAGAACTTTGTTTGTACTAAGTTTAAAATTGAAAGTCGATTTCCGACGTAACGACAGCTTTTTGTTGAAAAAACTCAGTAAAATTTTGATATATTGAGAACGAAGGTGCAGAAAGCCAAACCATTCTAGACTTTTATATTAAACTCTAGCATTTGTCAAAGGAAATTCGTTTTGATTGAAAAAAGATTTGATATCTGGAGAGATTTTCTCGTAAATATTTACTTGAACTATTATTATGATGATACCATTCAAATATATGATTTTTAATTGTTTAACTTAATCAAAACAACTTCAATAAATTTTCTTACAATGTTATAACTTTGGTAAATATGTTAAGTTCGATATGACATACATTTAAAAGTCATATCATCACCTACCATTGGGTCCATTCCTAAATCACTATAAACTATATCAACAATAGTTCTGCAAATATCAGTTCGACGCTGGGTCAAATTTTTCAGATATTCATGATAGCTCTCTATAGAAAAAATGACTTGATTGTTGCATTATATGTTTGGTTTTGAATCTTATGATGTAACATATCGATATATATTGAATAGATTTTTATAACTAAATAGATCGTTGATAAATGAATGAATACAATAATTTAAAGAAATATTTCATAATGGATGACGGAAATAGTCATTAGTACCCTTTATAATTTAGCTTTTATTTATAACGGAAATTAATTGGTCATTTCCTGCCACATGCTTGAATGAAAACAATAAAATGCAGAAATCATTGAAAGGTAGAATACAAGAGAAATAGAAGAAATTGATAAATGTCGAATAAAAGAAAAAGACAAAAAAAAGAATAAGTAAAAAAAAACACTGAAATAATTATGTTCTTAAATTAGTATTTTAAGCACAATAATAATTATTATTTCTCATTATTCGAAAATGTATTCAACGAAATAGATGTTTATAATATTATTTCAATTCTTAAATCCATTATAAACAACATAATAAAACTTACTGTATCAATACCGATTAGTTACATACTCATTATGAAGGTAAATTTACTACACAACAACACAATATAGATCTGAAAAAGAAGAAGACGATAAAGTAAAAGTTGCAAACAATATAGTATTATTCTGCTTTTAATTACAAGAATTTACAAGGCACACAAATAAACTTTAAAGCTCAAAAAGAAAACAAAGAAAAACGACTAAGTTTTATAAGCCATCCAAAATAAAGAAAGAAAAAAAAATGAACCTTCACATCTATATAATCTAGAGAAATATACGGTTATTACAGTAAAATATTGCAAGATTAGAAGACAAAAATTTTTATTATAATTTTAATGACTAGAGTCTACAAATAATAAGAAGTTAAACATTGCGTAATTCATTAAATATTGCCAAAGGAAAATATTTGATGTGTGTATGCCATTGTGATGAGATTTGGAAGAATTTAACATTACTCCATTCTTGTCCATCAACATTTACTAAAATATAAACTTTCATTTATGATTTAATTATAAATATAATATTTACCTTTTAATTCCACATTATGTGATTTTGACGTACAAACAAGACGATTAATACCCGTTATAACTTGAGGTTCAATTGTTTTAGCATTTGATAAATCCTTAAGTTTTTTACCAAATTTCATAACTAAAAAAGAAAATATCTATGGAAACCAAAAAATTTCATTAAAAAAAAATGTTATTCAAATCTTCTGTTGATCTTCTTATTTACTTTTCTATTTTATTTATTATTAATAAATCAACTTATTCAAATAGAAATTTTTCAAAACGTTTTAAAAGACAAACATCAGATTATCAAGTAAAATGTTCTCAGCAAAGTACTGCTGTTGATCAAGTTATTCAATATAATAAAACTGAACAAGCGAGAAAAAAGCGTTTTGTTCTATTTCCTGAATTTGTTAATTATAAAGATGATTGGCGTTATATAAATCGACCACAAGAATTTGTTTATTGGATTGCAAATTTTTATCCAAATAGAATCAATACAAGTTACATTCATCAATCTATAAATTATGTTATTCAAGAAATTAATACAGTTATAGATAACGATATAACCATACAAGAAGCAGTTGATCCAGGTGAAGCGAATTTTCATTTTAATTTTTTTGATTACTCCAAATGTCCGCTGG
Source organism: Rotaria sp. Silwood2 (assembly GCA_905329745.1). Classification (NCBI taxonomy): domain Eukaryota; kingdom Metazoa; phylum Rotifera; class Eurotatoria; order Philodinida; family Philodinidae; genus Rotaria; species Rotaria sp. Silwood2. The sequence goes on along the minus strand of CAJNSZ010000007.1, from coordinate 1,550,899 downwards.
ATGATGTTCCAGAAGCAACTATCGATAATGTTCAAATATTAGACATGCTTTACATCTATTCAGCTGAAATAACGAGACAAAGTCGATATCGTGCTCATGGTGGAATACATCTGGCAGAAAATGATAGAGCAATATCAACAATTAAATTTAACATGCAACAAGAATTTCTTGTTTCGAATGATTTTGTTTATGATCCAATAATATATTCGTGTATTGAAGAAACAAATGAATGTGAAATTGATTTACATTGGGCTTTATTACATGAAACATTACATGGATTTGGTATAGAAGTAATTATGTTATATTACATTTTATTTTTATTCTTACATAACAGATTAGTATCAGAAACATTACACAAAGAATGGGAGAAATGAGTTGATAACTGATGAAATCAATCTCCTACAGCAATATGATTTTTGTCATGCCAAACTCTCATTCAAGGTGTTCGAAGATGCTTTCTGATAGAATTAGACCTATAATATTTGCTTCTGTTATGTTTCGACCAAATGTAATAGTCAATGGCTGTTATACGTACACTGTACCAGCTGTGAAGGATGATCAGCTCTTTTATCTACCAATCCGAAGACCAACTAGACTAGTATTGATATGATTTGATAGCATTTTTCGACAGCTTCAAAACGGTATTAAAATATCATCGAAGAAGCACTGTCCAATATGACCTCACATGGAGTACATTGCTGTGATATGCTTCCAGTACCAATACTGCCAATTGAAAATATGTGTCAATGACAATCAATCTTATCGCTAAATAGGGTGCATTTTATATGGTTCGATAGTATTTTTTCAAGTGATTCAAAATGATATAAATAGATCAAGGAAAAAACATTGACCACAAAAAAAACTACACGCAGACTATTCTTGATATATGATTTTTTGCCTGATATTTAGTCGATTTCTATTAGAAAAATACGATTTCGATAAAAACTAATATGATATTCTGAACGAGTATCGAAAAAACTGAGTAGATTTCTGTTTTTCAAAAATTTTCACAATCTTTTTCTTTCGTCGAAAAATCCTTCTCAGGATTAGGTCAAAGAATGAATTTTATAAAAACTTTGTTTTATTGTTTATTCATCTACTATTTACATTTATATTATAGTTTTGTAACATTAGAATTTCATTCCCGTCGTCCGAATAGCTTTTCGTGAAATTTATTTTTTGAATCAACCCTTGGGGGACCCAGGACTGAAATTTGGCGACGAGAAGAAGTTGCAATAATTTTTGAAAAGCACGTAAGTCCACTCACTGTTTGATGTTCATGCAGAATATCATGTTGCTTCTTGTCCAAATCGTATTTTTCTGATAGAAATTGACTAAATCTCAGACAAAAAATCATATATTGAGAATAGTTTTTCTCGAGTTTCTTTATGTGGCCAGTGTTTTTTTCCTCGATATTTTTATAACATTTTGAATCTCTTAAAAAAATCACTGTCAAATCATATACAAATAGCATGGTCGGATGTTGAATGGGTAGATGAAAACTGTTGATGATGATTAACAGTTGGATTCAATAATCAAGTGACGATCATTGACTGTTTCAATCGACTTGTGCACAGCACAAATAAGTATTATATAACTAATTATATCAGGACTCATTTTCAGGTACCTTGTATGGTATTTTGACATAGAAGAAACCAAATTTCTTGAGCGAGTTATTTTCCACAGTTATCGACTACCTTCTGTAGAAAGAAAAATCGACTTCGAGCATGAATTATCCTCGTTTGTGAAAACCTTCAATTTACTTGAGACTTTTACTTTTGATGATCACTAGCCAAACGAAAAATGTACTGGAATGTAAGTTCGTTATTATTTAATTAAATTTCTTGAGATTTCCATAATACACTTGAAAAGAAAAATTCATTTTCTTCTCCATTGTCTCAACTTTTTGAAAGTAGAAGTGTCACTTCCGTGTTCCGTTCCTGAGAATGCGGGATGCATCATATCCTCAAATAAAAAGATACACAAAACATCTCAGTATATATATATATATATAATGTAATATGGAAGGCGTTTTTGTTCGTTTGTCAGTGGAACGTTTAGAAACGAGAAGCCTGCCTGACATGCATACTTAAAATACAATTAGTGAGCATATAGTCAATTCGCTGACAAACTCAATTATGTATATTAGAATTGTGTTTTTTCTCTTTGATCCAAAATAGAATTATTAATTCATATGTGAATTGATTATCATCGACATTTTTAAAAAGCATCCCTTCTTTTTTCTTTTTACTAATTAAAGTTAAGATGCTAAAAGATAGTTTCGAATTCCCACGAGTGGAATACAACATGAGGCCCTGCTCCTTGAAACTTACAGCGCATAACAGTGTCGGATAAATATATAAACAAAGTTATATCAACACCTCAGTATATATATATATATAAGATTTACTAGAAAACAATGTTTTGGATGTGTTCTCGTTCCTTTAGAACAAAATATTACGACACAAGAATTCTGACACCATCGTTTAAAAGGATAACTTGATTATCAAATTTCACGTAAATTGATTCTATAGTTGTCTTTTTCGAATACGTGAAAATCTCATCTGTCTATTTAAAGTTATCGAAAAGATTGAAAACTAATGAGTGATTCGACACTTTTCACACAAGATGTTTGTTTACTTTTGACGTATTTCTGACGAGTTAAAAGCTGTAAGTTTGTGTTTTTTTCGAATATATAACTAGAAATTTTGTTCAAGAGTAGTGAAATAATCTTTGAATATCCGAAAAAAATTTGTTTGGAGGAAAAATTTTCTATTTTCATTATTACGATTTAAAACTAAAAATTGTGATCTTTATTTATGCATCAGCATGTAAAGCAGAAGCTACCCTATCAAATGATTTATTTTTGTTTCTTTTAAATACTTATATTTCAGAAATCAACTACCGTTTTACGTTGAAAGAACCTCTTGAAAAGATACTTGGGGTAAAAGCTACAGCTTAGTCCAATTTCACATTTAGTAGAGAAATATCCGTATTCCACAACGACCGGCTTCCACAGTTTTTAGCAGGTTCGAAATAAATAAAAACCTATTGAGTCAACATAAAAAATAATTTTTGAGATCTTTCCAAAACTCTCTCACTATTCTTGAACAAAAATAAATGTAATACTTCTAAGGCGATATTCAAATTCTAGTGGCAACCTATAGTTTTTTTGGCTCGTTCGGAATGCTTTCAAGCAGGTCAAAATGAACAAACATGTTCACTAGCAAAGTTGGCCTACAAATTCCATCTAAAGTAAGTTTTTGGACTTTTCAAAGATTATTTCACTATTTGTGAACAAAATTACTACTCCTATATTCGAAAAGAGTACAAAATCATAAATTTTCACTAGTCGAAAGTATCTCAAAAGTGAACAAACATCTTATCTAAAAATTTTCCAACCAGTAGTTACCTACTCATTCAAAAGAAAAATCCTTTCTAATATCTAATAATCGATGTTTTCCATAAGTCGAATCAATGCCTGTTGCTTGCAAAATCGATTTATGTTAAAATTCATAATAAACTAACGAATCTATTTGAGTATGAATTTTAGTTAAGATTAGTTCGCATTTCTATCCAAATTAAATCGATCCGATTTCTAATGAATTCGTCTATGGCATTTTTTATTCTACAAAAATCTTAAAGTCTTTCATTTCTAGCATACAACAAATGCTGAAAAACCAGTTCCACCAAATCCACATATGCAATCTGTAATGCATTTTTCAACATTTCGTATGCTTTGTCACGATGATATACGAGCAATACGTATGGTTTATAAATTTCCTGTTAAACGTGAAAATGCTGCTTATGATGATACATGTCGTCGTGATTTTCCAATGACTAAATTGCAAAAATCAATGTTTTTATTTGGACGAATGTTAATGTTAGGTTTATTAGCACTATTAATTGCTAGTTTAGTTACATTTATTCTAACATTAATTTATATATTACTAAGATATTTATGTAATAAAAATTCACTTCAATTTGAAAAACAAACATCAAGTATATCAACAAGCTCAGGGTTAACAAAAGATAAAAAGCCAATGATATCTGGTCAGCGTAAACTTAAACCTCATGCTTATTTATGGCATGATGAAATGCTTTAAGATATGTGTAAAATAAAAAGAAAAGAAAAATTTTCAAAAAACTTACTTTTTTGTTTTTTCTCTCTTGTAACATAAGTCATTGTTAAAGGAGATGAGATTTTTCCATCAAAATTTACTGTTGCTTGTCTTGTTATAGTTAATATACGAACATTAGATTTCAATGATGATTTTATTGTTCTTATTCCATCTTTTTTTTCTTTTTGATTATCATTATTACCAATAATAGTCCAATAATCAACAGATATATCAAATGGTGATGTTGATTCATCTGTATGTGAACTTTTTATTAATGTATTTGTAATTTTTGATTGAGGAGAAGATGTTAATATTCCTGTTGAAGTTTCTTCATCTGAAGAATCTTTTGAGTCACGTTGTGGATTTGTTGATAAAGATAAAGATAAAGATTTCGATAAGAGAATATTATCATCAATTGATGATATTTGATTGTCATTTGATGCTGATGATAATGTACCAAGACGAACATACTAAAAAAAGAAATATTTAGTTAAATAAACAAAACAATAAAATATATATTTACACAACAAAATGGTAAAAATGTTGGTGACGAATCTTCGTCTGGTCTAAAGCAAAAATATAATATCATAAAAAAGAATAAACTATTAACAAGATTTAATAATTATGTTAATATGCATAAATTGATGAAAAACAACAAAAGTTGTTAATTGTAGTATGCTCTAGTACGAATATCAATACCAATTAAATTTTGTTACTTCTATAAGAGTACTTCGCTCATCATGTTCTATTTGTCTTATTTGTAGTGTGTCATTTATATTCTAAAGATTGAGTATTAATTTCTTCTCTCTGTCTTATGTAAAATGTTAATAAAATAGAATTGAGAAAGTTCTCGTACCAAAGTTTAATATATAAAATTAATTTAACAGAGAATATAAAATGTCATTGTTCGTTAAAGATATAGATGAAGACTAAATCGATCTAGTTTTTCGCACGTAAATCATCGTAAAATCCAATGTCTATCTAAGCCTAATGAGAAAACATATTCAGCTATCAAATACTGTTCGACTCCATACCTTGGCTATGAGTAGTACTCAGTGAAACTAAGAATATTCTAAATAGGTTCAGGTCCATACATTATTCAGCCAGAGTTATGATCACTTCAGTGCTGTTTCGGTCTCTGAGCTTGCCTAATCATGGCAAGCTCACTCACAAGAATTTCATCTTAACGCTGACTATAGATATCTCTCATGGTCACTAGAATATCCAAAAAGTTTTCAGCATAAATATGTGTATTCTCCCCGAGATATTGAATATCCAAAGAATGTTTATATTTCACAATGGAAGTCATGCAATTGAGTTGTCTTAGACACTTGATATCTCAAGAAACATATATTCGTTTGAGCTTTCATTTTTAGAATATTCTTTTGACTGTAAAGCCTGTCCATGGGCAAAATTTCAAGTGAAAGTTTCCTAATTGAGTTTTCCATGAATGGCTAGCCCACAAGCCGAAAACCTACTAAAATAGTCATCATTCTGGCTTGGCAACGCATAGGCTCGAATCATTTTTAATGTATTGTTCGTTTCATTGGATCATAATAATAGCCTGAATATGAAGTCGAATGGCACTCAACTATTGGATAGGTTTCCTCGTAAGAAAGGAACGGTTTTCAATTTTGTCGTCAACAGATCTCATGAGCATTAATGTTTTCATAAAATAAAAAGTAAAACCTACAATCGTCCTTTACGATTAAGCATCACTTCACCAACAGGTAATGCAAGTGTTCGTTGAGATGTTTTTAAATATCGTGTAATCTTTTGTGATAATTCTCTAATATCTAAACAATTGAAAAAACAAAGAAAAGAATTTATTTTTGTAATTGAAAAATTTTCTTTACCTATAGTTTCATTCGATAATTCAGTTCCACCAAATAATAATCCATATTGTGAATCTAAACTTCCAAGAAATTTCGCCAAATAGGAAAAAGCTATAAAATAAAATCATGGAAACTTGTAAATCACAAAGAAAAAATCATATCTATTCAATTACTTAATGGAACAAAATAAAAACGAAAATAATTCATATATTCATGTGGTCTTGATGCCAAACATTCGACATATGATTGAAGAAATGAATTAATAAATGCATCATTACCAAGTAAAACAATACGTAAAATAGGGATTTGTTGTGATTGACTGATACTAATAAAAGAGAAAAAAAAACCAAAGTTTATTCTTTGTAATTCTATATTAACAAGAAAAATTCTCAAACTTCTTTTGAATTCTTTGAATTAAATTATTTAAAGCAGCTTTAGCATCAACTAAAGTTGAAAGTGAAATAACTGATAGATTATGTTCTTTAAATTTTGATGCATTTATCTATTTAAAAAAATTAATGAAAATAAATTTAAAAAAAAAATAAAATACAAAACATACATTTGCTTGATTAATTCCTGTATAAAGAAAAATAACAGTTTCTGGAAGACGATCATTTATATAAATTTCATCTAACTGTTTAACAGCATTATCACGAACAGTCTAAATAATCAAAAAATTTTGTTTGAATAAAGAAGAACAAGGAAATAAAAACAAAACGAACTGTGGTAAGAGGACGTGATGGTTTTTCTTCAAGTATTGACATTACTGCTGGTGGCGGCATATTTGTTCGTTCAACATCTATTCCCAAATCGGATCCATCCGAATCCTTTTTTTTTTATTTATGATATTATTAATTAAGACGAATTAATTTTTTTTTGTAAACTTACTAATAGACTATCATTACTATCAAATGGATTTGTTGGTTTTCTTGTCATAGCAGGATCATCTTCGGACTAATGATAAATAAAACTATTTATTTTTGATTATTTTTTTCATTTAAACTTACAAATTTAAGTACTTGTAATTGTTCAACAGGTGTAAAACCAGGTTTAGGTACAGATTCAATACTCCATTGATCAACTGGTATAGTACTATCACTTATATCTGATAATTGATCTTCTTCGATATCAGATTGTCGATCAAATATAAATCCATGATGTTCATGAGATGAACTCGTGGTATTTGTTGCTGTTGTATTTGTATTACGGTTTGGATTATTTGTTGTTTGATTTGCTTTTCTTTTAAACATTTTTATTATTTTATTTCGTAATATATTAGTATTGAATTTTTGTTGTTTAGTTTTTAAATTAAGTTCAAGATCACTATCTTCTAAGTCAGAATTTATTTCTTCTTCTTCAATATATTCATCATCATCATTTAATGATTTATCTAATAAGAAGAAAAAAAACAGAAGAATTTCGAAGAAGAAAATATATTATTTGTTTCTTTTAATAGTTCATCAGAAAGTTTTTAGATGAGATATTTGTGCACTTTTGACCCCTGAGAAAGTATTTCCGACGAATCAAGAGCTATGAGTTTGTGCTCTTTTCAAAGATGGAATTAGAATTTTTGTTTGAAAGTCGTGCAATAATCATTTCAAAGTCCAAAAAATTAGTTTGGATGAGAAATGTTTTGTATTTTCACTATTACAATTTGAAACTAAAAGTTGCGATCTTTATTTATATATCACCTTGTAGATCTGAACCTACCCGACAAAATATGCTATTAATGTTATTCATAAATACTCATTTTTGAAAATCCGACAACAATTTTACGTTGAAAGAGACTCTTGAAAAAATGCTTGGATAAAGGCTACAAGTTACGAAGGAGCCTCTTCAAGTACTCTCTTCTGGTTTTATTGACTTTTTTGCCTATGGATACTATTTAGTGTTCCAATTAAAACCCTAAAAGGATGAGGGCTCATATTGAGATGCGACTGAGCTATCGAATTATTAATATGCCTATTGTCTAGGCCTCAGCGTTTTTGTAAAACTCATATTTTCGAATTTTGATTTAAAACTTTGTATATATAGAGAACTCAACAAAATTAGCTTATATAAAAAAGTTCAGAAGTTTAGAAGAAAGTCTCTTCGAGATATAAAGCTTTCAAAATATGCATGTTACATACACTAGTCATGGAAAACGGCCTATGTCATGAAAGTCTCATATGTGAAAGAGACTGTTCAAAACTTGTGAATTTTTTTATGTACACTAGTCTAATTGAGTTCTGTATATGCACAAAATTTCAGAAAAAAAAAATTCAGACATACGATTTTTCTGAAAACTTGGGGCTTCTAGGAAATAGACATATTAACAATTCGATAACTTAGTCAAATATCAATATAAACCCAAATATTCCAGAGCTTTTTATTAAAACGCTATGCAGTATCTATAGACAAAATGCCATTGAGACCACGAGGACAGAACTGAAAGAGTTCCCTTGTTAGTTCATTGTCAACTTTTATAGAACAATGCTTGCTCTGCAAAACAACTGGCTTCAACAATGTTTTGCATGTTCCAAAAGGGACTTACAGGAAAATAAAAAATTGATTGGTTTTGTATTGAAAATAATTTTTTAGGTCTTTCAAATGTTTCTCACTACTCTTGAACAAAAATAGACACAATATCTCTAAGCTCATACTCTCAGAAAGCACAAAATTCTGGTCGTGGCCTGTATTTTTTTAGTTTGTCTGAAGTGCTTTCAAGCAGACCAAAATGAACAAACATATTCACCAGAAACGTGGGCCCTCAAGCCCTGTCTACACAAATTTCTTCAGCTTTTTAAATATTATTTCACTACTTTCGAACAAAACTTTTAGTCTCACATTCGATAAGATCACAAAAATCATAGCTTTTAACTCGTTGGAAACACTTTCTCATCGGTCAAAAATGAACAAACATCATGTCTAAAAACTTTCAAATCCTCCAGTACTCACCAAAATCGGCTGTACGATGATGATGGTGATGATGATGATGTCGTTTTGCTGATAATCCAAATTTTGAACGTATTGTTGTTTGATCAGTTGATTCAGTTGGTATTGTACTTGACAATGATACAATTGATACATATCCAATAGGACGTTTTTGTATATCATCAATTGCTCCACCTGAATTATCCTCATGAATAGGTGACCGTACATTTTGTTTGACTTTTTCATTAGTACTCGAAAATAAATGCAAATCTAAGCTTTGTGGTCGTTGTATAACCTTAACGAGAGAATTCAATATTTCTTTTTATTAATGTTTTTTATCAATTAAAAATAGGCAAATCTCGTGAGATTATTGGTTAATGTCGTCAACAATAGTCAAATGATTTCTCGAGCAGAAAATAAAATTATATTTTTTTTTGTCTTGGCATACCAATCACTAGGGTACTTCAATGAATTCTTTATTTAGGTTGCTTTTTATGGATTGATCAAAATTCTTTATATTATTGAGAACAAGAAGAAATCTTTTATATCGATGAAAAATACTCGACAGTTGTATCAACTTGAACAAATTGTCTATATAATGTTCTTCTTGGTCCACTTTTCATTAGAGTGTTAATATGATTAGATGAATCGATTAATTTGACTTCGAAATACAGCATCACTACTCTTCAATAAATATAATTCTATTTGTGCAATGTTTTTGCTATACTCAAGAAGATTTTTTGTTTCTTTTTTTACTATATATTGTTTAGAAATCAGGTTCCTTTGTTAACATTAAAATCTTTAATAATTATGATGATGAATGTCAAAATTAATTCAAGAATAAGAATGTTAATGTAGCTCTACTTCGAAAATAATAGTGGTACTAATAAGAAAAGAATCGTAAATTATTCCGGGACGAAAAAATGTCAAAAATCTTGATTACTATTGTAAATATAAACATACTTCATTCAGATTAATTTCACCACTGGCTAATGTTTTATAACCAATCATTGGTCGATTTTTTCGTCGTTGAATATATATCTGAATTTTATTAATATCTCGTTTAAAGTAATGAGGATACTATTTAAAAATCAAAACAAATTTTCTTCGTTTTGAAAAAAAAAACAAAAAATATATTTACAGTAATTAAATATTGAAGATTAACTGGTGCATCTAATGTTCCATCTTGTTGAAGTGGTATTTCACAACAACGAAATGTTCTTTTATTGCTCTAATCAAGCAAAAAGAAAAACAATCATCAATTAATTTATATCAATAATTCTCGATCTAATATTTACTTGTATTTTAACAGCCACAACAATTGCATTTGAATCTCCACCATCAATCGTTCGATTTAAAACAACACGAACAATACTAAATTTACAAAGTCTAAAAATAAAAACAAAAAAAAAATTCCATTTATTAAAACAAAAGAAATCTCCCATAAAATATACCTGGGTATACAAGTCGAACTATTATCAATCTCTAGTTGTGCATAAGCCATTAATGTTGTAGCCATTTTTCCAGATGTTAATGTTCGTAGATTTTTTTCCGCCATTCAGTATTCTTATTAAAACATAATAATATTGCTTTTCTTTTTAATACTGAATATAACATAAACAGAAATAGCGACGATAAGAACAGAAGATAAAAATGACCCAGATATATATATATATATATAATATACGTACCAAATATCTACTCCGCGCTACAATCGATGAAAATCGTTCTATAATGCATAGCGTTTTAGCTTCTCATTGGTTGAAAAGTAATTATAGTTTTTTCCTTTCTGTTTTTTCAGTATTTTCGATAAAACTTTTAGATGGTTCATTGGAGTGAATATTTTTGGGGCGAAGGAAATCGGGGTTTTGAGGTGTTATCAAGTAATGTTAAAAATGGTGCAATAGCTATTGAAGAATTTCAACGATTTCTTAATGAAAGGTATGTCAAATACATAGTAGAAATACCAAAATATATTCTTGACTCGATCGAATAGCATAAGGGGTTGTTTTTTCCTTTAAGGATAGTCTTACAAAATCAAGGATACCAGAAAAAATGATAAAAATAAGAAAGCATTTATAATAGAAGAAAATTGTATGTAAGACATTATCTCGATGTTGAGAAATATTAGAGAGGTTATCAGAAAATGTCGATAAATTTCGAAAAATAAATTATGAAGTATAAACGAAGAGCCCAAGAAACCTTGCAAAATTTATATAGACTAATTTCTAAATAAAATAACACTTTTGATTAAAATGAAAAACAGAACTTTTTAATGTCTTTACGAAAGGTTTCAAGTATGCAGAGTATTCATTGAAAGGTGATTTTCTTTCTTTCTTTCTTTCTTTAGTGCACAGTGTGAATCAGCATACTATAAAAGTCTATCTCGTTTACAATCACAACTAATTAAAAACCAATATTTGGGCACATTTACCCCCATATGGAATTTAATACGTGATCTATTCGATAAAATTTCTTCAACACATTCAGCAACTCTGAATTTTTATCAAGAATTATTACGTGATATTCATGGTTATCAAGATTTATATCAAAAAAAAGTTAAAACACACATACAAAAGGATGCAGATATATTACGTACAGCTGAACTTATACCACAATTAAATAATTCATTACATATAGTTAATAAAGCTAAAGAACAATATCATTCGATTACATTAGATTGTGAACGAGCAAAACGTGTTGGAAATAATTTATTCAATAATTCATCATTAGCTACATCACAAGAAAATAATTCACCAAGTCTTGCTCAGACAACATTAAATGCCTTAGCAGCAAATAAAATAGAACGTTTAGAAAAAAAATCTCGACTTGCTCTGGATGAATATAAATTAGCAATTGAAAAATATAATATAATTAGAAATGATTACGAAAAACGTTTTCATGATGGTAAATTTTATTCTATTAAAATAAAATATTTTTTAAATCTTGTCTAATTTTGTTTAGCTTGTACGAAATTTCAAGATTTTGAAATTGATCATGTCGAAAAAATGCTTCTCTTTTCATTAAATTTTTCTGAAACCCTTCAACGAAATCATGAACAAATAACAATAGCACAAAATGATTTTAATGATAAATTAAAATCATTTAGTGGAAATGATCTTTTAGATGCATTTGTCGAACAAAAAAAAACAGGAACAGATCGACCAGGTAGAAAACAAAATAAAGAATTATTTTCTTTTATCAATAAATTTTACTCTTCGATTAATTTCTATAGTTGTTTTACAAATTGAAGAAGTTGATAATCTTAGAGCATCAATACCATCAACAAATTCCAATACGCCTGATACATTTAGTGGTCATGAGGATTCAAATGTATTTGATCAATTAGAACCAAGCGTACCTTCATTTCATGCTCATTTTACTGTTCCATCATCAAATACAAAAAATAGTGATAATAATAATAATAATAATAATAATAATAATAATAATAATACTCGTGGTAAGGAAAAAACACAAAAAAATGATTTTTCTTTTTTTTCTCATTACTTTTCTGAAAAATGAATCAATTGATTCAGCTCGACATCACTATCATCAATTTTTTCACGGTTTGTATAATATATATATATAAGCGTGCATTCAAGCAAATATTAACAATGGCAGAAAGAAAACATATATATGAATAGAAAGCATATTATTTTCTGACACGAGAATTTTATAGCTGCATTGCTTAGGTTATCACATTAATTATTCAATTAATCAATAAGCTTTTTTTAGCTTAATAATAGAATAAACCAAAAAAAAAATCAACAACAATAAATAATTCGTTTTCTTATTTTTATTCTTTTTTCTTTAGCATTCTCACCACATTCTGCTGCTAATCATTCAAATTCATCATCACATAATCTAATAATATCTCCTACTTCAAACATAACGACAACATCTGTCAATGTCACGACGTCTAACAATCAAATGTTTCGTTCGCAAGAATCAAATAGTAGTATTGAGCAAACATCGAATCCATTTGATGTCAAAATAAGAAGACCAAAATTTTCAGGTACGCTCTAAGATTAAATTTTAAATTAGAAAAAAAAAAAACTTTTATACAATAGGATTTTTTGGCACAAGTCGTAAAGATAAAAAAGAAAAGAAAACTGAAAAAAAATCATCTACAAATGCTACATCTACTAAAACTTCACAAGTTGATCAATCACGTGACGAATTAAATGGAGTTAATTTACAAAATACTAATCATGAAATCGATGGTTTTAATAAAAAAATTGATAAGAAAAATGGTTCTGTGTCAAGTTCTTTCAATATTGATAAAACTAAATGTGTAAATATTTACTATATAAATTGTTTTTGTTTATAATGTCGTTCGTATTTAACAGGCAACACCGGAACCATATATTCAATCAAATTCAATCGTAAAAAATGATCACAGGCTTCAAGTTTGTCATAGTGAAAAACCAATGTCATCATCAAAAATATCAACTTCGACTGATTCAAGTAGTGATGATGACGATGACGATGATGATAATTTAATGCTGAAAATTGATTTTAAAATAAATCCAAAAACACACATGTCATCAGAAACAGATGATGAAACAAAAATTGTTAATGCAATGCGTCTTATTGATAAAAATATGGGAAATATTCTAACAACATCTAAAGGATCGACAAACGTAAATTAATTGAAACAAAATCTCAAATTAAAATTTTCTATTTGCTTCTTTTTTTTTTTGTAGAGAACGGCAGATTTGAACAGATCATTATCAATTGAACCGATTGGTGCAAGAATGCCTCCACCACCCATTCCATTACGTGCAACCTCGTATATCAAAGAGATTTTTACTTTTTTTTCTTTTGAATAAGGAATATTTCTCAATTTATATTATAGCACTATACCAAATAGTATAACAACAGATAATACCGATCACTCAAGAATGTTTCCACCACATGATGAATTCGATCGGTCTCATACACATTCGACTAACACATATACAACTAATCAAGAAGATCTAGTTCTTCCTCTACAATCGACGATAGAAAGTACATAGATATCTTGTCAACAACATGTTAATAAATCATTTTTTTAGGCAAATATACAACATCGATATCATCTACTGATGACGATACAGAAGTTGCTAATTCATTTCCTCATGAAGATTTTACAACAAGTAAAACAATTTCATTTCGTCGATTGCAAGCACCTTCTTTACGTCAATCAAATGTAAGCGTTTATTATCTAATTCATTTTAAAATGCATTCGAACTGTTTCGTAAACTTATCTTTCTATATTTAATCGAAATAAATATCTATATCAGTGAATATAATTTTCTGTTTTTTCTATTTTATTGAAACTTTGGTAGGATATGTCAGAATGTTATTTTAAAATAATATTATACTTGATATAATTAATAAACATCGATCGGAATTTTCTTCGTCAAATATTAAATTATGCTCAACAAACGCATACAAATGAGATTTAACGAATGACTTTAGGCACGAGTTATAGCGACTGTGTTCTAGTCTTTTCTTAAATATGCAGAAATGTTTATTGAATAAACAGTAATAGCCGAAGCTAAAAATAAAGACGAAATAGGAACATAGAATATGCATTTTTAGGTCATATTGCCATAAAATTGATTAGAAGAGCTGTTAAGATAATTATAGATCTTATCCAACTTTACATTGATCTTTGTAAAAATGCAGAGTCTATTTTTTTTTTTGCATACAAAAATTTCAAGGACTTCGAATTATGATCATTCATAAACACGAATGATCTTTTATACGAACGAAGAAAAGATCAACATTTATATTATTTTATAGACATCAATGTGCAAATATTTTAGTTGTAAAATGATGAAAATCTTCTTTTGTGGAACTCACGTATATTTTCGAAGAAAATAGTGAGTGTAAGTTTTAAGTCGAGGTTTCGCGGCTCTCCCCTCCTCCTCTCCCCCTACCCCCACCCCATTACAGACACATAGCAACGGGAAAGAGAACATTACAGACATACCCCCATTACAGACTCTAGCAACTGCCCATAACAAGCTTCAAATTTACTTATTTATAAAAAATATTGCATGACATAAGAATATATAAGTTCGACTGATGAACACTGTTTAAATGATTTCATCATTGTTTAATAAGCTATAGAAAAATTGTTAATGTTTTATAAAGTGTAGTTGTCGGCTTTTTTTAAAGCAATACTTGTATGTCAAATATTAACAGTGAATACTAATTATATATTGCTCTATAATAACTATCATTTTAATAATAATCATTTAATCAATTCGAAAAAAAGACCATATTATCATTTATGATTTCATTCAAATACATCAGAGAGTATTAAGCGTAATCGATGGCATATTTAGTATATCGTTGCAACCATCTGATTCTCGAGATAATTAAATGTTATTTAAAAAAGAAAATAAAAAATCTCAAATAAAAAAAATAAAAAAAAAATAACTTAGTGGGAGTATATAGCAACTATAATAAATAAAAGTAGGCGCGCTCAAACGAAAAGCAAAACAATTCTGTTCTTAATCTAGAAATTCATATTCAAGAACGGATGTTGTCACCAACTGTTGTTGAATATAATTACAGCTTAGGCGAAGAGTTTCATATTATACATGATGCATTGCTTCAGAAAGATACAAGAGTATACGTGAGTTCCACATTTTAGCTCCGGAGGAGCTGCGCTAACAAGCTTTTTATATCCTTCTTCTAATGCACTGATCAGTTCACTTTAATAACCAAATGAAACTTTTATTTTCTATTCTTCTATTTAGCAACAACAACAACAACAACCAAAATGGACTACTGTTAGTCCATCAATTACGTCAATTAATCAAAATTTACGTAATACTCCAATAGCATCTCATGAACAAACAATGTCTCCATTAACTCTTGATACTATGGATCAAATTCCACTTGCAATTGCTTTTCAAGAAATAATTCATGTTATGATATCTGGAAATAATCAAGCAAAGTAAAGACAAAAAAAAATTCATTTTCATTTAATCATATTTTTTAATTTGTTTTTAAGTTGGAAAAGTCAAATTGTTGGTGAAATGCTCATTTCATTTCCAGCTTCGATTTTAAATCTCCTTATTGACCCATCACATATTTCAAATAGATTACAATTTCAATTGAAAAATTTACATCATATTAAAAATATAATTGCAAAACCTTCATTAATAACACAGTATAAACAAAAAAAAACCAAACATTTTCCTTTTTTTTAAATTTAATATTTATATTTTGTTTTTTGATTAAATAGAAATGAATCATCAACGGATTCAAATGAACCAATTTATTCGTTTGATATGACAGAATTACATAATACTCTTCAAAATTTACAGGAAAAAAATCTTTCATCACGTTTTTTTAATCTTAATGTGCTCAATTATGAAGTTCGTTAATTTTTTCCTTATTTTTCTTCTAATTTATATTTTTAAAAGGTAACACATTCAGATGTATCAAACATTCCAATTCAAATATCATCACAATGGACACGTACATTTAATACTATTTCAGTAAATATAAAATATAGTTTCAATAGTTCAGCTTTACCGAATTCAATTCGAATAAATAATGATACTGTGATATTTTATACGATAGTCACAGATGGACAAGAAATAAAAGAATCATCACCGACTGCTGAATGGTAAATGATTCTTTTTCTCTCAAATGATGACTGAATTATGTTTTCTATGAATAGGTCTGTGAATGAATGTAAACTTTGGTGGAAAGTTCCATATGTAAATAATGGAACAGGAAATTTATCAGCAACAATAATAACTATGGAAAAGAATACAGTTGATAATGATAGTGATCAACAACAGCAACAACCATTAACAACATCATCGATTGTAAATGCTTATTTTCATGGTGAAAACGCACTTTTTTCATCAATTGATTGTGATCTTGCTTGTAATGGATATCGAATATCATTGCTCAAAAAGAAAATACTCAGCGGTAAGTGTTCAAAAATAAAAATTGAGTAAACAAGAAAAATAATATCTGCTTAGAAAAAAGATCAACTGTTTAAGTTTAACTATTATGCAATTGGTTTCGAAATGAAAATTTATAGAAATATTAAATTTAAATAGAATTTAAAGAATTAAAAATCCAAGTAGTGATTTTAGATCTTTGTATTTATTCATTTTGTATTCGACAGAGAATATTAAAGTCAACACTATATATACATATGTTCAACGCTGTTACTTACGACGGAAATATCCGAACTCATATACCTCGTTTGACTTCTTATTGGATTCATAAGAAGGTCTTCGTAGGACTAGAAAAATTCTAAAAAGACTCGTGCTCATGTGTCTATAGAATCGAGTTATGACCGTTTTACTGAATTTTCGATCCACTTTTAGATATTTACGAAAAAATCAAATAATTGAACTTCGATCCGCAATTTCATACGTAGATTACCGTAATGACTCTGAGAATATCCTGGAAGTTGCAGTGGAAAAGTATGTTTCTTTGTCAAGATATTGAATTTTTAAGCAAATTCGAATTTTTGTGAAAAGTCACTATTTTTTTTTAAATTCAATATCTCGACAAAGAAACATGTTATTCGACTGAAACTTTCAGAATATTTACAAAGCTGTCAGACCTATCTATGAGCTAAATTTCAGATCGAAATACAGTTGTTTAGTTGTTCAAAAAATGCCTAAAGCTAAATCAAAACTTCAGTAAAACGGTGATAATTCGACTTCTGAGACTTATGGGTATGAACTCGTTTACGATTTTTCTAGCATATCGAAACCTCCTTGTGAATCCAATATGAAATCAAACGACGGATATCAATTCGAGTAGTTCTCTCATTTGATGAAACTAACAAGGAAGTCTTTCAACTGGTTAATAGATTTTCAGTCTGGATAATCTATCTTATATAGATCTCGAGGAGTTATGAATATCCGGGAGAAAGTTCGTCTTTTTAGCCTATTGCTGTCGACATACTGCATTTTTATGGTATTCTCTTTAATCAAAGATGTTGTTTTTCTAATAAAACAGTGAAAAAAGCCGATTCTCAACATTCTGCACAGGGATAGACCTTAAACAGAATAATCTATTGTGAAAGTTTCAGATCTTAAGAGATGTCTATGTTAAAAAGCGTGTCGGTTACATCATACAAATACATTAGTAGATTCTATGTTGTTAATTCAAGATAGAAGCAAATAAAAGACTGTCAAATTTTTACAACAAACCATTCTCTTTAAGATCTATCACTGTGCAGAATTTCTAAAATTAGTTTCTTCGATGCTCCTGAGAGAATCAACTCTTTAATTTAGAAAATACAGTGTTTCAGCAACAATAAGTTAGCAGGATGAAGTCTTTTCAGAGTATTCATAGCTCTTGAAGGTCTACATAATTTACATTGGTCCAAATCAAAAGCGGATTAATTAGTTGAGGAACTTCCTCATAAGTAGTGAATTAGAAGTCTAAAGAAAAAAATAGATCCTTCGTAGATTTCAAATCATGTAGATTGTGCTTATCAAGTAAACATCTAATCTTTGATTAAGGCTGAGAGACCATAATTAGAAGCTAGAAAATCTGTCTTTGTCACAAAAGGATTATCAATGAATCTAAACTTAACGATTTCGCGAAAAAGAAATAATTGAACAGAAAGATATTTACAAAAAAGATTTCGTTTACAATAAATTTCGCTGAAACTTAGATTGAATATGTTCAAAGTATTTGTCAGCTTTGGATAATCTCAATAAAGTAAAAGACTATGCAAAGCGAATAAAACTTTTTATCTGTATTGTTTTTATCCTTAAATCCACTATAAAAAAAAGTGACATTTGATTTTATAACGCTGCTATCGAACAGCTTGTTTCAATGATATCTATCTTAACCTTCGGCTCTATTTTCAAATTTTTTCTTAAGTTTTATTTGATTCTAGGTAAATATCAGTCTGAGCCAGATCAAACTGAACCATTACATTTGTTTCAACGTCCAATCGTATCGAATTCATCTACTTTTTAATTAAATCCCAGTGCAAAATCACATAATAACGTGATAAAATTTTACAGTTCTTTCATGTAGTCTCAAAAATATTAGAACAAAAATCTACACAGTATTAACAGACGGTTCTTTTTTTAATTTATTTATTTCTTGTTATTATTTCTAAGATCTCGTAACATTGGTTTAGTTGATATTAATATTTATTTTGTCAATAATCATTGTTTTATTATCTTTTTAATTTTGCTCAGAAAATATGTGCGTTTTAATTCACCCATTGTTCTTTATTTTATTTATATTAACGGATGTGTATTTTGTTGTGAAAAAAAATAATAATTAAAAAAAAACCTGCAATAAAATTTAAAAATCAATATTCTTGATCATTTTTTCTTTTAATAAAACAATATCTTGTAACCAATTCTGGCGAAAACGAAATTCACCTGGATGATAAACAATTCTCATTGTTTCAAATACAAATGAAACTTGTACTGTTGTATTCTAATTGAATAAATAAATATAATTTTTTTTTTTTTTGAAAAATAGTTTTAATCATTTATTTACTTTAGGTTTTACTTTTGACACATCAATTGTAAAATAAATCGAAACTGTTTGTCTTGGTATTGGTTGTCGTCGTGTCGGTATTGAATAACATACCTGATGAATAGAAAAAAAAAATTATTTAAGAAATAAATAAATAACAAAAACAAATATTTACTCGATATATGTATAGATCATTAAATTCTAATGATTTTTGTTCAACAAAATCAATTGCATATAACCAACTACTATCGTAACCACCTGGTGATGTTTTCCATTCCTTTGAATAAATCACATAAAAGCTTTAACAAATTATAGTGTTGGTCTTAGGTAAACAAGATTAAAAAAAGAGAATATTGCAATATAATATTTTTATAATAGAATAGAAAAGAAATTTTCGATATATTAAAGAAAAAAAACGAACATTTGCTACGACTGTGAAACGAAGGAGAGTGTTACGTATTTCACATACCCTTCTGATTAGAAATGTTCGAGGTAAGCTTTTCTTTGTGTCCTATACCTTGATTGAGAAGATTTTCTAATCTGAGTCGTGCTCTGGAAAACTTCTACCATTACTAGCGGTGTCGTATTAGAACTAACATTAGTAGTAAAATTTACCTTTATACTTTAGTATTATTTGCATTAGAATTAATTAATACTAAGGTGTTAGCATTAAATTAACATTATTTTAAATGCTAATGCATAGATTATCGACGAATATATCGATGGATACTTCAAACTTAAAATCGAACAATTCTTCTCTGTTTTGCAAGTAGCACTTCCGAGTTTAAAAGCCTTTGTTCTATCCTTGAGACTAGCACCTCCGGGTGAAAAGACATTTGCTTTATTTTGGAAATGGGACTCGTAGTTGAACAAGTCTTTGTTCTTTTTTGAGAAATGACACTCACGGCTAAAAGAACCTTTGTTCGGCTTTGACAATAACATTTCCAGTTCAAACAATCTCGTTCTAGTTTGTGAAAGACACTCACGATTGAAATAACCTTTGTTCTGTTTTGAGGACTACACTCACAATTAAAAGAACCGTTATTCTTCTTTTTGAATACTACTTCGGGTCAAGAAAACCTTTGTTCTGTTATCAAAAACTTTCAACCATTAACTCTCAGAAGTTTAGTCGCAAGTAGCATATGTATTAAAATAAAAAATAATGTTTATTTAATACTAACAACTTGGCATTAATTATTTCTAATGAAAAGAATACTTAAGCATAAAGGTTAATTTTAATACTAATGCCTAAAGAATTAGCACTATTGTAATTCTAATGCTAACCTGACATCTCTAACTCTTATGCTTCAAAGTTTTTATCTCAGTCTTCTTTAAGTCTATCCGAGTTAAAAGACTCCAAAGGTGATAAATAGCAAAATAATATCACGTTAGTAGACATGTGCAGCGTAAGCTTTTTTTCGTACGATGTACCTTAATTGAGAAAAATTTTCTAACTTTTAGTTTACTCTATCCTGCACCGTAGAATGGTTCTGTACACCTCATCTCCTGATTGAGTCAGACTTGCATATGATATAATTTATTTACCATCATTCAATTCATTACGGGGAACTAAACTATCATCTGTTGTTTATCAAAAATAAATTCTTTTTCTTGTTTGTCATACAATTACATTGAATAAATTTTATGCTTAAAGAAACAATATTCTTAAAAGTAAGACTAAAATTAATTACTTTTTCAATATATTCATTGATTTTTTCTACACCAATTTTTGCATTGGTAAATTCAGCAATACTTGGCCAACGTACTGATGTTTGTCCTTTTGTTTTTGCTTCATTTTCTAATATAACAAACCGATCTCTTTGAATATTATATTCCTCATTAGTTTCATCGAATGTTTTCTTCGTATCATTTACATGTGCTAATGATTGATTTACAAGTTGATCAATAAGACGATGTGCTTCATGTGCGAACAAGTCATAATCTTCCGATTGATCGAAAGACTATAAAACAAAACAAAAGATCGAATCATTAATAGAATATGAAAATCGTCTTAATTACGTGCCACAGGTAAATCAAGATCGGCGACAGCCATCAGAAAGAAACTGAAACTATTCGTTTTCAAATATTTTTTGACATCATTAATATCGTAACTATGGAAATGGTTTGATCATTTTATTTAGTATTTTAATTTTAATCTTTATAAAGTTCATTTATTATTCTTTAATAATTAAAATTAAATTTAAAAAATACATTCTTTTTCTTGTTAAATAAATTAAAATAATTTTGATTTTCTATTGGCTAATAATTTATCCAATAGAAGAGTTTCCTATTATATGATGATATATCATTCGATTCTTATTTATTGTTTATTTATTGTCTATTTCAGTTCTTCTTTTATATCTTAACGTCCTTCATCGTATTGACATATTATTTATTTGTTTTTATCAAAAATAATATCTAAAAATTATAACTAAATTTTAAAGATATTTTCATTATGTTCTATTAAATTATTGTACAATGTCTAGTAATACACAACCGACTTTATGGAAAACGGAACATACAGTACCTGGAAGGTAAGCTCTTCTTTATCAATATATTAATTATGTTTTTTTTTTCTTTAATAAAAGACCTGTTTTCGGTGCTCAACATCCGCCACTTTCCTCGAAACTTTCAAACAAGTAAAACTAAAACAATATTTGTTTTGATTTATTTAAATTATCTAGGAAGCCAATTGGAACGAATCCATCAATGTCAAAGAAAAAAGATCAAGAAAAATTTCATGAATATGCAATAAATACAGATGATGCTTGGGAAATAGATGATGGAACAATGTCTTTAAAACTAATCGATAATGATAATAATAATAATGGAAATGACGATGATTATCAAACACAATTATTAAGCATTTCAAAACAGGTTTAATAAGAAAATAATTACATCAAACTAGAAAACAAAACAACTTTTATTAAATTATTTAGGCAGTTGATGAAGTTGCATCAAAAGTTATACAAGAACATAAATCGAAAAGTCAATCAAATAAAATTACACTTGATGCATCGGCTGGTAATTAGATTACTATAACACGTTAAAAAAAACGATGCTATTATTAGATTTATAAGAGTAATCATAAGAGAAACTGAACGTATATATTTATGCAAGTGATGTATGGCCACTTGACAGGAATTTTCATCCTCTGATACTGTGTTCTTCTTTTTACAATAACGAATTAATGTAAATGAAATACGTAGACTCAGAGATTCAAAAGGATATACATTCGGGGTCAGAAGTTGCGCTCTGTTTTCTGTTTTAAGTAGTGTCCTGCAACTAGGTCCAGACCCGATTGAATAATTAATGATATCTCGACGTTCGTAAATATTTTTATTTTGTCAAACAACTAGTTTATATTAAAAGTACTGAAGTGTTAAATCTGAGCCATTTATTCTTCTTGAGAGTAAGTCACAGAACTAGAAAGTGATATTATTTTACTAACAGAATTCGATTTTAATAGAAACTTATCTATAGATAATGATGAATCGTACGACGAAGTGACTAAATACAAGAAGAGGAACATCCACAGGGTTGGAAATAATATTATTCCAGGAGGTAACCTTGTGGTTTCAAATAGCATCAACAATAAGTTTTATACCAAATTAAAGGGTGTCAAAAATGGAATTTATCAATACTAAATAGTAAGGGTTATGGTAACTTGTCAGTGTCGAAATCAGAAAATTTCTAGAATTTCATGCTATATCGTCATAGACAAATTCTTTTTATAATGCAGTTCAAACTAGACTTCATTCAAAATGATAAATATCACAAAATAATCGACACCTAGCCTGGAAACATGAAAAAAATAATCGAAAATGAAGCTAAAAAAAGAGACTGTCATAAACGGAGTATAACCATTATTACGAAGAAGCTCTGAAAATACAGATTTCAGATGTCTTAACCAACATTGAGTTATATGAATCTCCTTTATACTCGTATACATCTCCTTTGAGTGCTGAAAACAACTCTAATGATTACCATAATAATTATTGATTACATTCACCAAAACTTAAGAAAATAAATATTAATTTTGTAGTATTCATTATTTAAAATAAAATCTAATTTGAACTGCATCACACGATGAATTTGACTATGCCGATATGATATACAATTCTAGAAACTTTCTTAATTCTACACTGAAAAGTTGCCATAATCCTTACTATTTATTACTAATAAATCCCATTCTTGACACGCTTTTATTTGGTATAAAATTTGTTGTTGATGCTATTTGAAACCATAGGGTTACCCTCCTGGAATATTATTATTTCTAACCCTGTACTATTGCGATGGAAATAGCATTCATGTATCTATCGAAAATTATGATGTATGACATCAATATTGTATTCTATTTCGACCTCATTAGCAACAAGCAAACGTATACTTCGTGAAATTGATCGGGTTTTAGAAGCAGAACGACACCAACTGAATTCTAAATCATTTGTTTTTTGGTTGAATTTGATATGATCTCTTTTTTGTTGCTGTTGCGGAAAGAAACTCAACAGTATACTGTTTCATATAAAATAAAATTTTGAAAACTGCATTATGACTATCGAAGTATGTGCCGAGTGTCTATTAGTCCCGGCCGGGTATTAGATGCAGCTATTCAAGTCCAGTTGCGAAGAGTAGTATTCATGCAAAACCCTATGTTTAATTAGTGTAGTGAATCTACGCAATATTAGTTAAATATGATTATATACTTGTATAGCAGAACTTAAGTACTAAAGAAGAAATAACTTAATATCATTGTTACAAGCTTTAGCAGTTTTATCAAATAGACTAAACTCGATGAGCCATCGAATCAGTATTAAAAAACGTATTTCAAGATACTGTTGCAAGATGATAGAAAAAAGTTTGACAGCAACGTATTATTGATTTGTTTTTCTATAATTTTAAGCGCCTAGCTCAGATCTAGACACTGATTTTAATAACAGATGGAGTTTTCTATTTAATGCAGTCTATGTCAAGTTGTTACAGATGAACTATGATGGTACGGTCTTCAAAAAGTCTGACATGATAGTTCTCAGGTCTGAAAAGGTATTTCTGAACAATGATATTCTAAAGAGCACAAAATGAGAGGTCGTTGTATTTTCTACGACTTCTCCTTGAGAACTTAAAAGCATCACAAATACCGTAAAAAAACGAAATTAATCAAAGGAATCGACTTAAATATGTCTGATATTCGTTTTTTGATACTTTTAACTTTGTAAGAAAAGCTCGTAGAAAGTGTGGCGACTCTTTAATTTATTCTGAATTTTGTGTTTTGTAAAATGACATTGTTAAAAAATAACTTTCGAGACCTGCAAATTACCGTGCTGGTTTCATTAGAAATGTTATCATCATATTTCATCTTTGAAATCTTGGTATAGAATACATTAGATTAAATAAACTATAATGGACTATTAAAGTCATTATTTGAATTTGAGCTAGACGCTTAACATAATAGAGAAAAAAAAATCAAAAATGCAAGGTTAAACTTTTTTTCATCATCTTAGGTGTATCCTTTTCTTATAACTTCTGATTTATATCGCTTGAATAAATGAAAAGAAATAGAAACTTGAATGAATTACATGAAGTGTGTTTAATTGGTATCCTATGAATTTAGTATTGAATAAAGTAGAAATTCACAATACATCAAAATTAGAAAAAAGCATTTCATTATGTAGGACATTCGAGATTAAATAAAGGTAATAATTATGCCTTCTCAAGTAACGAACATATGTCAGTTCATTACACAATAGATTATTTTATGAATAGAACCACACAGACAAATAACATTCATTAGTTATTGAACAAGGTTTAGTTATGATAATTGATATTGAATAATATAATACAAAAGAACAAATCATTAAACACTATTATGATCATTATGACATTCAAGCAGAGGTTTAGTTTTACTACATGACTTAAAAAGAAAGCTGTGCAAAACTTTTGACATCAACTGTATATGTTTCATTTGAAAATGTTGAAGCATTATAATAATCTTGAGATATTTTTTGTGTGTTCTAACTAATAAATAAATGGTTTCTGTCAGATTCGAAAAACGTATCAATAATAATTTGATAAAAGCATGTAAAAATCTGAGAGTCTATTCTTTTTATGTTGTAGTTAGTCCAATGACTTTAGCAAAAATAATTTCTTCGCTTGTCGAAGCTTGTTTTCTTTTTCCATTGACAAAAATAAAATGACGTTAACTAATTTGATTTAGCATTAAACATCTAGTTCATTTCATCTAATTTTTTTAAAATATGCTTTATAAATTTAACAAATGTCTGAATGATTGATTTATATTATGGACTGATGCTTAATATTACAATAAATTTTATGTTCTGATGAAGAAATTTTGAAATCAAATGAGAAGAATTTATTTATAAGGAAAGATGAATGATTTTTCGAAATCATTAGCTTTCAATACCTAAACCAGGTTCGATTCCGAGCTAATAATAATAATATTATCTATGCCATATCCATTTCATTCATAATCGAATTTGTTTATTTTTGATCCTTGCAAGAATTTGTAAAGAGAAGAGTAGTTTCTATTATGAAAGGTTTTCTTGTGCGATTTATGATTAATTGATAAAGAAAGCTTCATTCAGCAAAGCCGTCATTTTAATTAACGGTCTAGTGCCTTTTTCCTATTAATCATAAATGTTAAGCAAAAATGACAGTTACACTATTCATTCGTTGTTATCATAACTGTCGATAAAAATAGATCCTTGTATAGACCTAGAGATATGCAAGTTGAATTTACTAACCACTAATTTACGAAGGAACCTCTTCAGCTGATCAATCATTTTCTCATTAAAAGCTAGCAGATTATGGACTATCGACTATACTAATACCCGATTATGACCATAAGAAGTTCTCTTCTGGTTTTTCAGGCTAACAAATTTTTCGGAAAAAAATGATCTTGATCAATCTAGGTTATAGAACATATCGAATTGTCAACAAAATAGCATTTTTTTCTGTTACAAATCTTTTTTTTTCTACAGAAAATACAACTATTTTAATTCATACAACAGATACATATCAATATCTTATTGGAAAAACCTTCAAGATAATACTATTTTACTTGAAACTTTTTTAGAAAATAGAAAAGTTCATTGACTTATAAACAATTCGATATGCTCTATAATCTGAATAGATTAAAAACGATTTTGGCAAAATGTTTGTTTGCCTCAAGTATCAATTTTATAGAAAACCAGAAGGAAATTTCTTTTGATCGATATCTTATAATCGATTAGCTCTTGATAAGAGAGCGATTTATCATTTGAAAACGTTTTCTCATTAGTGCAGACTGAAGCGTTGGAACACATTGCTACAGAAAAAGGATATATTATGATAGAGTTAGTATTTCAACGTTGCAGCGAATACAGGTGTCAGTAACCTATTGCATCCTGTGCGGGTAATTTACTGTCAGTTTTTATGTCAATACGGCATATCTCTACACAAATATTTATGTAATTTCATTTGTTGTTTCTAGTACGAAGACCAGTTAAAACAGCAAATATAAGTTTAACAACATGTCCAGGTATTGGACGACGAATTGGTGATTATCCAAATATAAAACCATTAGTGCCTATTCGATATGCAACTACTACTGCTAACAATAATTCGAATTCTTCTCTTACTACAAGTAATACAAGATCGAATTTAGTAACAAAATCTGATATTGATATTCAAAAAGAAAATAAATTTAAACAAATTTTCGAACAAAGCAATATTGATCTCAGTATAAATTAATTCTTAACATAAATAAGTCTTTTTTTTTTTCAATAAAATATTCTTTTTATTTAGATGAACTTCGTAAAGCAAGTTGGAATGGTATTCCAAAGCAATATCGAGCACAAGCATGGAAATTACTTTGTGTATAATTGATTTCTTTATTGGTCTTGTTTTTATTTTAATTAAATGCTTATTTTAGGGTTATTTACCACCAAAAGTTGAACGACGAGAAGATACATTAACAAGAAAACGTGATGAATATTGGTGTTATGTTAGTCAGTATTATCATACACGTACTGAAAGTGAACATCAAGATACATTTCGACAGGTATTTAATTAAGAAAAAAAAACTTTGTTAAATATTTTTTTTTTCATTGCTCAAATGTGGAAAAGTTATTCTCTAGTAAATTTCATCAATTAAAAAACTGAGAACTACAGACGTGATAATTCTTTCTTTTTTTTCTCTTTGAAAAATACAGACACAAAATTCAATAGAACTGTTAATTAAAAATAAATGAAGAAACATGTTACAGGTTTTACAATTCCTCATATATTTTCATGAGAATTAAAACTCACAAAAAAGAAATTTAGAATAAATCTAATTTGAACGTCTAGTGATTAAATTTAAAAATAAATTCTTGTTTTTCGAACATCTGTTTTAAATAAAACATGATTGTTTTTTTTTTCAAACATTTGATATATCATAATTTGATTTGTACGAAGAACTTTTCTATAAATTAAAGTTTCAAAAAATAATTAGATTTCTTAAACAACAATCTATGACTACGAATGCTTATAATTTCATCACACTCCTAGTTTGAGTTTCAAATGAAATCTACTGGATTGAGTTGAAGTAAGTCATTATATTAAGTTATAATACAAATACTTCATGCATATGTACGTAATTTATAGTCAATGTAAGATTTAATGTAAATTTGATTACATTTGAATATTAAATTTAAGGAATACTCGAGAGAGTTTTAGAACCTTCTCTCCCAACGGATATATATCTTCTTTATAAACAGTATGAGAGAAATCTGGAACATTCTTTGTTTACAGTTCTTTTGGAAATAATTTAACATTTTCTTTGAAGGGTCTCATGTTTTTATTATATAGAGAATGAGAACATGGTTGACAAGAATTCCAGATTTTTAACTTGTTGATTGTACAATCATATATTATCGCAAAGTAAATTCTAAAAAGTTTTTACAAACAGCGCTATATAAGTATATCTATCCATTAATTAGTTGATTCTCCAGTGCATTATCCCAAGTGATTGCATACCAATTTTTATAAATTATGTTCTAAAAAATAATCATAAAACATGTGTACCATATTTTTCTAATATGGGACTCAATAGATTAATTCCTCCAAGTGTGAAACAATTTTATAGAGTATTGTGACATATTTATTTCTAAGCTCAAGTCTAGAAAATTCATGTTTATATCAATGGCTTAACCGTAATAGTACTTTTCTATTTTCAGCGAGAGTCTTTTCAAGCTGAGCATAGTATGATGATCTTTATGTTAGTCAAAAGAAAACATATATAATTTGAATTATTAATTGTTTAGATTCATATAGACATTCCACGAATGAATCCATTAATGCCAATATTTCAACAAACAGTTGTGCAAGAACTATTTGAACGTATTTTATTTATATGGGCAATTCGTCATCCAGCTAGTGGTTATGTTCAAGGTATTAATGATCTTGTTACACCATTTTTTGTTGTTTTTCTTTCTGAATTTATTGAAAATGGTAAGTTAAAACTTTTTCTTTTCTTAAAAACGATTTTTGTTACAAAATAATTTTTAAACTAGATTTTGAAATTGAAAATTTTGATATTAGTTCATTACCAGAAACAAATCGAAAAATTGTTGAAGCTGATAGTTATTGGGCTACATCACATTTACTCGAAGGTATTCAAGATAATTATACATTTGCTCAACCCGGTATACAATATAAAGTTCGAACACTTGAAGAACTTGTTAAACGTATTGATGGTACGTTAAGAAAAAAAGAAAAAGTTTTTTTCGTTTTAATTAGAGGTTTTTGTTTTTAATTTAGAACCATTATATCGACATTTAAAAAATCAACATATCGAATTTTTACAATTTGCTTTTCGTTGGATGAATAATTTACTTATGCGTGAGTTACCTGTACGTTGTACAATTCGTCTTTGGGATACATATCTTGTATGTTATTCTTTATAAGAAAATTAAAAATAAGTAAACTAAGGAAAATTTATTTCTAGTCTGAACAAAATGGATTTTCACAATTTCATTTGTATATATGTGCATCATTTCTTGTTCGTTTTTCAAAAGACCTTTTACGTGAAAAAGATTTTCAGGTAAAAAAAGAATAAACATTTTTTTTACTTCTTTTTTGTTATGTTTAAACCTTCATCAGGGTATTTTACTTCTTCTACAAAATTTACCAACACATTCATGGACAAGTAATGATATAAGTATATTAACAGCTGAAGCATATCAATTAAAAGTTATGTTTGCAAATGCACCACGACATTTATCAAGCTAGTGAACAATATTGATATAAAATAATAAAAAATGTTTTTTTTTTCGAATCTCGTTCATTTATTATATCTAGGATATTAAATATGGTTACTAATTCATTTACTTATGCTTTTTGTTTTTTTTTAATTATCTTTCTCTCTAAAAATCTCTCGTGATATGTTTTATTGTTTTCTTTCATATTGATTAAGTGAGATTTTAGGGATAAAAAAAATAACAAATTACAACTTTCATTGAATGATGATTATTTCTTGCATTTTTCTTCTTTTTTTTTATAACATTTATGCGAATAGTGGTTTGATTAATGGTTTTTGTGTAAATACGACGATCAAAGTGCCAAAATATATCTATACAAGATAATATTTAGTTTTTTTTTCTTGCTTTTTCTTTTCTGTTAAGTGAATAATTCCTATTATAATAGCGTGCCAAGAATAATTATTTATATTTGTAGATGATATTCACTTCCATATTACTGAATTATATATTGAGTTAAAAACATATGTTTAATGTTTTAGAACGGATATTTTTTTAAGGAAACTTTGACTTTGTTTATCTAGAAAAGGAATAACAAGATATTATGTTTTGTGCATAAATAACTAAGATCAATGAGTGATAGTTTAAGTTTATATTTGAAAAATAAGTCTTTTTTATACATACATTAGATAAAAGAAGAGGAAGGGCAAATTTCTAGAATTTATGTAAAAAGAAATAAATAGTCAACATTATATGTATAATTATTAATACGTTCTTTCTTTTCTTTATTCATGTTTTTTTTTCTTCTTATTTTAGATTTTCATATGCTTGATCGAACAAACAGAAAGGACATTTTTGTTCAAATGTCATTATTACGAATGATAGAACATAGATAGTTATTATTCGCTCTTTCGATCAGATGATGATAATAGGGCCTAAGAAAAAAAAAAGATGTGAGTTTACGAAATAAATAATTGTGATATATTGCCATCAAAAATTTTCTTGTGCGTATTTGTCTATGAATATAAGCGTCAAAAGATTACCCCTTACGGCGTTGTCAATGATGTGACGTCACAAGGAAAAGAAAAAAAAGAACATAGGCAAAAGAAAGCTATGCTATAGTTTTGAAAAATGACCTCATTGTTCGTTTGTCTAACTTCCTGTCTCAAAGAAAGAAAGAAAGAAAGAAAAAAAAAATGATCACCTTTCTGTTCTTTCTGACTGAGAAAAAACAGGCGATGAAGAAAAAGAAAAATGGAAACCTGTGAACGTTCATCAGTTACACACTGAGAAGAAAAAAAAAATGGATGCGTAACACTATACTCATTTACTCTAGCTTTTCAAGTTTGCTTTAATTTGTTTTTTTCTTGTAGATTAAAATTTTTCTTATTAATCTTTTTGATAAATCGTAAGTAGCAGGTCTAGTTGAAGCTTATTATTTTATTACTTATTAAAACGGACATAGATTTTACAATGTCGACAATAGCTAATAAACAAAAATTAGTAGAACAATTACGAGCTGAAGCTAATATTGAACGTGTTAAAGTGTCGATTGTATGCAAAGATTTAATCAAATTTTGTCAAGATCATGAAAGTGGAGATGTTTTAGTTCGTGGATGGGCTGGATTTGCAAGAGAAAATCCATTTAAAGAAAAGCAAGGTTGTGTTACTTTATGACTAAGATATATGGTGCTATTTATTTATTTGATCAAGTATATGATTGGCAATTTAGCACGTCATTTACATCGTAATTGGTATTGAACAAAGAAAAAACACCAAAAAGTTTTTTTTTAA
Organism: Rotaria sp. Silwood2; assembly: GCA_905329745.1. Taxonomy (NCBI): domain Eukaryota; kingdom Metazoa; phylum Rotifera; class Eurotatoria; order Philodinida; family Philodinidae; genus Rotaria; species Rotaria sp. Silwood2. The sequence continues at coordinate 1,519,516 of CAJNSZ010000007.1, read as the reverse complement.
TGTGCAGTTTCAAATTGATCTTATATCATTTCTGCTTTTCTCATTTTATTATCACTGTGTGTTGTGGATCAAACTTTTTCCTCTTTTTCTTCTTTGTTTTTCGTTTATTTGCTTATTGTCATTTGATGTTATGATATAAATATTAATAAAAAAAGAATAATGAGGATGATGAGAATGACTAGAGTTTATTGACTTGTTCCATAGAAGGAAGTTTTCTTTGGTTGTTTTTTAATCGTTCAATTAATAAATCGGGTACTTCTTTTCGAGTTTTATAAAAAAAACGAGCCATTGGATCTTTTAATTTCCTAAAAAAGAAAATACAAATTGAAAATGAAAATCAGTGATCGTATTTTATAAAATATACCATCCTCTATCTTTCGGTACACTTTCAAAGTTCTCCTTTATATTGTAAGCATGTCTTAAATCAACTGGATTGATCATATATAAAAAATCCATTCCAAAATTGTCAAACATACATTCAAGTGCAATACGTCTTGGCTCGAAATCAGGTGACAATCCATCATGCCATTCAATTTCCAAATGATCAACTAATGCTAAACTTTCATCAAGAACCATTTTTTCTAAAATAGGTATTTCAGCTCCTTCAATTGTAAACTTAATGTAAACATAATCATCCATAAGAAGATTTTCTGTCAGCCATGTTGAAAAATCAACTGAACGAACATATAATGCTGAATTTGAATCTATTTTAGATTTTTGTCCTTTTTCTGTTGCATATCGTATTTGACCATTTTCAGTCCAAACAGCAACATCATAAACTGTTCCTTGAATTGGTTTATGTCGTTGTTGTGTTAGTTTACAAGCAGAAAAATTTATTGGGTCAGGTTCAAATGCAATAATATAAGGTTTTCCTAAACGTGTGATAGCTGCTAAATGAAAATGTAAAAAATAATCCATATCACGACCATCAAAACATCCAAGATCAATATAAAAAAATCGACGAGTTCTATTTGTTCGTTTTAATGTTACATCCTTAAGATAAGGTTCATAATCATAATAATATTCTTTACGTGATATATGTTTATGTTTCTTAGATTGATGAGGTATTGGTAATTTACTTGCTGGTTTTTTAGAAATAGGTTCTTCATAAATAAGAACACGTAATAAGCATACAATGAATACACATAGAGCCAGAAATAAAATAATATTTAGTATTAATGATATTGAACGAGATGATGATAAAGACGAAGTCTTAGTTGTTGCTAAATCATTCTGATGTTTATCGCCTGATTTGAGCAATGGCATTCTTTTATACTGTTATAACGAAAAAAAGTGAACTAAGATTCATCACGGATGATTTAAAAAAATGAACATATTCTTAGTCAATCAACCATCACTTACCTTGATATAAGATATTTAAAAAGTATTTGTGATAATATGTTCCTCTTTCTGTGTTTAATGCATATAAATGAATGCACGTGTAATAACAATAGACAGATAAATAAGAAAGTGAATGCATGAATGATTTTAAAAGGTGTCACCATGCATTAGTTCTTGTCTCTTTTATATTATCGATCAGAAACAGAAAAAAAATATCGAAAAAAAAAAAAGAAATTTATGCATGAATCTAACAGAATCATTAGTTTGCATATTGAGTCGCATAAAACCAATTTGATAAACGGAAACAAATATAATGATATATTTTTATTGAAATGTAATGTAAAAAGATCCAAAGTTGATTTATTTGTAACAACATGAAGTAATCTGTTATCAGGAGAATTTACATACACATATTGAGATAACCAGTCAAGTAGGGTAGATCTGTTACTTTTTCTCCTGTAACCACAACCACATATCCGAAAAATATGGTTTATGTACCAGTTATAGTACATGCATAATACTAATCATTCACATTATTCAAGTTTAGTTTTTTTTAAAAAAACAGGAATGTTTGTAGAGATATTTCTTGAAAGCTTTCAATTTACAAGAGATAGAGTTCGAATAAAAACAAACAATCACCATAATGTATGTACTATAGTTGATACAAAAATGACATGCTTTGGATATACAGTTGAAGCTGTACGAGAAAAAAATAACTGAAATATCCAAGTTCATTGAATTTTTCCATACATGGATTCATATGAATAATTGTTTCTTCTTTTCGGATGATTGATTTCAATCATCATTTTTTACGTTTGCGACAACTATTTTACACTTCTCAAGCACGACTACATACATTTTAGAGTTAACAAACCTACAGAGAAAGAAAAAAAAAAGAAATAAAATGAGTTATACTCAAGATTGACAAGTTATTATCAGTCAGTAGTATCATGGTCATCATCATTTGTTATTACATCATCTTGTTCTTCTTCGTCTACTTCCTCGGGTTGAGAATGTTTTTCGGCAGTTGATATGGTTGTTTCTTCATCATTAACATCACATGATTTTGGTGTTTCTTCCGACTGTGTTTTCTTTTCATCTTCTTCCATGACTGACTTGACACTGCTAGTGTCCTTGTCATCACTTAAAGGTGTTTGAACCGCTTCGTTTGTGTCTACTGTAGATGTTAATATATCTTCTTCACTATTTCTTTTATTTAAATCATCATCGTCAGTTTTAGCATTTAATGTGTCATTTTTTTCGTCTTCATCTGACTGTACAGCTAATTTTTTACCTTCGTTATTTGCAACTGTTGAAGATACCATATCATCAATAGTAGGTACAGTATTGACAACGACTGGTGCAGCTATTTAAAAGAAAAACAAAAAAAAGAACCATTCGATAAATGGAATGAAATGAAATAAAATAAATTACATTCATCACCATCAGTCACTGATTCTTGATCTTTAATAACAAGTGCTTTTGCTACTTGCCATAAAGCAATTGAAGCAACGAAGAATACTAAAAACCTGTACAAGGAAAAAAAATAAGAACGTCAATATATTTTGTTGACCTTCTTTTTCGTTTTTGCTAAAAGAAAAGTCATACTTGGTATTCATGATGGACTGAATGTTGGAAGTTGATGTCAATGAAATTTCTCTAGTGAACTGTGGTTTTTATATGGTCACTGATAAGACAGATGTATTCATTGACATTTTACAATATCTTTTGTCTCGTTTGTTTATTGATAATCGTTTCAAGTAGAAGAAAAAAGAGACGAACTATGTTCATACGATAAGTGAAGTAAGCGAAGGCTCTCTCTTCATTTCGTTTATCTATCAAGTGTTTTCTTCAAAGTTCAAGTGTGGGACAATCTTTTAGTAGTTTAGAAAGAAAAATCGATTATTATTTCAAATCCAATTTCTTTTGGAATAAAATTTCAAAATTGAAAAAAAACCAAATTTTTTTTCTTTCTAAATCTGCTTGTTTATTGATGAATATAATCAAAATAAGAACAAAAAGTTTTATTTTCTAATTTATTTTTGACGAGATTCAGATGTTGATGATGAGCTATTTGATAAGTTCAATGTTTCAACATGTGTTGTTGATTTACCATTTGTTCCTGAATGATCATGAGCATGAGTGTCACAGGCAGCTACTGCCTTAGTTGTAATAGTCTGTGAAAAAAAAAATAAAAATGATTGTGAACAAACAAAAGAAAAAGAAAATTAATATACTGTTGTAGTGGTTGATGCAAGACGACGTGAAGCATCTTCGTGTTCAAGAGCAGCAACTTTTTCAGTGATTTTTGCTATTATAAAAAGAATAAATAATAAATGAAATTTAATAACTTGAGATATTTACTAATTTCTGCACTGCTTTGAGCTTGACATTCTTTAAGAATATTCTAGAAGGAAAAACAAACAAATGATAAAGTTTATTTCAAAATAAAAGAATATAACAGGTAGCGAAGATTAAATAGAACAAAAACACTTCGACAGATTTTCAGAATTTAGTTTATAACTCATTCGATAGAGAAGTTTTCATACTATAGAATACTATTAACCTTAGTTTTCGAATAACTTTTTCTTGTTGAAACACAATACAATAGATTAATGTATGCTTCATTGTTTAACTGCGATAGTCGAAAGAAAGGTGATGCAAAATTTTTTATTAAACGTTCATCTAAGATTTCAAACATGTTACAAAAGTTTCTACCTTTAAATGAATGTGTCAGAATTTTAAAAGAAATATTTGCAAGAGATAAAAAATGAGAAAGCACTTAAAAATAACTTTATCAAAAAGGATTATATGACTGTTGTTTTTATTCAAGAAACTTAATCGTTTTAAATCTTCAATTTAGTAGTTGCATAATTTTGTTCAAAATAAAATTCTACATCCGATCGTATGAGAATAAATGTTTTATACAACAAGCAGAGGTAAGATAAGTACAAAGTACTTATAGTTAAGTACGAAAAATAAGACTTTTTACCTTTATGTTGGAGTAAAGATAAAATAAAATTTCGTCAATAAGATAAACTAGGCCTGATAGAATTTTAAAGATCGTCATAATATCTTCAGATGAGCAAAACATGAAAAAAAAAATATTTTAATAAAAATTTCTACTCTGGTACGCTGATACCTTTACTTTATATCTCCTTCAAAAGCTATCTGTCTTCATTGTTCAAATTCCTTTAAAAATTATGGTGGACATCTGAAAATGATGGTACTCGTTTGACTTAGTTATCAGAGTAAAAATATTTTTAGTGCCATGTTTTGTTCATCAGAATACCTTACGATGGTCTTTAAAATCCTCTCAGATCTAGTCAACCTTATCGACAAAATTTTTTTTTCTATCGCAACTAAAAAATACAAAGCACTATCCTTCGTATTTAAGTATGAGTACAGTAGTATTCGCCTCCAAGTACAAGTGTCTGGAAAACCAAGATCTGCAAAAGTCGTTTTCTGACATTCGTTTGAAGCTTTTTGGAAATGATTTTATTTGATAGAATAACATGAGACGTCTTGTCTCTCTCCATGAGGTTCTTTCATCGAACTACATTCAATTTATAGAAGACCCAAGAAGAATTTTTCTTTTGTTTTTGATGAAAAATCTCAATGATTTCGTCGTGTTTAACGCTTTAGGACGTTCTATACATTCGTAGTTAGTCAATTGAACATAGAGCGAATATCGAATTGTTCAAAATAAAGAAAATGATTATGTCTCATTAAATCTGCGTCATCCGTTATATATTGTACTAACCATTTTTAGACGACTGCCTTCTGAATTAAGATCGTCAATACGTTTACGAGCTGATTCAAGTATAGCTTCTTGTCGAATATCAAGATCATTTTCAAGTTGAACAAGTAAAACTGCTTTTTCATTATCAATTTTAGCAACATATTCTTGTAATCTCGATTTAAATTCATTTTCAATTTCTTAAAAGAAATAAACTAAGAAAAAAACAATATAAACAAATAAAAACTAACGTTACCATTTGTACGCATATTCGCATCAGCAAGAAGTTGTTGTTGTTGTACTTGTGTTTCAGCAACAACCTTTTTTATTGATTCAGCAACAGCTTCATTAATTTCTTCAGTACGTTTACGTGCATATTTATCAACTTGATGATAGGTTGTTCCTTAAATTAAACGTAACAGATCTTTGTTTATTTTTATTTTATTTGAAATTTACCAAGACGTGCCATAAGATCTGCTATCTTCTTGTTATTTGCAATGCTAACTTTAGATTGTGTCTCACATTGAAAAACCGATTGTACAACAACATTTTCAGCTTGTGCTGAATGTACTTGAGATGAATTTGATGATGATTTTGCGCTGGACGAAGTTGTATTCGACATAATCAATAAATTTGCCTGAATAGTAATACGAATAAAATGCCTACGAAGAAATGTAAGACGTGAAAAGAAAAAGTATGGTTAGATATATATGTATAAATGCATAACTATACGTCGGTATCGATTGACCTCGATCACATTCTCTCTTTGTTTTCTATAGAACGCCGCTATACATGTTTATTCTCGAAGACAAGTTATCTTTTTTTATTATCCGTCCGTCAAGATACGAGAATAAGGATGGTATAACCCTTGGCTATGTGGAATATTCAAAATAAACGTGCAATCAGTACAGCATGATCGACGAGAAAAAAAAACATATCGTTGATAGTCATGTTTTCAGTGTATAAGAGATAAATTAAAGACGAAGAAATAAATATATTTGCATTAAATGAATATTATTGCATTTCACGAAGATTAAGTGAACGTATCATGAAAAGATATATATGTCCCACAATAGATTGACCAAAGTATTCTCCTGTGATTAACATCTGCAGCTACATCATATTTCACATTTCAATCTCACAAAGAATGTACTAAAAGCTTTTGTAATCAAATGGTTTTCGAATAATATTTATATTGCATTATATAAAGTTACGAGACTATAAAAGTATCTTACTTTTCTTAAAATTAAGTAAAAAATAATTTTTGTAAGAAAGAAAGCCAAAGTTTACTTTTCAATAATTTATTCTGCTTAGTGTTGTCTTTTTTATTTAACTGTAGTCTGCAACGTTTTGTAGATCATTTTTGTAATAAATAAAACGATACATAGATAACAAGAAGAAAAGAAAAAAAGAAAATATATCAGCACAAAAAAAAAATTGTAATGCAAAAGAAAAATATAGTTATAATGTACAGTAAACAATAAAGATATTAAATGAACAACTACATAGGACTTTGTGCTATTTGAACACGACGTGTTGTTTTTCGTCTAGGTGTTGTGGTTTCTGATGTTCGTCCAAATTTAACTCCACGTCTTGTTACTTTACTTTGACGATGTACAACAGATTGAGTACCAAGAATATTTGCAAGTTCATCTAAATCAACTTCACCATGATGATCATCTGTTATTTGTGTTGTATCATCAACAAAACTATCATCTTCATCATAATTATCCTCATGCATTGTCATATTTGGTAATTGTGAATAAATATCTTCAATTGAAATCGGTGGTGGTGGTGGACGGAAATTAACTTTTGGACTTTTTATACTTTTTAAATATACACTTTTCATATCAATATTTGCCATTTGTGTTAGAACTTGTCGATCATCAATAAAATGATCATGTTCATTTAGATTATTATTATGATGATCATCATCATTTTCATCTTCATCGGATGATACTATATTAGAAAATGTTTCATCAACAGTAGCTTCACGATCAAGAAAATTTGATGCAAGTCGTCGATGAAAATGTCGTTCATGTTGTTTAACATTGAGTTCTTGTGCACTTTTAGATTTTTTTCTTTCAATTATATCAGGTGTTGTTGTTGAAAGACGTCGAACTCGTTTTTTAGATGGAACTCGTCGAAGTGGTGTTTCAAATTTATCGGAACATGTTGTTACATTATTTTTATTTGTTGTTTCACATTTAGTACTAAAATAGAATTAAAAAGAAAAATCTTACTAAAGTATAGTTCTATAATACAATATGAAACATAGACATGAGTTCGATTATGAAGGATCAATTGAAATCCATATTTGATCTTACATTCAATAGTTAGTAATTAGAACTAAACTAAACACGAAGGTATTGAGTACAGAAAGAAATTGAACTTTTTTTTTTAATTTAAAAATATAGTCATGTGATTATATCATCATTGATATATATAATGAGTAACTCAAGAAACTCTATCTACAAGGAAAAGTATACTTGTCAAGCTATACTTATAATACAAGGTACTATATTAACTTCATTATCTAAATGATTCGTTACTTATTTCATTGATTCATCAAGATAGAAACTTCTGCTGTTAAAATATATAAAATGTTAAATATTATTAATATTAAAACTAATTTTTATCAATAAATTTGATTTTTTTACCCATTTTTTCAGGCATTAAAGTATTGTGTCTATCATAGAGGTCTGCGGTTCCACAAAATCTGGAACCGAGAACCGAACCGGAACCGCTTTTTAAAAATTTCTCAGAACCGGAACCGGACCGGGAACCGTAAAAAAAATTCCCAAGGAACCGCTAAAGGAACCGGAACCGTTCTTCTGTTGTATGACTGCCGACATCGAGTTTTTTCAGAAGAAAATTTTTATTAAAATGATGCACCATGCATATTACACAAGACCTAATGTTATTCTTGAGTTGGGGATGCGAGTCTTCTATTCAGCAACATACTACAGGCATAACCATATCTAATGAACTCCAAGTCACAGCCACACTCAGATAACTAAACGGTTCCGCGGTTCTATGGAATATTTTTGGAACCGAACCGGAACCGCTATTTTTGAATCATTGGGAACCGGACCCGGAACCGCGGTTCCGGTTCCCGGTTCGGTTCCGGGTAATTTTTGGAACCGCAGACCTCTAGTCTATCATCTCTTTTTAATTATCATTACTTGTGATGCTTTATACGAGATATTAATGACTAACAAGGGATATATCCAATGTGTCCGACTCTGATTTGATTCATTCATACCTTGTTTAATAGATTTTATTGAGGTAAGAAAAAGTATTAAAGCGTTCGGGTCCATGACCTACTGGAGAAGGTTTATGGCCATTTTAATGAAACTTTTACTGAGATTTTCTCATTTCAGACAAAATCAAATGAAGAGTTTTGACTTTTAACTTCGTCTATGAATAGATCATTTTGTTTTTTTTCCAACATGAGTGACTCTCAATAAAAATTCCAGTAAAACGGTTATTAGCTGTAAACTAGTGAACCCTTTAGGTATTTTTCTTACCTCAATATAACCTGTTGAATGAAGTATGAATGATTCAAAATTGAACTGAACACTTCGAATATTTCTTCCGTAAACTGTTTCTGTATATGAAATATATGTATAACTTGCTGGTTATCTCATTATCAAAACTACTGGATAGAACAAATTATATTTTTTACAATAGAAATATTCATCGAATCGAAACAGAACATTCATATCATTTTATTTGACTCAATCCTTGTATTTAACACTATAGTCAGAGATTATAAACGAAGATATCATCGGCGAAACTGACAAGAAGACCATCGTTCAACGTAAAAGCATCTGTTTGTGATAAGATTTTATACTAACAAAAAAGCATATTTATTTGTTTAAGTCAGTTTTTCTTTTCATTATTTAACCATATGTAGACCTTGATGAAGTACGGAAAACTTTAAAGTCACTACTATGTTCTAAACTCGCTGCCTATATGAATGTTGCTTTGTCGAGATAATCGAACTTTATAACAAATATAATTTAATTACTAATTGAAAAAACTCACTTGTTATCCCCACAAGAAATCGTTGGTTTCGACTTAAACAACTGGAATATTCTAGTAACTTGGCGGCCTACGAATGATCAATATATCAAACCAAAATATATCTTATAGCGAGTCGAAAGTCTGACATAACGATTATAACTAGACAAAAAAAAATGTCAACAGGAACGATTCATGTTTTTTTTAGACTTTTCATACTTCATCAAGATCTGACTATATTCTTCTTTATAAGAAGAAATACAAATGAAAACTTACATGTCAAGTACATTATCTATTTGTTCATCATCGTTATCAAGATCATCAAAACTAAATTCTAAATCAAAGTTTGGTAATGTAATGTCATCTTTTTGAATATTTTCTTGAGTTTGTGTATTAATTCTATTACTAAGCATTAATACAGGACTTGGATTAGTTATCTGATTTGATGATGATTCAATATGTTTATTAAAGGCTTCTAATAATTCATTATCATCCATATCATCATCATCAAAAACATTTTTTTCTTGTGATTTTATATCATTTAATTGTAAGGTTGGTGATGAATGAGATAGTTGAGATGCTGGAAATAGATCATCCATTGTGACATCAAAATTTCCAATGGTGTCATTATTATCATCAATTTTAACATTAGAATTTGCAATATTATCATTATTTTCATGTATTGATTCATTTTGTCTTGAACTTGTTACTGCAGGAAGAATTGATTCTGAATGTGTACATGTTATGTCAAATATCGAACCAGCTAAAATGTAAAAAATTAAATATTAAATAAAAATTGTATTGTTTTTCTTTCTTTCGAAATAAAAAACATATAAATACTTACTACCAAACAAATCTCCACAATCAATTTCTTCTTCAGGTATTTCTTCTTGTTTTTGATGAATAATTGGTTGAAGATTTAATAATTGATCACATTCTTCTGGCATTTTTGATAGATCAAGTGGAGAACAAGTTTGTTTAGCTTTTATTTGTTCTTTTAATTTTGATCGATCAAATGGTGATGGCATTTTTGGTCGATTAAGAATATTGGTTTCTACTGTTGTTGGCTCATGTTTTGTCATTGGTTCATCAATTGACCATGTCTAAAATAGTTTCATTCTTTTTTTTTTTTGGTTTTGTGAAACGCAATCTAAAAGGAATCTTGATGTATAAGGATGAAAATTTGAACTTCCTACATGTCGTAGTAGACGCTAGTTAGAAACTGTCATAGGCTACGACAGATACCTTAACAATGTCTCCGCTCACTCTAACAGATGCTAACATACAATCAAAGACGATATATCGAAAATATCTCGTTCTGATATATGAATTACGTTATTATAATATTTCTGGAGGAGTAAGTATGATGAAACAATCTCTCTATGGTTAGCAACAGCAGCTACACCGTGTTTCACATTTTAATTCCACAGAGATTATGATAACAACTTTTTTCTAATAAAACATCAAATGTAATTTTTTATGTAACATCATGATTTTAAAATAAAAATAACTCTATAATTTAATATATTTGAATTTTCGATATAACTTACATTATCTGGAATGTCAACATAAACTCTTTCATTTGAATAGTTTTTCATAAAATTGACAAATATTTTTGTTCGAGATGAATTCATTGAAGGACTTTGAATATCTCGTTGTTCATTCGACCATTTTTTCGTGGCTGTTTTAATCATCAAATTCAAACGATCTTTCTATAGAATAAAATCTTTTTAAGAATACATTGAATAAATAAAAATAAAAAAATTAACTTACAATAGGTATAACCATTTTATCGTCATCATTATCATCATTTAATTGATAATTTCTTACCCAATGATAAAATTCATTATCATTAAGTAATTTATCTTTACGAAATAATTTCAATAAAGTTTCTAGAAAAATAAAATAATATTAGAAAAACAAGAGAATCAATGGTTGTTTTTATTTTTAACCTTGTTGTTTAGTTTTATTAATCATTGACCTAAAATCAGAATCATTTGTTTTGAATTTTTTTCTATTATTTTTTTCTGGTAGATCGATTTCATCATTCATTTTAATTGTCATTTCTTGACATATTGGTTGAATATCATGTGGAACCATTCGAAGATTATTACGATATAATTGTAACATACGTGAACCATCAACAATTAACTTAAATATACGTTTTTGTTGCATTTCACCTTCATGATATGTTCGTTCTTCTTTACCTCTAAATAAACAAAAACATTTAAATTAAAGAATAAAATAATAAATAAACAAACTCAGTCATAAGAAGAACAATTCGACCTTGTCGAGCACGTCCTGTTCGACCCATACGTTGAACAAGTCGAATAGGTGATTTAAGTGCATCAAAACAAATAATTAAATCAACACTGCCAATATCTAAACCTTCTTCACCAATTGACGTTGCAACAAGTACATTATAACCACCAGCACGAAAATCATTCACAACTTTTTTCTGTAATTTTTGATTAATACCCTCTAAATTCAATTGTTTATTAATAGAGTATATATACATATGAAAATATCAGAGGTAATCTTCCAGTCTTAAAAAATTTTCGTTATTCTTCAGTGATAGGCATCCATCGAACCCGAACGTATGCGTTCAAATTCAGGCTTGACTGCAATCATTTCCAGTCATTTATTAAAAGAAAATAGAATAAAAAAAGTCAATAATGATCAGAAATACGCGCAGCCATGCTTAACGGAATCTTATCGTATTTCCATGCGCAGTTAGACAGTTACTCGCAGGTGATTGTGAGTCTTGGTCTTCTCTTTATCTACACCCATACCCGCACCTCCACACATGTGATCAAGTGCCCTAGTGAGCAATTGTCCACGAACAACTATCCTAGGCACACTTTCATGATTGCTTATATTCCTTAAATAACGTTTGAGCAATTATCCAAATACTCGATACAATCTGAATTAGTTGGATCGTCGGAGTTCGGGTTTGATGCTTGCCTATCCGGTGAAGCTCCAGTCTTTCATTGTATATTTTATTCACTTATTCTCACTAAATCTCGTTCGGTCGCCATCCTCAAAATTCGATCAACTTACCTCCACCATTAGATGCTGCTTGTCCAATAAATAACATTGGTTTAATTAATGGTCGATCTTGTTCAAGCAGTTCTGTTATTTCTCTAACGCTATCACGTTTTTCACTAAATATAATAACTCGTGTTTGATCGGTTGGTTTTGTTTTTGTACGTTCAAATGTTTGAAAATGTTCAACAACACATTCACGTAATTTTGTTAATTTAGGATGAGCTATTAGAAGACTTGTTTGACATCGTTGTTGTGTACTAACTTGTGATAAATCAAATAAATTTTGTAATTCCGTATAAATTTCACTTAATTCAGAATTATTTCGAAATGTGAGATGTAAAGAACCATATCTTTTATCTTCAGTTAATTTTTTTTTAAAGAAATTATATACAGATTGTAAACCATGTTTTTCTAATTCATCAAGAGCATGATAAAATGATACAGCAAAGAAAAGTGCACTTTTAGCTTCTTGATATTGTTTATCCTAGAAAAATAAGAATTTTATATATCAATTATTGATATTATGTGATTTACAAAAAATTAAAAGCTTAACAAACCAAATTATCAACGAATCTATGCGATGTATAAATTACAAATTCACCACTAATTATCAAAAAACTTTAGATAAAACTAGTGCGATTTTCAAATCAGCTATAATATGAGAAGTGATTGACCAGTAGAGCCCGTCGGGTTCAAAATTTTCGGATCCGAATCCGACCGAGTCCAAGACTAGCTTGATGGACTCAATTCACCAGGTAAAACTAAGATAAGCAGTCTGTTTTTTTCTTATTTTTCATTAACGAACTGATCATCTTGGCTATAACATCCTATCTAAAGATTAACAATTTTTATTTGATTCAGCTTATTAGTTAAAAATACGTCTTTATGAATATGTATATCTAGATGTACTGATGATGCTAAGTCGATTCTTCTTTTTTTCTATATCCGTTCGATCAAATTTAAAAGAAAAAGTCCCATGCAAATTTTTAAGCAAAACTCTGAGACAATTTTAAATCTAAGTCGCTGTTTCGAACTAGTTTTAGTGGAATTAGTTCACTTATCGTCTTTATGTTACGCGAAATTCTCATTCATTTATATTTAATAAATACAAAGCTTTTATCTACCATCATTTTCTGTTTTGTACAATAAAATCTTTAGTAAATATTCTTGTAAGTACTTTGCAACACGCTTAATATGCGTAGATGATCATGCCTACTATCTATAATCCAATATAAATTGAGAATTCGATTGTCTAACATTCTTCTCTCGAATTTTTTCAATGAAGATATGAAGTAATTCCGAAAATTATTCGACCAAGTTTATTTTTAATTCTTTTTCTACTTTCATCAATGCTAAGAAAAATCCACATAGTGATCTGAATAGAGAATTATATTTCTGACAAGATTTTTCGAAGATGAAAATCACCGCTACTTTCCCAAATATAGAGTTTCTAAAAAAACTCAAACCAAGTTCTTCATCTACTAGAATTAACCAATAGAACTCTAATTGAATTACTCAGAATGATAAAACAAACAATTTTCTACGTCTTCTATCTCTCTACGGGATCTCCCAATCGAGATACATACGAAACAAAACAAACGTCGTTTCATGTGTTATTTCATTTTCGTGTCTTGCATAAAACAAATGTATCTTGTTTAAAGAATACCTTAGAGAGCTGAAACACAGTTTATCTACGAGGGGAGAACAGTAGATACTTCAGTCCTGAAGTTTGCTGTTTCTTCCTCGGTATTTTCTAGAAAATTGTTGACTCTATCATTCTAGGTAATTCAATCAGAATGCCAATTTTAAATTCTAGGATACGAAAAACTTGACTTTGCGTTTTTCATAGATTCTATTCTTGGGCGAAAGCAAGAAAAATTGAAAATAAATCTAGTCGAATAGTTTTTTGACTCATTTCTTTTTTTTTACATACATTTAAATTAGCTGGCTTATCTTTTGCCACTCTTTTCATAGTTAAAACAACCGAACCGCTTGTAACATATTCTGGACTTTTTTGATATATAATTCCTAATCGATTAAGTGTTTCAACCGGTTGTTTAAGTATATTTAAAATACATCGTCGCAAATTTTGCATTAATTGATTGGGTCCAACAACAATTTTATCAATTATTTTATCAAAACTATGTTTTTTTATTTCAGGTGAATCATCTGTAAACATTTCGATATGAGATATTTTAAGATTATTGATCACATTTTGTACAGCCTATGGATAGAAATAAATCAAATTGAAAAAGAAAATCATTTTTTTTTGTTTTTACTTCAACATTATTTCCTGGTGTTGCACTAAGTGCAAGAACACGAAATTCTTCACCATTTTTACATAGTTCTTGAACAACCTAATTCAAGAACGAAAAAAAATGATAAATAAAGAAGAAAATAAACAAAACAATAGTTTTTACTTGACAATAAGCATGTTGACCAAGTGCTCTATGAGCTTCATCAATAATTAAACAACGAATTTTTGACCATGGACAAGTTGATTTAACAAGATCATTATTTAATGTTTGTGGTGTTAAAAAAAAGACTCGCTTTTCTAACCAAAGTCTTTTTCGTTCTTCTGGATTAACACCACCAGTCATTTCACACATTTCACTTTTTCGTATGCCCATTACTTTAGCACAAGCGTCCATTTGTTGAGCAACTAATGGTTTAGTTGGAGCAGTAAATATGATTTTACCTGTTGGATACCAACGACAATAATTAAACATAACAACAGCAGCTATAAATGTTTTTCCGAGACCAGTTGGTAAAACAACAAGCGTATTTTGAAATAATGCTATACTAACTAGTTTATATTGATAATCACGTCTTTCATAATTTGTCGGATAAATCCACATATGACCTGATTGTCGATCAAAATCAGGATATGTATGCATTTGTTCATTATCATTTGGAGGTGCTGTTATTGATGCTTGATGTGTTTGTTTGGAATTTTGTTCTGGTTTATGAGATATTGGCCATTTTGATGTGGGTGCTGTTGTTGTTTTTGTTGTTGTGGTGGTAGTAGTAGTAGTAGTAGTGGTAGCAGTTATTGAACGAGAAAGAGTATTATTTTTTTCAAATTGTTCCATAGCAGCTAATAATTCAATATCATCATCTTCTTGAATTATTGGTTCATGTTTAGTATTAGGTTTTGACATTTTAGGTCCTGTTGATGACCAATATTGTCCAAGAGTTGTTTGATTTTTAGATTTTGTTGAGTTATCAGTCATTTTCTTCATTTATCTGGAAATTAAATTGAATATTAAGAAAAGAAATAAATTTAGTAACATACGAATTAAAGAACTATTGTCGTTTTATATAAATTTTTTTATTAGTATAACTCAAGTTCAAATTAAAGTGAATAGATATTTTTTCATAATTAAAAAAAAATTGGCGCAATGAATGTGTGTATTTGAAATAATTCATCTGAAAATTCGTTTTTCCTTTCTGTTCTATCTATACAACGATAGGATCATTTATAAAAGCCAATGGACATAACTTTGTGGAATATACACAAATATATACTTTTTAAATTTTGTTAACTAGTCCCCTCTATCTTTTGAAAAAATTTAATTCTGTACGACTTCACGAATCAACTAAATGTATATCTAATGAGAAGTTGTTGAATGAGATGAAAAATGATAATAAATATTTTCTGGATTTTTTTAAAATATTCACTTATATACTCATCAAGGATGAAAAAACTTTGTTGTTAACAGAAATACGAAATTTGATGTACTAATATAACTAGGTTGCATAACCGTTTCATTTTCCTTCTATTATCTTTCTATTCTTTGTTATTGCCTCGAAAATTTATCAAAAAGTATATCAGTAACGTACGAACGTACGGACGAGTATCATTCTACCCGTAGACAAAACAAATATGTTTTCTATGGTAATTATCATATCTTTTATGACGATAGCCAGTTTTCATCTAGCTTTCGCTAATCCTTTATCACAATTATTTGGTACAATCGATAATGAAGCACCACCATTTGATATTGTTAGTAAAGGTGCTAAATATGCAATACGCCGTTATCATCTACAATTATGGGCACAAGTTGATTGTAGTGTTGATCCATCAACTGATTTTGGTGATAAATTATCCACTGAATTTCAACCACTTTTCAATACATTACAGGCAAAAACCAACGGGCACAAAAAATTCCAATGAGAGTGCCAGTCAGTATGCAGCAATTAGATGCTAGTTTGAAACATAGACGTATGACATTTATTATACCAGCAAGTCAATTTTCAACACTTGATTAATTACCTAAACCAACAAATCCTACTCTAAAACTTTTTGCTCTTAATGATCCCTTACTATTGGCTTGTATTAAATTTAATATGGGTTTAACAAGCAAACGAGTTACTGTAAGAGTGACAGAACTTCGAAAAGCAGCTGAAGTTGATCAAATTCAATTGATTAATAAACAAGAATAGATTCGTATTGGTGGTTATAATCCACCTTGAACATTACTTTGGTTTCTTACTAGTGATTTGTGTATACCACTTGTCAATCAAGCTTGATCAAAAGTTATAAACATTATATGATATTTTTATTTTATTGGTGGTATAAAAATAAACTAATAAACTATTGAAATTTTATTTTATTCAATAGAGAAAAAGAACAGAATAATTGTGTAGACATCGCCGTCTTTCGGAAGAAAGAGGTACATTGTGTTCTTTGAGTTGGTCGATAGAAAAGACGAATCAGTTGATTAGTTGATTAAATATCATAAAATATCTATTGCGCATATAGATATATATATACGTATATAAATAGTACCTGTAATGTGGTCTCATATTGTCCGTCGTCTTTCAACTTCTCCTTTAACTCGTCTACGTCATCCTAAATTGCGTCGTTCTCCCCATTATGCTACATTAACCGATAAAGATATAAGTTTTTTTGAAAGACTGCTTCCAGATGGACGTGCAATAACAAATCCTGATGATTGTTTACCGTATAATATAGATTGGATAAAAACATGTCAAGGACAATCTCAACTTATTCTTCGACCTAAAACTGTTGATGAAGTTCAAGCGATACTTCGTTATTGTCATGAACGTCAATTAGCTGTTTGTCCACAAAGTGGAAATACTGGCCTTGCTGGAGGATCAGTACCTGTTTTTGATGAAATTGTACTTTCATTACGTTCACTTAATTCTATTGGTGATTTTGATGAAAATAGTGGAGTTTTAATTGCTGATGCTGGTTGTATATTACAAACATTAGATACTCATGTACAACAGTTTGGACATACAATGCCATTAGATTTAGGAGCAAAAGGATCATGTTTAATTGGTGGTAATGTTGCAACAAATGCTGGTGGAATACGTGTTGTTCGTTATGGTTCTCTTCGTTCAGCTGTACTTGGTTTAGAAATTGTTTTAGCTGATGGTAGTCTACTTGATTGTTTAACATCATTACGAAAAGATAATACTGGTGTTGATCTTAAACAACCATTTATTGGTTCTGAAGGTATATTAGGTATAATAACACGTGTTGCATTAGCATGTCCATCAGCAATGTCAGGTGTTGGACTTGGATTTTTTTCTTGTTCATCATTCGAAAATATTCTTTTAACAATGAAATTAGCAAGAAAAATATGTGGTGAAACATTATCAGCAATTGAATTTTTAGATGAATCAACATATAATTTATCATTAAAACATTTAAAAAAAACAAATAAACCTATAGAATCAAATAAATTTTATATATTAGTTGAAACCATGAGTTCAACATATGAACAAGCAAAAGCAACATTAGAAAAGTTAGGTAATTCAGCATTAGAAAAAGAATTTATTACAGATGGTACACTTGCACAAGATCTTACACAATATAAAGATTTATGGTCTATACGTGAACATGTACCCGAAGCACTTATTGCCGATGGTTATGTATTTAAATATGATTTTTCTTTACCACCATCTCGAATGTATAAATTAGTTGAAGAAACACAACAACGCATGAAACAATTTTCAAATGTTCGAAATGTAACAGGTTTTGGACATTTAGGTGATCAAAATCTTCATTTAAATATCACTGTCAAAAATGGTTATTCAGATGAAATAAAATATGCACTTGAACCATGGTTATATGAATGGGTTGCTAAAGAACGTGGTTCTATATCAGCTGAACATGGTCTAGGTTTACATAAATCAAAATATCTTGAATTAAATAAAGGCAAAAAATCATTAGAATTAATGAAACAAATGAAAAATATGTTCGATCCCAAATGTATTCTTAATCCTTATAAAGTATTACCATATCAACTGGATTAGATGTGTCATCTTATTATTTTTTAATTTATGTAAAACGTTAAGATAAAACTTCCAAGCAAAAAGCCTTCTTTTTTATATTTATACAAAAACAATGACATACATTACTGACGGAGGGAACCTCTTCAGATGTCTAATCGCTTTTCAAAAGAGACAATTTTTATTGAATGCGTAATAGAAAAGTCTAGAATAGTTTTATTTTCTGAATCTTTGTTCATTGAGATATGTCTTTCAACAAAAAAGCTGTGGTTTCGCTCAGGTCAAACGTGAAATCGACTATCGACTTCAAATTTGACATGAACAAAGTTCTTAATGAGATTAATTGATAGTGTAAGTTTCAGCTTTTCTCGTATTTCCTTTCTTGAGATGTAAATTTACTTTTACACATGAAATAATTTCGAATATTCAATAACTTAGGATGGAATATATTAGAAAAGTTACAACTCGTTCAATGAACTCATTTTATTGAGAACTTGGTTTGTGCAAAGTTTGAAGTCCAAAGTCAATTTTTCACGTGACCAAAGCAGGACCATAGGCTTTTCTGTTGAAAAATCTATCTCGAGAACAAAGACCTGGAAAATCAAACTATTCTAAACTTTTTCATTACTTATCAAATTAATATTATTTCGGTCGAAAAGTGCGATTTGACACCTGGAGAGGTTCTCTTGTGAGATCAAGTTTGATTTTTGAAACTAATTGATTCTAAAACAAGAAAAAACTTAAATGTTATCTTTGGAAAAAGCTTTCGCAGATAAACATTCGTCTATACTATTCATATGTTTGTACGCCATAACTCGAAATGCAAGTACCATGTGGTGACCTAGTGAAGGAGCAATAATGGAGTCCATGTTTTTTTTCATTTTGTATCAATACAATATAAACCATAGAGATATGTCAGCATATAGATGGGAACTCTGATAAGCAAAATAAGATGATAAAAACAACTAGCAAATTGCAATAAAAGTAGTAAGAATAGACTATTTAAGATTCTACAAGCTAATCTGATGATGACATGCATCATCAGTATGTAAAAACAATAGTTCTACACATCAGGAACAACAATACAAGAAGTGACTGGTTCTTCTCTGAAGATTTTGATCTGATCTTAAAACTATAGATTGATATGTGTTCATTTGAAAATAAAATGAAATCATTTGTCGAATATCCATACAGACGGCAAAAATAAATTTTAATAATTAATAACTTTTTATAACTTATGAATAAAAACAAAAAGTTCTAATAATGGCAATATAATATAAGGAAAAAAGTTCTCAGAAATTTTTTCTATCGATATCAATAAGAAAATATCTGAAAATTTTTTTCCGTACCTTACTTGGATATTCATTTGATAAACTTAGATATAATCATGAATGATTAATTAAAGGTCAAATATATTTTGTTTGACATTTTCTACTTTAAAGAAATATCAACCTGACAGATAAGATTTTAGTTAATGTCATTGAATTAGTATAAATGATGTAAATGTAGTGGCTAAATTTTCTTTCATGGTCATGTCACATTCAATTACATGTCTCGAATGAGACGATAAACAGAAGTAATGAAAAATGATTTATTTTATAATTTATAGCCATCAAGAACAATTTCATAAAATTTAAAATATCACAGGGAGTAAAACAACAAACAAATAATTTATGCAATAACAGACGAATACGTTTGTCCTACTGGCATATCATATGAACGTGAGCGTTTTCCATGATCAATTAAATTAAATAATGAAGAATGTTGATGATGTATAAGTGGCATTAATAAAAGATAATTGTCTGATCTCCATGTTGTTGGTAAAAATGATGAATAAATTGAAATATCATCATGACATTGACGAGAAAATCCAATAGCATGTCTTTCTTTATATAATTTAAGTTCCGAATCAATTGAATCTGTTGATATTGATGATAAATTTGGATGAAAACGTGGTAATATTGAATAACGATCAAATTCTGTATCATAACAATTTAAATTATCATTATTACTTAATTTTGTTTCATGATCATTAAACATTAAGTGATTACATGATTGTAACTTTCTATTCTTATCAATTGACAATTCATAAATATTTGGACATGAATGAACAATAGCACCGGCTGTTAAAAAAAATTCATCATCATTCATTTGTTCATCATCATAATGTTCACGACCGAATATACATGGTGTTGATGGTCGAATTAAATAAGAAAAACGCGATGATGTTTGAGGTCGTGGTAATGATGATTTTTCAATAATATTGTTTGTACTTTTATTGTGCATTTCGGTATTAGTTGTAGTTGCAGATGGTAAAGTACTCGTGGAATAACATTGATGAATTGTCAACGATAGATGACAGTTCGAAGTAGGCGATGATGATGTTGATGAAAGAGACGAAGCTGGTTCTTCTTTTTGACATATCTAATAATAACAATGCAGCATTTCTTTTTTCTCTCTCTTACCTCTGTACAAATGTCCACTTGCCCTATTATCGCTATGAACCACATGACGCATCATATTATTGTTATCGGTACAAAAATCCGAATCAACTAATATAATTTGTGGCATCAGATGATGAGAAAAATTTTTCTATAAAATATATAAACACACCCGATTTGATCACGTTTTTCCTCATTCATTCTTTTTTTTTAAATACTTACCGTAAATATGATACGAATGACTATGTATACATATACCTTTAGTTTATATCTCTCATTCATACTACACTGCTTACATTTCTTTCATCAAATATGATCAAATATGCTATACCATATACGAGTGTATATGATTATGAAAAAAAATACTTGACTTTGAACATGCTCATGTACATAAACCCTAGTTACGATTTTCTTTCTTTTTTTCGAATGCTAAGAGTAACTTTAAAAAAGCGAAGAAATACATAACGATGAGAAATTACAAACGACATTTTAAATCTGCTGTATAGGAGCAGATATAAAATATAGTATTATATAAAGTGGAAGCGAAAAAGAGAAACAAAAACGTATATGTATATATATAGTGAGATGCCAAGAAACTTGGCCTCGGATCAAGATAAATGTCAACAATTTTGTTTTTTTTTTGTAATGCTAAGGCAACTCGAACATTCTCGACATATATAACATACTTGATCGATAGAAGTAAAAGTTGTTGGATAGAAAGAAAATTTGAGACGATTATAATCTATTCGACTTTGAGATAAATGCATGTTTGATTGTTTTATGACAGGAGTCGATATAATAAATGTATTCGCATAAGATGGATCTTTAACAATACATGATGTTGATTGTCGAGAACACAATGTAAATAAGTTAAAAAATTTACTAATTCTTTGAGAAAATCCACTTCGACAACGATTTCTTTTATCTTTATTCATCATAAAAACAAATGAGACATGATGTGAAAATAATATATATATATATGAAGAAATAACATACATAATGATGTGTTAAAACCAAAATACAAAAAAAAGGAAAATAGTCCTGTTACTCTTTCATTACGGACATTTGACAATCGTATGTACGCCTGTCGTCGTCGATATTTATCATCTTATTCATATCAGTCAAATTCTTTTCGCTATTTATTATCTGTACTAGAACTATAAGTCATCATTTGATATAAAATAACTTACAATAACGTATATCAGATTATAGAATAAGACGGAAAAAGAAAATTCTTTTTTTGTCAAAATCAATACTTCCATTCTAATTTGTATGACATCATATGTCCAAGAAAATGTGTAATTATCTTTATTCTATTAGTGAATATTGGATGAATTCTGAAGGATAATAGGATAATATTAACTAATAATGACGTTTATCGTTTATGTAACAATTATCTAATTGATTGAATATTTATAATAATAAGATTTCTCTAATGATTTTCATCTTGAAATATGAAATTAATTATTTTCTAATCGACTATTTCGTATTTGAGAATATAATTATTAAATTCATTCGTTTTATAATACTATAAAATCTATAAAATCAATCTATTTGATTTCAAAATAAAAATAGATATCTTTCAAAGAGTTTCGAATTCTAATGAAATTTCAATATTGTCAAATCAATATTTTTTTTTTTGACATTAATCTGTTGGCTTCCATATGTACATCTATCGATATGATTGAACGATTCAGATGTTCTTTTCTTAATAAATGACAAATATTGCATGCAAACTTCTCTGTTTAATATAATGAATAGGTTCAAGCCGAATGGATACGCAGATTAGTACAACTCTTCATTCGAAGGTCAAACGATATACGTACACACATATATATATATATATGATTGTGTTAAACGATGAGCGTGGATGAGTTTCTGACAGATAACTCTCGACAAGGATGTGACAGGAGTCGGATAGAGAAAGGACAGACGGCTGTCTAATGCATTTTACCGTATATAATGGAAAAACAATTGCTGATTAACTTTTCTTTTTCTTTTTAATAACATCAATGAATATGTATATAATTTACGCTCACCGCCTCGAATCATTACTAAAACATTATACAATTAAAAACATCGAAATGCGATAACACCAGTATACATATTTCCATATCAAAGAGACTATGTATATATTTATATATGCACATTGGCCACGCTATATATACGGTCATATGCTCATTATTAGTCATCATATGAATGAACAGTCCGTTTGAGTTTAATCATTGAACTTCAATCAACCATGCACATATTTTAACTCTTTTTTTTTTGTCTATCATTATAACTGTATGGTACAAAATTGAAACCGTTAGATTAATCGTGACTGAATATGGCCTTCAGTTGACAAACATAGATTATATCTATGTGCGAGTATATGAGATCCCTAAAGAAATCGAGAAGAAAGCTTGATATATTTGACAAAGAAAAAGAAAGAGAGAGAGAGAGAAAGGAATAAACTAGTAAGAGTGTTAATTTAGACTTGCATTTGTATGATGTTAATGTTTTTCTTATACCCAAAGAGACTAACGGGAGAGAGAACGTCTTTTTCTTCCTATTTTCTTCTTCGTTTCTTGATTAACTGAACAGAAAGAAGAGAAAAAAAAACCAAAAGCAAGAAATAGTAGCAGTTGATAATATTGTCATCTAATCATATTTGCATGAAAAACTCGCGCATTGTTAAGTGACTAGAATACTAGAGAACCATGGGATTCGGATAGCATGTTTTCATCAAATTCTTCTTTTTTTCCGTCGATGAACAAATTCGATTTTATTTTGTGAATTCCGACAAACATTAACTTTTTGCTTTTACTCTTCTTCTATCTAAATTTGATATACATCGTTGCGCCTCATTCTAATGTCATCTTGCCCGTTGAAACTATAATCAAGTAGCTACTGTGTAGAAAGAGTATTTTACCAATTATTTTATCACCCTTAAGGCACAACTAGTTGGATTTAAATCGATGATTGATTCTATGAAGAGCAATCAAATCTATGTAACTAGAATTAATCAGCATATAAAAATTTTTCTTGAGAACATTTTCCTTTTTTTGTTTATCTGTAAATCTATTTCATTTCTTTTCCTCCTATCAGATTTCAACTCTTCAATATGTGAATGAATAAATTCACTTGTTGACGATATTATAGTCGTCTGTTATCAGATCTGATCCATTGACACGACAACAGGATGTGTACATAGCTGACAAAATCTATAAACATACTGTCAATGTTTGAGCTTAATTCAATTCATTTAACCTTTCTTCCATCACCGCTAATATCCTCATTATATTGTTGAAATTTTTGAAATCTTCTTTTCTTGCTTTCTTCTGTCTGCTTGTATGTATATGTTATTCTCAGTGTTGATTGTTTGCTTTTAAGCTCATATTCCTATCAAATATATTCACATAAATACGTTTATTTGTTGATTCTGTCTAGCATGATCGTTGATTTATTTTGATTTTTTTCTATTATACGTCAGCCATATGTCAGTGTATATATTTGAAAAGAAAAAAAAAAGACCACTTGAACAAATTACTATGAATCGATCATCATCATCATCCCTTTCGATAGACAATACCCGTCAATTCATCCATATCGAAGACATTTCTAATTCAATTGTAGGAGTGTTACCTAGGTTAAGAGTATGCATGCTTGAGTAGTGTAGTGATGAGTATATGTATTGTCCATTCTCATCTTATCAACAACGGAGCATTTCATGGTTCGTATATTTGCATATATATATATATATTGAAGTAATAATAGATCTTTTGGTACATTCGATCTTCTCAAAATAAGATTGATAATACAAAAAAAGAAAAAAATGGCTTCACCTGTTCAGTAAACGAACTGAAATGAAACCACTTATCATTAGAGTGAATTGCGTACAAGAATTATTTGAAGATTAGAGCATAGACCATCAGCCACTTTGCACCTTTTACATTTTCTTATTCAAACAGGTGTTGATTCTTTTCTTTTTTTTATTCTTTTCAGTACTTTATGACCGACACGGGAAGCCGATAATCGTTTTTCTTTTTTTTACGTGATTGATGTTTTAAGTTGAGTGGTATATATCGACATGGTTAAAACTCTTAATTCATTTAAAGCTTTTTTCTTTTCTTTTTCTTTCTCATCATCGTCGTTTGTTCATTCACATACATATTTAATTTATAGTATACTAATATTTTTCAATTAAGTGAATATGAGAAGAAAAAAAAAGAATGGACATTCATTTGATTAGTCGTTTCTTGTGTTTTTTTCTCTCTCTCGAGATAAAGACAATGTTCGTTACACATTCATTGTACAAAACAAATAGACGATCTTTTTCATAGTAAGTCACGCGATATTATTGTTATTGTTGTTCTTCCTCCTTCTTGATTTCTATCATTCTTACAGTTCTCTTCTTTTTGTTGATTCTACATGCGTGTCCGATTTGTTACATCATCCTATACGTTTTTGACTCTCTTTCTTTTGCTCTTTGTATCTTCTCGACATGGGCGGAGTGTCAAGTAAGATTACACAAGCAACATGGGTATGTATTGATGAACTATTCACTCACAATAAGATTCTATATACATATATGTACGGATGTATATGTCTATCATCCGGTTTATTGCTGTCTAGAAAAAAAAAAAATTTTTTTGCGATGAGTGACAATAATTTCTTTTCCTGTCATTTCAATTCTATCAAACCATTTAATGTTTCTTAGTCATTATCATCATGAAATGAAGTGACAATTGATTTTAGGGCTTTTTTCCTTAACACAGCAGGGGTAAGAGAGTCAATGAACTAGACTGCCTACAGCGATGAGACATGCGCCATACACGTCAATAATATATTATCAACAGCTCTCGAAATTTGATAAAGATGAGCATATATTTCTTGTTGCCTATCTCTTTCATATTTATTCACTTACGTCATAGATGATTGTTTTTGATCGTTATATATATATATATGAGTATTGATTCTTATCATCAGTTTTTTTTGTATTACATAAATAAATCGGAAAAGTTTTGCTCAACTGTTAGTCTTGATGTTTTAGTCACTTGCTTGACGGAAATGGTACAAAGAATACAATATCAATCATCTATTGACAAAGATAATCGACTCTCATTTTCATTTATTTCTCTTTCTCTTTCACTCATATACAATTGAAAAGGAAGAAATTATGGAACACATGGCTAAGCTCAAGAGAGATAAGCCAATAGTTAGATAGTCTCGATTTTTTTTTTGTAGAATATTAATCATCTACTGTCGCGAATTAAGTCTATGCGTATATATCTAATTTTTTTTTGTTTCAGATGTTGTTATTTATTATTTTATTTATTCTAATAAATCCACTAAAATCTTGTCCATTAACTGATAATTATTTATCACGTTGTCATTGTGGAATATTAACAAATGGTGAATCGTATATAAAATGTGACGAAAAAACTCTGTATGAAATTCCATTATTTAAACGTTCATTTCCATATGATGAACTTATATTAATAAATAATCATATTAAAAATTTAACACGTACATCATTTGATAATATAAAAACAATACGTCGGATTAATTTAGAAAATAATTCAATATCATTTATTGATAATGATTTATTACGTTTATTAGGAAATTATTTAGAAGAATTAATAATAACAGGGGATAATAAAATAAATTCATTAGAATTTTTAACACGTTATCCATTAAAAAATTTACGTATAATTAAATTAAATAAATTTAATTTAAGTGAAATAAATCTTGGAAATATTTTCATTAATATGACTAAACTTGAAATAGTTTCATTACGTTCATGTCAATTAAAAGAAATACCAAATTTATTAAATATTTATCAATTAGATTTAGAAAATAATGAAATATCAAATCGAATTTATTTATCAACATCATATATACATCTTAATTTAGCTAAAAATTTTATTTCATCAATTATTTTACAAAACAATTCACAATTAATATCATTAAATTTAACAAAAAATTATTTAAAAGAATTTTTTATTAATTCACAAACAACTAAAAATTTACAAGATTTAAATTTAAGTTCAAATTATTTAACATCCTTTAATTTTTCATTATTAAATGATAATATAATAAATCTTAATTTAAATTTTAATTATTTATTAACAATAAATTTAAATGAAATACCGAAAAATTTATTAAAATTATCATTAAATAATAATCAAATAAAACAAATTGATATAATAAATACATCATTATCATTATTATATCTTGATTTAAGTTATAATCAAATAAAAATTATTGAAAAAAATATTTTTTTTCAAAAATTAAATTTTTTATATCTTCAAAATAATCCACTTGATTGTAATTGTCATTTAGAATGGTTAAAAAGTTTAATATTATATCAAAATAAACAAATTAATACATCAACATGGACATGTTTTAAAAATAATTCTTATATATCTTTTCTTTCAGCAGATTTTCAATGTTCAATTATAACAAATCCTAAAGTTTATCATTTTAATATTTCATATGTTAAAATTTCATTTCAATATGGTCTTTACATTCAATGGTCTATTATTGATGATGATAATTTACTTGAATATATACAAATAAGTATATCCGAACCATTTTATATTTCACCGAAATTGTTATCAAATCAAACAGAAATTTTTTTAACTAATCATATACAATCAAATAAACAATATCATATATGTCTTATTTTATTATATAAATATACACGTGATAAATATTGTCGAGTATATTCAACTGATAAACTTATTACACTTATGCCAAATGAAATAAAACTTGAAAAAAATAATTTTTATGATATTAATTTATTTATTATGTTAATTGGTTCATGTATTGGTGGTTTAGTAACATTTATATTAATATTAATATGTTTTTATTTATGTATTCATATAAATAAATATAATTTAAAAAAAACGAATGAAAAAAATATTTCATATTATTCAAAAAATTCAAATTTACATTATCCTATATATCATACACATTCAATAACATGTCCATATCATCAGGAAAATATATCAAATTCAACAGATAGTAGTCAAATGGATGGTACACTATCAAGAACAAATTTAAAACATATTTATCAAACAATTGATAATCATGATTATTCGAGTTTAAGACGAGATGATCAATTATTTGAATTATGGAATCAATCATTAAAACAGAAAAGATAGTTTTGTTTTGTTTTTCTTTTTCGTTTCTTTTCTTTTCTTTTTATATATCCGGATGAATAGACTTGATATGTTAATTTATTTGTGTATACTCTTCTTTTTTTTTCTTGTTGTATTGTACAAATAAAATGGAAATTTGTTCTTGTCGTTATTTGATTCTCAAGAGAATAAATGAAAAGAATAGTAGACTAGATCTCTTGAGTATGTATAATGACATTGTCGACGACGATGTTCATTCCTTAGAAACAGAATGTTTACTTGAATATGAAAATGTTAGAAAACGAAACTGAATTTAAATTTTATTAATTAAATAATTATAATAAATCTTTAAATGATGACTTCTATGTTGGAATGTTAAATTTATTTTTTTTCCTATCGCTGTTTTCTTCTCAACAGATGGATAAATGCATTATGAATGACCAATTGATCAAAAGAGTCATTCATTGTTATAAAAAAAAATAGACTTATAATGGTTCGTATATGAAATAAAAGATGCAGGAAATGTTGACAAATTAAGTAGTGTTTTATTAATTCTATAGTCTTTATCAGTACAACGAATATTCTTATGCTTATTCTTAAAGAAGAAATTTATGTTGTATAGAATTTTAACATACCGGATGTCCCGAAAATAACCTATCAAAGAAAAATAATGAAATAATTCTAGTGGTTCATCCAGATTTTCTTTTCCGGAGGGGTGATTTAAAACTCTAGGACGGCGAACATCAATTTTTTTGAGAGCATAAACACATAGTTCATGGAAGAATCGCAAAGTCCGGAAGGACCAACTCGATCTTCGAAGAGGCGGCACCCCTTAGGCCTTCATGCTGAATAAAAGTTCCAAGCTGTTATTCATAATTCATCATATTATTGGTGCACTTGGAATCTAGTACTATTTAACCATATGATTCGAACCAGATAAAAACCGTCGGTTCTTATCAGTATCGCGATATATTGGCAGTAGTACGACAAGAGTACTTCATTTCAAAAGTTGACTTTTTTTCTGCTTCTTCCATCAGTAGTCAATGACAAGAAACGTAAAGATCTGATAGTTTTTGTTTTGATATATCCGAAGATTCTGTGAAGCCTCAACGAAGTCAGATAGACTAGTGAGAACTCAAAAATTGCAAATAAATTATTTACAAAAATTGAGAAAGTTTTTAGAGCATTATAATATAAATAATATTACAGAAGCCTAAAATCTATTGTTGGACTTTGTCAAAAAGTGTGATTTGGTCAAAATATAGTGAACATTTTCTACTTGTTTTTTTTTTGTATATAATTTCTAAGACATCAATTTTACGGAAACAATACATTGGTTTATGAAAAAGAAAGTAAACGAATGACTTGAAAATAATTATAACAAGCGATGAAAAAATTTTAGGAAATGAGTTATGAATATTGTTTTTCAATAAGTGAATATCTGATCGATTGTATAATCTTTTCTTCAGTTTTATTTAAACCAATGAAGTTCAAAATAGTAATGTGTTTTAAAACATCATGCAGAATTCACAATGACCACTGATGTTTTGCATCATGCAGAAGCTATTCTACTAATAAGGAAACATATTTAATTATTAATTGTCGAATGAAGTGATATTTTTCTCATCAATCGAACTCAAGGAGACTAGAAAGATATGTAAAAAAGGATTTGTCCCCATACACCTTATTTGTGGAAGTATAAACATTTTACTAATAAGCAGATCTAATGACTAGTAGAATATTCTGAAAGTTTCAGCCGAAAAGGGTGTTCCTTTGTCGAGATATTGAGTTTTCAACTAAACGATTCTTTTTTGTGACAAATGATCATTTTTTTGGAAATTCAATATCTCAACAAAAGAACATTCTTTTCGATTGATGCTTTCAGGGTATTCTACTAGCCACTCAATCTGTTTACGAGTGAAATTTCAGATTGAAATACTGTTATTTGATTTTTCGGTAAATATCTAAAACTAGATTGAAAATTCAGTAAAACGGTCATAATTTGGCTTCAGAGGCCCATAGGTACAAACTCTTTCAGGAATTTTATTAATCTTACCGAGACCTCTTCTTGAGTCCAATACGAGCTGGAACGGTGGGTATCAGTTTGGTTAATTCTTTCATGGGCTCTACTTCTGATGAAAATATCATTTCGATTGGCAACGAACAGTTACATATCTTCTTTCATAAGAGAAAAGAATTTTATTCTTTAGGCTTGTCTTTTTGAAATGAAATCACACTTCAGTCTATTCGATATTTAATAATTGCTAAACAATTACTTTTAATATTTCTTCTAGAGATTTTTATATTGACTTATTACAAGTCGAAATCTTCATTTTAGTCTTCGCAAAGTAAATAATCGTTTCAAAACGGTTTTTATTATAAAGATACAACTGAATAAAATGTTTTTTTTTCTTTTTAAATCTTATAAATTTTCATCAAAGCATTACCCTTACTTTACTTGTATAATCTATGAGACAAAAAACAAAGATCGTTTTTTTTATTATATTTTACTAATAGCTACGAAAGACTTGTGTATTTTATACAAAAAAATCTTTCTTTTCAGTTTTATAACTCTAAATACCCAAGATAAATATATTTCTTGGTTATATTTAAATTAGTTATGTTTATTTTAATTATTGAAGTTGACCACAATTTGCAATCTTAACTTCTCGTGATACATCACCATTATCTGATCCACTCATTTCAAGATCTTTCAATATATGAAAACCTTGTAACACTTGTCCAAATACAACATGTTTTTTATCTAGATGTGGACATGGAACAAATGTAAGAAAAAATTGACTTCCATTTGTATTGGGACCACTATTTGCCATTGATAAAAGACCAGAACGATCATGTAAATATGGAAAACCTTCATCATCAAATTTTTCCCCATAAATTGAATAACCACCTGTACCATTCGATTTTTCAAAATCACCACCTTGAGCCATAAAACCTGGAATAATTCGATGAAAATATGATAAACGATAACCAAAACCATGTTCATTTAAACATAATGATAGAAAGTTTTGTGCTGTACGTGGTACTACATGGCGAAAAAGTTCCATAACAAGACGACCTCGTGCATCACCATCAATTTCAATATCAAAAAAGGCAACTGGGTTGGAATCATCTCTCATCGCCACTTGAGAACTAGCTTCACTTCTTTTGAATAGAAGAAAAATAAAGATTCTCTTTTTTTTCTTTTATTTCAATCTGAAAATTTTCTTCTTACGTTTGTTTTTCAGGAGCAGCTGACATCATTTGTTGTTGATGATAAACATTACCAGTTGAAGCACCAGTTGATTGTTGTTGATAATCAACACTATGTGTTGTTCCACTTTTTCTATTAATATAAAATAATAATTGAAGAGAAAAAAACAAAATGAAACTTACCGTTCATCATGTACTCTTTCACTATCGCCATGTTTGCTACTTTCGCCATGACTATGTTTTGATGAGCGTTTTTTATGTTTTTTCTTATGCTTTTTTTCTTCAGTTCCATCTGTATTTGATTGTGGAGCATTAGCAGGTGCAGTGAAACTTGCATCATTTGGTACTTCCCCTATAAATCAAAGTAGATTATCATTTCTAGAAAAAAATATCTTCAGGGAGTACCTCCTCCCCCTACAGCATGTCTTCAAGTTTAGTCAGTTTATCGAATATTACAATATTTTTTTGATTGGATAAGATCTAACAAGAGTTATGAGGTTTGCAAAAATTTGCTTATTTGATGTCAGCGGAAAAGTAATCCTTGCCAAGTTTTCTACTCTTACAATGCTTTAGGTGGAAATTTTGTTCATACAAACTTATTCACTAGGCTTGCCTCTATGAGTAAGCATGTACCGAGCTTTTTTTGCGTTATTTTCGAGTATTTTCGTATTAAAGCTTAAGCTGCGAAATAAAAAGCTAAATCGTGTAATCTAACATCAAAAAATAAAGAAAATTTTATTCTATTAGATGAGACATATCTCATCACTGTACAGCAATTCTTTTGGCTTTTGTGAGAACTTTACAAACCGAGCCTGACCGAGTCTAGGCTCGGTGCTGGGCTCGGTCAGGCTCGATCGAGACATTTTTTTGCACTGCAAATAAAAATTAGAATAACTGCAACACAGAACTCTGGAACGTCTCATTTTGTAGAAAAACGTTTTGTCTATCTTTTGATAGGTTCGGTCACAAGATTCAACCTTTCATTTCAGCGCTCCAGGTTGTAATATAAAAGTGTTGAAAAATAACGAAAAAAAGCTCGGTACATGCCTATCTATCAGGTAACAATGTTATCGTTTTAGAAGAATTATCATTTTATTGACGTTGCAGACTCCTCCATGATGTGTCTGACGATGAAATTCAGCACACTATGAAAAAACAGAGGTTTTGTGAATCATTAAATTATACGCTTTAGTGCCATTGGTTTGCAAAGAAACTTTGTATGTACAAGTGCCTACTCATCAGGTATATTATTTCCAAATTAGAAGACAATTAGATGTTGCGTTGCAGAAATATAAAAACCAAGTTAAACGGTGTCGTAGTTTTGATATAAATTAGGGCATTTAAAAATCGTTGAAAATATCTAAATCTTAGAACTAAGTTTTGTCCTTACTGAATTACAACAGATCGTTTTAATTTTTATGTCGTACACAACTGAGATGTCCTACTTATGTGGACTGTTGATAATAAAAGGATTCATTGTAACTTTGTAAGGAAAAAACAAATTTTAACTTCAAAATTTAGATATTTTTTCTTATGTTATACATGCTCTAATTTACAGCGAAATTACGACATTAATTAACTCTTTTTTACATTTCTTCAAAACAACCTCGAATTGTTTTGTAATTTGAAGATATTATCTAGTAGGTTGCCACTTGTACATATAAAGTTTCATTGAAAACTAATGATGCTAAAGCATATATTGTAACGTATTACAAAATCTTAATTTTTTCATGGTACGCTGAACTTCATCTTCAGACACTTCTTGGAGAAATCTGGAATGTCCAAGAAAACGATATTTCTTCTAAAACAAAAAATATGTCATTTCATAGAGGAAAGTCCAGGAAATAAACTTTCCAGAACAAAATTTTCCTAAAAGACATTGTGAGAGTAAGAGGCTTGGTATGGATTATTCTTTTTGCTGACATCAAACAAGCAAATTTTGCAAACCTCATAAATCTCATTAGATCTTATCCAACCAAAAAGACTTTGTAATATTCTACAAAGTGACCAAACTTGAGGACATTTTGTGGATGGGAGGAACATCCCCTTAAATCATCTTGTTTTATACCTGGATTGAAAGATTGTTGAGTCGGTACTGTTCCAGTTGCTACTTGTTGTCCATCGAGATTTTGATAAACATAAGTTGGTTGACCATTTGTTGGTATAGGAACATAATCCGTGATTGGACGAGTATATTTTTTATAATAATCATCAATCATTGAATTATTATATTGACGTACAACAGTAGATCCACGTTGATATGAAACACTAGTATCATCTGGTGCTAGCCATTTCAAATTTCCTTCATCAAGGGTTGGTGGAACATATCCTCCAATATCAACTGGCATGTGTTGTTGTGGTTGTGGAAATTGAAATGTTCCAAAATCAGTATTTTGTCGCTGTTGTTGCGGAAATTGAAATGTTCCAAAATCAGCATTTTGCCGTTGTTGTTGTTGTTGTGAATCTTGACGTGTTTGCGCGGAATTTAAAGAAAGGCCGGCTAAATTTTGTGTTAATACATTTTCATTATATTGTGGTGGAAAATTATAGACGGAATTCGAAAACATAGTTGACCGTTTAAATTTCTACTATGTATAACAATGAATCGTCCTCTTTCGTTATTAAATGATGTTGGAAAAATGGCGAGTAATACACGTTTGGTGAGATGGATAATGATATGGTTCGCTGAACAAGCGAACGCGATAGATAGTAAGTGACTTTTGCCCGTGCTCATCAAAAAAGAAAAAGAAAACGAGAAATTATCAACAGCGGTCGACTGTCATTTCGGATGAGCTATGAGCATCGATCATCTCTTTTGATATACGTATGCATTCTAATGAGAAGCTTGGCCATTTATGTAATCTTATCGTTCGAATGGCTATTTGAGTCCATTCGACATGAAGTAGAAAAAAAAGTGAAAGGCAACATTCTTGCTTGTTATCGTTAATATTTTATATATAATATAATGATTCTGGTTTGAGTGAAATGAATGATCTTTCTAGTTCATTTTGAAGTTATTGAATTTTAGCTTCAAGATTCTTTAAAAGTTGTGCTCAGTAAAGTGTCTTATAGAAGAATATACTTAAAGAACCAAAAAAAAGGAAGTTTATTTTTTTTCGTCTGAAAGCATGGCAGAATACAAAATAAATGGCTTTCTTTCTTTCTTTCTTTCTTTCTTTTTAAATTTGCATTGCTTCAAGCGCGATGCGATTGTCAACAAAAGATGAATGTTATAATGAAGAACATTTTAAAGAAATTTCTAATGCATAACATTGAATGAAAAAGTGGCAGTTTAATATTTGGTATGCTTGCTTTATTTTTTATGTTAATCTATCTAGTAGTAGAACCTAATTTATGTAGTCGACGTCGACCTCGTTCTGCTCGATACTATCAAGTATTTGGTCGAGGACCTGAATATCCATGTTGGATATTTTTTTTACAATTTATTGTCGGTAGTTTGAAATGTATAATTTATTATGGTCTTATTTTTTTACTTATCAAATGGTATTTATGGCCAATAGTAGCACCGAAACTAATGAAATATTCACTAGTTCAAACGACACTTAATCGTTCATCATCTCTTATTGATCGTCTAAAAGCAGATAGAAAACTACCAATCGAATGATTTTTTGTTTATAGTTGTTCGATTACAATAAATTATGCCATGAAATAAAAGACCTGAAATAAATAACAACAGTCAAAATCGATAGCATAATAAGTACGAAAGGATAGTGAAAACAAGGACATTACATCACAAGAATATGAATATCTAATCGATATTGTTTATTACATAATCATGATCTTAGTTTTGCTCAATGTTCTGTATTTTTAATAGCCAAAACTATAATCAATATTCTTCAATATAGAAACAAGGATGAATTTCTATTCTTTTTCTATTAATAGAAAAGTTCAATCCCAAAGATAAGTAGTTAAATAGATCATACTTTATAGATTTCTCAAATTATGAAAATCAATCAAATTCCTTGGTATGATTATTGAAGTACATAAATATTAATAGGATGTTAAAACTATATTGGAAGTTCTTCTATACTATACTATACAAACAAGTATGATTTGATTTGATATAAAAGTTACCAAGAGTCCAATAAGATATTATCACAGACAACAACAAAAAATCATCAACTGCGTTTTACTTCATGTTGATTGTGAAGAGCAGAAAGGCGAAACGATAAACATTATGAACTGAATAATTAGAAGTGTAAGCCAATATGCTTAGCCGTCGCTGATCACTCCGACATTTTTAAGATATATTCGTCGTGATGCCAAAGTCTGACACTTTTGCAACCAACTTCGTTGATCGATGTATTGCCTTACACATCTATGTATAATACTTAGTTGCATCGACGTGCTATAGAAAGGCCGAAAAGAAAAATATTGAAAACTTCAACTAACAAGACATTCTTTATTTTTGGTATGAAAAGTATGCATCTGGCATGTGGGTGGGTGTTGCAATCTTCTCTTCACCAACACTCACATCCGTCCTGGAAACATCACTTTTTTCAATATTTCTCTTGTTTCAACATTTTCTCTTTCGGTCTTTGCACGACCAACCGTCAAATATAAGACAATGCTTGGTTAATGCTAATTGATTTATTTCATTGGTTTGTTTTTTTCTATGAAAACATTTCGAAATCTGAAGTATATTTAACAAGCTTTCCAGAATAATAAGAAGAAGATACAACAATCTATACAGCAGAACTTCATTCTGTTATGATTTGATTTCATAAGGCTCTGTTTCACAATTCATTGTTAGTTTGCACAAATAATAAAAACTTTTTTTTTGAGAATATTTGGCAATTTATTTGAATAGATTCAAAAAAAAAGAAACAAATGTTAACAATATTTTGAAAAAATGTTCGATGAATAATATAAGATAAACATACATGCAGAAAAAAACAACACACATACATTAACAAAAAATGAACGAAGGACTAAGACATAACAAAAAGAAAACACACGTCAATGTAGACAATTTTTCAACAAGGACAAACTAAAAAATTCTTTCTTTTTTTTGTCTTTTTTTTTTATTATTTTATACTTTTTTTATTTTATTTTTTTGTTTTTATATGGCACAGATTTGAAATGCTAATATATAACAACTACAATGTACATTCCTCATTTTTTCTTTGTCGATGTTTAATAGTTAACAAATATTATTTGTGCAGGTCGCCTCGGTGAGCGCCGAACTGTAATAGAGGGCCTCGCCTGCGTTCTTTCGACCGCACACTGTCCAGCGCGCCTTCACTCTGTACAATAATCTCCTAATTCGGAGTGTGTCGCTGCTCACACCTCGCCACCATTATCTCTTCTAGTAAATAATAAGTATGGCTCGTCGCATATTTACGAACACTGTTCGTTTCACTGTTGCGAGTTTCGTCCTGTCCCTCCAACTCATTCCTTCATTTCTTTAACTTTTAGCATTCAACATTTTCATACGTAATTTTAAAGGCATCATATCACCTCGAGGTTCATGTGATTGTGTATGAGTTGTAACTGTATTATGTTGTTCTCCAATACAATTTGATGATTGTTGTAATGGTGGCATTGAAAAAGAATTGTTTGATGATGTAGAAAAATAATTCATTAATGTTTTTAATTGACTTAATGAATTAATATTATCTTGATGATGAAAATTTTCACCTTGTATGTGTTGTTGATTATTACTATGATAATCAATTGTAGCTCGTGGAGGGTTTGATTTACGTAATAAACCATTAATAACTGATTGACAAACAGATTGAAGTGCTGTTTGTTGTTCAACAGGTGATGGTGGAGGTGGTGGTGGTTTATTTAATGAAAGTAATGTCATTGCTGCTTCATCCCATTTTTGTTGTTGTTGATCATCTGGTTGTAATTGATCAAAATTTCTTTTTAATGATGATATTATTGGTTTTGATTCCGTTGGTGAAGCTATTGTTAATAAACGTGATGATGTTACTGTATCTTGTTGTTTTGTTTTAAGAATTTGATTGGCAAGAATTTGTAATAATGATTCATTTGGTGGTGATGGTGATGGTGTTAATGGTGATGGACTTTTATTTGGAACTGTTGTTAATAAATTTCCTGTTTTAACTTCAGTACGACTTAAATCAACTGCACCATTATTATTAGTAGTAGTAGTATTATTATTATTATTTCCAAGTAATTGATTATAAAGCAATGGATATTGTACACGTGTATTTGAAGAATTATCATCAAATGTTGTTGATTCAACTTCTTCATCATCATCATGTGTTTCAGATGATGAATAATTTTTCGGTCTTGTTGATCGTGATGAATGATCATCGTCATCACTTATAAGAGAACGTTGAGTAAGAATTGTTGATGCTGATGTTGCCGGTTTAAGACATATATGACCAAGACGTTGTTCTTCTTCAAATAAACTTTCCATTTCTATTTCTTTCATATTTAAACGTGATAACATTAAATTAAGTTTAGCTTTTAATGCCTCATTTTCATTTGTTAATTCAACAACTTTGGTTTCTATTGAATAACAATAAAAAAAAAAGATAATCTTGAATTTATTTAAAGAAAAATTTTTACCTAAGACAATATCATTGAGACGCCGTTTTTCACGTGAACGTTTAGCAGCTAAATTATTTTTACGTCGTCTTTCCCAATAATGATCATCTTTCATTTCATTTGGAATAAAATCACGACGTTTTCGTGCTGGTATAACATCTTTTCGTAATAATAATTGTGTTAAAAATTCTTTATCAATACATTGTGGTCCAGCTGTTGTAACAACTTTAACAATTTCACGATCACTTGCTGAACTTGTACGGGAATCCGTTGCAGATATTAATGGTACTTGAGAAGGAGGTTCATTTGGCATTGGTATTGTTTTTCTATAAAATAAAAAAAAAACTTATTAAAGTATCAAAACAAAAACAAAAGCAACATACTTTATACGTTTTATTTGTGATTCTAATGTTAAATCAGATGATGATGATGATGATATTTGTTGTTGTGTTAGAGCATAAAGCATATTTAATTGTGATTGTAAATCATTACTAAGTAAATGAGGTGAACGTACAAATGGAGATGTTGATGAACGTAGGAGATCATTCGATTGCATTTTCTATTATTATAATTATAAACTATGTTTCTTCATTGAATATTTAAATAAATAAGATATAAACCTGAATGCTAGTCATCATTATTCTTGTCGAATAATAATAACGATGATATACGTCTGTTCGCGTTGGACTCGGATACGAAACTGACCTTTCTTTCTCTCTATATTTTACTTGTTTAGTTCTCTTTTTCTCTCTTTTTCATTTTATTCTCTCGTTGGCCTAGTTCACGAGTCTTTATTATTTAGGACAAAGAGCAATACAAAGCATCTGTGGACATGTCTGCGGTCATTATAGACTAGGTCAAATCGACCCTTTTTCTTGTTGATCGTTATGCTCCTATTCTCTCTCTTATGAGTATATACATGCACAATACTCTCGTCGGACATTGGCTGTTCTATGCTCATTGACCTTATATTCATGTATATTTGTTCTTTTTCCTATCGTGTTCATGATCGAATGACCACTGAGTGCATGTATAGAGAAAAGAGAATAAAAAGCCATTATCGAACGGATGACCGACAACATGATGTGATGACCTTCTTCTTCTCTATAACTGAGATTAAAAAAAAAAGAGAGAAATGGGTCAACAGGATCAGAAAAAAAAATAATGAGAAAAAAACGATTATTTCAAGTAAAGAATCTTTTCTTAGAAAGTTATTTAAATCTCATCAATCTTATTTGAAAATTTAATGAAAAAAACGAACATTTTATCGGTGCAATTGATTGTTTTCGAGGAACGTTTGATGAGAATTCATGTATACTATAGGTTATGATTTTGTTTGTTCAATTCGTTTTTTTTTCTCGGTTATGACCTTATTATGGACCGTTCATCGTTTACATTGTCTATATCTACATAAGGAGGTCGCACTGACCGACATAATTCTTTTCTCATTACTTGAAAGTACACATATGTGAGTGAGTATGTGTCGGTCACACAATGTGTGAGTTCGATTGACCGATAATAAATGTCAGTCTAGATGGTTTGTCCTTCTGTTTGTTATATGTTGCAAATAGAAACCTAAATGATTATTTAGTAGAATGAATAATAATATGCTTTGTCTTTCTTATTGTATGATCAATTTCATTGAAAATGTATTGTTTAATAATAAAAAGATATGATAAAGAAAAAGCCTAGGAGATGATGAAAGGGTTAGAGGTACTACACGTGCACATTTATTTGCGTATATTCGTCGTCGTCATTTATCACAAGGCATCAAGAAATACGCGACAATAAGAAATAATCATCAGCACTAGAAACTTAGTCATCGGTTATTGCGTACATTTTTTGTCATCTATAACATTGTTGTCAGGTTTTTCTTATATATGTACGAGATGCAGCAATATCGACGCAAAGAAAGCACAAGAGAAGATCAGATGATGTTGCAATCTGTAACAGAAAGGAAATGATTCAGGGTCAAAGGGCAGTACGGATTATTACATATAAATATTGGAAGAGAAAAATTAGATGATGTAAGAAAAAGAAGCTAACATACAACTCGATTCTGAAAAAAAAGAAAAAATGACTGATGATATCAGCGACAATAATAAAGATGAAGATTCACTTTTATTACTTCTTCGAGATGCTATTGTACAACATTTACCATTAAATGATATTAAACTCATTCTCAGGTATTTTAATTTATCTAAAGAAATCATTTCATTATTTTTCTTTTAGTTGTAAATATGTAGATATTAATGGATGTGTTCGTCATGGTCTGAGACCACTACATTATGCTGTATTTGAGAATGATTTAGAATGTGTTCGGCTCTTTGTTGAAGAATATGGTGCAGATGTTAATATATTAGATGAAGCCGGTTACTCACCATTACATCTAGCTGCAAAATATGGTTTTCTTGATATAATGCATATTTTAATTGATCATGGTTCTCTTGTTAATTTTCATATAGCAGTCAATAATAACCAAACTCGTTCATTGGTTACACCTTATTATGATGTTATGACGGAACCATTGAGTCTTTGTTTGGAAAACAATCATCTTGAATGTGCTCGTTTACTTCTTCTTGCTGGTGCTGATGTTAATCAACAGTATTTTCTTGGCTATGAAATAAATTTATTATCTTATGAAAATTATAATTCATTAGAATTAATTCTTAAACATGGTGCTAATGCAAATGCTCTTTCACGTAGTGGTATAACACCATTAATAAAAGCATGTCGTGAAGGAAATTTAGGTGCAGTCACATTATTATGTCGTTATGGAGCTAATGTTAATTATGTCACAAGAAAATTTCGACAAAGAAATGCTCTTGTTACAGCTATTGAATCTAAACGAAGTGACATTGTTGAACAATTATTAGCTCATGGAGGTTTTACCAATAAACATCCAGAGCTTTGTAATTCACCATTGGAATTAGCTATTCGAAAAGATACTATTGAAGTAATTCGAGTTTTAATCGGTATATAAATTAATTCTTTTTTTATTACGATAAGACGTATTATATTTATTTTTAGCCTTTGGTGCTGATACAAATGAAGAAACAAATGAAGATGTTGAATGTATAACGCCATTAATTCTTGCTTGTCAATGTTCATATCTTCGAAATCAATATAATATTGTGAAATGTCTTCTTGAAAATGATGCTAAACCAAACCAATCTGTTGCCAATAATCCACAACATCATCATCAACATACACCTTTTCGAACACCATTAGTTGCTTATATTAAGCATGCTCAGGAACGTCGACTTGACATGCGTATTATCCGTCTACTTATTGGCTACGGTGCTCGAATATCATTTTCACGTGGACGTGGTTTGTACATATATTTATATTTTTCTACTTATTGAAAAGTTATTCTTTTTTTCTTTTAGATAGTGTTCTTCGGTTTTTACGTCGTTTTCAATCAAATCCATATTTAATTGAATTACTTTGTGATGCAGCTTATTGTTTTCATCCAAGTTATATAGCTGAATGTAGAGAACTTGATGAAAAAACAAAAGAAGAAATTTATCGACGTGCAACAACACCACGTACATTGAAAACTATACTACGTAAACAAATTCGGGCATATATATTTGATTCACCAATGAACATACGAATTGATCGAGCAATACAAAAACTGGATTTGCCCGATTTTCTTCGACGTTATTTACTCTTCGAAAACGTTTAATGAACAATGACATTTTTCTTTTCTTTGTACATAGATATGTAACGATGACTAATAAATAAACTATCCGGTGCCAAGCACTATGCAACACTAGCGAATATATCTACGCATAATAATGCCGTAAGAGACTCAAGACTAACGAGGGAGGTTGCTTGAAGTGACAAATTGCTTTTTCATAGAAATATAAAATGAATGTATACAGTTTATTGCTCTGATTCTGCATATCATTGTTTTAGCGACTCGTGGATCTTTCTGGATTCTATATGATTATTACGAACATCTTTCGGATAAGAATGTTTTTCATCAAACTCAATTTCTAATCAATTACCATATGTCACTAGATAAAATATCTATAGGATTACGTTTTCCCAGATACTCTAATCTTAAATTTCAAATGCTAATATGTGTTGTAAAGAGAAAAAAAACAAGACTATATATGTGAAAGTACACGTTTGGCATTAATTTCTTTCACATAATGCATGAATAAAGACGAAATTTATCGTATATTTTTTTAAACATAATCATGCTTAAATTAGTGTTTGCTTTGGAAATTTATCTTTATTATATTAATCTTTAATATTTCCCGAGATTAGCATGTATACTATTGTCATATCTTAATTGATTCAAGCTAATGCTGTCTCTGCCTCGACTATTTTACGTATGTGAATATATACATAACAATTTTCTATTTATTTCAAAGTACTGAAACAAAAACAAAACCGTTTATTCGCTAATTATTTGTCGAAACAATAATCTCCATTCGTACTTTAATTCCATAATACAGAAAAGTTTTGTCACATTCAGGGTATACTTATAGATCACTAAGTACAATCTCATTTACTCTGTTCTATACATATATATTATGTTGTTTTTTGTTCTATTCCTTCGATTGTTATATATCGTGCTAAATATAGTATAACTATGATTAGTTTGTGAATATATGAGAAATAAGCGAAATGTCGCATGAATATTTGCAGTCCATATGAGAATGATTTGTTGCTTTGTAGCTAACTATTTGAATTTCAGTTTGAAGTGACTGTAAAAAAAACAGGATTTTAAGAAAAATATTGTTTTTTTATTTGAAGTAATACAAGGAATTTTCAAGCTTTTCAGTCTTGAAAAAAATACATAACGCTCATGATCAGCTTCTTTTCCATGTTGTTATAATTAATCACTCATCTAACATTAGATATCAAGTCTTGGAAATCAAAACAATACATTAACACAATCATAAGCATAAATAATAACCAAAAAAAAGTATAATTTTTTTTTTAAATAGACAACATAAACTAAAACAGCATAAACCTATTGATCATATAACTCTAACTGTATCATTCTAATCATATAATCACAAAATCATTTAATTAGGATGTAGGTGTTAATTTGGCTTTAGTGTATATTTTGAATTTTTCATTTAGGTATTATTATCAGATTAGTTTCATTATAAAAAAAATCTATCAGTATTTTAGATTGAGACGAAAGGTATTAAAACAACTGCTTTTGAATACATGATACAGTGAGGGCTCAAAAAAGCATGTACATTTTGTTTTTACGCATAAACGAATAATAAGGATACTCTGAAAATTTTCTTTCATATCGCACTTTGTAGAGCTTTTTCACTGATCATTTTGGTAAAAAAATTTTTTGATTTTCATTGAGTAATGACGATGTTATAGTCAAAATACTAAACACTGTAATATAAAGTAGGGAAAAAAGTTTAGCACACTTTTAGTATTTGGCTAATTTTTATGTTATTTCACAACATCTGAAAGATGTTACATATACCATTGGGCGCAAAATTTAATGGGCTACATTTTGGTAACAAGCACTTATACTTATATTGCAGTTAATTAATTAATTAATAATTAATAATCATTAGCAATTAATTAATAAAATTTTGGTTTTTTTAAAATTCCAACTCTTTCATATGAAAGAGCATAAAAA
The DNA here is from genome assembly GCA_905329745.1 of Rotaria sp. Silwood2. NCBI lineage: Eukaryota > Metazoa > Rotifera > Eurotatoria > Philodinida > Philodinidae > Rotaria > Rotaria sp. Silwood2. Next base: position 1,476,145 of record CAJNSZ010000007.1, on the reverse strand, counting down.
ACTGAACAAAACTCTATAATTACTATTTGGAAAGCAACGAATTTAGTATGCGTAAAAAGAAAAATGTACGTGCTTTTTTGAGCCCTCACTGTAATAATTTAAAGATTATATGATTTAAAATTATATAATTATAATTACTTGGTTATTCACGTCGAATATAATGGTCTGTAAACAACATGAAGACAGTGAAAACTGACTAAGATTACGATAAACGATGATCTTGTACAGTAGTTATTTATGTACCATAGGCAACGGTGACTGTTACGACTATCGTTTTGCATCGTTGTTGAACTTTTTTTCCGTCTGTCAATAAATATATTCCTTAATTAAGCGTCATCAAATAGATCAAAACGCATATATTATTACTTCTTTCTGAATTTCAGTACTAAGGAAATTCATTTATTGATCAAAATTACAGTAATTCCTGTTTAAATGTATATGTTTTCGCGAGACTTTGTCCTATCATAATAGGAGTATTTGAACTACTTGGCATTGCTCAGATTTCATAAGGTTTCTTGTTTTTTATAAGATAAATACTGTTATCATATTGAACTATAGTGTAGTCTATCTTGATTTCATCGGCTGTTCCCAAATTAAAACCATTGCCTGTTTCGTTACACAGGATACAACTTGAGTTTCATCTTAATTTTTCACCTTATTTCAAATCATTTATCCAGAGTGAATAAGCAGATTGTAAGAGAAATATACAACTACTTTCAATAAACGATTTAAAATCAAATCAATATATGTCTTATTTATATATCTATTTTAGATTATTGTGATAAGTAATTCAATAAATGTAAATCTTTTTTATTTTAGACTATATTGCTGGCTACTTCTATGTAAGTAAGGCTTTTACTTTCAATCGACGTTTATCTTTTTTTCTTAGATCATTTTATTGATCTAATTCAATGGAGTATCTTTTTATTCATTTTTCTTTCGATTCATGTTTTCTCTTCGTTTTTGTAATTTTTGCATATTAAATAATTGTTTGAGATCGAATAAACCTTAACATCAGGATGACATTAAAAATTCGTAGTGTATTAGTTATGTAAAATACAGATGGACCAAAGCAGTTGAATGTAGTTGTAAGTGTCAGATAATGGCGTATTTCAGACACGAAACGAAAGCGTTTTGGGTGCAGCAAAGCACGTCTCCGCAATCGAATATGACAAATTACGATCTTAAAACTGGTAAAAAACACTCAAAAGTGTGCTTTGTTTTCTACTGTTTATGGCAGACCACTTTATAGCCGTTTCAGGTTATATAATACGCCATTGTCAAAAGTTAATATGATAAACTTGGGTAGCGCTATATAATCAAGATGGTTCTGTTGTCTATTGAGTATGTTTATAGCTATGTTTATGTATTTGTTTTCATTTTCAAGATTTGATATTAGGTGTTAGGTCGGTGATTGATTATAACAACATGAACAACAAGCAAACGACAATCCTTATGCATTTTTTACACACCGGAAAAAGTCAAAAGTTCGTTTTATTACTTAAAATACAAAAATATTTTTCTTGCATACATTTTCTTCAAATATGTGTACTATTGAATAAAATTTCAAGCTAATTTTTTCATAAAAAGTATTCCTATGGATACTTTTTAATGATACATGACAGACTGATTGAAAATTGACTTGACTCTAATGAAAAGGATTCTTGCCAATAGAGAGTTCGCAACAATGACATAAAGTTAGAAAGACCAAAGGATCTCCAGAAATGGTAATACTCAGAATCAACACCATGAACTACATAATCTCACATATGTTTCTACGAAGAAAAGCGATTTCTTATTCAGAAAAGTTTCCTCATAAAAAACTGGCATAAAAATAAAGTCTAATGTTCGAAGAAATCAAGGAATTGATAAATGATATTTTCCTATCAATAATCTCTATTAGCATAATAAATGATGTGAAACATATAAACATTTTCGATCAAGGATTCTTATCCCTCAATTTAGAAACTTTGAAACCATATATTATTGATAAGAAAAAAAATCACGATATTATTGTTTGGAATACATAATATCTTTTTATTGCAGCCTGTTAATGTGCCTAGAAATTTGATAAATATTTGCTGGAAAATTTTAGGGCACTGAATAGCCACACAATTAAAGTATTTCTTTACCTTAACATAAGAAATATTTTCATTAAAAAATTTTATTATAACGAGACCATGCACATTAAAATACATTATACCATTACAGATTCACAGATTTAATCGATTGAGATGTTTAATTTTCGAATTTTGTGAATGATATTAAATAAATATAAGACAAAGCTTTTCCTTGTAAAACAATGCACAATAGCTCTGCACTTTTTATCGATCATTAAGAGTCTCAAGACTAACGAAAAGAAAGCTACTGTTCTCATGACTTTTTTCTCAAAATCTTAAGTAGACTAGGAAATGTTTATTCAGTTTTATATACTGATCTTTCATATAGAGAGTTAAGAATATAGGTTTTAGTACGGAATTAACACTTTAGCCAGTTTTTCTTATAACAATTTCTTTTCTGATGTAACGCCCATTAACGTATCTTATTTTCTATGCTATTTCCACAATGATTGACAATGAAAAATATTTTTTTTTAAATACACACACTAATATTTGTTTTCAATAAATCTACACATATTACAAGAAAAAAAAAAGGATTGTCTACCGTCTAATAAAACAGACAACCACATTCGTTTTGTCGTGTTTCTGTATATGAGATTATTTTTTTTTTTGTTGTCAAGTGATAATGTTTTTTTAAATGAATACTTGTTCTTCATCAGCTGTTTCCATTGGTATTGTGTCTACAACAGTTGTTGTTGTCTGTTGAGTACTACTCTTGTTACGTCGACATAAGTACCACCAAATAGCATATAACGGTATAGGTAATGTTGATATTGTACTCATTGTCCACCCAGCAATACTTACTCTTATTGCTGTTTTTTTATCACCAACTGAAGAAAATTCCCGACTATCAAACTGAATAAATGAACATACATAGAGAATAAAAAGAATTAATGGTGCAACATAACGGCAGGTAATACGCCAATAAATACTTGGTTTATGTCCAGTCATCATTTCAACATTATTACTAAATTGATCAAATCCATATAACCATACTGTCGCTATAAGTTCACATAGAACAACAAACATAATTGATGGTGATGTACCAAAAAAATCCATAAAATTAACAATATGTTTTCCGCCATGTGTTAATGTTGGTATTGATGCTAAAAATGGAATTAATATAACCAATGCACGTGATAAACGAGGACAACGAGCAAATATTGGAAATTCATCAGATATTGCTGTATATACACTTTCGGCACCGGCAAATACACTATCAAGTCCTAATGTAAAAACCATAACAAAGAAAAGAACGGAAAAAATTGGTGCACCACGTATTGATGCTAAAATTTCTGGATAAACAACAAAGACAAGACCTGTATTACTTTGAGTCAATTGTTGTACATCAGTACGTAAACGATGTGATAGATATCCAAGACCAGCAAAAACAACTGTGCCATATAAAAGACTAGTAGCACAATTAACTAAACTAGCAATTAATGCTGTACTAGAAACATTATCATGTGTATCACTAAAACTTGCATAACTAAGTAAAACACCAAAACCAGGTCCTAAACTAAAAAATATTTGTACAGCTGCTGCTTGCCATACAGAATATTCACGTAAACGTTTAAATGATGGTGCAATATAATATTTTAATCCTTCAAATATTCCATCAAGTGTTAATGAACGTAATAATAATATAGCAAGTATAAAATAAGGTGCTAATGCTGTAAACCATATTGCTTTACCAGCTGTTTTAACACCTTTAAATATTGATAAATAAATAAGAAGAAAAACAATCATTGAACATCCAACTAATTCCCATTGTAATGAACCTATATGATTAATATTTGGTGCTAGATAAGATTTAAGTAAACGTCGTTCAAAATATTCATCAGCTGCTGAACATGTTCCATTATGTGATACATTAAGAGTTTGTTTATCATGTAATGAATAACAATGTTCTGTATTCCAACTATTTTTACAATATGCCCATGGTACAATAGTACGAAATGATGCTAAACAATAATGGACGGACCATGCAATTATTGTATTATAATATGATAAAACATAGAAATTAATAATTAACATTGCATAGCCAATACCTTTTAATGGTGGACAAACTTTTTCCCATATTGTTATATAACCGAGACGATGATATTGTCCAATAGCCAATTCCATATACATACCTTTTATTTTTAGAAATTAGAAATTTCCAAAATCTATTAAAAAAATAAACTTACAAGGAAGACCGACAAGAAATAAAAAACTAAAATAAGGAATGAGAAAGGCACCACCTCCATTTCGATAACAAGTTGTTGGAAAACGCCAAACATTGCCTATGAACAAGTAAAAAAATATTAAATTCAAATAATTCATTATAGAAAACCTACCGAGATCAACAACAAAACCAATAATTGATAGTAGATAAACAATACGATTACTCCAATTATCACGATTATCGTTTAAAATTACTTGATTATATTTAGTTTCTGTTGCAACTATTGATGTTGTTGGCGTTGTAACCAGTAAATTTCCTCTTTCAACTTCATCGTGATTGTTAGCGACGACCATTGGTAGATTGATCTGTTCAGTGTCTTTGCTAGACATATATCTATTTATAGAGAATTAAAAAGATTTATGGTTGATTTATCTCGTGATTAAGCTATGAACAGGTACCGGTAGACTTGTCAGTCATCACCAATCTGTCTTCTTTGCTTTCCTATTTCTATTATCTTGACTTATTCGAAACTTCTATTAGACTCAATAGCAGCTCATAAAGAATGTGCAACGAAAAACATTATTAAACGTTAACTATGTCAAATAATGCTATCATCAATGATAGAACCGGTATCGGTCGTCAAACAGTCAGACCGGTTTCATCTCTACTATGATCGATAATGTTTCTATGATAGACGCATATATACATATTTCTCGCTCTTTTCTTTTTTTTTCCATTAAAATGACAAATCTGTCATTTAGGTACGATCTTATCTATAATTTACTTTCATAGAGAAGGATGAAAATGAGACATGTGTTACATTTTAATAAACAGAAAGGCATGCATATCTTTATTTTATCGAAATGTAAATACTGACTCAAACATACGTTATGAGTTCTGTCTAACAAGTTTAAGAAAGAGAATTCGCTAGAAGATCGACGACAATCAACGGAAGTCAGTAGTAGAATAATTTCAAAGCCCATAAAACATTTATTATGAATACCTAAATATTAATCCATTCTGGCTTTTCTATGAAAATGTGTGATGGTCACCACTTTTCAAATTTTTAAACCATAGTCAAAAGCAAATTACTTCTTTCTCGATGCTCATTGTTTTGTAGTTGTCTTTGCGATCATTCGATCGTTCAAGTACAGAACATATTAAACAATAGAGAATGGTTTTCTTTTGTCTTTATAAAACAAGTTTATTCTTTTATGTTTTATATAAGAAAATAATGACAATCGAGAAAAAAACAAATACAATTTCAGACACCAATTTTTTTGTATCATAGACGAAACTCTAGTCAAAGTAAGAGCTTGCAATCTAGATTTGTATATATTGTAGCTCTAATCATGGCATATGTCGTGATATATTTACCCTTGAAACTTTGTACCAAGATTGTATAAAAGTTTTCTGCGCAAAAGATCGAATATGGTATGATTTCGTATCTTATATGTCATCTTTACTGACACGTACGTAGAAGACTTTCGTTAGAAGAATTAACATTTTAGTCAAAACTAACCACTTTTTCAGAACCAGTGCTGAAAAACTCGATCCAATTATATTTGTTTCTAAAACTCGTAAATATTTTTTATGAAAAAATCCACCTGGAATCCTTCTCAGAATTCAGTTGAAAAATGAATTTCATAAAAACTCTGTTTTTACCATTTAATTCTGTGTCATTTTCTCTTCTAATAGCATTTTACAAATTCGAAATCTACTTTCTATTGCTTAAATGACTTTTTGATGAAATTCACTTTACGACTGAACCCTGAGAAGGATCCAGGAGGGTTTTTTCATAATTAAAGCTTACGGAAATCCTTGAAACATACATAAGTCGATCGAATTTTCAACATTAATTTTGAATATATTGTCAGTTTTGATTCAAAAAATAATTCTTCTAACCAAAATATATTAAGTTTTATAAATTTTTCATGGATGAGAATATATCAAAGCATATGTCATAATTAAAGCTACAAAATATAAAAATTTAGATTGCAAATTCTTACTTTGATTAAAGTTTCGTTAATGATAGGAAAAAATAGATGAATAAAATTGTATTCTTTTTTTTCTAGATTGTCATTATCTTCTTCGACAAAAGTATTAGAATAGACTTGTTTTGTAAAGAAAAAAAATTCTCTATTATCTGATATGTTCTGTATTTGAACAGTTAAACGATCAAAGAGACAAGTACAAGACGATGAGAATCGAAAAAAAACCAACTTGTTTTTGACCTTAGTCTGGAAATGTGAAGAATTGTAACCGTTACAAATTTTGATAAAGAAGTTAGAATGGGTTAATACTTGGATTTTCATAATAACTGTTTTTATAGGCGTTCGAATACGATGTTCAAATAATCTGAAAATTATTTCGCTACTGTCATTAGTCAGAGTTCTGGCGGACTCTCTTAACTTTCGAAATAAGAATAAAAAGAAAAACAAAGACGAAGAGCAAAAACGAAAATACAACGAATTGGAAAGATTGACAAAAATGAATTCTTCATTACATTACTATGTTCAATGTATAGACACAAAGATACAGACAAATATGATTTATGATAAATACATGGAAAAATGTTGCTAAACATCTATCAAATCTTTTAGCCATTATGTACTTATAAGAGAAAGAAAATCGTTGAGAAGTATATGTTACTTTGTTGGATTTATATCTTTTTATCAGGGGGATAAGAAGAGAACATATTTATTGTTATGATTATTATCATGTCAGTCAATATTTCAATATTGAATTGTTACTACTATCATCTATTTGAGTACCTCGTTTTCTTTTTAATAATTTGTATAGATATAGGTACAAAATAAATTTTTTCGATTGTATATATAACTACCTGTATATATTTATAATAATTTTCGTTTAGTATAATGAGCGTTAACTATCCTATCATCAAAACGCCAAAGATGAGTGTCATCAAGTTTTTCTTTTTCTCTAAATTGACATGCAAGTATGTGTGTATATCTCAAGTCAAGACGCTCTGTTGTTGATGCTCTTCACTGATCGATCAATTAATTGAATACACACTATCTATACTACTGTCATCACTACAACAGACATATCGCCTACATCTTTTTTTTATTTCAAGCGTGCATAGATGTTCTCAACTCTGATAACTGACAAAAGACAGAAGAAAGAATTATTTGCCTATGACGAGTTGAATAAACAAGACCATCTGCTATCTCTTGAAAACTAGTATATCGACTCAACTGATAAGCCCTATCGAATGCGTATGTCATTCGAATATAGAATATAAAACTTATCCTCTAGTAAAAAAACAAGAGTAACAAAGGAACGTCATCTTTTACTTACATTCATTTTTATTAAATGATCTAAACTTATTTCTTATTGATAATGAATAAATAGCTTAACTTCAGGAATTTCTCTCTTTTCATTGAACAGTAGGATCTTTTTTCTCTGCTTTCTTTTCTCTCTCATTTAACGGAAATGCTTACACATTTATATATATATATATGCCTGCTTAGTATTTATGTATCAAGGTTTGTTTCCGATCTTGAAAAAAAAAGAGAAAAGGTAAGCACAGGATATGAGAGAGTTATTCTTTTTTTTATTTACTTTTTTGTTTTAATGTTATCAAAGGTATGATCGGAAATGGTTAGAATTAACTGATCCATAGACATTCATTTTATATTGAGATCCTATTTAATGCAAGAGACACACACACACCAACACATAGTATATCTTGAAAGTTATTTGATTAACTGCTTGTATCTAATCGAATGAGGCGAAGTTTATTTGAATCACATAAAACTGTTGCAGCCTCATTTTCACCACCACAATAATGACTAGATGAAAAGACTGTTAATAATCGACCATTAAGTTGAACCTTTTTTAAAAATGAATACGATGAATAAAAATAAAAATTTATTTGGAAAACAAAATTTACTTTAAAACCTTGCTGTTGAACTTCATGTGCACGTACAACATAAGATAATGAATTTTGATAAAGAAAATCATTTAAAGCTTTTGATGAAAAGAAAAATCCTGTTCCTCGGCGAACATTTAAAGTAAAGTCATTATTTGTATTATCTAAATCACGCATTTCATTTGATAATGGATCATTCCATAAAAGTTCCCAAGCAAGTGGTGATTCATTTTCTGGATCACGTAATGGACATGGAATTTGTGAAACTAATTTTAAAAAATCACTTTTTATATCTAATGATGGTATACCACCATGAACACATAAAATACGATTATCAACAAGAGCACCTGAGACAAAAAAAAACACTATTAAATTATAGATTAAATGGCTCGTCATCATTTTTCTACCAAGTTTATATTCAATCTTTTTCCCTTGTCGTAAACGCTAATAAGAATTCAAATAGTGGTTTATGTACAGGAATTTTGTTTCCAAGAAGAATTTTTGAAGATGAAAACGATTGATAGGTTTCTGATGATAGGATCACTGAGAAACTGAACCTCAAGTTTTTCATCACATGAACTTCTGTTTGAACTATCCAGACTGATATAGCAAATGATTCTCTTTAAAATGTAACGTCTTCCAACTCTCTACAATGTTTTTTGACTGATACGCTTCAATCTTACGGATAATGCAGCAGTTGTTTTTTTCTACTGACGGATGGTGCGTAAAGATTGAACTTCGAAATGTACTGAGAGAAATATTTACAAAATACTGTGAGGATCATTCTTTAAGCACCAGACATAAAAATCGAACTACTTTTTTGACTACCCGGCCTAACTTAGAATGGCACTATTAAAAATATATTCCTTTTACAAAAAAGATTTCTAAACGATGGAATTCTACCATGACTGCATTCATTTATTAGAATATTGTAAAAAGTTTAATATCATAGTGATCACAAGTTGAATAAGATCAAACCATATTAATACTTAAAAAAAAACAGCACGCGATATGACATGAATCGAATAACTTATTAAACCGAAAAACCAAGATACGTTCGTGGACATTCCAACTTCTTGAAGCCTATCATTTACTAATATAAACTTTCATGAGTAAAGTACTTGCTGATCAATTTTAAAGTGTCAGATCAGTTTCTACTTCATTTACGCTATTAATTTTAGTACATAGTTAACACTGTTCTATCTCAATACAACTCACGTCACTTAATGCAGTTGACAGTGTACTGGGTGTTGTATATCAATAAAATATGTCATTGAACCAAATAAATGCATTGTTTTTATTTATTGGCTACATCAAATTGTCGAAACGTTTGCATAATGAAGATTTCTGATTGATATCAGTTGCGAGATACGAGAAGCTACCGGAACTTATTTTTTCGGGACTTATTGGGATTTTTTATAAATCCGAGATATTTCTTTCCTGTATCTTCTATTGTGTTACAATGATGTTTTTATATAGGATATATTCCGATGAATTCCAATATAAATAAATTTTTGGTGGGATTACTTTTTTTCTGGCGGATTTATTCCAAAAGCATTATTTTATTGTAAAGTTCGTGATAAAAACTTCATTAAATTAAATAATTTCTCGCCGGATGATTTTTGTACTACTGGATCTATTGAAGATATATACATGTCTACAGCAGCGTTCTATGGTATTTAACTCCAAATATGAATTGATCCCCTAACAGATCGATTCTTTCTCCAGCGGATATCTTCTTTATACAGTTGGATTGATTGATCACGCTAATCATCGTTCTAAAACTTTCACTATTAGCTAACGACAGCGAATGACCAATGCTTAGAGCGATGGCTTCCACATTTATACATCTAAAGTTCGAATCCTTGTTCAGTCACTCTTTTTTTTGTTGCTTAGCACTTATGATTAATATGTCATAAAATGACCCATACTACAGTACCAATNCTTCATGTGCATGTTATCCATCTTCAAAGAATCACAGTGAGTGATTTTGTTATTGCCCGTCATATTTGCAGTTTGTGGCGGTCAATCAATACTAATTTGATAGCCTGTGTTGAGTACGGTTGATGCTAAAAAATTCATGTTGATTTTGCATATAACAATGAAGATCAATCTGCTGCACCACCTTGTTATTACGTATATGGGATTTGTGATAGAACAACATATCATTACCTTTGTATTCAAGTTAACATTTTAACTTCAACTCTTATATATAGTTATGTTCAGAATTTAATTCTCTATCGAATGCTATATAACTTGACTTTCAAATAGCGAATAGACTATCACTTTTAATCTACCACTCACCAACCACACAAATCATATATGGACCATAACTAATTGAATATTGAAGTATAAGAAAATTTTGACACAGAAAGCTGAAATTTGCAGAAACCACTCATAATTACAGGCTCTACAAATGCTGAAAATTTCATGTCAAACGATCATTTTTTTCCTTGTTAAATAAGACTAATCTGATAATAGTCCACGGCTAATTGATTTAAAAAAAAGTTGATGTCTGTATATCGGCCGTTTCGAGTTGGAATAAAATTCCAAATATAGGGTTTGATAGAGCAGAGTCTGCTCTACAGAACTTACTAAGTCATCAAACCATGGAATCCGTCTTAAGAAACTTCCAAGGGACTAAGTTTGTAGTGCTGCTGTTGCTAGTATGGCCCAGAAAACTTTTTACTAGGTCAATGAAAATTAAAAGGCGATATATGCGCGGATGCGCCGGGTCATGGGGAACAATAATATATAATTGGAATCAATTTTGGTCCATACAATAGTAAAAAAGTGAAGACCACGAAGTTTAGTAAATTTTCATTTTTCATCAATTATGTCAATTTCCAGCTAAACTTGTATACCTTATATCTCCCTACAGGAACGGTTTTGTAAGCTGGAATTTTTACCAGAGATACAACTCATCGAACTCTACAAGATAGAATATGTTTCGGTCGATTTAAAGAACTCATGTGTTTTCGTGGTAGAAACTCCATGGAATAGGCCAACAAATAAAACTAACTGTTATTTATACTGTCAATACAGAAAAATAAAAAATTGAAATTAGTATTTCTTTATTATCATTTTAGAGAAACAAGACAGAAAACTAATTGTTTCTATATCATCAATATAGAAAAAATCTATAAAAGTCTGATTTTCTGTATTATGAATATAGAAAATAAAAATCATAAACCAAACTATTATCTACCTTACCAATATAGAAAAATAAGAATTAAAACTAACTGTTATTTGTATTATAAATATAGAAAAGAAGAATTAAAAAATAAGATTCTCTATATTATTAATATAGAAAAATGAGAAGTAGAAATAGGATTCTTTATACTACCAAAATAGAAAAGTAAAAAATAAGAATTTGAATTTCTATACTACCAGCATAGAAAAAGGAAAAATAATGAGTAGGATTTTATATAATATCAAATATAGAAAAATAAAGTAAAAAGTAAGATTTATTATATTATCACTATCGAAAAATAAAAAACGAAAATTAGGATTCTCTATATCATCAAATATAGAACGATTAAAACTAAATTACCCTTTTTCTTTGGTGTCAATTTAGAAAAATCAGAAATGAAAATACGTTTTCTATATTATTAATACAGGAAAATAAGAAATGAAAGTTACGATTTTCAGTATAATCACTAGAGAAAAATACGAAAACAAATTAAGCACATAGATTAATGCTGTTTTTAACTACTATTCTTCATAGTAAAACTAATTGAATCAACAATTCTCGAATAAGTTAAAGAACAGGAGAGACCATACACCATCAGATAAGAACAGACAGAATCTGCATTATGTGCTGTTATGTTTCTTTTCACATGAATTTTAAATCATCTGAGAAGATCTCACAAGAAACATTCAGCGTGTACTTCTACATTTCTTAATCTTTAAATCTTGTAAGATTGTTGCTCACATCTTATGATAAGAATTTGAGAAAATCTTCAAAAAAGAAGAACACATGAAATTATATGATCTTCTGACAAGATCATAGAAAAAATCTTATAAGGGTAAGATATTATCAGATCTTGCATGATCTGATGTCAGGTTTTTCGACCTGGGTGCGGTTGCGTCTAAACAAAGATTGAGTAGTACATCGTACATTTTTTAGAAACTATTAACATATTTAAATTAGTTGAAAATATTCCACTTGACTGAGAAGTTTTAATAGAGAAATAGAGTCCGAAATCTGTCCTAGTGATCTAAATAATACTCAAAGCGAAATAAATCCCAGGATTTATTTAAAAACACCAATGCATTCCATCACTGAAATAAATATCTGGGTTCATTTCACAACTACAAGAAATCTCAATAGAGAAATAAATCCCAAGTTTTTTTTCAATGATCCGAATAAGTCCCGAGAATGAAATAAATCTCGGAATTTATTAAAAAGTTCCAATAAATCCCAAAAAAAATAAGTCCTGGTAGCTGCTGCGAGATACAAAACTCTCGTAAGAAATTTTGACAAACACGCAGAGTAAAATCTATTACTTTTTGAGTTTGATTTTGATTGAAATCGAACTTTTCTGCGTTAAAGACAGGTTTCAATTGATTTCTTTGTAAATCGATTAAGATAGAGTAAAATCAAATAAAATCTAACTTCTAATTTGAAAAATCAGACTTTTATCGTATTGAACTAGTATCGTTTTTATCATTTTTGTGCTTTTCATAAGATCGATGTATCTCGGCTGGAAAAAGCCTCATAGTTGAAAGACATGATATTTTGTAGAGAATTGTTTGATTTATCAGTCTGAATGATCCGGACAGAATTCTGTGAGATGAAAAACGTCGATTTCGATTTCTCCGAGACACTCTTCTTGGAAAAAGATTCATCATTTTCATCGTCGAAAATGCTTGTTGGAAACAAATTTATCTAGACAATTCATTATTTAGATTCATATTACCACTGTATATATAAAACAAAAAAAGCGATTCATTTACATATAGGCATGGCATCAAAGCATCGATTAATTTCTTCCCAAACTTGTTCACCAAGATCTATACCAAATTTTCGACGACATTCACCATGGAATTGAAACATATCTTGAACATTACGTAATTCATGATTACCACGTAAAAGATAAACCTAAAACAAAAGTTTCGTTGTATATATATTCAATAATAAAATATTATTACTAACTTTATGTGGACATAGAACTTTCTGAGCAAAAAGATAAGCAACAACTTCAATACCTTCTTGTCCTCGATCAACATAATCACCTAAGATATTAAAAATAATAGATATCTCTATTAAAAAAAGTCAATTATGGAATTCACCTAAGAAAAGTAGAGATGCTGGTGTGAGCACTGGTCCAAGTCGCCAAAATGTTTTTTCAAAACAAAGTAAATCACGAAAATTTCCATGTAAATCACCCACTACAAAAAAAAGGAAGAAATCATATTAATTTTTTTATGTCAATTGAAAATTTTAATTTTTTGTTCTTCTTTTCTTTACGAATATAACAAGCCGATGAAAGACGTAATAATCGATCTTCTTTTATAAAAATTGAGTAAACCTGTTTGCATAAAACTAATAAACAACGAGCCATTCCTGCCATATCAACTTTTCCCCATGAAAAAGGATCTTTCAATGCAGGTCCACCTAGAAACAAAAAACCCTATTGTATTAAATACATCATGTTCAAAAAGTTCGAACGAAAAGAAAATGTAAATAGCACTTCAGCAATTCTCAAGAAATTTAAACATTCTTTTGACCATTTGATCACACATTCATTTAAGTTTTATTCAATATATTTCAGATAAAATGTCTGCATCTAAAGAGTCCGAGTTAAAATAGTTTTATTGATGGTCAAATTTGAAAAATCCAGCATCGTAAAATGGTAACTACAAATTGAATTTGAAAAAAGCACGCTAACTCAACATTGCATTAGAAAAAAGTTCCAGGCAAGGTTATGAAATTATTATATAAGCGGCGGATCTACTAGACTTCGGTAGGCTCAAGTCTACCCTAGTTTGAGTAGATAAGAGCTTAAATAGACTCTATTTAATATAACAATTTTTTATTATTGTTCAATTTTCATTTTTTTCTGAGAAATGATGCGTTTTTACAAGGTCAGTGCACATATTATCTACTGCCAACTCATGTCCAATAAGCATAGACGATGGAACCACAATATTTGAGTAGTCTAAAGCCTACCCTAGATTTACACTTCGTAGGCTAGGATAGATCCAAACACTTTCTCCTCCCATTAGATTAATCGATTTGAGCAACACATCACATTTTTTTGTATAAACGTCGATATTGTTCGCTGGCTACCTCCAGTGGCTAATAATAACATCTTCTTAATCAAACAGACTTAGAAGACGTTTTTGAGGAAACATTGGACAATACATTGACAATAACTTGAAGTGGAGATCCTTCATTACAAGTTAACACGAACTTTACGAAAAATCGAAGTTATATTAACTAAAATTTGCCAATATTTTTCTCGGCTACGGCTGCTAAGATTGCATACCAATTAAACATTTTGAAGAGTGAAGAATTTTACAATGCAACACCTGTTTTCTATGAAACATTCCACTTTGCGATTAAACATTTTGCAGCAAAGTAGATCAGACTATCTTCTTTCAAAGGTCGCATTTCGATGAATACAACCATTCTCACGGTTCTTCAAACGCTCGTTTTTTAGGCAAATTGCGTTAAAACACTTCAAGATTAAAAAAATACTTTCTGCCTAGTTTTCATCCCTCTCGTCCTGTTCTAAACTCTTTGCACCGTCTCTGAACACAGATATTCTATCTGAAAACCAATGAATATGTGGTCAATTTGTAAAAAGAATATTTTAATTTCTTTCGAATTGTAGAGAAGATATTCACGTTTTTTCTTTTGTTCAGGCTGTTGGAACATTCTGTAGAATAACCTTCTTTAGCTCCACGTTCAAAATAACGTAATCCATGAAGCATTTCATTTGCATGAGTACGTTGATTAAAACAATTTTGACTATTTATCCGATCAAATTTTCCATTATCATCATCAAAAAACAAAGCTGTACTACCACTAATAGCTCCTGCTACGTCCAAATCATATAATGATGTTATATTAACAACAACACCAGTCTTTTTTACCTAACATTTTTTATTAATGAAAAATAGACATTTGTTGTGTTTTTTTTTTGTTTAATAATGAACAAACTTTAATAATATGCGTGGCAATTTCATATGGATGAGATTCATCAATGGACATATTTGATATTTGTTGTTGTGTACTTGATCGTCGTGTCATTGTTTTTGTACTTAACGTTCGATATGACGTTATTATATTTGAAGTTGAAGGTGGTATTATTAATGTACTAGGTGTTAATGATGATGATGACCGTTGAAAAAACTCATTTATAGGCATATTTAATCGAAATAAAACCGATGTACCACGAAATCGAAGTTGACCAACACCTGATAAAAAATCCATTAAACTTAATGTTTGATCCGATGATCGTAATCCAAATGAACGAAACATTTGTAAAGCTTCATCATTTAATGCATCACTGGATAAATTTTCACCTTTATTTTTATGGATATCTTTAATCATTAATTTAAACTCTTCAAATGTCATACGTTGATTATTATTTATATTATAATAGCGAAATATATAACGACAGCGTTGTTCAGCTGGTACACCACCATGTT
The DNA here is from genome assembly GCA_905329745.1 of Rotaria sp. Silwood2. Taxonomy (NCBI): domain Eukaryota; kingdom Metazoa; phylum Rotifera; class Eurotatoria; order Philodinida; family Philodinidae; genus Rotaria; species Rotaria sp. Silwood2. The sequence continues at coordinate 1,460,301 of CAJNSZ010000007.1, read as the reverse complement.
GTGTATTTGGATCAAGTGCAGCTAATCCAAGTAAATAATCAAGATATGTCAAATAATTTCGTTGTGTTGAATCAAATGCACGAAAATAATCGGTAATATGTTGAGAATCCAAACCTTTACATAAAATTAATTGTTTGAATGTTTCTATGTTAAGATAATCAGATGGTAATACAGCATTATGATATTCTTCATAAAGTTTTTCTTGAATAGTTGATGTAAATTTAGCTGATATAAGTAATGTTTCAGCAGCATTATTATGTGAAATTTTTGATATTGTTTCAATTTGTGGAATTTTAACTTCTTCAAATATAACAGTATTATTTATATTGTTTGATTTTATTGTTGAATGAAATATATCTTTAAATTGTTTATTTAATGATAATGGTTCTATGCCTAATAATCGTGATAATTTACTTATATGTTTTAATTGAATTGTTGTTAACCAAACAATAACATTAGCTTGTAAAGTGTTTATTTGTCGTTCAAAATCAATTCCATCAATTTTTCCATTTAACCATATATTAATTACAGTAGTTGATTTAGGTACAATAGCATAAAAAAGAACATCATGACCTTTGAACGGAAGTGTTTTGGTTGAACAAACTTTAACAAGTTGTATTTGTTCAGAATCATGAATAATAATTGGATCAATTAGACGCTTAATTGTTTGAAATGATGTTTCATTATTACGACGTTCACTAAATGGAAACCATAGACCACCGCGTTGTCGATAATTGATCATTAAATATACATCTTTTACTTTATCATAAATTACACCAACAATATAATCCTGTGTTAAAAGTCCATCAATAGTATTACTATTTGATGACAATAAAGTTGTTTGCTCCATAAAAAAGATAAAATAAAGAAACAACAAAAACAACAACAAAAAACACAAAATCTAGGTGATAGAAAGCGCTTGTTTTATTTCTTTCAATAGATGCAAAATAATATTTATAATATAAAAAATTTATAATTTGATATAATTATTTTCAATAGATAATCTTCGATTAATGAAATATCCCATGTCACACGATTATTTTCATTACCGCCCATATTCCGCAGTACTCATAAGAACAGATGGTAGTACTTACAACTTTCAGTTTCAGCTATAAACAATTGAAGAGTGTGTTTTCTATCTAAATTCGAATTATTTAGTTGAAAGAATTCAAATCAACCGAGAAGAAAACAGTTTAAGAATGTATTTTGCTAGTAAAAAATTTTTTAGTGCTATCTATACTAAAAATTTATCTCATAATTGGAGCCGATTTGGGCTCTATGGATAATACAGGTGGCTCATATGTATCAACTTGATCGAAATCGACTCAATTCGGTCAGCTTTAACATACTTCAAAAATGTTCCCCCGTTTTGATACAACACGTTTAAAAAAAACAACGGTATAGCGCACATTATTCCGATGCTGAACTAGATTGACATTTACTCAAGGAGAAACAAACTGATTTCTATGCGAGATATCATTAGAAATCAATGAAAAATCACTCTAAATTATAGAAAATTCTCCTGTAATAAGATTAAAAGTAAAGGTTTGATTTCTAGTGATTTTTATTGATTTTCTAGTTTGCCAATAGTTGCCAGTTTCCTAGTAGTTGCTCTTGATTTCTAATAATCTCTCGTAATTTTCATTAATTTCTAAGCATTCCTAATGATTTCTATTGATTCACAGCGAACAGATAAAAACCGATTTTCAGTGATAGAAATTACCAGAAATCAAAGAAATCAGTTTGTTCCTCCCTTGTATTTACTTAGATACGAACATATTTAGCATCAAGTCAAATTGACAACATTATTAATTCGTTCTTATGAGCAATTCAAGACAAAATAATAAACAGAAAACCTCTCCTTGATCGTGGTCCTTCTGTTTATGTTAGTTACATTTTGCATCCTATATCTTTATGTTTATTTAATTATTCTTTTGCTCACTTTGTGTACGTCAAGTATCTTTTTTATTTTTCATTTCCCTTGAAAAACATATACTAAGATTTGTTGAAATGATGATTGTAAATGATTTTTGTATCAATAGAGCATCTATGATAGTTGACATCGTACTTCATATACAGATGAATATAATATTATTGTCAAAAAAAGCAATGAAAAGATCATCCTGCAGGCTGGATACAAAAAAATCCTTTGCTCTACAATATGTGTCCTGCAAAACACGATGACTGAGTGAAAATATCTCGTAGAATATAGGGCAGGACAAAGAAAACCGTCCTATAGTGTTCTTTTATATCAATCAGTATACCGGCGGTAGTTTTTCAGTTCTTATCACATGTAATATTTAGGGTTGATCACAAGTTTTGATAATACTAAAAAAAAGCATAAAAATAGACAGACATTTTTGATTTTATTTTATTAAATATTCAAAATAGTCGTCATAATTATTAATATGAAGTTTCGTCCTTTCTAACAATTTGTCAAACGGTTTGTTAAACTCTTCTTTTGGAATATTTGAAACTATCTTTGGGACCGTACGAGTCAATAATTTTGCATTAGTTTGATTAGTTAAACAAATTGCTTGATATAATCATTTAGTCAAAAATAATATGGCTCAACATCTAGTAAAAACAATGGATGTGACATAATATTAATATATTGTTGTGTCAAATAATTAATAACACGTGAATAAGTATTAGGTCCAGCATTGCCATGAAGGAATTTTATACATTTTGCGTTTGATAATTTTCTTTGTTTCCATATTTCATTGACAATAGGCTTGAGACAGTGTCCTATATAATAGTTGTAATTTATAGTCTTGTCTTTATCTAGTCTATTTAATAAGAACATGATTATTTGATTTAAAGAGTATAGAAAACAAAATTTTTGATTCAAATCTACTTCGATGAACAATAATCATTGGTGATTCACCTTCACTAACTGAGGTTGCGTTAGTTAAACTGCGTCCAATCTATCTATGGTAAATCTATGTCTCATCATCTGTAATAAAAATACATAATGACCATGCTTTATCATGAAATCTCGGCAAACTTTCATGAAAAATTCTAAATCGTTCTTGCTTTTTTTCATCATTGAGTTGATTAGACATTAGACGTTATGTAATTTGACTTATCGTTAGACAATCGTGAATAATTCGTTCTATTAAACCATGCGAGAGAGAGAGAGAGAGAGAGAGAAGTTTCAGCTGTAATATCATCATAAGTTAAATGTAAATCATTGCTGATAATCTTTCGTATTAATTCAAGATTTATATCTGTCAACTCGAAAATCAGACTATCAAATTAAAGGTCATCATTGACATCGTCTCTTCTTTCATGAAATGTTTGACCCATCGTGTCATTGTTGAATATGATGAGATGTTAGACACTAATGCTATTGCCAGTTCTTCGTGAATTATCGTTGCATCTATTCCTAAAATAATTCGCATTTGAATATAGTATCAGTTAAATTCATTATATATTTTTCAATTTTTTAAAATAAAAATCGGATTATATCTAAAAGAATATCAGAAAAAAGATCTATTATACGTTTATATTATTATAGGCAATACATTCTACTATTTATTCTTAACTCTTTAATGTTAGCTGGTTTATAAAGTTGTTGGCAATATAATGAAAAACTTTGACCAAATCTAAGCACTTTCGATTACTCTATTAAACAAAAGCTCTGTCAAATTTGACTTTTTAATTTTTTTTTAATTTCGAAATAGAAGAAAAGGAAAAAAAAAGAAATAGCAGGAATGGAAGTACTCTAGGAAAAAAAGGAGAATATTTTAAGACGAAGAATAAACAAGACAATAAAGGTATTTGAAACTATGACAAAGAAGAAAATCGATTCTTCTAGCCTAAAAGCTATAAATGTAAAGCAAGAACGACAATTAAAAGGATAAGCAATGGTTGAATATTGTCGCATGGAGGTTATGTCCATGGAAAAAACACAGCATTGACAATAAACGTGCAAAATGATAAACAAGAAAAAAAGGATAGAGTAACTTTTAATAATTGATGCATGGATCTATTGGTGCTGTATATTCTTGAACAACACCTCCGAAATTGTTTATATTACCAACTGGAAGTGACGCATATGAAGCAGCGTTTGTCAGATATTCACCACCAGTATTGATTGCTACACCGGCACCTGTTCCATAGCTACCTATTGATTGAGATCTTTGAACACCCAAATTTATATTTCGGTGACGAAGTTGCTGCAGCATTTGTTGTTCAACTTGATCAGTTCTTTGAACAATATCATAGGCTGGACGTCCAAAACGTTGTAATAATGCTGTTTTATCTGTCCTTTGCCAACTAGGATTAACAGTTGTATCGAGTACTTCAATTGGACCTGTACAATTAATTAGTCCATCGTTGAATACTGATGAACTATTTGCTCCAACTACATTAGTATAAGTTTCATATACTCCACCACCTTGGTTTAAATTGTATGGAGCAGCCTGTTGAGTATATCCATATATGTTTGGAACAGTTACATCGTATACTGGTTCTGGTACTGGATAGCTATTTAATATTTCTTGAGCTGAGCTAGTAACATATTGATGCTCTTGTTGCGTTGGCATATAGCCATAATTAATACCACCAGCATGTCCAGAAACACGACCACCGTAAGCGACAGGTAAGTTGTCTCGATAGACATATTCTTCTCTAATCGTTCTAGCACCACCCACATTTCCTACTCCCACACCAACAGTACGTATTGGTACTGGAACAGGTCGTTCACGATCGATGATGATTGGTCGTTGTGTTACAGGCACTGGTCTATCAACAAGTACAGGTCGAGCAACATGTATGACTTGAGGACGTACAATAACACCTATTAACGAAAAATTAATTGAAAGTTTTATTTACGTATCATAATAATTGAGAACTTACGTTCTCGTGGAACGAAAACAGGTTTAATGACAGGCACGTAGACATTACGTGGAACATAGATAACTTGTGGTGCAGGTGCAGGTGCAGGTGCAGGTGCAGGTTGCGGAATATAAGGAGTTGGAAGAACTTGTGGTATTATTTGTGTATGCGTCACGGAATCGGCTGTTATAGGAAGAGAAAAAAAATTATGAAATATAATTTAATATGTTATTTTACTTTGTCGTGGCATATAGAAGACCGGTTGAATAGGTTGTACAATAACTCGAACTTCACCAGATCCTCGTTCCCTTTCAATGATTTCACGAGTATGTTGTGTTTGAGTACCACCGTCTTGTCCAAACAATTGTATTTTGGTACTTAGACCTTGTGTTATACGTCTACATATTTTTTAATAAGTAGAGAAAAAAAAACAAAGTAATAAAAAATAACAACGCAAAACATGTAAACACTTTACTCGATAGCTAGCAGAACGTCGCTACGAAATCGTTCAAGATCAAGTGCTGTAGCATGTTGTGGGCTCCGTGTACGTGAACGTGAACGTGAATGAGAATGAGAACAACTACGTGATTTTACAGGTGTTCGAGACTTTTAAAAGAAGATTTCATTCTATCTATGTTCTACTTTTAATAATAAATTCTTACTCTGGGTCGTCTTTGCCAAACTTCGATAACTGTTGGTCGACTTGTGACACGTTCTTCTGAGTAATCGCTATGATTAAAAGCAGAATACGGAGCATAGTGTTATTTGACAGAAAAACATTTGATGACTTACTCGCCTCCTCCATAGATATAACCGCCACCGCCACCACTACCATAACCACCACCACTAACATAACCGCCACCACTACCATAACCACCACCACTACCATAACCACCACCACTACCATAACCACCACCACTAATATAACCACCAGAGCTCGGTTCAACAATATAATCAGCTATAATTTGACCACCCGATGCAAAACCATAACTTGATCCTATACCGGAAAATCCACCCGCACCATACGACCCAACTAATGAAAAAATATTAGGATGTATGAACAAAATGCAAGATATAGATGTAAAACAAAATACTCACGGGTACCATAACCTGCATCTACTTGTCCATTGTATGCAATAGTACCAGGTGGACATGGACCACAATTGCCAACTGGCAAACTCACTGGTCTCCATCCAGGTGGACAAGGACCTAGTACTGGTGCTGGTGCTGGCAATGCTGGAAGAGGATAAGGTCGGCCACGAGAGCGTGAACGATATACTTTCTCATGGCCTTGAACTTCTATTCTGCCCCTGAATTCGAAACCAGATGGTGGTCCTTGAGGATAGCGGTTGTTAGGACCATGTTCAATAAAGATTATATCATCGTTTCCATGACCACCACCAGAAATGGTTGTATGACCTTGAATATAACACGATTGATTTTTTTAACCGTTGCTAAAAAACTCACCACCATGATGATGATGATGATGATGATGATGACCACTATGGTGATGTCGATGATGAGATCCGTGGCTGACTCTAGCTTCAGCTCCAACTGGTGATATTGATGGGCGTACATGCGATACTTCATTATTTAATGCACTCGAAGAACGCTGACCAACTAGTTGCCTTGCAAAAAAGAAAAATTATACATTCGATAAGAAAAAAAAGAGCTATTATATTTATAAATTAAATTAGAATTAAACTTACTCAGGTATTCTGTTAGTTTCATCACTAGCACCCGTGTATTGTTGTTGTTGTTGATAAAAACCTCCTACACCGGCGGCACCAAATGGTACACCAAACCCAGTACCTACTGATGCACCTTCAGCTATAATCAAAGAATTTTTAAAAGCTTTTCTTAATTTTTATTTCAAATCAAGATCACACTATGAAACTAATACTGACTATGATCTACTTTATGTATTGATTCATCACGGCTTAATGGTGATATACCAACAATACCATGTTTGTTCTTACGATGACGATGGTGGCGACGACGATGACGACGAGTGGGCAATTGCTGTTCTTCATATCCAGCTCCAAGAGGAACGGCGCCAGCATTGGCAAAGCGCGGATCAATCATCATGAATCAGCAATAATAAAGTTAAGCAAATGGCAAGACCAGCCCAGTAATTAATCTACAAAAAAAAATGAAACAATAATATTCATAAAGTATTCATGTTTCTTTATATTTATCTTATGCTGAGTATTTTTCATTACTCGATCATTGCATTTTCAAGGACAGTGCTCAAATTCATAATTTTGTAGTGTTTCACTACGTCCAATATCAATCTATATATATATATGTCGAGAACATCGGTACATATTTACTTTTATCTCATGATACGCTCATTATTATATGAATAATTACCGAAAAACAATAGAAAAAAAATCTATTGGCATTCATGTATAACTATTAACTCACCTTCATGCAATTCGGTCAACCGCACATACACATAAACATAAATATGTACGTGGCCTGATTATGACAGATAAAATATAGCCTTTCTCCAATCATTACTAACAAACAATGGTGACAATCATAGTTCTCAATAATATCAAATGGATACCTGTTTAAAGGTATGCATATTCGGTGTAGAACGAAGAAGAAATAGGTAAATCAAACGCTATGGGGCCGCAACTACTACCTATCCTTTGCATTTTATCTGAAGCGTATCGATTTGGATGCAACGACTATAGAAGGAATAGAGAGACGAAGAAAAAAAAGACAGAAGGGAAGAGACCAAAAAAAACATTTAATATGAAACGAATAAATTTGTGATACCATCACGAAGATATATCTGACACACAACAAAATAGATATATATATATGTATATAGTTGAAAAATGCTTGAATTTTTTACTAATACTGTATCATCACAATCATAATAGGAAAAATATATCTCACACTCATTATAACTAATAATACTTCGTACAATAACAAAATGAAAAACACAAAAAAAAGTATGATTATTTTCAATGTCGTTGTTATTCCCGATGCTCGTTTCTCATATTAAACTGTATCGTTATTATTATATAAGAATAACAAAAAATAAAAAAACACAATTTAAAAATATCTATCAGTTTCTGACAAGGCCTTTGAAAAAAGACTCATTAATATATCGTCAAAAATAACACGAGATAGACGTACTCGATTGGATAACACACTGATGAGGACTGTGTATATCCCGATGTATAATTTCAGGATATCTTATAAAAAATACCGGTAATATGTTTTATTACCATCATTAAAAACAGTTGAAGATGTTTCACAAACACTAATCTATATGTCGGATATAGCAATGATATAGGTTACTCATAGTTAATTATAAAGAAAAACAGCAGTTAATATCATGATAATTTTCCTATCTCTCGATGTAATATAAAAGATAAACCTCTGGTTGCACAGGATACTATCAATCTTGAATGCTTTCCATGTAAGTCTCATTTCTGCTAGTAAACCAGTAAGTTTCTAATAGAGACAAATGAGTAATGGTGGCTACCTAACAATCAACAATCCTTTATTGTAATGAATCTGTGTATATTTACCTATTTATGAGTGCAATAATGAGTAGTATAGCATATTATTATGATATATTATATATGGCTCATCTTTTTCTTTAAGATGGGGTGGCTAAATAACTAGAATAACTTTTTTCTCTTTCTTTTTTTGTATTTCTATATAAGTAATACGCAATGAAGCATGACCAACCCTAGCCTTGTATATACCTTTCTTTTCTTTTTGTGGATTTTTCAACGAACACCAACGCAAAGGTAGGGCTAAAATAAAAAGAAACATGCAATAAAGCCAATATTTTTTTGTGGTCATGTGGTAAAGCTGAAATCAACAATAAATACTCACCTAAAGTATTAAATAACGTACTTATTTGAGATACAAGTAATGTAAATATATTCGTAGGATGAAGAGGGTTCATATCAGAACAAAATAAAGTAAAAAGACACAAATCATAATGTGTTTTGTCATTCACACAAATCTGTGCAGTAATTCACATAAATAAGAATCAAATAGCAATGACAATAAGCAATGACATATCTTTTGTTAGATTATCTGTGACTATGTAAAAAAAATCAAAAAATATTTGTCCAGACAAGGTCGTTGATATATATTTATCTCAAAATAGTACAATGATATGATTGCTTCTTTCTATATTAACAAACATTGATATTGTAAACAAGGCAAAATATTTTACTAAACGCATATTTCTTTCTTTATTTATACGAGCAAATTTGTTTATTTGTGAGAAAAAAAAATTCGATTTATTCCCTCATTATATTTTAAAGTATATTTTAATCTGTAAAAAGTTAAAACCTTTTTCGTTTGTTTATGAAAGTATTATTAAACGAATAAAACAACAAATGTTTTCTTCTTAATGAATAAAATAATTTATGATGTATTGAGTTTTATAACGAAATGATTTCAATTAACTACAATCATTTCTTTATAACTCGTTCGAAAATAACAAGATAATTATCATTATTAATCACATGTTCACGCATCGCTAAAATCAAATTGCTATTTATTACCTTCATTCTTACTCAAACTTGAGTTTAATGCATAATTACTTATTTTCTTATTACAATCATTCAAAAAGTATTTGACTACAATTCTTAAATTCATTCTAAATTATTATTAGAAAAATAAAAACAAGTCAATCATATAAATCAAGGACGATATTCATTAACACGCTTTCTTATTACAAATCGATTATCAAAATAATCGAAAGATGGTTTATGATACATATCTTGCAGGTTATGTTGTCCTTCACGGTTTTGATCTTCACTTTGATTTGTTTAATCATTTTCATCATTCATGGCAGATTTCCTTTGAGATATAACTTTACTCTTTTTTATATTATTATTGATAATGATTCAACTAATCTAATATCCGATGCTCTTAAAACTTCAGCTATTACTTGACTTACCATGCCAGTTTTATCGAAATGTGGCTTTAATTTATATCTACTATGTTTTCAAAATAATTTTCTATTAGTTAAAATTTTGATAAAAGTTCTCCAACAATGTAAAATCCTATAATTATACATGATACAAAAAAATATTAACATTAATAATAAATTTAAGACTTGAACTTTGCACCTTGTTATCCAAATGTTTGTTAAATACGAATCATAATTTCTTTAACTTATGTTACACTATATTCACATTAAAATTATCGTATTATTGAAATAGAATAGAGAATGAAAAAAATGTCAAACTAGTATTAATTCTTAAGCCAATGAAATCAGCGACATTTTTTTAATCATCTTTAACAAGTAATAAAAGATATGTTAAAAGAATCTATTTTCAAAATTTGATTTCATCTGGATGAAGAAAATCAACAAATAATTTATAATCAAATCACATTAATTCTTGCGAATATGAATTAACTATATTATTTCTTCATTGATATCATTATTATTATATATCTATTCTTTGACGTATTCATTTTTCTAGTATTAATAATTGAAATATTTTCTATATTCAAATACTTTTCCATTACAATTTGATTTAATATCTAAAGGTTCCTTATAAAACGAAATAGTTTATCATATATGACATTTCAATATTTTATTTGTTTGGTTCTTGATGCATTCTATTTAGGTTAAGTGTAATAATGATTCTTTTTGTACAAGCATATTTTGTTGTTTTATTGTTCCGAGATGGGCCCATAATGGATTTTTTGAAGCACGAGTATCTACTTTTACTCGCTCAGTTCTATTATTGTTGATCGAAACACTTGTTCAATAAGTTCAACTATTTCATTAAGAAAATAAAATTATTGTTCGGCTTCCTGAAACGTACCATTTATCATTTATCACATTTGTTGTTCGCCATTTTTTTTAATATTCAATTTCAAAAGACTAAAAAAAGGAAATACAATTCTTTCTATTAAATAAATTAAATTTAGTTTTTTTTTGTTTTTTTTAAACAACTTCAACTGTTTTTCTTCAATCTTATGAAACAATATGTAAATTACATAAAGCAGAAGTAACAAGATGAAGAAAATTACCAGAAATTGTATAAGATAAAAAGAACATCAAGTAAATAATTAAACATTTCATTAGCATAAACAAGACTATAGTCATTTAGTATCAAATTTAGGTGGATTTTTTTCAATTTTTATTAGTTTTTTTCTCTCTTCTATTTTTTGTATTCAGTAACAGGCATTTGTTACGTATTAAGGCTATAGTAATATACAGACGAGAACCGACTACAATTGGCTCTAATTGTTAAAAAATCATAATTACTATTAAATAGAAGTGATGAATCATTTTATGCATCCGTGACATTTTTCTTACCTTGATGTGTTTATATTACTCTGATGTATTTCTTATTTGAATATTTATTTTACAGGTGGCGTCTAATCAATAGAACAAAATGTTTTTCTCATTTTTTAAGTACTTTCCGATATATTAGAAACTTCTTATTCGATAGAGAATATCATCCCTTACAAAAATTCTGTCTTTGTCTTTTTTGTCGGCGTAATATTTAAAACATGAATACCAATCCACTCGTTCAGCTGAAACGGCGTAAAAACAAAAAAGTTCCGATAATACTTTCGCTGAAATTTCAAATATGCTGCGAAATTCTCCACGAAATTTTGTGTCTTTTGATATATGTTTTAGGATTTTAGAAGAAATGTAGGCGAGAAAAATTTTTGAAGTAAAAAGTGCGAAAAAACTGGAGAAAACATTTTCTGGCAGAATCCTGCATGTCGTCAAAATAGGTTCAGCTTTGACGATTAATCGTGATAATTGAGAGACGTAACGATTAATCGTGATCGATATGTAATTTTCCGGATATATTCCAATAAATTACAATTAATGTGATTATTTGGAAAGATGCGATGAATCGAAAATTTTAAAACAAACTTCAATGGAAAGTGTTTATTTATAAAAATTATATTTTTTCTTTTATTTTGATCAATCTCAATAATACAATGAACATTATGTACCCATGTCGCACGTTTGTGTTCACACTACCAACGATATACCGCTGGCACTTATAAGAATTACTGATAGTGCTTACGACTTATGACTCCAGCAATAACGATTGCAGAAAATGTTTTGTACGCATATTCGAATTATTTATTAGACAGAATTCACATTAACTGAAAAGAAAATAGTTTTAAAATATATTTTGCTAATAAAAATATTTGCAGCGTCATCTATAATAAAAAGTTTATATCATAACTGCGGTCGATTTGAACGCTGTGGCTAGACCCCATCGGATCCAGAAATTGTTGCAAAGGGCGCGCTCTACAGGCGCCTCAGACCTAATGTTATCATTAGGGGTGTCGGCTTAGCATTAGTGTTAAGAAAACACTAACGCTTTTGCATTAAAATTAAAAAAATCACTTAATCCTTTTGCATTAGTGTTAAAAAAATAACTTAATGCTTTGGTATTAGTATTAGAAAAGTATTAACTTAACGGTAATGCTTATAGTTCCCAAAAACAGAACAAAATTGTTCCCTCATGGGAATTTTTTCCCATAACAGAACAATTTCGTTCTTTTTTTTGGGAACGGCTTCCCATAACAGGACAAAATTGTTCTGCTTTGGGAAAAAAATTCTCATAAGCAACCAATTTTGTTCTGTTCTTGGGAACCCTAAGCATTACTATTAGATTAATACTTTTCTAATACTAATACCAAAGCATTAAATTATTTTTTTAACACTAATGCAAAAGCATTAAGTTAATTTTTTAACTCTAATACAAAAGCATTAAAAATAGTATTAATTAATGCAATGCTAATGCTAATCTGACACCCCTAGTTATCATCACTGTACGCCGAAGTCGATTCAATTCTATCAGTTTTAATAGACTTCAAGAATATTCACCCTTTTTGATACGATACTTAAAAAAGAACTGCCATAATGCAATACTTGTAGATAAAAAACCTAATTTGACTATTGAAGCATCAGTTGTAACAAGTACAATTAACATAACCAAAGCATAAATAGATAAAATTCTTAAGAAATTATTAAATTTACATGCTTAATAGACCGTAAAATCACCTGCCTTAATAGCAGTAATAGCAATTTGCATATTAGCTTTTGTTTTAAGACAAAATAAAAGTATAGCAAAGTGCTTGTAGAATTGATATTATGTATATACGAGTCAGCATTGCTACTGCAGAAAAAAGTGTGAGACCCTGGAAATGAAAAATGAAAGTAAAACTTTTTTATCTGTTTTTTATATATAGTTAAGTAGCGTGTGACGAGCTGATCAAGAATATAGATGCTTTCATTTTTTTGGGATGAGATTTTCAAGGGAAAATTTCAGTTTTGTTTCTAATGACCTACTTTTTCAGAAAAAAGGTCAATTTTAGGTAGCCAGGTGACTGACGATTTTTTTTACTTTCTTTCAAATTTCAAAGCTATTTGTTTCAGATTTAGCATGAAAAACTGAATCTCGGAGAGTAGCTTCAGTTATTTACCTTGCATCGGAAAAAAAAGTTTTCAAATGTGAAAGAAACTAAAACAATTGACAAGTTATCGGTTGCCTAAAATTGACTTCTTTTTTAGACAAAGAGGTCTTTGGAGAAAAACTGAAGGTTTTTCCCTAAAGTTTCAGTTCAAAAAGATAATAACACCTATGTTCTTGACAGCAGTGTCACATATCCTACAATTTGGAGAAGTGCTCACATCTCTGCCGGGAGATGCTGCATTTTCAGCAGGAGATGCAGCATCCAATGTGAGGGATGCACATCTCTCAATGAAATGATACATCTCCAACAGCAAATCACAGCATCTCCCGAGTGTGGGTGCCGCGTCTCCCGTGGGAGATGCCGCATCTCCTGTGGGAGAAGTGAGCATTTCTCCAAAATCTTGGATATGTGACACCACTCAATAATTCATGGCAATACATTGTTTTTCGTAGTTTCAATGCATTGCAGCGTGTTTTTTTAAAATAATGTTCTTATGATTGATAATGCATTGATTTTCAATGCATTATCATGTATTACTAAAAATAATATCTGAATGATCGGTAATTCGATAAATTTCAATGAATTATAATTTATTATTTAGAATAATGTTGTAACCTTCAATAATTTATTATTTTCGTGAGCGGGAGTTCGAAAGTATTGCTTCACAAATATAAAATAAGCTTTGACAAAATTTTGCATATATCACGATTGTTTCAAGAACATTATTCCAAATCAGTAAACAGATAAAAAACAAGAATTCTCTTGTTACATTCATAAAAACGTTATTACTACACATTGATTATTGACTACAACTATCACTCACAATTGCACACACCTCTATGCCTATCAAATACGACGAAAGACAACAATCGGTAGGATGATCAACGAGCTCAGATGAGCACAATGGTAAACACGCGTTTTCTATGGTTGTTGTGCCGTTTGGTAGACGCAACATTTCTATCATGTCTCATTGCATTATACACAATTGAATGCTCGATTATCTGACTGCTTAAGGCTCATTATCAATTGTATAAGACATAATAACATACGCTCGAAATACAACGCCTACCAGATATCTATTTAAAACTATTTACAACCGCAAACTGTATAAAAGTGTCGGATATATTATCGTTTTTGACCGTTTCGACGACCTAAGCCGTAAAAGAAGTTATAAACGAAGCTTTACCATGCGCCAACATCACCCTAGACAGATAACCTGTCGCCGGCAGCCAGCAGCATCACAATATGGCACCTGTGAATGATTACTATATAGTACCGTAAGATATCACATATATCACTGTTGAAGATTTATTACAAGATAATCGTTCTGTAACCTATTTATTCGCAAATAGTTCTTAGCTCCGATTAACTCTACTCGTTCAACTTCGTGGACTACTAAGGCTTGAATTAAACCACATCATATAATTCTGTTGTTGTGCATAAATCGTTCAGAATTGCATCCAAAAAAACGTGCAAAAGTATTTAGACACATGAGTGTGCATGTATTGCTATAACCATAGAGGTTTAGGCATACATAATGGTCTTAGGTACATGCATCTAAGGGTATGAATTCGGCTGTATTAAAGAAGAAAAATCGAAAATTCTGTACTTCATCATAATCCAAGTGAACGTTACCGTCATCCTCGAGAGCCTCATGACTATCTCAAGTCTACTACCCATTTGCATGGTGAACATCACAGTTCGAGTAAATTCCATGTTAATATGTCGGACATGATTCCCTAATACTTTGCTGCACTTCATTAATGTTCCAACATCCAAGTTCAATGAACAAACAGCATGGTGTTCGTTCTCAGACAGAGTATAGTGAACTAGCTCAAATTGATATTCTCGTGATGAACATGACTAGTGCACTTAGAATAGCTACGAAGTTTTCGAGCATAGTTTTCATATACGTATCAAGTACCACGAAATTCTGATTGCGCGCTTTTTTCCCTTCAAGCATCACCATAAGAAGCGGTTTTCATGACATATGCCGTTGTGCAGAGACCAAGAGATAGTGTAATGAGAGTAGAGACGTACCGATGTAGTCACAACGGTACAGTCATCAAGAGACACATGTGAAAATGTGGGTAAAGCGAAAAGAGATGAGTGTATAGAAATCAGAGTATTAATGTCATAGGAGAGTTTGAATGATATAGGTATTAGGTTATATAGGCAAGCATATAGATGAAAGGTCGACAGATAGGCTTATCAGTGTAAAAGTAACAATATTGGTATGGAGCTGCAGTTATAAGTGTACAGAGATGGAAGCACACGTAGTGGGCAATATGTCTTTGGATATAGTGATAATGATATGGATAAAGGTACACGTTCAGAGGTAAAGGAATAAGAGCATAGATTTAGTGGTATAGCTATAACGCTACAGGTTTAGGAGTATAGGGATACGGGAATAAGTATAAGGGTATAGTTATAAGGATATATGCATAGGGGTTTATGGATAAGGTTATGTGGAAAAGCATAGATGTAACAGTATAAGTATACGGATGTGGTGAGAAGGGTAGAATATATGAAGTTGTTAACGCATTATGCTGCATTAAAAGAATTTATGCACGCAATTACATGATAATGCAATCTGAATAATGCATTGCAATATAAATTATTTGTAGAAATCAGCTACATGGGTAACAATATTCCCTTGAATAATTTAAAGAAATTAAATAGAAAAGTTCATTTAAATAAAAATTTTTACCTTAATCATATTGTAAGTAATGGGTTGATTCAGTTGATTTATCTGCTAACACATCAAATAATATTATCATTTATCAATGCTGAACCATAGAAAAGTGAAACACAGCTAGAACAGCAGAGAACACCGCCTAGTTTATGTTCAGTAACTGTTTTGAAGCCAATGACCGATAGTATATTCAAATTGTTAATACCAAACTATATGTCCTAAAGAGAGAAGAATTATTTTTTAAGTTTAAAAATTAAAATCATCATCAGTCGGATAAATTCGGCTACAAGTACCTGTTACTTTAGAAATCCTCCGTGTTTGATTAATTAATAATAAAACTGCTTCGAGTTTGAAATCTCCATCAAATACTCATATTAATACACTTCTAAGCTAGAAATTAGTAACGTTTTTTTAGGAATGTTATTGCAAGTTTTCTTAATTAGTTTTTGAACTATTTCTTTCTTGTTTATGATTGATTTTCTTTATTTAAACGTTTCGATAATCATCGGACTACCTTCTTCAGTGCAAATTTTGCAACAATAACAAAAACAAACTATAGATAGATCTTTTTCTTTTTCTTTTTTTCTCGTTATAATACTGGTACGAAAACCAGGCGGTAAACTGGATAAGGAATGACAACTATTTGTCATTTTTCTTTTCCTCTATCAGTACTATAACGAAACGAAAGAAAAGAAAAAGATCTATCTATAGTTTGTTTTTGTTATGGTTGTAAAATTTGCACTGAAGAAGATAGTCCGATAATTACCGAAACGTTTGAATAAAGAAAATCAACCATAAGCAATAAAGAAAGAGTGCAAAAAGTAATTAAAAAAACTTCTAAGCTAGAAATTCACATATATAAATCATCATTTATTTTTTGCTAATCCCTTTCATCATACAGTAATTTGTCTTTATCTTCTGGGCTAAATGTTTCAAAAGTCCATCAAATGAAATAAATTTCGTATTTAACCTACGTTTAACAAGTCTTTTCACAATATATCTATCTGGTTAGGTTTCATCTACTCACAAGACACCAGCGAGAGTCGAACGTAACCAGTTAGAATCAGAAATTCATATTCTTTCTAACTACATATTCAGAAATTATTTCTGGCTTCAATTTTTTCATTGAGAATAACTCCTTGATGTCATCAACTGCAATGTTTGTACATCGATTCGAAATAAACACGCGTTGATAAATATGTTTGCTCATTTTCTGGACATCTAGACGCCATTGAAAATGATTAGACATATGGAGTTAGAATCAGAATTTGATTTTCTTTCTAAATATTTGTTCACATTTTTTTCTGTAACCTATGGCTGACTACCTGTGAGTAAATGTTTCTTAAAAATTTTGTTTACACTAACGCGGAAAGTCCCCCAGCTGATAAATCGCTTTCGAGTTGGGGGCTATGTGTATTATGTGAGTTCAAATGAGTTATGAATTCTCTGGAAAGAGTTCGAGCACTCAACTTATTGCCGCGTAAATACCGCATTTTTTGCGGTATTTTTAAGTAGAATGTGGTTGTTTCTCTGAAAAACGTCAGAAAAATTGATTTTTGAATTTCAAATGGAAAGTTTGCATAGACACAGACCTTAAAAAGAACAACTTTTTTATGAATGTTTCAGATCTTGTAGGTGTTCCTATCCAAAGATACAACTATGTTAATAGTCTGTCTTTTTCTTCACTGATATAAACCAACAGATTTGATAATCTTATTTCAGGATAGAAGCTTATCAAAAGACCTGAAACTTTTACAATAAACTACTCTCCTTAAGGTCTGCTTTTGTTCAAAGTTTCAAGTCGAAATTAAAAAATAAATTTTTCTATTACTACAACCTTCATTTAAAAAATACTGTAAAACTGCATTATCTGCACAACAATATACTAAGGACACGAGATTTTTTTACGGCGTTTATAGCTCTTTCGGAGGACTTCCCTCCTAAATCAAAATAAGTTTTTCTCTGTCATTCATAAATTCTCTAAATGAGGCATTGGGATATTTTTGATTTTCTAGTGTTGCAGATAATTTAATTGTTTACTAAGTCATGAATTACAGTAAGTTAGAACTCAATGAAATCAAAACCGATAAATGGTTTTGAGCAGTTATTCTTTAAATACGATATGGCATTTCTCAAAAAAATATCGTTGTCTTTCGAATTTTGGTGTTAAAGATGCAATAGATTTCGATCGTTGATAGCAATCAGTAATAAGAAAAGCAAATCGAGTATATATGAAAAAGTTTTCTTCTAGTTCCGATCAAAATACAAAACTGAACTAGATGAAAAATTCTGTATAGACGTCGCTTTTGTCAAAGGTTTACATTCAATGGATTCACTTTAAGTCAGAAAAAAAAATGAATATGAAATTAGAAAGAGTATGTAATTCTGATACTTGCTGATTATTTTTGATCAATTTCTATTAGAAATTCTGATCGAAATAGTGAATGAGCAGTAGAAAAAATTTATTGTTTTCATCGATCACGGCATATCCATAACTTTCACATTTTATTCTGTATACCGATCATTGGATATAAATTATAGCGTTCCATTGATCATTGATAGTCGTAAACAATTTCCTCAATATATTGACAACAACAAAAAAAAATAAGTTTTTCAAATAATCTTTTAATTGAACTTTGATTTCAGAAATTTTCTTATCTAACTTCTGTAAAGAAATATTTTGCACTTTGTTTTTGTACTCATATTTTGACCTTGAAGTCAGATTTGCAACGTCATATATTATGTACAAGTCATAATGAATCGATAGGAAAGAAAAAGAACGAAAAGAAAACGATAACACAACACGATGTCATGTACAGTAGACACAATCATTTATATAAAGAACAACTAGGAAAAAAACTGAGCGATGTTTACATAATGTTTTGCATATCTAAAAAAATAAAAATCTAGTGACTATCTGACATCAATAAATTTAAAAAAATAAAATCGGGAAGAATAAAAAACTTTTTTTCACTTCATATTGATTGAATTGGAGCAATTGATTTCGTTTTCGTTGATGAAACTTCTGTTGGTAATAATGATTGTGGTTTAATAACTGGTTTAGTGGTAGTAGTTGTTGATGTTGTTATGATTGTTGTGTCATCATCTTGTGGTGAATCAAATGATTGTTTTAAAAGTGCATAAACAGGATATGTAAATGCATTTGTTGGAATGGCACGAAGAGTACACGGGACAAAACCTCGGGTAAATACTCGCCATCCTTCAGTACGAAGTGATTTAACTGCGCAATCCCATACATCTTTATAAACATGATCTCTTGCTGCTTGATATCGACTTTTTATAACATCAAATGGATATGATACTGTCCAAGCAGCAATGCCAGTAAAAGCACCACCCATTAAACTCATATACATAGGCATATCTGCTTCCTTACCTGTTTTAGAAAAATGTGTAACAAAAAATTGCCATGCTGGAAAATAAGCAGCAAACGATGGAACATCACGTGCAAGTGTCATAGAGAAACCACGCATAACACCATGTCGAACACCTCGTCTATTATAAGATTTTTTTAAACAATCAATCGGACCATTATATAAATGAGTTGTTAATGCGAATAATTTTCTTTGTTGTCCAATACCTTGCATTTGTAAACGTGTTTTAATAAGTTCAATTGGAGAACAAATAAAAGCTTGTACACCACCAGCAATAGCACCAGTTACTGCTAATGCTTTATATGTATCAGGATTATCAAATAAACCTTTTGAAAAATTTTGAACAGAAAATACAATACCATTTATAAGTGCAACACCAAACATAGGTGATGACATGCCTTTATAAAAACCTAACATTGATTCTTGTTTTGCAATTTTAACAAAACAATCTAATGAACCAGAATATAATCGATGACTAAGGGTTTGTGTTTGAAGACGAACTTTTACTGTGTCAAACGGATAACCAGCAATTGTACCGGTAACACCGGCTACAAATCCAAAGCCAAAATCCAAAGCCATACTAAAAAAATATTATTAAAACGTAAAAAGTACTAAGTTTTGGATTTTATATGTTTCGATGATGCAATGTTATATTACACAGCTAATATATATGTTGAAGGAATAGAATAAAAAGCTAAGACACACCTCTTTTGCGTTCGTTTTATTCTTTTTTTTATGTATCGATCGACGCAAAAGGGGGAAGCAGAAAAATCAGGCTACGTAGGCAATTCCGCGTGTCTATGTGCACAAGACGTGTTTATTTCGGACCATATTTCTTCTTTGTCGTCATTCATGATTTTTTCCTTTTTTTTTCTTTTTATTCTTCGCCTTCTTGCTATTGCCAAGCCGTAAAGAACAACTAATACCAACATCGCCATATGGAGCAAAAAGAAAATGCATAAAAACATCACTGCTTTTCATGTGTTGCTCTTGTCAATTTACTCGGTTCAGAAAATTCTAGAACACTAAAACGTTACAGAAGTACATTTTTAAGGTGAAAAATAATGCAGTTTTTGTATTTTTTTTTCTTAACAGAATGACAAGGTATCCAAAATCATTAGAATAAAATAAACAGCGTGCTTCATTGTCCAAACATGAAGATTGCCAGGCAGCAAACACAAATTTTTTTAAAAATCTGAATTTCTTTTCGATATAAAATGCTTCTTCTGAATTTACAGAGCAAAAAAAGTAAAAACACAAGTATTCATAGAAACAAACTAATAATTCTCGCATGGGCAAAAAACAATAACACACCAAAATAATAAGAATAATTATAATGCAAACACCTACATTCTACTCTAATTTTTCTTTTGTTTTTTATTATGCTGAAACGTATTTCTACTCTATACCAAATATAATCAATAGGTCAAATTTAGATAGAATAAACAATAATGATAAAGAACTTTTTGTTCAATTTATTTTTATTATTCATTTATTTGTAGTTGTTACATAAATATTTCAAATTAAAGAGTACCATTTACGATTAAATGTTGTCAGACTTAGAGATACATAAACTTCGAAATGATACTGTTGAAATTGTTCATACGTAGTGATGGAACATATTATCCATATGAATCAAATCAAATAAATACTTCGTGAAAGATAAAACTATGACTCAGAAAAATCTTAATCAAATATGCTATTTCATGATTGTAGCATTTTTAAGTGTAATCATGTTCCATTTAAAATTCAATAATTTAGATCGAAAATTAATCGATGATTTTTTTTTAATAATAATTTATTCATTGCATCAATTTATTATTTAAAGATCTATATTATATCAAATAAAAAAAGAAAAGCTTATTCTTAAAACTATTACAATCAAAAGTTAGCTCTTGTGATATCTTTAGAAAGATTCAATTCTTATCTATGAAAACAACTTAAAAGTATAGTTTGTATGTAAATATTACACTATGAATAATTAAAGTATAAATCTTAACTATTACATATATCTAATTAATGATTTCTTTTATTCTTATCAACGTGATGATGCGAAATAAAAAGTTAATTAAAATATCATAATATTCCTTTGTCTCTAATTATCCATTTGCGTTTTCAATAGTACAATGATGTATATTGCTCTCGCATCGAATGCGCTCATGTATAACAAAACGAAATAAAAGTATGAAATAGACACCACAGTTGGTAGAAAAGGACACGTGTATTACGCTTGAATGAATATTCATATGTAAAACACCCCAAAAAAATGGAAGTATATTGGTTATAATACAAAAGTCAAACTAGGACAATAAAACTTATTATGTTTCGATTTTCCAGAACTTTTATTCGTCGGCGTTTATTAATTATTGGCATTATCATTTCATTTATTATTTCATTCAAACAGTTCTTAATACTGTCATCATTAACTGACAAGAAAAGTAGTTATCATAAATCCGTTGTTTACAATGCATGTGATCCATTTGTAATGACAAATTTAATTGATCAATTTCTTCATACAAATGATTATAATGAACGTGATGAACTTTGGTCATTAATTGTACAAAGTTGGTCAAAATCATTTGAACTTTATTTAAAAAGAACGGAAACTATTTGTTCATTATCATCATCATCATTATTATCGTTTGATTTTATTCATCAATATCTGAATCAATATACAAAAAAATTACTTGTAGACAATATTGATTTTCAAAGAAGTTTAACTTCTTTTGGTCTTTTCTTTGACTATAATCTAAAAGAAATTCGTTCTAAAAATCATCATATTTTACATAATCTGTATCGTTCATCATGCACCTATTTTGAATTAATTGTATTAATCATGAAAGTTCAATATGTATTGTTGGAATTAAATATTGATCATTTTATTGGACAAAATACTTTATTAGGTGCTCTACGTCATCATGATATTGTGCCATGGCATTCAATCGTTGAATTTAATTTACCGTTATCGAATAAAAACAAATTTATAGATAATATTAATAAAAATTTTCAACTTGTATTACAACAAGTACATGATCCATATATTAATGAAAAACAAATTGGATTTATTTATAAAATTTTTGTTGAAGGTAAAACTTGGCCACAAATTGAACTTTATTTTTATCAAGAAAATTCTACTTGTATATTTGATTCACATAATAACAATAAATTAAATATGAAAATTGGTTATTTACAAAAAAATGATGTTTTTCCTTTTCAACTTCGTCCATTTGGGCCACTACTTATACATACTATTCGTAATCCTCATGCTATGATTTCTTCTCAAAGATTAAATATTTGTGAAAACCTTCCATGGAATCATCGATTAGATAAAGCAACGGATACTAATCATAAAAGTCGAATACCGTGTGAACAATTATATAAAGTTTATTCATTTGTTCAATCAAAACAAAGTTGGCGACGAGGTTATTGTGAAGAAACACTTAAAACTAAACGTGTACCACATAGAACTTTGAGTTATTTCAGATATATTTGTCAAGAGAGTATAGTACGTTGATCAGGATAATATGATTAGAAAAAAAAAGAAAAAGTAAGAGAACGACTAATCTATTTTTACAATAAGAAGAAAAACAAAATATAGTTTTGATTGAAAAGCTTTAGGGCTTAATATTAAGAAAAAAAGAAAGAATATATTCTTAAGTCATGCATCGTTCACAATGAGGGTGGTGGCATGAAGTAAAACTGATGAAAATATTCTCGTTCGTCATCTATTTTTGAGAAAAACTACTGCTATTTTTCTCTCTCTGCGACTCTCGATGATCAAACGATAACAACTATAAAAAAGAAAAGAGAGAAATTTTGTATTTATATCTACGGCAGCACAAAGGTGATTAATAATTATTGTGTGGCAGTTCAAGGTGTTTTCAAATGCCTAAATCAGAGTTCGATTTTACTTTTAAAGTAAGACTATTAAGATAATAAATAATAGTCTAATTTAAAATAATTTCTAGTTTTTTCATCCTCCACAACGTACTGTTCCTTTTCATAATGGTCTTTTGGACACACGTACAAAACATACGATAGCACAGGATCGTCATGTTGTTGCTGAACAACGTTTGCTTGATGCTGAACGACGAAAATCAGCTAGTAATATTCAATTACTTGCATTTGAACAAAAACGACTTGAAAAAAAATTAGTATCCATTAATAGTAATTTAAATTCTACATTTACTAATCGACCTCTAAAAATGCGTGGTCGTTCAACAAGTGAAGTTATTTTTCGTAATATGCATCGAACAGGTTCTTGGACTGGAGTATTAGCAATGCGTCATTCAAAATTATCCTTAAGTTTAAATAATAGCAATCAAAATCTATTATCTCTACCAAAAATGGATGATTTTGAACGACGTTCTTCAACATATTCTGATGGTGCTACTACGGAAAATACATTTTCTACTAGTGATATGGAAAGTGGTGAAGAAGCAGAGAATGACATAAGAAAAAAATCAAAATCTAATCGTAAAACTACTAATTCTAGAAAGATAGCAGTAAAAAAGAAGACACTCCCAAAACTTGTTGTTAAACAAAATAGACCATTGCTACCTATTGTTGCTGTTATTCCACCAGACGAAGACGCTTTGTTTCTTATACAATAAATTTCTTTTTTTTAATCATTATCAACATTAATTATATAAAAAACCTTGTTCTTTTGTTTTTTTCGAACCTGATCAAATACACATATTTACAAATGAATAATGTAGTTGTTTTAATACTTTAAACAATGATTCATATAGAATTACGTCGTTAAGAAAAAAAAGCGATTTCTTTTTTCCATTTCATTGAATTGAAAGAAAAATTTTCTTTTATTAAGAATATAAACTAACTGTTCAATCAATTAGGGTTTTTCTGCTTTAGAAAAAAATATATTTATATAAGAAAAAGATGAAAGCAAAAAAAAAAATAAGAAAGAAACATCACAATAGACACGAAAGAAAAGGTTACTGAGTTGTGTAGCAAAAATATTAGTAGATCGTTAATAAAATTATAACACAGTTTTTAAGCAAGTAAATTATCACCTAGATTGTTTCATAGCCTTGCCGAAAGTTAAAATGAAGTCTATTACGTCGATATAAAATTATTATAATAAAAGCAAAAATAAAAGTCACAAGACTAAAAACACATGACGTAATTATTTCTAATCTATTTAATCAAATATTTAATGGATAAAGTCGCCCAGTTGAACGATTCATTAGATCAGCGCATAGATCAATCAATCGTTTTACTAATGTAAATTTTTGATAAAGTACAAATGAGATTAAATCAGTATTTAACAAGAATATTTTAGTCCAGTAAGATAATGAATAAACCAACGAGATTGATAACAATAAAATGAACCATTATTTAACTAAATTTCAACATAAGATATAAATTTATTTTTATCAAATAAGGAAGGAAGCATATAATTCATCAATAGAATCTATTTGGTTATTTCGAAAAAAGAAATATTTCTTTCGATCTGGTTTCATCATTCCTATTGATAATTGTTTAATTAAGTTTGTTTTTATCAACAGTAATCAAAAAAATATAATTCATCGTAAAAATATTTCTGCCGATTTAAATGAATTCAATAATAATGAAATTTAATTAATGATTTTGTTTTTAAGATTTATTAGACGTATCTGTATCATTAAGGAAGATTTTTTAATAAAGATGAAGATTTAAAATTATTTGAAGTGATCTTTATTACTTTATTATTTGAAACTACAATCGATTTAAGATTTGTGCAGGTTTTTAGCATGTTAATATTTTAATGATATTATATTGTTGATTTTTGTCAGATCATCAACTATGAAATGAACTACTAATTATTTATAAGGAAAAAGTTGTTGTCGCAATTTCTGCGAGATTAAACTACGAAATATTACGTAGCAGATGTTGTTAATCACAAGAAGATTGTTTTATTTTATCTATTTTGGGACATATTTCTTCATTATCATTTTAATTAATCCTCCAGAAAT